>CM053030.1:183984567-184644567 GCA_028564925.1 Lithobates sylvaticus
GATAACTGTTCCGTGGTCAGATGACCATCGGCTCCACATCCTCTAGACTAAAGAGGAGAGAGACCTTCCGGATTATTATCGGCGTTCATTTCAAAAGCCTGCATCTCTGATGGTATGGAGTGCGTTATTGCATATGGAATAGACAGCTTGCAAATCAGGAAAGGCACCATCAATGCTGAATTATATATCCAGTTTTTAGCGCAGCATCTGCTCCCATCCAAACAATGTATTTTTCAGGGAAGGCCTTGCATATTTCAGCAGGACAATGCTAAGCCACATACTGCATCTATGACAACAGCATGGCTTCTTAGTAGAAGAGTCCAAGTGCTTAAATGGCCTGTCCAGACCTTTCACAAATCGATAACATTTGGTGCATTTTGAAACAAAAAATACAACAAAGAGCAGTTTAAATCCTATATAAGGCAAGAATGGGACAACATTGCTGTCCCAAACTCCAGCAGCTGGTGTCCTCAGTTCCCAGACGTTTACAGAGTATTGTTAAAAGAAGAGGGTATGCAACACTGTGGTAAACATGGCCCTGTCCCAACTTTTTTGAGATGTGTTTCTGCCATCATTTTCCAAATTACCTTATTTTTTTCCCTAAAATTGTAAATTTTCTCAGTTTCAACATTTTTGATATGCCTTCTATTTCTATAGTGAATAAAATATGGGTTTATGAGATTTGCAAATAATTGCATTTTGTTATGTAGATTTTACACAGCGTCCCAACTTTTTTAGAATTGGGATTGAGGTGAAAAGATATACTGTACATTCCCAAGTTAATCCATTGCACATTTGGATGATGGGATACAGTTTTGGGATTAGGCAGTTGACAGGGCAGCAATTGCCAAGACTTCAGGTGACTTTAGCAGTTTCAGTTCCCACATTTTGATTCTTCTATTTTTCTTTTAATAGAAATTACCTTAAAGATTAACTCCATGATAAGCAAATATTGTCTAAATACAAGAGTAGTGTATTCTTTAATATTGGTATGCTTTGTGTATATCTCCCAGATCAGTGCAGTAATCCATAATTAAATGTTGCCTCTGTGCAGGAGCTTCCTGTAATAAAAACAGTTACTGCTGCTCTCTCACCTTGTAGTGTAGTGTGACTGGTCTTGTATCTTCCCCTACAGTAGTTTTTTGCAGGCTGCCTGTAATGGGTGGAGCTGCTTAATCCCTCCCACAGCTTTACTTTTTGCACAGGCTATGTATAGCACAGTAATGATGTCACTGCTACTTTTATAAGGTGATAACTGGATTTTTAGAAAGAATTTGGTGTACATGAAGTAGATTTTTTTTCCTTTGTGTGGTCATTAAGCCCTTCCCACCGAAAATACACATATATGCTGCGTCATGGAAGTGGATCTTTATTCAACAGCTCCAGGTCTTGCTAGATGAGAAAATATATGCAAAAAAGAGTCTGTAAAAAAGTAGACAATATAAAAAAAAAAATAACTAGTGCGCAAACCCTCAATAAAACAGGAAAGATCAATAAGTAGCTCCCGACATAAAAAGTGTTCTCACACAGAATGTACGGTAAAGGCGCCACATTACCCTTTACCATAAAAAACAGACAAAATATCTAGATAAGGGCTTGATCTAGGTCAGTTTCGGGGGTTAGGGTTAGGGATAAAAAAAAGCAAAATCTGTAGTGTTATTTCTGGGCCCTACTACGGGTACAAACCACAAATAATATCAATAATAATAATAACAAATATCACAAATCCAAATAGACACATCCAAAAATCCAAACATATCCAAACACTAATAGAAAAATATATATCAGGAGATATCCATTACTATTTACCATCAAATAAGGCCCAATTTGTCCTGAAAAAACAAGACATAATTTACCTGCATACACTAAGTAGTTGCAAAGATATGTACAGTTTTACTGACACATGTCAAAGTTGCAATACGCTGTTCAGGCATTAAGATTTGTTTTACCTTCTGTCATGAAGGAATTAAGAAATATATTTAAATCAAAGTCTTTGGGCCTGAAATTCAGCTTTAAGTTGTCATGGTTTAGAGAGAGAATCCATATTATAAAAAAAAAAAAGAGCAGGCAAAAGATGCTCAGATTTTCACATAAACTGTTTAACCGGTAAAACAAAATGGAATAACTGATCACGATTATTTTGTGCTATGTGTTCGCTAATGCTTAACCTTTAAAAATTAGAATCTTATATCATTTACTATTTGTTAGTTGACTGCAAAAGTGATATTAAACAGAAGTTTTGCCCAATGTGTCTGTTTTGATCGTTGAATCTTGAACATCCCATCCTGGTGTATGGCAAAAAAATTCTATATTGCAGAAATACATAAATATAAAAATGTGCCAATCTTATTTTATCAACGGTTTCTGGGAGAATGTTTTTGTTTGAATATGATACTGCCAGGCATTACTCTGGGAGACTGCCAGTTCTTAAAACTTTTTTGTTTTGCTTGACACAGAAAAATGACCACCTGCTTCTTCTTGACAGTTAACCAGTCATTAAGGAACAACAGATACTAGCAACAAAGAAATGTTCCAAAAACCCTTTTCATCTTACCTTTCTTTAGGCACAGGTTATAAGCAAATATTTTAAAGTAGCTTTAATAAAAAAATGATGGATGCTTACCATGCAAATAATAAGTACTGATATGTATGAAAATACAAGGTCTGTGACATCACACTGAATTAGGTGGACCTTTCATTTTGATACGTGGTTCAATTTGTAGTGGATGTATCATAAAAAGAAAATCACTCCACATGAATCAATGGAACACACATTCTCAAACATTGTTAGTACAAAAACACCTTTTTCTTTCCATGGATATAACATGCTGATAGAAAATATGACCTTCTATTACAAAGATAACATGGTCTTTGGTTACCAGGTGGAATGTGAGTGTTTGAATTTATTTGAGGGTCTACTTGATTTTGTGAGATAAAAGAATAAACGGCAAGCAATGTCCAACTGTGTAAGAAATATGTCAGCCTCCAATGTACATAGCTAATTAAAAACGAATCAAATAAAAACAATTGTTGAACACGATCACCCACTGATGACATTATTTACATTTAGCATATCTCTTTTGCATGTATATCTAGGTAACATTAAGGCAGACTTTGCATGAAAATGCAAGGTCCACTTATTTTCCTGCCCCAGAATAAAAAAATGCTAAGTATAGCAATGTTATGATAAAAATTTGGAAGAAAAAATTCACTCTACACCCAGGTTCTAGCATGCTTGCCTAAGTGAGGGCAACTTCACTAAGTTCATTCTCACAGGATATGGGATCCTTAACCTTGCTAGGATCCTGCAATGGGACCCAGGGATGCCATCCTCTCTTAGGCAAGTTCACCAGAAGCTAGGATGTAAGGTTAATCGTACAGGACACAGACAACGTATTCGTACACCATGGGTTATAGGCTCATACCTTCAGGTGATTGGACACTGATAAGCTTTTGAGGAACCCCGAAGCACCTCCCCTACAATGCTAACCCACTCTGTGAGTTTTCAGTTTTTGCTTGTGCTTGTAGGCGATTAACCTTTTCTCCTTCCCTGAAAATACAGCTTCACTTGTATTATTTTTCCTTTATTTTCTTAGAATTCTTTAACCAACCCTCACTGTCTTCTAAGGCCTAAACAGAAGCAGTATATCTGGATCGGTGCAACTTCAGGAGCTGTACACGGACCCCACACTATGGGGATGGCCTGTAATGGATCCTGCGTGGGGCGCTCACCTTGGCACTTGGTTCAACACGTCGAGTTAGCCACAGGGTTCTATACATCTACAGGGCTGTTGTCTATCACTATGGAACCATCCTCGAAGCCCCTTTTGGGGATATGCCCACCATGAGGGGTAAAGCATGGATATTATATAGAGTCCAACATCATAGACAGGGTCTCCCTGTATCTCTAACCAGATAAAAAGAGGAGAGCGCACAACCGCCCTAATGTAATCCAATTTATTAGACGCAATATTAAAAAAACTTTTATCAATAAACTCACATGGTTTCAGAATGTAATAGGCATGTCTGTAACAACCACAACCCCCCCTAAATGGTTGTTGCAAGGTCCAGGTAGATTAGACCTCCAATTGAGCCATCTTGGATTCCCCAGAAGCCAGTCCTCAGCATGCAGATGCTACTGTGCATGCACCCGGAGAGTGCAACACAGAGAATGGCAGAGAGACGGGAACACACGTCATGCTTGCCACGACAATGCGTTTTGGAGGCGTGTCCTCCTTTTTCACGCTCACCATACAAACACCATGTATTATATAGGAAAGACCAACACCTCCCCTGGCCCGAATCTTAAAGCGGCCATACTCAGAGAGGGTGGTTTGTACAATTAAATCAGGTAGGGCAATGGCAACCCTTCTGACAGATACTAGATACTAAAAAAAAAATTGCAAGAAATGTATATAACATTCAAATCTATATGTCATTAAGAATTACTAGTGCTACACTGTCATAATGAAGATGATTTGAAAATAATCTGCTCCCACTATTTCACACGTATACATAATATGTATTATGATCACTATACAGTTGATACAAAAAACAAATAGATAAAAATGTATATATAAAAAATAACAATAAGAACACAACTAAAATTAGGATTAGGAAATGGATGAATTGGCAACTTCCCTCCCATGCAGCCACAAAGAACAGTTTGATCAAGAAGATGACCGTCACCAGTGGTGCATTGAGAAGGAGTGCAAGTCGAGGATAACAGACCGTCATGTACCCGAGCAAAGTGTCAGGGAACACTGTGTTTATTTAGTTTGTGCTCTATAAACTGCCTATGTTCCGCAAATCTTGTGGACACTGTCCATCCTACATTATATAATCCACAAGGGCACCTCAAACCATATACACAACCTTGGTTTGCGAGCAGAATTCGTTCCAGAAGCATTTTTGTAATCCAAAGCACTCGTATATCAAAGCAAATTTCCCCATAGGAAATAATGGGAACTCTGATGATTTGTTTCACAGCCATTTATTCATATAAAAATGATTACGGCAAAAAAAATACAGTATAAAGTGTACTGTAAACACAAAACAAATAAAATTGAACTTCAAAATACAGTACTGTAGTAGGAATACTGTACTGTACCTCTGTGTGTTAAGGTAAAAAAAAAGAATGTGCACAGTGACGATGTTAAAGCTGCTGTGTATACTGTATGTAGAGTAAAGCCGCTGGTGTACACAGCTCTGTGTGTGGCCAGAGGTTGGTGCTCATCTATTTAAAGCTGCTCTGTATACAGTACTGTATGTTCAGTAAAGCTGCTGGTGTACAGTACAACGCTGTATGTGGCCACAGGTTCAGCTCACAGCGCTTCCTAGAGAACTCGGGAACTGTTGACATCACTTCCGGGTACGCCCGCTCCTGCTGGGAGTGTCCTAGTGCCTACTGGAAGCGCTGGGAGCCACCATCGCCCACAAAAATCTCTGACCACATACAAAGCTGTATTGTATGCTGTACAGCAGTGGCTTCACTGTACATATACACAGCGGCTTTCTATGGATGAGCAGCAGACTCCTTCATATTGTGAGTGTAATTCTTTTGTTTTACATTAAAAAAAATACAAAACAACGCTCGTATATCAAGACAGCGCTCGCAGATCAAGGCAAATAAAAAAAGAAAAGTTGCTAGTCTTTCAAAACGCTCGTAAACCGCGTTACTCGTAAACCAAGGTTTCACTGTACGACAAACTTTGCACTACAACATATGAATTGTTTGATGGAAATTCCCGTCCATCTCTTGTGAAGGTTTTTTTTTTATTATGGGACATGAAGTGACAGGACTTACATTTGTTCAGCTTACACTTAAATGATCCTATCTTATTTTAAAAAAAATGTAGGGATATCTTTAACTCTCCTTGGTTCATCTTTTAAACGACTAGAGGTAACACTACTTTTAACGTTTGTGGCCCGCCTAAAAAACACTTTAGGCATATCTGGAAGCACCCCACCAAGGGCGGGATCTTGTTTCAAAATGGACCATTGTTTCTGGATGGTCCCTTTTGATAGCCTAATGGTCATTAAACTTGGTGATAAAGTATAAACTTTTCAAACTTTGTGCTAAAGTTCAACCACTCAGAGCTCAGTCTCAGATGGAGGACTAGGTGTTACATCACACCAGTTTAATGCAACTTTCTCCTAGAACCCTCTTAAGGTATGGGGATTTTTTAAAGGATGATGATCTACACCTGGGTTTTCTCATCCTCCTTTCAGATATGCTTATCCCCCACACTCTACTCTGAGCACCTCACTAGGGAATACCCTTACTTGTAGCTATTGTGGAGACCAGGCAAGAGGAGCCAACTCTACTATACAGCAGGTGAATATTTGCTCTGCAGACGGCCTGCACAACACTTAGCCTCAGAGTGATGATGCACCCCTTGTGTCAGAGCAGGGACAATTTTTAATACCAGCCTCCACATCCAATTCTAGCTCTATTTTACATCCAACAAGTGGCTTACCTGACAAAGGTAGAATTTTCTGCATCCATGTCACAATTTCTGGACAGATCACAACCCTAATACACCCATATTTGTTCAAGTTGAAAAAGAGTGAAACAACTCCTGTTGCTGATCCTGCAGTTTCTGTCTTAAACAAGCCTCACACTGTACCTATTGAAGACCATCTCTTTCTGATATTTTTGTATGTCAAACTGCAGCTAACTGAAGTAGGAAAATGAATAACCAACATGGCCCTGTTTTACAGGGCAGTGCTGTTGCTGAGCAACTATAACATTTGCCTTCTGCTCTTCTTTTTGTATGGGTGCTCTGGAACACATTAAAGTGTTACTAAACCCACAACAGCAAAATCTGTCTGTATATGCAGAATAGCATGCTTGTTATACTCACTGTGGATATTTAGGGGTTAATCCTCTGCATTGTATAAAAAGGCTGTTTTATCCTGTATGCATATATCCTCCCCCTCCTTCAATATCTGCCTTAGAAAAAGAACAAGCAAGGTAGCCAACCTCAACCTGCACATGCTCAGTTGTGGCTTTTATGCTGGAGAGAACAGTTTTTTCACATAGATAGCCAGGTCACATGATATGGACATCACACATGTGGGCGTGTATACAAGCTGAAAACAACGCTTGGCCCAAAAATTTCACCAAGCCTTCCCCAAAGCCCTCTTCACAATGAAGGGGCTCACTCACTCTTAAGAGTGAAAGGGACATCTGTTGCAGTTTGCATCTCTCCAGGTCACAGACATCCAAGACCTCTGGGTTCAGCCGTTGGCTTCAAAAGGGTATAAGATAAAATGCCAAACTCTGCCACCTCACCACTTACTACTTTTCAAATCACCCAAAAGCTGTCCAAGGACAGTCAGACTTGCAGAATGCCCTGAACCACCTCTTGTCCCAGGAAGTTGTTATACCAGTACTGTCACAGGACAGGTTCAAGGAATTCTACTCAAACCTGTTTACAGTACTAAAGCCCAGTGAGGGTGTTCATCCTAGCCTGGACTTAAAGTGATTGGAAAAAGGATCATCTTGTAAAACAACCCATTCAGTTAAAATAGAAATAAAGGGCAAAACATTTGTATATAGATATAAAAAGCCATTATAAAAACAGGGATTTATAAGGCTCCATTCACACCTAGTCGTTGTGAATCACGGGCCGAATCTCCACAATTCTAGCCGCGATTCCAAATTGTGGCTAAACGCAGAAGGCGTTTGGGATGCCATTACTTCTTTTTTTTTTTTTTTTTTTTTTTTTTTTTTTTTTTTTTTTTTTTTTTTTTTTTTAGGTTTCAAAAAGATTTTTATTGAAAATATGAACAGTACAACTGAATAAAGATAACTGTAGCCACAAGCTGAGGTCAATACATAAAATGTGAAGCAGTTACAAGGAGGATAAGGTCACTTCTAGGCGTATATAAAGCAAAATAGAACATATCAAGATATGTAGGGGGAGAACGGTTTTTGAAAAGGGGACCTGGAAGGTAGCGGATTCCAGAGGACCTAGAGAGGGACAATGGTCCCGGGCCTCCCTCCAGTATGAACACGCACCCCAATTGGGATCCTGCTGTGCGTGAATTGAACGGGCCTGGGGTTCCAGGAAGGGCTCGGTTTAGGTGGGCTAGAATTCTCTAACCCCTGGACTGTTTGCCATCCCCCGAGGGGGAGGGCACACAGCCCTGGAACTGTTCATAACTACAATTTGAGCAGTAGAGTGGACATCAGTGCCCACTCGGGGCTTGCGGCTTAAAGAAGTTTCATGAGGTGAGAAAATGGGAAAGAAAGAAGAGAATAAAGAGAGGGGGAAAGAGAGGGGGAGGAGAAGGAAGGGTTAGAGGAGGAGGGAACCTTCGCAGAGATCCGGAGCAAAGATAGGATTGCCTGAATTAAAGTTAATCCATTGGTAAGCTTTCTCATTGGGGGAGTAATGAGATGCCTACATACCTCGCCCAGGGATCCCAGATGAGGCGAAATTTGTCTGAAGTGTCTAGGATAGTGCTAGAGATTTTTTCTTGCGCCATTATCCAGGATATTTTAAGCTTGGTTTGGCGGAAGGAAATTGAGTGAGATTTCCACGCATGGGCCAGGGTAATCTTGGCTCCCAGGAGGATGAAGTGAATGAGGCAGTTGGTCAATTTAGGAACCTTTGGGATTTTGCTATTCAGCAGCGCTATGGTGGGGTCTTGCGGTACAGCAAAGCCGGTGGTTTTGCGGATTAGGTTAAACACTCTGTTCCAGAACCCTCTAATTTTGGGGCATTCCCAGAGAGTGTGGAGGAGGGACCCAGTGAGCCCGCAACCCCTGAAGCACCATGGGGAAGATTGTGGGTAGAATTTGGTGAGTCTGGTGGGGACCAGGTACCAGCGAGAGATTACCTTGAGGTCTGCCTCTATTAGGGAGGTGTTAAGAATGCCTTTGTACGATCGGGCAAAGTTTGAGTGCCAGGTGTCCAGATCCCAATCAAATTGTAGGTCGTGCTCCCACTTTAGCATGTAATCCGCCTTTCCCTGTGGGTCAGCTAGCGCTGAATAGATGAGGGAAATTCCTCCCCTGACGCCCATGTCTGAGGAGCACCAAAGTTCGTATGGAGTGACTGAGAGCGGATTGGTTGAGGCTTTCCAAATTTCCCTCAGGAAATGTGTCAGTTGATGGTAACGAAAGGTTTCGGAAGCTGGCATGTCTAATTTGGAGATGCAGTATTTGAGAGAGATGGGACCGTTGTTATTGAAGAATTGCCCTATTCTGTAGAGGCCCTTATCGAGCCACCATCCAAAAGCCTTGATGTTGAGTCCCGGGGGGAATTGGGGGTTGTGAAAGATATGGGCAAGTGGATGCCAGGGGGAAATGAGGTGGGTATTTTTATGTAGAGAATCACAAAGGGACATCGAATGAGAGAGTGTGGGTGAAAGGATCGGGGGTCGGTCTTTGTGTGGTTTCCAGACTAGGAAGTCCAGGGTGTGGTTGGGGGTCGCCTGTCTTTCTATATCCACCCAGTCTGGTTTTGGTCCTTTAAAGTAGATTGCCGAAAATTGGCATAATTGTGCCGCCTGATAGTACCACCAAATGTTAGGGAGGCCCAGGCCTCCTTTTTTCCTAGCTCTAAATAGGACTTTTTTAGAGAGGCGATGACCCTTCCCCCCCCAGATGAACCGGGTGATGGAGGCTTGTAGTTTGTCCAGTGCACCTTTTTTGATGGGAATAGGAAGCGCCCGGAAAAGGTACAGGAGTTTGGGTAATAACGTCATCTTGACCGAGTTGACTCTGCCGAGCCAGGATAATTTGTGAAGAGACCACTGTGTAAGTTCATCTGAGAGCTTCTTGAACATAGGGGGAAAGTTGTGTTGGTACAGGAGATCTATTCTAGGGGTGAGGGATATCCCCAGGTAGGGGAGAGAGGAGGCGCACCAGGTGAAGGGGAAATGAGCTTTAAGTCTGTTAACCATATCCTGGGGGATTGTAACGTTTAACGCCATTGATTTTGCCATATTGACATGGAGGCCTGAGATCGTTCCAAAGGAATTTAGGAGTTTGAGGATGTTGGGGGTGGAAATGAGAGGAGAGGAGATAAATAGGAGGACATCATCCGCGAAGAGGGCGCATTTGTGTGTGCGTTGACCGCACTTTATTCCGTGGATGTCTGGGTTTTGCCTAATAGCCAGAGCCAGGGTTTCTATCGCTATTGCGAAGAGGATGGGAGATAGTGGGCATCCCTGTCTGGTGCCTCTCAAGATTGGGAATTGGTCGGATAGGTGACCTTGCAGTTTAATCTGTGCTTTAGGGGAGGAGTACAAGGAGGAGAGGGTTCTGAGGAATTCCGGGCCGAATCCCCATCTCTGGAGGGTGGAAAAGAGGTATGGCCAGGTGATCGTGTCGAAGGCCTTTTGGAGGTCTATTGAGAGAACATATCCTGGTTGGGGCGGGTTCCCATCCCAGGAGGAATGCATAAGGGAGATTAAGTCCACTGCCCTCCTGATCTGGTCCGGTCCCTGTCTCCCCGGGATGAAGCCCACCTGGTCCTTGTGAACGTAAGAGGCTATAAAGGAGGACATTCTATTTGCAAGGACTTTCGTCATAATTTTCAAATCATTATTGATTAATGAGATAGGCCTATAATTGCCTACTTCGCTTGGGTCCTTGCCCTGTTTCGGGATCACCGAAATAAATGCTAGGTTTGCAGCAGGTTCTAGGGTGGAGCCCCCTCGCAGGGAGTTGAAGAGACGGACCAGATGAGGAGAGAGGACCTCAGAAAACTTTTTGTAATAAAGGGCGGAGAATCCGTCTGGGCCTGGAGCGGATTCTGGCTTGAGGTTTTTAATGACCTCCTGAACTTCCTCTAATTGGAAGGGGGATTCCATAATGGACCTATGTGAATCTGAGATTCTGGGGAGGCAGATGTTGTTCAGGAAGGAGTCAGCGGATTCTGGGTCTCCTGGGGGTGAGGCCGAGTAGAGTTTAGTGTAGAAGTCCTGGAAGGATTCCAGAATTCTTTGGGGGTTCTGGGTGAGGGTGCCCGACAGGGATTTAATTTTAGGGAGGGCGAAATTTCTGACCTTCGGGGATAGTTTAGCCGCCAGACGGGGGCCAATTTTGTTGGCCTGAAGGTAAAATTTCCCGCTTAGCCATCTCAGATGCCTGTCGGCATTAGATGTCAGGGCTAAGTTCAGCGCCACACGGGCGGAGTCCAGCTGTGCCAAGGTAGCGGGAGTGGGGTTAGTCTTATGTGCTTTACTGAGTATTTCGAAATCTAACTCAAGTTTATCTATTTCCTCCTTTCTTCCTTTTTTAAGTGAAGAGGCTAGTTGTATCATTTTACCTCTCAGGACCGCTTTATGGGCTCCCCAAAGGGTGCTTGGGGATGTATCTCCAGTGTCGTTAAGACGGAAAAACTCTTGGATTTCCCTTTCCATCAGGGTGCAATGGACTGGGTTAGAGAGGAGAGATTTACTCAGGCGCCATTGGGGCGGCCCTGAGGGCGATAAGGAGCTAGAGATTCTGAGGGTAACCAGCGAGTGGTCCGACCACGGGACTTCTTGTATTGCGGCTTTAGTGGCAGTGTGGATGTGAGAGTTGGGGATGAATATGTGATCTATTCTGGCATATGTCTTATGAGGTGCGGAATAGTGGGTGAAGTCCTTGCCAGTGGGGTTCAGTTCTCTCCATACATCAATAAGACCATGATCGTGGAGGAGGCGTGCTATTCTGAGACTTTGTTTGGGTGGCTTCCGCAGATGGGCTCTAACGTGAGGGGATTTGTCGAGAGAGTGGTCAAAAGCAATGTTGGAGTCACCTCCAACAATGATTTTGCCTTCCAAGTGCGGGGATAGGGTCGAGAGCATTGAGGCGAAAAAGTTTGCTTGGTTCTGATTAGGGGCGTAGTAAGAGAGGAAGGAATGCATTACCCCTTCAATGAACCCTTTAACAAGTATGAACCTGCCTTCCTTGTCTTTGATCGTGTGGATATGGTTGAAAGGGATCCATTTCGCAATAATGACGGCAACCCCTCTCTTTTTTGTTTCAGCATTTGCGAGGTAGAAAGTGGGGAAGTTACGGTGAAGGAAGGGGGGGGTGAAGCTGGAGGGGAAGTGGGTCTCCTGGAGAAGGACAACATCAAGACTTCTGGAGTGGTAGCTTTGCAGAGCCTTGCGGCGTTTAGAGGGCGAATTGAGTCCCTGTGTGTTATGAGTAGCAACCTTTAGGAAAGGTTTGCGAGTATTTGTGTCAGTCATGGGCGGCAGGGAGAGGTTGCGGTGATGTAAAAGTGGAGCTTACCTTTGAGATGAGACGGGTGGACTCCTTTGAAGAAAGGGCAGGTGCTTGGAGGCTCTTTGGTGCGTGGCAGGAGAGGGATCTCCGCGGAGGTTCCTAAGAGAGGGATAGGGGAAGGTGAAGGGGGAGAGGAGAGATCCAGAAAGGTAGAGTAGGACATAAGAAGGCTGGGAAGGAAGACAAAAAGGTCAATAACCAAACTTGTACAATCAAGTATCTCAATCAGACAGGTGAATAAACACAATAAAAAAAAAAAATAAAGAATAAAATAAGGCAAAATAGAACACAGTTCAAAAAGAAAAATCACCGGACCGGCTAGCCGAGTCCGAGTCCAAGGACCCCGATTAGGGGGGACTTGGAAAAAGTGCAACCTCTGAAGAGGTTGTCTGCCTGCTGTCACCAGAGGGGTGGGTGGACCCGCTCTGTTACAACAGAGAGAGTGGCATGAGTCACCGCTCCGGTCTTCAGACCCCCTGTTGGGGGACAAATGACCCCTTAGTAGGGTCGGCCTATTAACATTTACTTAAAAAAAAAAAAAAAATCGTAAGTGCTGGAGAAAAAAACCCAAGAACTTAGCAGTATAAACATTTTAAGCATGGGTGAGCAACCCTGTAAATACCTGTAAACAAGTAAAGTCCTGCAAAAGGGGAGGGGAGGGGGGGGAGGGGAGAAGGATGTTGCAGCACCTAATCAAAGGGAGAGGGAGTGAGCGTGGTATAAAACGACCTATTGGGCATTGAAGAAACAGCCCCTGCCCCAGCCGGGGAGGGGGCATACAGTCTGGATAGGTATCCCAGTTAGCCATATAGTGGGCTAATGGGGCCCATAGTGTAATGGTAGCAAGCCCAGGAGGTCAAGAAAGAACAAAACAAAACCGAACAGAGAAACCATTAAAGGCAGTGTCCTGCCAGTTCAAGGTCAGGGGCGTCCGGGGTTATCATCGGCCCGTCCGTTAGGGGAGGGCGAGAGTCACGGAGTATACCCTAGCAGAAGGGGAAGCCATCTCCCGGCCGGGAGTGTGAAGAGGGATTTCATCTTGGGGGTTGGGAGTCCCGATATCTCTTCGGAAGTTGTTTGTTCCACAGCGGTGTCAGGGGGCTGCCCGGGGGGGGGCGCTTGGATGAGCCTGGTTTAGTTGTCGGTTGCTGAGGGTCTAATTCCTGAGAGATGAGTCCCAGCTTGAGTAGGAGACGTTCTCCCTCTTGAAAGTTGGAGAAACCAAAGGATTTGTCCCTAAATTGGAATTGGAGACGAAATGGAAATTGCCATCGGTACTTGATAGAATTTTGGTTGAGAATCTCCAGAAGGGGTTTGAGGGATCTCCTTTTCTGGATCGTGGAAGGCGATATGTCTGCGAAGATTTGAATCTTATTCCCTTGAAAGGAGAGGTTGTCCAGATTGCGAGTTTTTCTCATGACGTCCTCCTTGACTCCATAAAAGTGCGGTTTGACCACAATGTCCCTCGGGAGTCCATCTTGACGGGGGGGTTGGAGAGCTCTGTGGGCCCTGTCGAGTTCGAGTCTATGACCCTGGATGTCTGGGATAAGTTCCTTGATGAATGATTTAACAGTGCCGGGTACATCTGCGACCGACTCTGGGATACCGCGTATGCGGAAATTGTACCTTCTGCTTCTGTTTTCCAAATCATCGATTTTGGATAATGCAGTCTCGAGTTGGTCTTGAAGGGTTTGAATGCAGGAGGTATTTTGGTTGGTGCGGGCAGAATTGTTGTCAACCACTTGTTCGATTGCATCCATGCGGGCTCCCAGACTCTGCAAATCTGCTTTTATGGTGGCAGTGATCTGTGATGCATTATGAGCCAGCCCTGCTGCCAGCATTTCTGAAAAGCTCTGCAGCATCATCTGCATGTCAGGGGGGTAATGCGGCTGAGTGGGGGTGGAGAGGTGGGGGCCTGCCAGGCCTAGGGGAGATTGCAGCCCAGGGGTTTGCAGGAGATCTCCTAGGGTCCTATTAAGAAGGGACACTGTGGAGGCAGGGGAGATCCCTTGGGGGGTGAAAGTACTCACTGGTGTTGCCAGAGGGTTCTGGTGCAGCTGCTGGGCTGTGTTAGTGGTCACTGGAGTTGCTGACCTGTAGACCTGGTGGCGGTTAGGGGAGGGGGGGTCCGCAATGGAGTCCTGGTCTTCTCCAGTGTTTGCACGTGTGGACGCGGCCGCCATCTTGGAAGGTGCAGGGGCCGTCAGGTTGAAGTCCAGCTGACGGCTCACCTCGCTTTTGTGTGCCTCGTTCGGCATGTGGGGTGATGCTGGGACCTTCCGCAGAGTGGCAGGGGGTGTTTCGGCCGAATCCCGCTCAGTCTGAATGCTTTAGGGGCTGAGAGGTGCCGGAGCGGCGCGGAGCTCCCGTTTACAGCGTCCTCACGGAAGTCCCGCGCATGCGCACTTCGCCATTACTTCTTAATGGCACCACAATCGTGATTTTGCTGCGATAAATTGCGATGTAATGGCAGCGCGTGAAGCTTGTCACTCAAAAAGGAGCAGGAGCTTCTTTTGGGAGACAGCGTCGCAATTTGCCACGATTTCAATGCATTTAATCACGGCAAAATCACACCATGATTGGGGTGCCATTAAGAAGTAATGGCATCGCAAACACGTCCTGTGTTTTGCTACAATTTGGATTTGTGGGCAGAATCTCAGCGATTTCGCCTGCGATTCACCCCAGCAAAGGCAAAAAATGCGGATAGATGCACCGCCGCCACAGCAGTTACGAATTGAGGCTCAGGCTTTCAATATCCTGCTGTCTAACCAGACCCTACATTCATCCATGGCATCTTTCTCTACAACAGGCCAGCCTGTACTAGATACCACCCTCAAGGACATGCTACTGTCTCTCCAAACCTCACTGATGACTGATCTCTCATCACTCTTCACTCAAATATCCACAGATATAAGCAATATTGATAACGGAGTAGCTCACATTGAAAATGGCATGGAAGTATGCAAAACACAGGTCAATGACACAGTAGATGAGGTGAAAGAGGAACAATCATGGGTACGAGCCAAACTGGCAGATTTAAAAGACAGATCACGACGCAACAACGTTAGAATTTGCGGAGTACCCGAATCTGTCCAATCAGGAGATTTGCCTAAATATGCCAAAGAACTTATGCGCAAAGACGTCATTATTGATCACGTTCACATGATCGCAAAACCACCACACCTGGCGGCCTCCGTCCCCAGAGATGTACTTATGAGAATACATTTCTTTCACGTAAAAGACCAACTCCTCTCAGCAGCTAGAATTGCATCTCCGCTCCCCTAACCATATGACGGCATACAGTTATTCCCAGATCTCTCAAGATTCACCCTACAACTAAGAAGACAGCTCAGTCCTGTCACAAAAGGCCTTCACAACCACAAAATCCAATTTAAGTGGAGAATACCCAGCAACCCTGCTTATTACAAAAAATGGCACCTCACACATGATCAACAACCTACAGGATGGCCTCCATCTCCTACACAAGTGGAGTATTATCCAGGATCCCCCTGCAAACACAACAAAGCCTTTGCACCAGGATAAACCACCAAAGACACAACACAACCATGGAAAGCAATACACCTGACCTCAAGCTTGAACCAGCCTAAAGTTGGGCCAACCTCAAAGTAGTAACCATTCTCTCCCCAGCTGCAAGCTACTGATTCTACAGTTTCGACCAACTGTTATTTGCCCCCACAGCAGATTAGCTGAGTTGAGCAATTTTACTTAGCCGCCTACAGCTTCTAGAGGTGATGGCTTCACCTAACCACACTGGTTCGGAGTTCCACTGTATAATACTAACTTTCCTGTTTATACTCCCAACTTCGCTTCAAATCCTGAGATCATTCATCCACAGAAGACAAAGTTCCCAGAGACCTTCAGTTCCACAACCGCTGACTCCATTCTTTCCCTCGCTATAGGCCACTGCGTCTAACTGTAAGTGTTTGTGCCATATCCCCACACTTGAATATATAAAATTAGTAAGCTATTAATTATAAAGTGCAAACACAGTGCTCATTAATAATAGAATAGTGTATAAATTAGATAAACTGCCATTCATCAAATATCCCAAAATAGTAAATAAACAGTTCAATAAATATATTACTCCTAAATTGTCATGTGCAGCAAGGTACAATTCATGCAATATATATACACTCCTCCTAAAAATTTTATATACACCAAAGGTAAAGCAGGTCCCGTAAGTTATATAAAAATTCTCCTCCGGGTAGATGCTTGTTTTACTCACGTGTGACACGAAGGAAAAAACGGTCACAGGTCACGTGACTTCGTCATTTGATTTCCCTTGAAAAGGTCACGTGACCTGTGACACCACATGACACTTTAGGAGTGATATATTTATTGCACTGTTTATTTACTATTTTGGGATATTTGATGAATGGCAGTTCAACTAATTTATACATTATTCTATTATTAATGAGCACTGTGTTTGCACTTTTTAATTAATAGCGCACTAATTTTATATATTCATTTAACACTTCAAGTGAGAGATCACTCTTATTGGTTGCAGCTTTTAGTTTTTTGTTTTTTGACTCTTATTTATTTGACCACATCAACGCTTGAGTATCATATTTTTAATATCCCCACACTTGCCACCGATTGACAATGCCACTCAACATACTCTCATTGAACGTTAATGGGCTCAACTACCCAGTAAAAAGACACTCCTTATGGAAAACACCCCAAGAAATTAAATGTGACATCCTGTGCGTCCAAGAGACACATTTTCTAAAATCCATCATGCTCAAATAAATGCTTCCCCCACATATTTACAGCCTTGTTCACTACTAAAAAAAAGAGGAGTCTTAATAGCAGTGAAAGATTCAGCAACCTTTCTCCTAAAACAATCTGTCATAGATCCAAATGGAAGATTCATCATTCTAATGTGTAACATCAATAAGGTAAACTATACGCTCATTAACATGTATGCTCCCAACAACTGTGCTTCCTTCGCTAAGTTTACATGATTGTATAGAGGGACTTTAACTTAATAGCATATATCTATCTAGACACCACATCTGCCGCGAAAAAGAAGAGAATCCCCTCTAAAAAAACTTCCTGAACTCTTAAGATGTCTATGATGTATGGCATTGTCACCAGGAGTCAGAAAAAGATTTTACATATTTTTTATTTTACATATTTTTCACGACTTCACAAAATATATTCTAGTATAAATATGTTTCTTGCAGATAAATGGTTACTCCGAAAAATCAGTGCTTCTGTAATTCACACCACAACATGGTCGGATCACGCTCCAATTTCTATAACCGTAACAGATTCCTTACATAAGAACACCTTTCTCTGGTGTGCTAACAATTATATCATTCAACACCCAGAATATGCACCAGAAACATCTGCTCAAATTAAGGACCTCTTTGAATTTAACATAGGATCAGTATCCGACCATGGAGTGGTGTAGACCGCACATAAAGCCTATGCAAGAGGAATGCTGATTAAATTAAGCTCACACTGTAAAAAGAGGACGCAGCATCCCGTCACCCTGATATCACAAATAAATACTTTAGATAAACAAAATAAAGACAACCCAAATTCGACATGCGGAGCACAAATAAGGACTCTAAGACAGGAACTTACGAAGCTACTACTCCACTCATTTGAACACATACAACGAAAATGAAAAGCCACATGCTCCATATCCAATAAAGCAAGCAAACCGCATTAAAGGGCGGAGATCCAAAACTAAAATTGGCCACCTTTTCCATCCCCATTCCAAAACCAAAATGTCCAACCCGCAAGACATAGCAAATGCCTTCAGCGACTACTATAGTGACTTGTACAACCTCAAAAATTACCCCACAACAGCCCAGCCAACACAAGAAGATATAAACATTTTCCTAGAAGGAATAAAACTTCCATCATTAAAATCAGAACAATTTGCCTTCCTAAACAAACCGTTCACAGAACCGGAAATATACTCTGCTATCAAATCACTCCCTAATGGTAAATCACCGGGACCTGATGGCCTTGCTGGGGAGTATTATAAAGAATTCTCCCTCCAACTGACACTGCATCTGATGGCTCTATTAAACAATGCTGCCTTCTCTTCAGCTATAATCATCACAATCCCGAAACCCTGGAAGGAGCCAACAGCCCCTCAAAATTTCCACCCAATTTTCTTATTGAACCTAGATTTAAAAATCTACGCCAAGACAATAGCAACACGTTTAGTGAATATCATGTCCTCTCTAATACATTCCAATCTATCAGGCTTCACCCAAGGGTGACAAGCGTCCAATGCCACCAGAAGGCTAATCAACATCATACATTATGCTGAGTCTAGTGGAACTCCTTCTCTGCTCTTATCTTTGGAAGCAGAGAAGGTATTCGGTAGAGTCCATTGGTCTTACCTTCAAAAAAGTTCTCCACAAATTTGGGTTCTGCAGTCACATCCTTAAAGCCATTGTAGCTCTAGCTCTATATACCAAACCATCAGCACAAGTCTTCTCGGCAGACATGGTATCCCAAACATTCCATATCACAAACGGTACTAGACAAGGGTGCCTGCTATCCCCTCTGATATTCAACCTATTAATGGAACCCCTAGCAGATCACATCAGAACTAATCCACTAATGTCAGGTTTCTTGATCGGCCAAACATACCACAAAATAAGCCTTTTTGCGGATTGTCATCCTTATGCTCACAAATCCGGCTCCTTCCCTGGCAGAGGTAAAAAAAAAACCTCTACATCGGTTCATTAGAATATCCTACTACAAGGTGAACATAACAAAATCATTTATGCTAGACCTAGGGATCAATGCCACCACCAGAAACTTAATTCACACCCAACATTCCTTTGCGTGGGCACTGGATAGTATCTCGTACCTAGGTATACAACTAACAAAATCAGTAAAGAAACTCTTTGCTGCCAATTTCTCCACTGGGAATCAGATCTTGGAGCTTGCTTCACTGAAAGCCAATGGAAAAAAGCACTACAATCGATATATAAAGCAACTCAATGCTCCTCCCTCTGGGAACTTACACAAAAAATCTCACTTAGATGGAATCCACAAGGTCAGTCATTTCTAAAGGTCTGAGGCAAGGGTATACATGGCATCCGTGGACATACAAGATGCCTGATTGTATGTTCCCATGTACCCAACTCATCAGTGATGTCTATACTATACATTGGCAGACAACCAATACCAGTATGTTGCATTGCCCTTCAACTTTTCCTCTGCTTCCAGAGGGTGTTTGCACCCTTGCTTACCCTCCTAAGAACTCAGGGCATTTAAGTGACAGTCAATCAAGATGACCTAAAGTATTAATCTTCCCTGTAACTCTTAGCAAATGACCAAAAGATAATGCAGATGCTCCAGGCATTTGGATGGGTGATCAATTTCAACAAATCTGCTCTGCAGCTGTTTCTTGGGTCTAATCCTAGAAACACCCCAAGCAGAAGTCTTTCTTCCAAAAAAGAATGTACTTGGATGAAACCCAGGTAAACATGGGGAGGAGATAAAAACAATATGGTAGAGCTGTAGTTCATGAGTCCTAACCACTTAGCCACTGTTTTGCTGAATGCTAATTTTTATTTTTTTTGTTCTTTGCCATTTAGAGCTTATTGCCACCCTAATTAAATTGCAGCATTACTGTTTTGGCACATTTGGCATTAAAAGACCAGAACACAAAATAGGAAACGCTTAGCAAGATCTTGGCACATATATTCTTGTCATGGTCTTCTATGTTCATACAAGCTGTATATCCACTGTTTTCAATTGAAAATGTTCAAGTTAATATGACACTAAGAATATTGTTGCAACATTTATGTTCTATGTTTTATGTATTGCATGTTATGAACTTTTCAATTGAATATACACCAGAGGTAACAAAATAGTGCCTGTGTTACTCCTGTCAACCAATCAGGCTCCATCTGTCAGCATTTAATTTCACCTGGGAATGGGATCAAAAATGTTTGTGCTAAGACCTCAAAAGTGGTATTTTGGTATTTTCTGTTATTATGTAATAATATTGAAAATTATATTTTGTTGCCCTAGGTCAAATTGTGCTGAAAATGTTCGCAAACATATTTTGCACACCGGCAAGCATGAAGGAGTGAAAATGTACAATTGTCCCAAGTGTACCTATGGAACAAATTCACCTATGGAGTTTCGAAACCATCTGAAAGAACAACATACTGACATTGAGAATCCAGATTTAGCCTATCTTCACGCTGGTAAGAATTGGAAAGTTTATTTTTTTCTATTTTCTTCCTTTCAAAGTCAGTTTGCATGTTTACACACAAACATGAATGGTGTTTCATTTAAGGCAGCTTATTCATTGGAATAGGCTGCCTAACTCACCAAAAAAGCATACACTTATTTTTTGAACAATACTCCACAATGTGGTATGCTACGAGATTGATGGATTAGAAAAGATGAATCAGGGCAGCACACCAATGCGCATAACATGCCATAGAGCAACTGAATCTGGACGCAGACTTTTGCAACATAAAAAATATTATTTAATTCTGTAATCTATTAACAAAGTTTTACCAGTAATGAAAACTAGCATTTTAAAGTAGTTACTCTTACTTACTGATTATCTTTGGTTTATCATTTCTTTGTCAGCGCGTACCAAGTTGTATAGCAGCATATTACATGTTGTGTAGTGGTTGGTATGAGTGGTCCGTAGAATTAGTGGCTTCTCAAATTTCAATACGGGACAGATCAGTGGTGCCCATTTTAGTGGGTCTTTATCTGTAATCCTAGCGGGCAAATTGTTTGGTTTCTCAAAAGAAACTGCTGTCATGGTTATGATTGCATAAAAAAGCATGGCAAGATCTTATCAGTAAAGAAGAATAGTGGCCAGAAACCCCCAAAAAAATTGCCAGGACTGTCAAACACTAATGCCTGGTACACACTATGAATTTTTTCTTTTTCGTTCAACCCAGCACTGATCGAAGTTGGTCGACTGCTGGCTTCTGTTGGACAGACCAACATACACAATGGCAGAATGTCAGCTGTTTTTTGTTTTTTTTACTGACCGATGTCTCCTGTCTTGAACAACGCCGATGGCTCGGTTCTCATTGCTACCCGAGCAGAGAGCTGCTGGCTGTCAATCAGCAGCTCTCCTGCTCTGCTCCTCAATGCTCATTGGAGCACTGAGCTGTGGAGGGGCAGTGAGTGGCCGTCTCAGTGGCTCGCTGAGAGGCTGAGACTGCCATCAGTCCAGGCACCTGGCGGATCCAGACTTCCAGAGTTTGGATGATGCAGTGCCTGGTCTGATCTTGGTGACATCAGCAGAGAGGGGACTTCAGACCGCTATCTCTGCTGAAAATGGGTCACAGGAGCGCAAAGCGAATTGCACTACTGTGACCGATAGGAGACGCCCAGCCAAACAAGCTCAGGCTGGACTTCTTCTTTAAGTTTCATGATTTCCATGTACTTATAAGAGTTCGCAAGATTTTACTCCTTTTTTATTTTTACCAGAGCACAATTAAGTTGTTTTTCCTGATAGAAACTTTAGATGTTTGTAGTCCTCCAAATGAACCTTCTGTTTATTTTTCTATGCCTGATAAAACTAGTGATTTAAACACATTGTGGTGAACCACTTCCGTCAGCATTATAAATGCTTCAAAGAGATTGACTCTTGTCACAGCTGTTGGCATCAAGACAGTCACAGCATAAAGCACATCAGCTTGATTGGCAGTTTATCATTCAAGTTCCTTTGTGAGAAGCTTTGCATTTTGTCTGCTCCTTTCAATAAAACACTATACGTTTTGCAAAAAGTGAAATCTATATTCATTTGAATCTACGGCATTCAGAACACTTTGCTTGAAATTGAGAATTGGATATAAATTTCTTAAAGCAAATGAATGAGTCAATCAAAGAAATGTATTGTATATCAAAAGCAGCTGCATTATTGTGCGAATTGATGTGTTGGTTATAATTGCAGGCTGATCTTGTCATATTTTGTCAGTTGTGGCACCTCATAACTAAATGGGAGGCGGGGGAGTTTGTGTAGGAAAGAATGGAACACCCTTACTATATTCTTTTTTTGCAGGTATTAGGTACTTATGCAGTGCTTCATTTGTTTGTAACAAAGTGTCTAAGGCTTAATGTACACGGGACGTTTTTCCAACCTCTCGTGAACGATTTAACTTGACAGATAGTAATCCACGTTTAAAACATCAGTTTTGCCACGTTTACATGCCGCGTTTAGCTGCAGTTAGAAGCGTTTGAAAAAAAATATATATTATTATTACATTTTTTTCAAAATACCCAAAAATGAAAAACGCCTGTAAATGAAACACGGCTAAATGCGAGTATCCGCGTTTAGAAGTGTTTGGAGCTTGAAATGCCTCTAAACTCAGCGTCTGAACTAATTTTTTTGCTTTCCAAAAAAGACCTCTAAACTCAACTGCCTAAAAATTACATTAAACGAACCTGTGTACATGTACACATAAGATAACATTGGATGAGTTGAACTGCCTTTTGAACGTCCGTTTACCAGCAGCAGTGTACATGAGGCCTAAAATGTCTTTGCTGGGAGGTTTCAAACATTTACATTCCAGTACCTGTCTTATTGTGATATCATCAAAAATGTCACTTTGTGGTAGAAACGTGGTAAAAAAAATCCTCTTTAGCACTGCCATGCTGTCAGTTTAACTTAGTGAGGTGAGAGGCATGTTCATGTTGGCAGTAACATACAATATAATGGCTTAGTGCATCTGTTGCAATTCTTGGGCTATAGAGGTTGACTGACAAGATCTTCTGAGTGTCAGAAGTGATGGTTAGCAAGTTGAAGTTTGTTTCTAAGCATTCAAAATCGCAGACTGTCCTTTTTTTTCTTTTATACACTTCCTGGTCCTTGTCTGAATGTAACAAAATTGCAGATGTTAGAATGTGAGTTTTTTATGTGTATAGGTACTCTGACATGAAAATATGACATGAGTTACCAACCAGGTGGTTTCTACATTTTACTAAAAGGTTAAGTCTGCTTCCAACTTAACTAAGTAATTTGGTTGCAATAGTATAAATCTACTATACATCATTTTGAGTTGGCTTTTAATTGTTTCATGTCTAAATGTCCCGGGGATACTTTTCACTCACATTCTTCTACAATATTCTAAATCAATTTTAAAAAGGTGCTAAAAATTGTCCACTCTGACTGCATTGTATGGAAACTGACTACATACTGCCAAAACTATCAGCCTATAACAGGAGAAACACCACTAAAATGTATATTTTAAAGTATTGAGTAAGAAAGAGAATGTTGGAAAAACAGAATGACAATGAGGACTTTCAGTCAGGGTAGTTTTGACCACAATGGCACTGTTGCCCCTGCTGTCCTGGGCACTGGTTAACACCAATTGTGATACGTTTTCCTTATTTTTATGTCTGCCACAGGACACTAGAGCAATGCTTGCCAGGGAGAAAATGATTCCTCCAACCCATTTCTCTTCTCCCTTCCTTATTCTCCAGTTATACTCCCTCCCCCAGCACTTTAGATACAAAAAATGTTAGGAAGAATGATGGTTGCAAACTTATTCTGGTGGATTTACTTGCAGTAGACCTAGTCAGCAAGAACTATGTATGGATAAGGGGGTGCAGTGAATAATGAAAGGAGTCAGGAGTCTCTTTGTAGTTCAGGAAACATGAAAGCTTCATTAAACTAATGAACTCAATCAAAATACAAAAGAATAAATGTAGCTACATACGTTATATTACCATTACTTTCTGCCCCCCTTTTTTGTACACTCTTTAAAGATTAACCAACCTTTTCAAGCCTGCTATGTGGAGTATCTGTTTGAGTGTCTCATTTGGTTTTCAGGGTCACCCTGACATGTGTGCTCCTGGTCAGTCCTAAATCTACACACACTGCTACTTTGGGACACATGTACAATAGCAACCTTTAGCCCTCTGGTTATGTTTGCCCGATGCATGCACAGTATGGGCCGCTACCCATACCCGCTCTGGTGCTGTGTTGGAGTGATGCATGTGCAGTACGGACATTTGATTTGGCCCACGCATGCATTCAGCTGAGTGTGAAGAAGCACACAAGGAATCATTAGACATTAGACATTAGACTTGTTGCAAAGTGCAATCTAACTAAGGATTTAATACTGCATTTTTCTTGTTTTGTGCTCTTTGCAATTGAAAGATTGCAACATTCTCCTGTTACCCCTAGGGCGGGTTGATGTATTCAGAGGGGGAGGGGGGTGTATGCTTTAAGACCCCTTTCACACTGAGGCATTTTTCAGGTGCTTTTTGGCTAAAAATAGCACTTGTAAAGCACCTGAAAATGGCCCCCCTGCAGTCTGTGTGAAAGCCCGAGTACTTTCACACTGAGGCGATGCACTGGCAGGATGTTAAAAAAACTCCTGCAAACAGCATCTTTGGAGCGGTGTATACACGGCTCCTGCCCATTGAAACAAATGGGTAGTGTCGCCGAACCGCCGGCTTGCGGGTCATTTTAACCCTTTTGTGGCCACTAGCGGGGGTTAAAAGCACCCCGCTAGCAGCCGAAAACCTCCAGAAAAATTATGGTAAAGCGCCGCTATTTTTTATGTTTACCGCCGATGCCCTAGTGTGAAAGCAGCCTAAACCTACAAAAAGTGGGTTGAATGCATGGGAGAGGATGAGTAGTACTTTGGTAACTTTTTTTTTATTAGGAAAAGGAATGGCGTCTAAATCCTTAAAGTATTGGGATGCTCATAGCCAGCATTGAAGGTTTTGTCTTTTCGCTTCAAAAACTGTTAAGTATGACCTGTTAATTGATAGGCATTAATCTAGGAAAATTACTTTATTCAAGTGTAATAGAATTGTCAAAAGATTCTTATCTTTTGCCAATGGCATACATTTAAACCACACTGGATTTTGTCTTAATATGATCAGTCCTTATTTATGGAAAATATAACTCTGAGTCCTTTTAAGCAATATGCATTTACTATAAGCACAGATCTGTACTTTGTGTTATTAAAATGCATAGAGCAGTCATTTTCTGGGCTTCTGTTGAAATATGTTTTTAATTGAACAGAATTATGGCTATATATTATCAATGTGAATCTAGTTAGAACACTGTATTTGGCTGGCACAATAGCTCAATGCACTGTGGAATGTGAATAACAAGTTATTTCAGGAGTCATGAATCTGAAGACTAGTGACTTTTTCAGAATACTGTGGAAAGAGACTAAAAGGGGTATGTCTTGCATGTGTCCATTGCCTTGCTTAGTTTATCGCTACAATAAATATATATTTATTTTATGCTGTGTGAACATGGCTGTTTATTAGCCTGCCTCTCCTCTGTAACCTATCTTGCTAAGAACAGGGGAAACATGTGCCATAGATGTAGTTCCATTTAGAGCCAAGCAAGCATAGTTAGTTGGCTCTAACTATAGCAGTGTTTTTTGTCCTAACTGATCTTTGCCTGTGTCGGAAGAAATATTTGTGAACATAGAAAGATCATCCTTGGTCACTGCTTAGGACAAAGAATCCAATTCTCTCTTCCGGCTTTTAGCAATAAGCATGAAGGAGGGAGAGACAATCTACTAAATGTCTGTGGGTTCAAGACTTTAAGTTAAACGTAGCCTGGATAAGAAAGGATTTTTTAGGTACTGAGGTGCTCTGAATATAAAAGTAAAAAAAAAAAAAGGGTATTTGCAGTCACCTGAAAGGTTTTCTTTAAAAGAGAAGTATGGGTCTGTTTTTGTTTTTTTTTTAAATCATACTTCTCTAGGTGAATGCAGCATCGATCCAATACTGCATCTGTCCCCCGCCGTCTCTAAGGCTGAGAACTGAGTGATCAAAAACTGCTGATCGCTCAGTTCTTTCTGCTGCTCTGAGCAGAGAGCTGGTGACTATTAGTCACCGTTTTGTCCAAACAAAAGCAGACAGGCAGCATTCACCAGTATTTCCTTTGGTCTCCTTGCAGTTGATCTTTGCCCATACTTGCTATAACTTGTTCTGCACAGAGGTGGTCATTTTGGTTTCTCCTTCCTAATGTCAAAGCCTCCAGCAAGAACAGCAGTGAGCAATGAAGTAGTCATGAAATGTCACTCCAAGATCTTCTGAAGCTAGCAAGACCTTTAGCTTTTACACTGCATATATATATATATATATATATATATATATATATATATATATATATATATATATATATAGCTATGAGTTTTTAGGCAAAGAATTGCCTATCCACCCCACAAACCAGAACGTACACTGCTATTTTTCTGGAGGAATTTCAGACCTAAGGTACATTTTTAGAACATTGCCTAGGCACAATTAACATTGCTACATTTATTCAAAACCGAGTAAATCTGAGTTCAGCTGTATTTTAACAGTTCCCTTCCAAATCAGATCGTTTTAAACAATTATCCAAATGTACAGTTTATTTTTCCTCTCTTTGATCTGAATGGAACTCATTTACACAGATCATATGAAAATGCAGACTTTTGAGAAAACCTGTACTGTGTAAATGTGCAGGATAGCAATGCTACGTGCCTTGATGTCATGCTGAACCATTAGCATGCTCTGACTTTATTCTGACCATTCTAATTAGCATTTTTGACCTGACCATGACTTAGGCCTCATTCACATGGCAAAAATGTTCCAACTACAGCAAATTTCCATGGCTGGACTGACAGGTGGATACAGACAGTTGTGGCCGCTGAGCCTGTATAAAGCAATGACAGGCTGACAGTGTTTGCAGCTGTATGCCAGTGTTCATATATAATCGCACCGCTAGCAAATGCCTGCATTTACGAACAGTCGATTGTACTCGAACAATCAGGATAACACCTGTTGTAGATATTTTAACTTTTTTTTTCAAAACTACCTTATTGATGATTTACACTCCTGGTGCAGTCTTGAGGCTGCTTACCCCAATATATACAGCTTGGGGTCCTTTAAATTGCCAAAATCAGACAAGATTTTTGTGGTCCACCTACTGGTAGACTGTCCTGTGTGTGGACTGGCCTCACCTGGAAAAGATTTTTACTCCTCCAAAACACTTTGCTTAATAGTATCCTATTAAGGAAACTTACCTATGGATGGCCTATTTTGCTTGGTTAGAGTTTAGGAAATTTCATGAAAAAACATTCCATAGGATGTATTCTTTTATTCCTCCAGTCTGGTGTGGACCAGCATCTGGGCTTGAGTACATCAAGGAACACATTTTACTCTTAGCCGTTCAATTCCAGAGACCTTTGGCCTCTCAATCCTAATTTAGGCCTTTGTTGAGGGTATAGCACACATTTCTTACCCTGTGAACTCCCCTGTGTTCCCTTGGAACCTTAGATAGGATTCTCTTGAAGCTGCCTTTTGAATCCATTAGGGGGATATATTTCCTTGTCTGACCTTACTCACAAGGTGGCTTTTCTTGGCCCTATGACCACTGTATGGAGAGTATCTGAATTTGCTACTTTGGTTAAGGAGCCATTATTAGCGTTGCACATTGACAAAAGTTGTCTTGAGACCGAAGGCCTCCTTCCTCTCAAAGGTGGTCGCTCCAACCTAACCAGGATATTGTTCTTCCTTCCTTTCTTATGTCCTGCTTTACAACATCCAAAAGAAATTTCTCTCCACTGCCCAGAGATGGCATGCACTGTAAGGTAAACAAAGTTTACCTTTCTGGTACTGCCGCTTTTGGGCAATCAAATGCTTTTGTGTTTCCTTTGGGTTCCTGCAGCGAATATCCCTATTTTTCCCTCCACTTTTGCTAGATGGATCAGATAAGTTACCATTAGGGCCTATAGTCTTAAGGATAAGGTTCCTCCCTTTCCCGTTAAGGTACACCCCATCAGATCTGTTAGTGCTTCATGGACTTTTCAGCCTCTGCCATCTGTTTCTCAGCTTTAGCAGGCTGCCATCTGGGCTTCTGTTGGCATGTTTAAGTTCTACCAGGTGGATGTTCATACCTCCTCTGATGGCAGTTTTGGGCATAGGGGCTACTGGCTGTTCTCTGGATCTGTTTAGCCTTCTTGATCCATTTGTCATGTGAGCCAGTTGGCTTTGTTTCCTGTGTTGGACATCCCAATCATAATGAATAAAAAGCCTATGTCCCTCACAGTATGACAAAAAAAGTTTTTTTGACTTACCGGTAAAACCAGTACAGGGCACATGCCCCTCCCTTCTGTTTTTATAATATCGTGAGCTACGAGTGTGGGGGGGTTTATATAAGGGGAAGTCTCTGCAGCCTTCTTTTTTGCCTATTATTATTGTGCCGCGTACACACGATTGGAATTTCCGACAACAAATGTTCGATAGGAGCTTGTTGTCAGAAATTCCGACTATGTGTAGGCTCCATCGGACATTTTTTGTCGGAATTTCCAACAACAAAAATTTGAGAGCTGGTTCTCAAATTTTCCGACAACAAAACTTGTCGGAAATTCCGATTGTGTGTACACAATTTCGACGCACAAAATTCCACGCATGCTCGGAATCAAACAGAAGAGCCGCACTGGCTATTGAACTTAATTTTTCTCGTCTCGTCGTACACGTTGTACATCACCGCGTTCTTGACATTCGGAATTTTCGACAACATTTGTATGACCGTGTGTATGCAAGACAAGTTTGAGCCAACGTGCGTTGGAAATAAATCCAGGTTGTCGGAATGTCCGATCGTCTGTACGTGGCATAACTCTCAGTACAAGTTTTCTTTGCAAAAAAGAAAAACCTGCTAGGCCCAGCCTTCTCGCATGTGAAACCTTGTGTACTTGGCACTGAGCACTGCATTATGGGAGGCCAGAGAGCGTGTATAGGTGTCTGTTTTTTGTACCATGTGAAACTGCAGTGTGATCGGAAAGCCATATACAATGTGTGTGTGTAATATATACACACACACAGAGGCAGTCACCAAATTACATATATTTGACAACGGGAAGTGACCTAGGAAGGGAAATTCACTCATGTAAAAGTTATGGGAAAGATGTGACTGCACTGAATCTGTATCACCGATCCTGGTTTCCACAACAACACGCAATTTTCAAAATCCAATTGTCACAGGGACAGAAAGTGAGGTGAAATCTTCTGAACAGGAGCACAGACAGCAAAACAAACATTTCAGGGGTGTTAACTCTTCCCTATGCTATCTAAAACTTACCTATTATTTTATAGGTTTTGTCTGGAGTTACACTTAAAAAATGTACCTGTTCCAACTTGCATACAAATTCATCTTGTTTGTAACCCGTGCGACTGCCTGTGTCTGTGTATGTGTGTGTATATATAATTTTTTTTCATATACATTTTTTTTTATAAACATTAATAACCATCTTTAGTGTTATTTGGTCTCTCTTAAAAAAGTATAAAGTGGTAGTACCTCTTTAAGCTTGTATTTTGCTTTGTGGTGTAACTGTTGTCAATAAAATGTTTAATGGTATTCAAGTGCGGCTGTGCTTTCTCAAACACAATGTCTTTAAAAGTAATCAGCTATTTGTGTTTCAATCTATCTCATTTTATATTATCAACTGCTTTAATGTCTAATTGATTTCCTGCACTGAAACATACACTTTGTGTCTGGACACGGAGAGACTCCTTGCAAAGGTTAGCCTTTGCAGGTTGATTACACACTTGTTACCTGTAATTCAATACAGCAGCGCTGTGTTTACAAAGTCCAGATTTCCTGAGCTGTCAGTTAGGGCAATCAGCGCAAAGAGCAAGAGCCTTTTGGAACTAAATAGAAATGAGAAGAACATTCGGGCTGCCAGTAACCCTTCAAAGGTAATTTAACAGCCTTTTGACTACAAGGCATCAGTTGTTGTAGTTGTCTGCTGAGAATGAAATCTGACATTCTTTGTACCTTGCTCTGGCAATAGCTCAGCAGGATCTTTACTAGACCTTACTAGGGATTTCGGTGCCCAAACCTATTGAGGGCTTTATTTGGCATGGATGTAGACTATTTAGGGATCTAGCCAAACCACTGAGGGTAAGCACTTGGAGACATTTTATAAATTGATTATTTGCCTCTGGATGCTTTTCGAAAGATTTGCCACTTTTATAGCACTTTGCAGTCCAAATTCACCGCAGTTGAGAATCTGCATTTCCCTTTCTTCAGTGGAAAATCCATATTTCTGCATTTTTTTTACTGTAGAGCTAAACGATTCTGGCAAAAATTAGAATCGCAATTTTTTTGCGTAGAATAAAGATCACAATTCTCACGGCGTAACATCATCTTTCACATTATACAAAAAAATTGGGCTAACTTTACGGTTTCTTTTTTTTTTATTAATTGAAGTGTATTTTTTCACAAAAAATTGCATTTGAAAGACCGCTGCGCAAATAGCGTGACATAAAATATTGCAACAACCGTCGTCATATTCTCTAGGGTCTCTGCTAAAAAATATATATATATATATATATATATATATATATATATATATATATAATGTTTGGAGGTTCTAAGTAATTTTCTAGCAAAAAATACTGATTTTAACTTGTAAGCAACACGTGTCAGAAAAAGGTTTGGTCTTTAAAGCGGGAGTAAACCCGCTGAAACTTTTTTTTTTTTTTATACACCTGTAAGGGAAAAGGCATAATGAGCTAGTATTCCCCGCATACTAGCTCATTATGAAATACTTACCTTAGAACGAGGCGTCGGTAACTCGCCTGGTCCACGCCGAGGTAGCTGACATGTTGCCTCGGCGTGTCTTCCTGGTATATCGCGACTCTAGCGTTGTGAGTGGCTGAAGCCGCAATGTCGTCACTCCCGCGCACAGGAGACTTCTTCCCCGCAAGGTTCGAATTCTGCTGGCCTTTCAGCCGAGAATCCCCTGTGCACATGCACCGCTGCAGTCAGTGGCTCATTGCACGGGGAATATCTCCTAAACCATACAGGTTTATAAGATATTTTTTGACTATACAACCGCTTTAAGTGGTTAAACTTCCCTCATTTACAGACCGAAGTTCATTCCTTTGATCTAAGAACCAAATGATATTTTGTTTACTGTTATCTCCCAGTGCTGACAATGTTGATAAACATTTCCTGGCTTTTTTTTTTTTTGACAGCTGTGAGTGAGCAGAGAACGGCTCTGCACTGTATGAAGCGTGGTAATGCTGGATTAAGATCATGAGGGGGGTTGAATCGAGATTGCGATTTTTTTTTTTTTTTTTTTTTTATTTTTTTTTTTTTTATTGTGCAGCTCTAATTAACTTTCTATATTATATGGTCAGTTTCTGGCCCTGATTTCTTTTAAAAGTAGCCATTTTTAAATGTCAAATCATTCAAATCCATAACTAGCCAATGTGTACTTTTTTGTTTTTTATACAGTAGGAAACGGTTAGAACTGCTGTCATGAGTTTGATGAGGTTCATGTGCATGTGTCTAATTGGGAAAATTTCCCTTATTTCCTGAGCTAAAAACATGGCTGTAGATGAATGGAAATCTCTCCAAAGTGAAGGTAAACCCCCCTCCTAGACAAGTGATGGTTCCCCCTCAGGTTTTATTACAGTGATATCTGGGAATTTTTTAATTTACCTTCACTTTCTTCTCTAGTAACAGCTGTAAAATGTGACATTTGCCTTTAAAGTGATTGTAAAGTCTATTTTTTTATTTAAATAATAAACAGGTTTATACCTACCCGCTCTGTGCAATACTTTTGCCACCAGCAATCTTGGCTTCTCCTCTTTTGTGTCTGCACCCAGAGCAAACCACTTGCTATTGTTGCAGACGAACAGGCTTGCTCCCGAGTTGGGCTGTGTGTGTCCATATAGACACACACAGCGCAGTCTAGGCCCACTCTCTGTTCACTGGATTTGACTGACAGCAGCAGGAAAAAATGGCACCTGCTGTTCTCAACAAAGCCTGTAAGACCAGGAAGATTCAAAGCTGGGCACAGTGCTGGATCAATACATGTGTCAGGTAAGCATTGGGGGGGGACACAGTGGAAGGTATTTTACCTTAATGCAGAGGATGACTTTGGAACCACTTACATTTCTGGCCCAGTGACATTTACCAATGCAGTAGTAAGGTTGAATCTCCCCAGCAGGAATACAGACCGCAGGTAAAGCCCTGACAGGGGATTGACTGTTTCCTACTGTAGTGAAAACTATTAAATAAAAAACTTAAGCAGAAAAAGTAGGGAAAGGCTTTGATTTTTGAGACGAGGACAAAGGATTACTTTCCAAGAGTTTACTTTATTATTCATAGTTTTGAGGTGTGATGGTATTAACTTTCTTCTAGAATCTAGAGGAACAACATTCATATGCAGTAGCATATGTTTGTTATCTGAATGACTGTTAGCTTCAGCCTTGGTTGAAGTTAATTAGTCTGCAGGGGCAGGTTTGCACTACTAACTGTTGCATTTACTGACAGCCCAACTAGTGGATTTAGATTAGGTTCACACCTATGCATTTTGCAGTGCTTTTGCAGATTTGGAGGAATGCTCTACAGTCCATTTAACATTTCCTTTGGGTCACGTTAACATCTATGCAGTTTCCATCTGAGCGTTTTTTGGAAAGGTGCATTTTTGGCTCCATAGACTTCAATGCAATTGCATCAAAAATCAATGAAAGCTGCATGTAGATGACTTTTTGGTGTTTTTCGTCCGGGTGCATTCTCCTGCATGACGACAGTCACCTCCTCTTAGCAACATTAAAAGACATGCCAAAAAAGCAAAATGCTTCAAAAACGTACATGAAAAAAACACAAAACTTGCCGGAAAATGAAGGTTAGCTGGCCTTGTTGGAAGGACATATCCTTAAAATGTGTTCTGAAAAATATACAGGCACAGCCACAGCTGACCTCCAAATAAAAAATACTGATTGCTTGGCTGCCTCTGGCTTCAATTCTTGCAGAGTTACGAGTTCAGAAGAAACATGCTGATCTGCATACTTTATCTTCTATACTATCTAATATACTTTAAGTTGGTGCCTCAAAAAGTAATATAACCTATTCCTGGGCAAATTTTTGAAGCAATTTTTTTTTTAATTAGTAGCTCTACCAGCTTCAGAATCAAAATTGTCATAGGTTGTATATAAAAGAACCAAACAGGGCTGTCATTTAAAACTATTGTAATGTTCATAACTCTATGCATAATACTTGAGGTTGTTCTGTATTGACATTACACAGATTTTGTCCTTTGTAAAAACAGTCATGATTTTACTACTTTGTTTCCTTTTTAAGTGGGTCATCAGAACACAGCAGATACAAAGTAAAGGGATTCACTCTGTATTTTACCAGTCATGCATTAAACATAGTCTGCTTTATGATACCTGCTTTCTGGGTCATGCACATTATACACAGTGGTTACAATAGTATGTATTTCCATCAGTACATGAAGAATGGGAAGAGATATGGACACAGAAGTTTTTTGGAGTTTTTTTTATCTGACTTGACGAATTGGGTGCTGACGACAACCATTTTTTTTTATTTTATTTGTTATTTAGGTTATTGTGTTTCACCAATTGTTCATCTCTAATTTACAGTGCTTCAATTTTGTAGTTATTCTGATAAAGTAGGTTTGTTTGCATAGAATACCTGTTTATTTCTGGTCTACAGTATATAGTGACAAATTTTTCAATGATATTCAATGAAACTAAGCAGTAAACCATTCAGATCAGTATACTTTTGCATTATGGGGATGAAAGTAAAGTAATTTAAACAGGGGGAGAACTTTTTGTGGCAGAAATCAAATTCTGCAAGGCCACAGCACTAACCACTTAGCTGCTAAAGTGCCACCAAATGATAAATATGCTTTGTTATATCATACAATATTATAAATCAGCCTAGCCATTTGCTTCCTCTTGCACCTTAACAACACATATATGCACTGGTGCAGATTCTGAAGACAGGAACCAAATCTTGCAGGTCTGCTCTAATATTTTGTTTTCCTTGTAAATTGATTACATGACTCCAGGCCACATTTACAGTAGTCTTTCCTATGTCATGCTAAATATTTATTCTTTTTAGAATAGAGCAGAAATTAATTAGAACCAGTGTCAGATTCTTACAGCTATTCAGGGTCCCAGGAAAGAGATTTTTTCTATGTTAAAGCAGTTGTATAGCCGCTTGGTGATTTTAACCTACAGGTAGAGGTAAGCCTATAATAAGGCTTACCTGTAGGTAAAATATCTCCTAAACCTACACGGTTTAGGAGATATTCACCGTGCATGCAGCCGCTGACATCAGCAGTGCATATGCTCTGAAGCTCCGGCGTATCGTGCCGAAACTTCAGAGGTTCTTGTGGGAATGGAGGGCTCCTGCTCACAGCGCCAGAGCCCGCAAACCCAGAAGGAACGCTGGAGGAACATGTCAGCCCCCTCAGTGGTGACCGGGCACCGCTGTGGGGGCTTCATTTTAAGGTAAGTATTTCATAATGTGTTCGTATGCGTTGCATACTAGCACATTATACCATTGTTTTACAGTTTTTTTTTTTTTTTCAGCGGTTTACTACCGCTTTAATTAATTCTACAACAGTTTTACCAGACAAAAACGGAGGCAAAATTAGCAGTGGGGACACAAACCGTACATACCCAAGATCAAGTAAAGTAAATCAACACCAGTGTCAGAACTACTGCTATAGCAGCCCATGCAACCACTATTTGGTCAAAGAACGAGGAGGGCCTACTCATGCATTCTCCCCCTTTTTTGATGCAGTTATCTAAACCTTCACATGCACATTAAGTCCTGTTTTTTTTGGGGGGCCATGCAGTCTATTGCTTTTCTTTTTTTTATTTGAAGCTGATGCCAGTCATACACTTGATTTCCCCATTCATGCTAAGGGGCCTGACTGGAGGAATCTGCACTGCTGGCTAGCGCTGTGCGTCTTTGAACAATTTGACCATTATACGACTGGTTCTCTCAATAATTTTTAATCAGTTTGTCAAGCTGGGTGGTGCCAGCAGCTAAAATTTCCGATGGTTCAGCAGAAATTGACAGAAATTTGAGCCGTATTTGGCTAGAATAATAACCTGCTCCATAACTGAAGCCTGGGTTGGCTCTAGATATTAAAAGAAATAGGGCAGGCAGTGTCAGGTTTATAATCTTCACTTTGGGCAGCTTGGTTGTACATTCTTAGACTTTCACTGGTTCATCTTTTGGGGAGGTTGCTGCAAGCTTGCTCCGAAGACTTTTTACCTTTGTTCTGCGCTGAATAGCATTTAACTTTCTAATGTATCCAATGTATCCACACTATGCCATACACATAGAGATTTGTGCAATGTCTACTGAAACACAGCTTTCATTAAGTGTATTTAGGAAAAGTATGTGAATGTAAAGGTACCTGTTAAGGGATCTTTGCAACCCTTGACCACAGGAAAAGGGCATGGATTCAATTCTGCATAAATAATCCCCATAGAAGAGTAACCTGGATAGGAATGTGTGGTAAACATAAACTTGCAAAACCAGTATAAACCCCTAACTTAATCTCTTGCATCCCACAATTCATTGTGGGCATCGCTCAGTAGGCGTTCAAACCAAGCCTGTACTTTACCCATTCAGGGCAAATAGGTTCTTTGGCTAGTCTCTAGCAGGGTGGATTTGATTTAAATCAAGTTGATTTAAATCATTAGTAAAAAGGCTTGATTTAATTCAACTCCATTTTAAATCATAATTTTTAAAGAGCAACTGTCATCTCTGTCCCACATCAGCTCCTCCTCTGACCGGCTGTTGACTCACCGACAGTCCTATTCACTTTAATGGGATGGCTGGTGATGCGGCATTGACACAACAAGGTGAGGGATGTGGCGGCAGCAGGTGAGATTGGACACCTGCTAACAGGCGCTGCCATGATGGATCTGAAAGGACAGGTGCTTTTTAAATGTAAGGACTCATTCTTGTTGGTAGTTAGAATCTTTAATATTTGCAAACAAAATTAAGGTTTCCTGTTTAGAATAATAAGCTGTTGGTTAGTAAAACAGCAATATCAGAACTGATTCAATCATACAGTTTGTAGTGTACATAGATTTTGCAAAGTAAAGGGAGAAATGAATATTCCTGAACTTTGTTTTATCTCATGGTTACTGTGAAATTGTGTGAATGCATCAATGCAGTGCATGTTATCTCAGCTTGGATTCATTGAATGAGTTTACCAAAAATGTAAATATTGTAGAATATACAGCCTCATGCTACATAACTAAGCTCTATTTCATGCTGCATAAACTAAATTATTAATGTATCTTAAATAGAAAACTATCTTTAGATAAAATGCTTTTGGAGTAAAAAATCGATTAAAATAAATTTGATAAAAATCAAAAGAATCCTCAAATCAGATTTTTTTTTTTTTTAAACAAAATCATTGATTTTTATCCACCCTGGTCTCTAGCCAAAGGTACCCTCCATTGGCTTCCCTGCCTACGGTCCATTTACCCATTATAGCCCCATCCAAAATGGGGTATGATCATGGAAAGCTGCATTAGAGCTGTTGCAAGCGTTATTTCCTTTTAAGTGACGGAATGGAATTTTGGGATGCTTGTTGCAGTAGACAATTTTGCAGTGAGAGCAATTGAAAATTGAAAATTGTGTGCATCCAAGTTTTGTGGTTTCCTGTGAACACAAAAGAAATACTTCAGTATGTAGGGAGTTGTATGCGCTTGTCATTCCAGGTTAATTTAATACATTTTCTGGAAATGTCTTTCCTGCATTTGCATATGCATTTACTGTTTTGTTGCAGTATTTAATATTCGGGAAATATACAGGGTGTATTATTTTTATTACTGTGTAATGCTTAAAGCTAAACTCCAGGCCAACAGCTAAACACACAGACGGAGTAGATATATGGAAGTTATCTTCCCTGTTAAAGGGTTTGTATTTCTGCCCATCCAGTTTTGAGAATTACATAGCTCTTCCAAAAAACACAGCTCTATGTGGCCTGGGTAAAGATGACACCAGTTTATGAATTGCCAGTGAGTGGTGGAGGAGAGTCCTAATCTGTCACCCTGTTGACTGGCTCCTTGTGTTGCTTCTCCCACTCCCATTCTGTATAGGGGATTCCAAGAAGCTGATACCAAGTTAAACCAGGTACTTAAATTGCTTGCATTAAAAATGGTAATAAATCTAAGAGAGTATTAAGGACTACATAGCTTTATTATTGTGTGTCTTCTATATTTGTTCAGCTTTAAACATGCACTTGCATGTGCACAGATCTCCCCCAACAAGGCTAGTAGAAGCCAAAGCCTAGGTTTGGTTAAGTTTGATTAAAGGAGAACTAAAATACATAAAGTATCTGTTTAAGACAGGAAAAGCACATGACATTTTTCTGGCAAGTGCCTTAAAGAATAATGAGATTTAATCATTTTTCAGATTATATGATTGCATTTGAAAGAATTCCAGAATATTTAAAAAATGTATTAAAATCAATTATGAAAATCAACAATGATATACTCTAATAATAACCAAGGTAATTAAGAGCCATTAACTCTTTTTAGCTTTTTGTAATGTGACAAGCTATGCATACATCTTAGAATTTTATGTAACATTCAGGGATAAATTAGTCATAATGTCAAAAGAATATGACTAATGTATTCTCATACTGTACAAAGTCAAAAAGTAAAGACACTGATTATAAAAAGATGCCTTAAAAAAGAAATAGATCAAAACCAGTTCAGTTCTAAATATGACATTGGTTAAATTGCAACAAGTTTTTATCAGCTGAATCAGTAGTATCAGATGAATGTTAAATTACTTGATTAGTTCCAATGCATTCTACAATGCATAGCATTGAAACTTTATATGCCTACTATATTGATGCACCATAACTGTATCTGTCTTATTTTATTTTTAGATGTTGTATCACACTGCACATAGAACTACTATTTCATACTGTTACATCACTGTTGTGTACTAAGGTTCCATGTGCTTAAATGCTGGACCATTCAAACCAGGGAGCACACAAAGACTTACCGTATTTTTCGGACCATAAGACACAGCTGACCATAAGACGCACCTATGTTTTAGAGGTTGAAAAAAGGAAAAAAAATATTCCGAACCAAATGGTGTACTAAAATATTTTCCAGTGCCCATTAAAAGCAGAGTGACACCATTACCATAGAAATGCAGAGTGACACCATTACCATAGAAATGCAGAGTGACACCATTACCATAGAAATGCAGATTGACCATTGCATTACCTGATATTATCCCAGCGGCCTGCCTATTCCTCCTGTCTTCGGTTGGCCCTCCTCCTCCTCCCCGGACATCGTTCCTGGGCTCCCCAAGGGACAGCTGGCATTTCTCCCTCCTCCATCAGGCCCATAGTGGCATGTTTTCTGTGTTGCCGGGCGCCCGGCACCCACGGGCGTTTAGAAGTCTGTCCCCGCTCTCTCTTCCGGTGGCAGGGGGCGGTGTTGGCGGCGGGTGGGGGGCGGTGCCAGTGGTGGCGGGGGGAAGTGCCTTTCGTTTATTTGTACCATAAGACACAGGGACATTTTCTCCCATATTTCTGCGGGAAAAAAAGTGCGTCTTATAGTCCGAAAAATACAGTAAATTCATTATCCTGGTTGGGTTGAGTAAGAGCACAAAAAGACGGATTATTATACACAACTATATTTCACTCTTGATATTTATTTTGAGCGCTACACTTGGACTTTAATACAAAAAGACAGGTCTTTAAAGATCAGTGGTATAGGAAAGGGAAGGGTTAGAATCTCTGTCAGCTTTCTCTCCTCTCCTTTCACTGAAATGTACAGAATCATACAGCTCTACGTGCTGATATGAAATTGTCATACATTCATTAGTTAAACACATTTTTTCTTTTTTTTTTTACAATTACTGTTTTTCCACCACTGGTTGAGTGAGGCACAGGTGATGTCATCCTGGCCTAACAAATGCATCCTGGGAAATTTCTTTCAAATGTTCTAGGAGACAGACCTGGTGTTGAAGGCAAAGTACCTGAAAATAAAGGGAGATAGACTCACTTGCTCATAGTACGTAAAAATGGCCACTGTGACAAGTATGGGGAGAAAAAAAAATAAGGTATGCAAAGAATAAAAAGTCTATACTAAATGTATCTGTTTGTAGATTGCCGTTACTAAACATTTATAAAGGTGCATTTGTTGTATTTTTATTATAAGGTAAGGTAATCTCTTTAAATGCTATCTGTATCCCTTTATCCCTGTATCCCAATGAGCTGCCTAATGTGGCAGTAAAAGTCTAACAGAGACTCTTCCCCTTGCTAGCAAAAAAATAAATACAAAAATAGCTGTACTTAATTTTAATCTCCTATCTTACATAACCATCATCATGATACTTGTAAGGCCTGTAGACCAAACCCTGTATGTAAGTCTTCTCATTTCACACACAGTTTTGTCAGAATAAGTCTTAGTGAGACAAAGTGGAGGGATTACCTACAATAACTGATTAACATACTGTAGACCCAATTGAGGGATTCGTGGTACTCTGCTCCACCCTACTTTTTAATCTCTTGCAAATTACAGTTACATGTTGAAAAGTGAGAGTAGAGTAAATCCTAATTATATCACTACATTCTTTCTCTTATGAGATGTCATTTTGTTTGCGGTTGCAGCATGGCCCTTGACTTGAATGGATGAACTTGACAAGTTGTGCTGCTGCCATTTGGCTCAACATCAAGTTGTATGGCAGTTTGTAGGTGGGCGGTAAAGCCATAGCTCAACCGCCTGTTTTTACTGTCTGTGTGAAAGAGGTCTAAGGTTCAAGGAGAGATGGAATAAGTAGTTCCAGAGCCTTAAAACATCAAAGCTACTAAGAAAGGTTACAAACTTTGTAAATCATTTTTTTAAATCATTTTTAAATCATTCTCCTGAACAGTTATGTTTAAGCCATATCCTTTGTTGATCTCAGTTGTATCCTCATTCCACAGAGCAAGTCTTTGGTCCTTTTAGTGGTCCTAAGAAGTATTACAGACATGTTAGACCACAATTGCTAGATGTTTGAGACAGTCAAGCTGTGCTAATCTACTAATTTCACAGGTTTTCCGAGTCCATCTTTAACCGCTTAAGGACTTAAGGCCTCCTGCACATATACGTCGGCAGAATGGCACGGCTGGGCACATCAACGTACAGGTACATTGCCCTTTAAGAGCCCAGCCGTGGGTCGCACGTGCGCCACGCTCGCGACCCTGTCCTGAGCTCCGTGACCGCGGGACCAGCGGACCTGATCGCCGCTGGTGTCCCGGGATCTGGTCACAGAGCTGAAGAACGGGGAGAGGTATGTGTAAACAAACCTCTCCCCGTGCTTCCTAGTGACACTGTCACTGATCGTCTGTTCCCTGTCATAGGGAAAGACGATCAGTGATGTCACACGCCAAGCCACGCCCCCAGAAAGTTAGAAAACACACACAGGGCTCACTTAACCCCTCCCCGCCCACTAGTGGTTAACTCCTTCTCTGCCAGTGTCATTTACACAGGAATCGGTGCATTTAAATAGCACTGATTGCTGTATAAATGACAATGGTCACAAAAATGTGTCAAAAATGTTTGATGTGTCCGCCATAATGTCGCATTCACAATAAAAGGCGCTGATCGCCGCCATTACTAGTAAAAAAAAAATATTAATAAAAATGCTATAAAACGATCCCCTATTTTGTAAACGTTATAACTTTTGCGCAAACCAATCAATAATCGCTAATTGCGATTTTTTTTTTTTTTTTTTTTTTTTTCACCAAAAATAAGTAGAAGAATACGTATCGGCCTAAACTGGGGAAAAAAATATTTTTATATATTTTTGGGGGATATTTATTATAGCAAAAAGTAAAAAATATTGCATTTTTTTTCAAAATTGTCGCTGTATTTTTGTTTATAGCGCAAAAAATAAAAACCGCAGAGGTGATCAAATACCACCAAAAGAAAGCTCTATTTGTGGGGAAAAAAGGACGCCAATTTTGTTTGGTAGCCATGTCGCACGACCGCGCAATTGTCAGTTAAAGCGACGCAGTGCCGAATTGCAAAAAGGGGCCTGGTCCTTTGGCTGCAAATTGGTCCGGGGCTTAAGTGGTTAAAGAGCACTCCACATAGATCCTGCATGCGAAACAGAGAAGGCAGGGACATCGGTAGAGCAAACCTGCTGATCAGCCTCCTGATCTAGCTAAGATACCTTCATCAGGCATAATGAAGTGGAGGTAAAACTGGCTGCTGGAAGATCTTGCAGCCAGTGGTCCCACCCTAAGGTAGGCCTGTGGATTACTTGATTATCCTCTCATGTGTTGCCAACCTGGAAGGGTAGGTGAGAAAACCAATGGTTACTTACTGATAATGGTGTTTCTGTGAAACCTTCCAGGACGGCAGGCCTACTTCCCGCCCTGTTAAGGGTGGAGGAGAATGTGTATACAATAGGTGGTAAGTGCCTGAGTGTCTAAAGACCCCTTGTGAATTGGTTGGGAGAATTACTTTACTACAACTGAGGGACAAGGGGTAAACTTTTTAAACAGCTGTGAACTGATTGTGTTTCCTGTAGGGAGGGGCCTCTCATCTTTCATGTGTTGCAGTCCTGGAAGGTTTTGTAGAAACACGTTATCGGTATAACCGTCGGTTTTCTCCTTCAATGATGAGGCTGCACTGATGTGCACTAATGAGGCTGCACTGATGTGCGCTGATGAGGCTGCACTTATGTGCGCTGAACTGATGGGCACGAATGATGATGTTGCACTGATGGTTGGCACTGATAGGAGGCACTGGTAGGCGGCACTGATGAGGCACTGGTAGGCGGCACTGATGGGCACTGCTTGGCAGCACTGATGGGCACTGCTTGGCAGCACTGATGGGCACACATTGGCAGCATCGGTGGGCACTGTTTGACTGCACTGTCAACATATGTCAGTGTACATATACCTTTTAGAGAAGCCAGTTATTGGCTCTCTTCTCCTCTCCGCTCGTGCTGTCAGCATGAGGAAAGGAGCGCTGATAACTGACTTCTATTTACATCTGTGATCAGCTGTAATTAGACAAAGCTGTTCACGTGGTAAAGAGCCACTGATTGGCTCTTTACCTCAATCTGTGATCAGCATTGTGCTCCGGACACTGTGATCACAGTGCGCGACGCCCAGGCCCAGCAGCAGGCACAATCACAGGAGGCCGTCATATAACGGCCTCCCAGAACTAGCCGTCCACGCTGTAGCCATCATTCAGCTATAGCGCGGTCGGCAGGTGGGTAAAGTAACGCAGTGTGGTATCGCAAAAAATGGCCTGGTCATGAAGGGTTGTAAATCTCAAGGAATTCAGCCACTTTCTAAAATGTTCTGGATTACTAGTGATTAGGTGCATACCACCTTGTGGACTTTACCCTTTTTTTTTTCCTCTAATGTACAATTTTTATTTTTACTAAGCACTGGGAGCATAGTTATCACCATGCATCTGGTGAGCAAAAGCTGAACCTTCTGGTCTCAACTCTGTCCACCCTTCCCCTCCTCCTGCAGCTTATTTGAAATTAGGTTTAGGCTGCAAGGTGGTTGCCATGGGCAAATGATACATCCTTGCAATGTTTGCATGGTTGTTAAATAATTTTGAGTATGTATAGTCCCAGGAATCAAATGAAAGTAACAGCTAATTTGTAGCTTTGACAATATATGTGAAAGTAGACTGTTCTGGTCTAGCTATAATGTAGTGCAAATGTGCTTCTAAGCCAGTGTTTCTCAACCTTTTTTTAGTCAAGGCACCCTTTAAAATTATGGCCCGTCTCAAAGCACCCTCTAAAATTATGGAGAGTCTCGAGGCACCCTATTCTAAGATGTAAAAAACTATTATAATAGCTTTACATAATACATCAACATCCACACATAGGACACCCAACATTAGAGGTGATTTATTCTTCCAAATCCAATACACTTTTGCACTTCTTGTTTCTCTTCTCCCTCAGTTTTTGTTCATCGCTCTGCTAATGTAACCCAGAGCTGATAGAGAGGGACAGGGGGGGGTCATTGGATGTTAGGACGCCAGCGGCTAGATGGTCATAATGGTGCACAAAGAAAACCTGTGGCTTTGTATAACTAGAAGGCAGGCTTCATCCATCTTCTGGTTGGTATACAATTTTTGATACATTTTTAAGCATTTTGCCAAGGCACCCCTGAAGAAACCTCAAGGCACCCCGGTTGAAAAAGTCTGTTCTAAGCTGCAGCTCTTCTGCTAATGTTTGTTGTTTTACTTTTCCCAGAGCAGCAGTAAGATCTTGTGTTCCTACAAGTCAGTCACAGTCCAGTTCTTATTTTAATTTTTTTATATTGAGCTCCTTAGACATGTTCTATATTTTGTATCCAGATAAGGTTGCAAAGATTTCATTTGGAAAGGGAAACTAATCAAGGTTATATCTCTTTGCTTTTTCATTAGCAATATATGCAGTGACATCTCCAATACATTAAAGAAGTAAAACATGTTCTTTGCATCTATAAACTTTCAATTTATGTTGGCAGTATTTTGTTAATTTAGAGTGTTATTCAGTGTTAGTGCCATTTATATTTGGTAACTTTACACATAATTTGCAGATGCACATTTTTTCTGCTAATTACCTTCACACAAATATTTGTTTCTGAACACTAGATTGATTAAATATTGAGTTCCTTTAAAATAGAAAGACTAATTTATTCTTAGAATGCAACTCTATTCAAAACTGAATTCCAGATACATGTAAGGGTATTCTTGTTCTCCTTGTACTCTTACTGCAAATTTCTTGCACAGGCGGTATATTTACTTTTTGCAAAGACCACATCAGCAAAAGCAAGGAGAAGCAGCTTGCTAGCCAACTAGAGGATCGCAACTCTTTCATATCAGTGAAAACCACAAAACTTTAAATCTTTGCAAAGCTTCAAATGTGGGTGGAATTAAACTTGTAACATGTTGCATCATTCTACTACTGTCTTAAACCAAACAGATATCCTTGGTTTCTGCCCCATGCACAGCTTCTTTTATACTGTAGCACCTAGAAATGGTTACTGGTGACTTTTAGGTAGCAAAGGGGACGTGGTCTGTGGTTTGAAGAACATCCAGATGTAAGTCAAACCTTCTATGCCAGATGCATTGTCAGTGTGATCCACTTTATATATAGTCTCATGCTTTCTAGTATCAAAGCCCCCCCCCCCCCCAATAAATGATCATTTAGTTGTAACTGGAGTTAAGCAGGTTTGATGACCCATCAACTTTTTATAGAAAGAGAAAATGAATGGATCCAGCTACAGCTAGGTTGGTGCTACCTCATTGGGGTTTGGCACGGTCAGCATCTCAGAATGGAGACATTCATTGCAATAAATTTTTAAATCAATTAATGTAAAATAAAATTCATATAATGTTTCAAAATAGTCATTAGCCATGTAAGCTGTATTTGACCACATGTCATGCTGTACAGTGCGCGAAATTCAGCAAATGTATGTAAATGATCAAGGGTTAATTATTAAACTAATATGTAATTAGCATTTTATAATGACAATCCCAATCGTGACAAACACATTCATTCATTTTTTTCTCAATCATTAAGGACCTAAAATGCCCCGATTTTTGTTAATTGAGTCCCTTGACTATTCGTCAGTAGTGCTATTCAGTTGAATACTCCTGTGACTAGTAATCAGATTGTTGCATGCTAAATGAAGAGGATTTTGTCATCATCTTTGTGGAACGCCTTTTTATATTCTTTCTTTGTCACGCAGCATGTAGAGTGTCTAAATGTCTAACACTACATTTCTTCTTAAAACTCCTCAGAGGGGTTCCAAATGCTAAAATAAAAATAATCTCCTACTAGTGTCATTATGTCATATCTGCCATAAATAATAATTTATTTGTAACATATATTGGAAATCCTATTTTTAAATTGCATACAAAAAAAAGAAAAAAACAAATGGCACATCATTTAATCTTGTGAGAGTTTGTTTAATTGTACATCTTGTAGTTACTTAATCTCTTGATATTCACAATTTAGATACTTCACAATTCTGTCTCTTTTCTCCAAATGTGTAATAATAAAATGAGCATATACTGAATAGTCATTGAAAGTAATGGGTTGAAGGAGTTGGAGCAATGAAGGGGGCTCTCCTGGTTTATAAATGTGGGGCTCACTATTATTTTAGAATGGAAAACCCTTTTTAATAAGTATTTTATGATTTCACATTATTATGGGTTTTTTTTTTCAGTAAGTGTGGTTGTAATCATTAGCAGAAATAATGTGTAGTATTGTGCAGTGCATTAAAGAGACTTTCTATTCAGTGTTAAAATGTCTGTTTTTAGCAGCTGAAATGTGTAATCTAAAAAAAAAAAAAAATGAATATCATCAAAAATTAACATTTATTTCAGTAATTCAATTCAAACATTGAAACTCATATTATATAGATTCATTACACACAGAGTGATATATTTCAAGCATTTCTTTCTCTTAATTTTGATGATTATGGCTTACAGCTAGTTAAAACCCAATATTCAGTATCTCAGAAAATTGGAATATTACAGACCAACCAATTAAAAAAAAGGCGTTTTAACCACTTCCTGCCCGCCATCTAGCAAAATGACGGTTGGTTGTATTATTCTGACTGGATGTCATATGACGTCCAGCAGGATAAGCTGCTAGTGCGCACTTGGGGGGGGGGGGGTAGGCTCTTTACCATGTGATCAGCTGTGTCAAATCACAGTGTAAACAAGAAGAGCCCTTTATCTGCTTTTCCTCCACTTGCACTGACAGGAGCGATTAGAGGAGAGACGATCGGCTGCTCTCCTGATGGGGGGTCTGCGCTGATAATCAGCGTATTGTTTATGAGTTCAGACCTATTGAAGATGCCCACTTCAGACCACCAGATGAGCCCACCAGGGGTGCCAATCATTGCCCATTAGGATGGCACTCTGTGCCCATCAATGATTCTTGCCAGTGCCTCCTGATCAGTGCTGCCTATACGTACAAATCAGTGCTACCTTTGAGTGCCTATTAGTGACACCTATCAGTGCTGCTTATCAGTGCTGTCTATCAGTGCCCACCAGTGCTGCATATAAGTGCCACCTCATCAGTGCCAATCAGTACTGCCTCATGAAGGAGAAAACATACATATTTACAACGTTTTTTAACAAACAAATGTCAGTCTTTTTTTATTTGTAGCGCAAAAAATAAAACCCCCAGTGGTGATCAAATACCACCAAAAGTTCTATTTGTGGAAAAAGATAAAAACTTTGGGTACAGCATTGCATGACCGCGCAATTTGTATTTCAGTAATTCAATTCAAACATTGAAACTCGTATAGATTTATTACACACAGAGTGATATATTTCAAGCATTTCTTTCTTTTAATTTTGATGATTATGGCTTACAGCTAGTTAAAACCCAAAATTCAGTATCTCAGAAAATGTGAATATTACAGCCCAACCAATAAAAAAAGCAGTTTAAACCACTGCCCGCCACATAGCAAGATGACGGTCGGAAAGTGGTTGTATTAACCCGGATAATTCGCTAGCATGCGCCCACGGGGGTGAAAAGCACGGCGATCAGTGGTGTAGTGTCAGTCTGACACACCACATCTCCGATCTAGGGTAAAGAGCCTATGTAGGCTCTTTACCATGTGACCAATCACAGCTGATCACAGTGTAAACAGGAAGAGCTATTTTTATCGGCTTTTCCTCCACTCGCACTGACAGGCGTGATTAGAGGAGAGCCGATTGGCTGCTTTCCTGATGGGGGAGGGTCTGCGTTGATTATCAGTGTAGACGTATTGAGGATGCCCACTTCAGATCACCTGGGGTTCTAATCAGGGCCTCATCATCAGTGCCACCTAATCAGTGCCAATCATTACTGCCTCATCAGTGTTTGTCAGTGCTCATCAGTGAAGGAGAACACTTTACAACGTTTTGTAACAGAAACAAGGAAAAACTTTTTTTTTTTTCACAAATTCTGGTCTTTTTTTATTTGTAGCACAAAAAATAAAAACCCCAGTGGTGATCAAATACCACCATTTTTTTTTTATATTTGTGGGAAAATATAAAAAAATTTGTTTGGGTACAGCGTCGCATGACCATGCAGTTGTCATTCAAAATGTGGCTGTGCTGAATATTGGATTGGGCAGGAAGGGGGGAAGTGCCCTGTATTGAAGTGGTTAATACAGAAATGTTGGCTTACTGAAATGTATGTCCATGTACAGTATAGTATGCACTCAATACTTGGTCCTTTTGCATGAATTACTGCATCAATGCAGCATGCCATGGATCAGCTTGTGGCACTACTGAAGTGTTCTGGAAGACCAGGTTGCTTTAATAGCAGCCTTCAGCATTGTTAGGTCTGGTGTCTCTCCTCTTCCTCTTGACAATACCCCACAGATTCTCTATGGGGTTTAGGTCAGGTGAGTTTACTGGCCAATCTAGCACAGTGATACCATGATCATTAAACCAGGTATTGGTACTTTTGGCAGTGTGGGCAGGTACCAAGTCCTGCTGGAAAATGAAATCAGCATCTCCATAAAGCTGATCAGCAGAGGGAAGCATGAAGTGCTCTAGAATTTCCTAATAGAGGAATGCACTGACTTTGGACTTGATAAAACACAGTGGACCAACACCAGCAGATGACATAGCTCCCAAAATCATCACTAACCTCCTGCAACTTGGATTCCGTGCCTCTCCACTCCTCCTCCACAATCTGGGACATTGATTTCCAAATTAAATGCAAAATGTACTTTCATCCAAAAAGAGGACTTTGGACCACTGAGCAACAGGCCAGTCCTTTTTCTCCTCAGCCCAGGTAAGACACTTCTGACGGCTTGACACAAGGAATGCGACAGTTGTCCATGTCCTGGATACATCTGTGTGTGGTGGCTCTTGAAGCACCGACACCATCTGTAGTCCACTCCTTTCAATCTCTCCCAAATTCTTGAATGGCCTTTGCTTCACAATCCTCTCAAGGCTGCAGTTATCCCTGTTGCTTGTGCACCTTTTTCTACCACACTTTTCCTTCCACAGATAAGATTAAATACAGCACTCTGTGAAAAGCCTGCTTCTTTATCAATAACTTTTTGTGCTTTACCCTCCTTGTGGAGGGTGTCGATGACTTTCTTCTAGACAACTGTCAAGTCAGCAGTCTCCTCCATGATTGTGTAACCTTCTGAACCAGACTGAAACACAAATTAAAGGCTCAGAAAACCTTTACAGGTGTATTGAGTTAATTAGCTGATTAGAGTGTGACACCATGAGTCTACAATATTGAACTTTTCACAATAAGAGAGACACAGAATTTTGAGTTTTCACTAGCTGTAAGCCAAAATCATCAAAATAAAAAGAAAGAAATTCTTGAAATATATCACTCTGTGTGTAATGAATGTATATAATAGATGATATTCAATTTTTTCGAGATGCACCTGTATATTCTTTGTTGTGCAGTCATCGTTTAACCAGCGTGCAATATTGCTCCAATGGTGGAGGTTTCACTGTTTTGTGAATTTTTTTTTTTATTTCTTTTTAGACGCAAATAAGTGGTCATTGTGTGGATCACAGTGCAGTTGAAACAAAAGTCTACATTGGGTGGTAATGTGCAGACTTCATCATATGATGATATATAAAATGATGGACCTGAAGGTCAAAACTGAAGATGGCTTCCTACCACAAAAATATACTTAGTGTGTCAGGAAAAATCTTTTCACATATTAAGGGTCCATGTACACTAAACAGCAGCATATTGTACATGCTTTTAGGGGTGTTTGCGTTTATAAGTGTTTTTCCCCAAAACATAAGAAAAAATGTACACTGTAAAGCATTCTGTGTGTATGAAGTTGTAAAGTGCCCACGAATGCATGGTGTCCCCCCCCCCCTGTTTTGGCTGTTTACGCCACAGCCTCTACAGATACCCTTTGGTCAACCAGTGCTAGGGGATTAACTGAACTGCTGGATCGGTTTTTCCCAACTGGTTGGAATTATCCCTACAAGATAAAACCTACACCAGAAGGTTCTGATCAGTCCAAAAATGTGCCACTTGGACCGATTTATAAGTGTGCAGGTTTGTACCATGATCCTTCTAAATCCTGATTGTTTGGTGGCCCGATTTCCCCACTGCCATGTCATGGCTGTAGGCCTTGTTATAACTCTCTAAACTTAACCTGGGATTTTCTGTACTGTCTGAACTACTGTCTAACCCTGCTTCTCCCAAAACTCTCCTCAAACTGATTATAAAGCTTCATGTTTTTTTTATATAACAAACATGTTATACTTACCTCCACTGTGCAGTTCGTTTTGCACAGTGTGGCCCCGATCATCCTCTTCTGGGGTGCCTCGGAGGCGCTGGTAGCTCCTCCCCGCATCGTATAACCCCCTGGGAGAAGTGCTTTCCTTGCGGATTACCTTGCGGGCAAGCTCCCTAGACGCCGAATGCCAGACTTGGCCCCACCCCAATGGCGCTGCGTAATTGGATTTGATTGACAGCAGCAGGAGCCAATGGCTGCACTGCTTTCAATCTATTCAATCAAGAGAAGGGAACCTCGGGCAGAGGAAGAGCGCATCTCCGCCGTGGGAAATTCCAGGGCTCAGGTGAATAAAGGGGGGGGGGGGCTGGTCACTAGAAGATGTTTTTTCCCCTAAATGCATAAGAAACATTAGGGTGAAAAAACATGAGGGTTTACAACCCCTTTAAGCTGCTGATGTCATGGTGCTAATCACTCCTGCTATCTAGACACTCTTCTCATTTCCCTTAAGTTCTGTTTTAAATGGCCTAGTTTCTGATAAGGCATTCTTTAGATATTTTTAAGATTGTAATTTTCTGCAGGGTTTTAAAGAATCCATCTACTGTTAAGAGATAGCAAGTGCTCTTGTTAAGCACTATATGAGCTCCGTGCTCTATTATTGATGAATATCCAAAATAATTATCATATTTTTCATTACTCCATTAACAGTAATGCATTCATTTTGACGGGGTCTTAGAAACGGCAATCAGTTAGTGTTTCATTTGTTTTTATGACCACATACTAATGTTCTTTCCTTTGTTACCACTTTTTATTACTTTTTAATTTTTTTAATGCCATATATGTTCAAGAGATGACACACGTCAGTGTGCTCTTCAAACTCTCAAAAGTACATTTTGTGTGAAATAATTTTTGGACGGTTTTGTTATTATCAGGAGATAAAAATCAATGCAGTTATTCTCTGTCTGACAATTAAAAGGATGGTTTATTTCCACAGAGTTTTAATTTTATTAAGTTAATAAAATAAATCTTAAGTACCATTATCTTAATAGCTTAATCTTCTGATTAAAAACTAATAATTTCTCTAGATGTAATTGTAGCTATTCTTTAATATCTGTCTGGCTTAAACATGAACTCTGAAAAGAATAACCAATGAATGAAAGGACAGCTTGGCTGCTGAGTGACTGGTCACTGCGGCTTAGTTAATGTTCCTTTAAGGTTAGCTGTTACACCAAAGCCCAATACTAAACCCATGTTGACTTGTGCTATGAACCTGCCAAATGTTGGGTGGTTTTAGCAGATTGCTTAGCACAAAATCATGTAACAAAAGATTGCAGTCTCACAAAGAAGCAGACAACGTTTCCTCTTAACAGCAAGGGTTATATGACTGCAAAAAATTAACAGTGGACTCATTTCTGAATTTGCACAGTTGCATTGTTTCGCAGAAAGTGTTGATAAACCATGCTTCATTTTTTGCATGGAGTTGCTGTTGAGACCCAAACAAACTTCAGTTAAATACAGTTTTTACCGGTGTCTTTCAGATATTGATTGGAATCACTTTAAAATCCCATAAAAGAAATGCACTCTTACAGACGTTAACACAGTTTTGTAACTTCATTGCACTAGGCTCAACAATGTTCATAAATTTAGTCTTAATACTGCCCTAGAGGTGGGTACATCCTCTGGCCATCTTTTCTTCTAACTTGCATAGGTTGCATATATTCTGAGGATGTCAGAAATAAGTAAAATAAAATTAGGCCATGCCTTCGATCCTCTTAGACTTGTTTTAGGCTGGTAGGGAAATTTCAGTATACATAATAGAACTAGTCATGTGACAGGATATGATCTCTTATGATAAACTGTGCAGGTTCCATTGTGTTATCAAGGCTTTCACTTTAAGGCCTCATGTACACTGGACATTTTAAAAAGTAGCTTTAGCTGTAGAATGCTTTGTTAATGAATGCTGTGTTAAAAACACTGCACCTAACCCAGCCTTACCCCAGGTTCAGTGTACCACCCTACTAGATTCTCATATACCCAAAAGGTGAAACCTATTTAAAAAAAATAATATATTGATTTATCAGGAAAATGTGCATTGGTTGTTTATAAGTCTTCTTTAAAACAGGTCTGTTTGGTTTTATTAAAAGTCAGCTTCTCAGTCATAATTCTTCATCACTGCAATAAAAGCATTCCCAGAAGTATTTAAAAAGTTGTAAATATGTAAAAAATGTATTGTGTAAAGAATTTGTATGAGTTGGAAATGTGTTACCGTGGGGCTGTGCAAGCCAGATACTTTACGATAAACACAACATAAATATGGGAGTAGTTGCAGTGAATGTTTTCTTGAGTGATCTCATCAAAATCTTTGTGATCGACTTTCTGGAAAATTCCTTTGCCAGGTTTTATTCAGGGGCACGTTAGTCCCTCCTGCCATAGTATAGGCACTGCTGATATTCTCTTTGCTTACCCAGAATGTTATGCCAGTTGTGCCCAACAAACATTTCTCAACCTATTGTTTCTGACAACAGATGTCAGCCTCAAGACAGCCTCTCTTATTTGTTTGACCATTGAAAGAAGGTTTAAATAGGGGCAGAGAGCCTATGGCAATAATATTCTATGCATATCCATTTGCTGAAGACAAGCAGACTAAGAACATGGATCACTGGAACCACGTCCTGTGGTCTGATGAGACCAAGATAAACTTATTTGGTTCAGATGTTGTCAAGCGTGTGTGGCGGCAACCAGGTGAGGAGTACAAAGACAAGTGTGTCTTGACTACAGTCAAACATGATGGTGGAAGTGTCATGGTCTGGGGCTGCATGAGTGCTGCCGGCACTGGGGATCTACAGTTCATTGAGGGAACCATGAATGCCAATATGTACAGTGACATACTGAAGCAGATCATGATCCCCTCCCTTCGGAGACTAGGCCTCAGGGCAGTATTCCAACAGAACAACCCCAAACACAACTCCAAGATGACCAGTGCCTTGCTAACGAAGCTGAGGGTAAAGGTGATGGATTGGCCAAGCATGTCTCCAGACCTAAACCCTATTGAGCATCCTCAAAGGTGGAGGAGCGCAAGGTCTCTAACATCCACCAGCTCCGTGATGTCATCATGGAGGAGTGGAAGAGGACTCCAGTGGCAACATGTGAAGCTCTGGTGAGCTCGATGCCCAAGAGGGTTAAGACAGTGCTGGAAAATAATGGTGGCCACACAAAATATTGACACATTTGGCCCAATTTAGACATTTTTACTTAGGGGTGTACTCACTTTTGTTGCCAGCGGTTTAGACATTAATGGCTGTGTGTTGAGTTATTTTGAGGGGACAGCAAATTTACACTGTTATACAAGCTGTACACTCACTACTTTACATTGTAGCAAAGTGTAATTTCTTCAGTGTTGTCACATAAAAAAGATATAATAAAATATTTACAAAAATGTGAGGGGTGTACTCACTTTTGTGAGATACTGTATATACCATAGTTTGGTGAAAATAATGCATATCTGTGTATATTATTTAGTCTGTAGGAAAGTTATAGAGTCCACAAAGAAATGTAGCAGTATATATTTTGACCTAAATTTATGAAGAAAGATAATTTATTTGCTAAATTTTATAACGGAAACAGAAAAAGCTTTTTTTTTTTTTTTTTTTTGTTTTAGAAAAAAAATGATTGCTTTTTTTTTTCTTTTTTCTTATTAATTTTACTTTTTATTTTTACACTGTTCATAATTTTTTATTTTTTTTTATCACTTTCATTCCTATTACAAGGAATGTAAACATCCCTTGTAATATAAATAAGCATGATAGGTCCTCTATATTGAGAGATCTGAGGTAAAAAAGACCCCAGATCTCTCATTTACCTTTTAAAAGCAAAAGAAAAAGTTTGAAGTTTTGACTTTAACCACTTACGGACCACCCGCCGTCGTTATACGTCGCTACTTTGAAGAGGAAAATATCGTTATTATGGCAGCAGCTAGCTGCCATAACCCCAGTATCACCTTCTTCAGCGGGCGGTCCGCTTTCAGATAAAAGTGGTCTCTGCGACGGATTTGCAGCGAGATCACTTTTATCGGCGGTGGGAGGGGCCGCGCTCCGGTACCCTCCGCCACTTACCGGAGCATTCGGTAGCGGCGAAGGCGATCGAATCCTTCTCCTAAAAATGTTGTTTGGGTACAGTGTGTTACATGACCGCGTAATTGTCATTCAAAGTGCGACAGCGATAAAAGCTGAAAATTGGTCTGGGCAGGAAGGTGTATAAGTGCCCTGTATTGAAGTGGTTAAGGGGTCCTGTCATGCTTTTTTTCTATTACAAGGGATGTTTACATTCCTTGTAATAGGAATAAAAGTGACACGATTTTTTTTTAAAGAACAGAATAAAAAATAAAAGGTAAAATAAATAAGAAAAAAAAATAAAACATTTTTTAAACATGCCCCGTCCCGCCGAGCTTTCGTGCAGAAGAACGCATATGTGAGTAGCGCCCGCATATAAAAACGGTGTTCAAACCACACGTGAGTTATTGCCACGATCGGAAGAGCGAGAGCAATAATGTAGAAATTTTAAACGTCGCCTATGGAGATTTTTAAGGGTAAAAGTTAGTCGCCATTCCACGAGTGGGCGCAATTTTGAAGCGTGACATGTTGGGTATCAATTTACTTGGCGTAACATTATTTTCACAATATAAAAAAAAAATTTGGCTAACTTTACTGTTGTCTTATTTTTTTAATTCAGAAAAGTGTATTTTTTCCCAAAAAAAAGTGTGCTTGTAAGACCGCTGCGCAAATACAGTGTGAAAAAGTATTGCAACAACCACCATTTTATTCTCTATGGTGTTTGAAAAAAATATATATAATGTTTGGGGGTTCTAATTAATTTTTTAGCAAAAAATACTGTTTTTAACGTGTAAACAACAAATCTCAGAAGCTCGGCCCTTAAGTGGTTAACCACTTCTCCGCCCATGCTATAGCCGAAATACGGCTATAGCGTGGGCTTCCAGTGCCAGGAGGGCAGCAATAGATGTCCTCCCGTGATCGCAGTGCTCGCGCGGCTGCCACGATTTGTTTTTTGTCGAGTCCTTTAGACTTGACTGATCACAGAACAGGGTAAAAGGCCAATCACAAGGGCTCTTAAACACATGGTCAGCTGTCAGCCAATGACAGGTGATCACGGAAGTAAACAGAGGCCGGTTATCGTTTTGCTTTATTTTATTTTCACGATCAGCGCAAAGAGAATAGCAGAAAGCCGGTAACTGGCTTCTGTTACAGGGACATCGGTCCCAATCTGTGCCTGCCAGTGCTGCTAAAAAGTGCCCACCAGAGCCACCTATCAGTGCCCACCAGTGCTGCCAATCAGTGCCTCATCATTGTCACCTATCAGTTCAGCCCACCAGTGCCACCTATAAGAGCCCATCAGTGTCTTCCAGTGGCACCTCATCAGTTCAGACTAGTGAAGGTGAAAAATGACCTGTTTGCAAAATGTTATAACAGCCTATGAAAAATGTTGTAACAACCAAGCGGTGCTTAAATAACACCAAAAGAAAGCTCTATTTGTGTGAAAAAAATATATAAAAATGTAGTTTGGGTATAGCGTTGCTTGACAGCGCAAGTGTCATTTAAAGTGCAATTTTGCTGAGAGCTGAAAATTGCCCTTGGCAGGAAGGGGGTATAAGTGCTCAGTAAGCAAGTGGTTAAGAAGAAAAATGTCAGAGAACCGGAAGTGACGTCAGAGGTTGCTCCGGTCCTCAAAGGGCACAAAGCCAAGTCAGGGCCATCTAGCCCTCACTAGACTTCCTGCCCAGCCATCGGCTGGACTGCATCGCTTCCAGGTTTACCAACGCTGGGATCATTTGTATTAGAAAGCCGCCTCACAAAAAAAAAAAAAAGATACTGGGGTTATGGCAGCTAGCTGATGCCATAACCCCGGTATTTAACGTAAAAGTAATGACATACATATACAGTTAGGAGGTCGATAAGTGGATATTGTAGCTTCTCCTGACTAGGGGGTTGTGTGGTTAGGTCGGCAATATCTTGCTGGAATGGGGACCGGTGAGAATAAAACTGGTAGGGGGGCTGGGGACAGGGGGAACCTGCAATAGAAGTGTAACTGCACCAAAGGTACACTTTAATGTGTAACTTTACCTTTAATACTACCATGTGGATTTTAACCAGCCCCATCGCCACCTTCTTTATAGTGACGCTGAGATAAAAAATTTTTTAACATTTTCTGATGATAAAGAATAGTTTATACTACTTTTCCTGCTCAGGGGCCACCACATTGTTCTCTTACTTTCTGCTCCAGGTACTTTGTTAAAGTCACATATGCATTGAAAGACAACTATACATAATTATTTTCCCCATCATTAGCTTGATGCATATGCAGGCTTGTTCATAATTCCTACAGTCCATTTTCTGTTGTATGGTTGCAAAGAATCACTAACCCGTCAGATTGATGTTATGGCCTGGGAAGGCTATAAAGTGTAACATATTGATTGCCATCATAAATGGTAATAAAATTTATTTGTAGAGTTGTTGTCTGAATGGGGCTGGAACCCAAAATCAAGGTGCAATTAAAGATACAGTTACCCTTAACTCCAAATCTGAAAATACATACCTGGGTGGGCAAGACAGGCTAGGCAGATGTGTGGGTTTTAACAAAGAACACCTTTTTTTGTTTTGTATACTTTAATTTGAACCTATGTTAAGGTAATTAACATTAAGACTCCAGTCTGTTCCCACTAGCCATTCCATAGTTAGCACAAAATACATTACTGGGTTTATTCTAAGGCCTCTCGTACAAAGTTAATAGCTCATAGAAGAAAGGAAGAGGATCTAATCTCAACCAAATATGTGATGATGGTCATTTTAAATTATCATTTTGCTTATCAATGTCACTTTGCAATCATGTCCACATGTCATTTACAAAATGTGTTTGAATGTGGATCTTGCCTTCAACTTATCTAATAGATGTTTCTAATTACTTCTGATTCATCAGACATGCTTTAATTCAAATGTCCCCCCCCGCAATCCTTCATTAAAAACAGAAAGGACAGTATATAAAACTATTCATTTAATGTGCAGCTTAGAATGAGATTCCATCCCCTGCAGATGAAGCAAGTGCAACATTTTATAATGGGTATTAGAACTCAGGAGGGAAAGTATGACACGTACTCCTAAATGAATTTAGAAAGTATTCCAATTCCTTGTCTGGTAATTCCGTCGAAAAAAGAAAAAGAAAAGGTATTGTGCTTTATTTACTAACCTATGAATTGAAATGTCCTCCCTTTATTGCAGAAATAAAGCAGAGGCTATGAAGAGGCAATCATTTTGGAAGCTATCAGACTTTCAGTAACATATCTCTTGTGGTTTAAATAACAGATAGTTTAAGTGTTTTTCCATTACCTCCGTGTAAATGAAAAATGCATAAAATATTTTAACAAGGCAAAGTAATCCAAGGAGATTGTTATTCTGTGTTACAAATTAGGTTATTTCTGTCATAAAATTAAAGGAAAAAAATCAACGTGAGGACATTTCTGGTTAATATCATTTACTAGAAGGAACATGTAACAGATTTAATGAGCTAGCAGGTCACCTGAATCCAGCTGTTTCCGACCAGCTTTTATGAAACAGCAAATGCAGCAAGCAGTAGGAGGTAAGCATTATTACAAGCTCTCAAGGAGTTACAAAATCGATTTCTGCTTGAATGAATTAATTTAGATTATCAATTTATAACCAGCTACACGAATCCCATCAACTCAACAATGCAGTGAGTGATCAGACTCAGCCCTTACCAGAGCCAAACAATTAAGAGAGACTGCGTCCTGCGCCAGCACTAACAAAGTTGGATGGAATGACAAAGGCAAATGTACATAGTTCTTTATCATATTTACCAAAAGAACATCTCCTCCCTTAAACATGCCTTGTCTCATTAATTAGATAGTATCTGGGAAATTCTGTGTATACTTAACGGCTGCCCTTCTCCTTGTGTTTGCTTTACTGCGTGTTTGTTAAATTCAAAGTGACAAAAAGAAGTAATTGTGTTGAAAATCTTTTTTGACATGGGACATGATGTTGCCCCAATTATTATGTGATGAATAGTGTCAGGATCTGCAGTTACGGTTAAGGCTATAGAAATCACAAAGCAAGAGAACTAGAAATCTGCATTCACACAGAACAAACTTTCAAGCTGGTTGTGAGGTGAAAGGCATTCTCTAAATGGAATTATATGTTATGTTCAGTGCATGCGCTGTACAACATGTGGTACCTTCTTTACACAAAACTCGGAGCTATGCTTTCATGTGGGCAAATGTATTGCCAGGAATAATTTTATATTGTAGAGCTGTGATGTGGAACCAAGAGCTCTAGCAGATGCTCACCCATAATGGATATGATTCTGAGTTAATGTGTATGTAAAAGCAAACCTTTTGTATTTTAGTATTGGATAAATTAAGGAATGGTTAGCCGCTCTGTTATGTTTTTGCTGTGTTCCTATTTGGGAGAGTTTGGGAGAATTGCCTTTCTATTTGTCCTTGCGATGGTTGTCATTGAGATGGAAAGTGAGAGAAAATGGTGAGTCAATGGTGAGTCATCACCAGAAAAAGGACATGGCGGTAAGTCTTTCAATGGAGACACCTGGTGGCAGCTCTCTAAGATGTTCTGTTGTGTCTTTGGGACAGTAAGTAAAGAGAAATCTCCCAACTCAATTTTTTTTATATGACAGGCATTATAACCTTTCCTTACTTTATCAAAAGCTTAGGTTATACCTGCATTATACATTGAAGTGTCTTAATGTTTGTAGGCATTTAACTGTTTACAAGCACCAGCTCTAAATTCAAGAAACAGGCAGCAGGCTGAAGATGAGGACCACTGCTCTGTGTGTGACAAGTGGTCTTTCTACAGCGGTCAGACACCCATCCCTGCCTTGTCGCCACCACAGCACTGCAATCCTAAACACTTTCCTGAGCAATTATTGCCGATTGCAGTTGTGTTGTTGGGAAAAAGGTGCATGTGATTATTGGGTGTCTCATTATTAGGACAGAAAGACTGTGTCTTTGCAAAGGGGCCCATCCAACTCCCAATACTCAACCTTGGCTGCACACCCTTGTGGCTGTCACTATAAATCCCCAGTGTTCGACATGTGACAGTACATCTAGTGATTGGCTGCTATTATCCAGCATCTCCAGTATTGGTGCTGGCTGCGATGGAGGAAGAAGCTGCAGGGGTTCTGAGGGAACCGTTTGTGCAGACCTAAATGGGCAAAGTGATATATCCCTTTATCGATTGATAGCGTCAGTGCTTTTCTTCAGACCATGCTGGAACACTTTACATATCAATATATCAAAAAAAAGCATGTAGCACCCTCAGTGTACAGAGTAGGTAAATTTAGTTAACTCCTCTATAGGCAGAGGAGCTGGGGTTGTAGTAGCTGTGCATAGCTCGAAGGGCTGGGTCTATGTTTTTTTTTCCCTGGCTTTTAGAATTGACTGGATAGTTCTGGAACTTAGAGGGTGGAGGAACAGAGGCCGAAGCCGGAATATTTATGGAGTGTCCACCGGATTGATGACGTTGGTAGGCGTGGTTGGAAGCGCTTCACGCCTACCAACGTCATCAATCCTGCTGACGTGCCTATCCTGGGACACACTCACCTCGGAACCGCGAGACGCAAGGGACCGTGCGTTTCCCCACCATAGCCATGACACCGGAGGACGGCCGAGGACTTCAGACAAAATAAAGATACCGCTACGTGCCTGATATTTTTAAACAAAGTGTGAGTACATACTTTCTTTTTATTTTCACATACAGTTCCCACTGTAATCAGACCCACTACTCTTAGAGCGGCGCTGCTCTCTCTCTTTTCTCCTCTACACCAGAGTCTCTTCTGCTCTATGGAGCCGGCTGCCGCATCTTACAAGCACACACTGTTACTCCTGGACTGAGAAAAAAACTGTCCAAAAAACGCATCACAGTGTTTCTCCCCTTCAGCCCCCACTCTCTCTCGCCCACCCTCAGTGTCACTCCATCTGTGACCCCCCATACTCGCTCATCACTAGCTGTCGTCGGCGCTCCATCCTCCCCCTCTCCATTGTTTAAGTTTATGGTGTTCCTTTATAAGGTTTCTTGGTGATCTCTAATTCCCTTTTTTCTTCATGTTTATGCACAACCTTAAGGAACCACACCTGTTAATTGAGGTGGGGGCCTCAGCATAGGGATACGGTTCTGATTATGAACTATCCTGTGCACTAATTAATTATTGGTCTGTCTGAGGTGTCTTTTTATACATGTTTTTGAATAAATGTTCAGTAGCCTGGCAGTGAGGGAGCAAAGTCCAGGGTTCAGTCGTCAAAAGGGGACGCCTGTGCTGGAGGGGCCTCTGCCCCTGGGCAGGTGTAGAAAGGACAGGAGAAAGAAGAGAGTGGATGGAGGAGAGAAGGTGCAGTTGGAAGTCTCACCTCTTTTTACCAGCCTCAGCTAGGCTTAGCCAAATCCACCCTGACAGACAAGACTTGGCCTGTGTAGCAGGAAGCCTGTACCAGTAGCCTCCTGGACTTAAGGATTCACCAAATAGAGACTGAGTGAGTAACTTCCTTTCGTAACTCCCTAAGCCTGGATAGAGGGGGCAGCAAGGTGCAATACTTTGCTTGTCCATAATCAAGGGACAGCCTAGTGATAGCTATCAAGAGCCAGCCCACACCTCTAGCTTGGGTCAGAAGCAGCCAGGTGCAATATAATTTCTCTAAGGAGAAGCACCTGCATTGTTTAGTTGGAACGTTTTGCTGTTCGTTTGGCTGGGCCATCAATCCTATGGGAAGACAGCCTTTTTTTAATTAACACATAGCAGCCAGAGAGATTAGCAAGTGTTCAAGATTTCATTCAAGTTCTCCAGTTTCGGGCATCCCATGCTTTTCCCCATTCCCCATCCAAGTTTAACCGCCACATAAAAATCCCCTGGACTGATTCTAGAGTCTGTAAGAAAGCTGCTGTTGCCTGGCTGTGTGTAATGGGAAGGGCCAAAAATCCAGCGACTCCTACGGGAGTAAGCGCTAAAACCATATCACTGCTTGGGAGATGCAAAGTGTTATCGCATAATCTTTCCCTCCCTCTATACAGTAGATTAAATGCTGTCTGCTTCAGAGTCCTGAAGCCCTATTTCCTACAATACCTCTATGTCCGCAGTGTAATGCCCCGTACACACAGTTAGATATTCCGATGGAAAAAGTCTGATCGTATTATGTTTTCCGAAAATCCGATCGTGTGTGGGCTCTAGCGAACTTTCTCCGTCGGAATTTCCGACGGAAATAATTTGAGAGCAGGATCTAAAATTTTTCGACAACAAAATCCGATCAGACTTTTTCCGATCGTGTGTAGAGAATTCCGGTGCATAAAGTGGCACGCATGCTCAGAAAAAATTTGGAGACTCAAGCTACTGGCCTCTACGTAGTCCCATCGTACGTGTTGTATGTCACCTCGTTCGGAACGATCAGATTTTCCAACAACTCTGTGCGACCGTATGTATGCAAGACAAGTTTCGGCCAAAATCCATTGGAAAAAATTTGACGGATTTTGTGGTCGGAATGTCCGACCGCGTGTACAAGGCATAAGTGTTTTTCTTGCACATGACATTGAAACAGACTGTGTGACAGCTCTCCTCCCCTTCATGTTGTTTCCTGTGAAATTGTGCGGAGAACACAACTCACCCAGACATTACAAATTTCACATTGTGTGCTAAAAAATGTTCAAATAAAAAGTAAAGAATGAGTGTCCTTTCAAAGGATGCTTATCTTTTTTGCCCCTTCCCCAGATGCATATGTGCCTTTAGCCTGCAACTGCAGCCGCTGCCATGTTTACAGTCTTTCTTCCCTGAAATTCTTTTCTATGCTGGCCATGAGAGGACCCTATAAGAAGTTATGGGAAGCTATTGCCAATTCAGAAGTTTTAGCAGAAAGATTGAAACATGGAAGTTTGCTGCCACTTTTTTGACAGTGAATGTGTTCTAAATTTTGTTTAGAGTTTTTACAGCAGTATTCTAAAGATTGCAAAGAAGTAAAGCAGAATGTGTTTATATATTGCCCCAAAATTATTAAAGTGATTGGAAAGGTTTTTTTTGTTTATATATAAAAAAAATAAAACATGTCATACTTACCTGCTCTGTGCAATGGTTTCTCACAGGGCAGCCCCCCGATCCTCCTCTTCTGGGGCTCCTGCTGGCAGTCCTCAAACCCCCCCCCACTGAGTGCCCCCATAGGATGCCACTTCTTATGGTGTCACTCATGCAAGCTCGCTTCCGAGCCCAGCTGTTTCCGTCTATTCAGACACACAGCTCAACCCCGCCCAATGCTTTCTGCTCACAGGTTTTGACTGAGAGCAGTGGGAGCCAATGGGGAGTGGGGAGAAGAGCTGCTGCAGACTTGCAGCATGGATCCAGATCAAAGCTCTAGGGGACCCTGGAGCCAATGCGTGTGGTCGGCGGCTGTGATGTCCGCTGGTGACTTGCGATCGCTCTTCCTAGTGCCAGAATGGGGATCTGTCACTGTAAACAGACAGATCCCCGTTCTAGTAGTAGAGGGAGATCTGCTGTTCCTAGTGATCCTTGTCAGTCCACTCCCCCTACAGTTAGAAACACCTCCTTAGGGAACACTTGATCGCCCCCTAGTGTTAGCCCCTTCCCTGCCAGTGACATTTTTACAGTAATAAGTGGGTATTTTTAGCTCTAATCGCTGTATAAATGTCAATGGTCCCACAAAAGTGTCCGATCTGTCTGCCACTAAAAATCGCTGATCACTGCCATAACTAGTAAAAAAAAAACGCTATAACTTTTGCGCAAACCAATCGATATACGCTTATTGCATTTTTTTTTTTTTTTACCAAAAATATGTAGAAGAATAAATATTGGCTTAAACTGATGAAGAATTTTTTTGGGGATATTTATTATAGCAAAAAGTTAATAAAGAGAGATCAAAATTAACTGAAAAAAATACTTAAAAAATAAATCAGGATTTTGATAAAAAAAATTTACACTGTTATTGCTTATAACAGTGGTGTTCGCTGTTATAAGCAGTATTTAACTGGCATGAATGGCTTTCTAATCATGACGGCTTGCTTTCTCTTGACATGCTGTGATTGGTGTCAGGTACCATGTAATAGCAGTGGGCCAATCACAGCTTCACAACACTAAGCAAGCAGTCCTGAATAGAAACAAATCATGACCGGCGTGTTTATATTCTAATCATGTGATCGCTATGACCATTCATAGCAATCACATGGTACCCCGGGCGCTCAGAGGTCTGTTACCACGTGGCCTGACCACCGGACACAGTGGTCACGGGAACATGCCTTTGTGTGCCCCAGAGGGCGTGCTAGTGCGCATGTGCCAAGCAATGTACCAGTATGTCCCATGGCCTGGCTATACTGTCCACTAGCAGTACATTTGCTGTTATCGGATGGCAAGTGATTAAAATCCTTTTAAGCCTAATGTAACAGCTAACGGATCAATGGGCTGAGAGAAAAGTCAGGTATTTATTTTTATTTTTGTACTAGTGTGGATACCATCATATGCATACCTGTAAGGGTAACAACCAGCAGTTTTCATATAAAGTATTTTTTTATTTTTTGTCTTAATGCCTATTTCCTTATCATCCACCTTTCTTTTACTTGTTTCTTTAAAATGTCAGCTTGAATATACATCAGATAAACTACATCTTTTCTCTTTTCCCATTTTACACTTTATAGCATTTACTGAAATCCTTTGTAATCTTTCTTCTAGGCGCTTTCATTTATTTAGTTGCCAAGGCTTTTCAATGTAACCACATGTTCTTCTCTTAAATACACCTCCTAGAGGTTGTAAACACACTCTTTTCAACTGCATTGCAGTTAGAAACAGAACTTGGCAGCAGGCAGGGATGGGCAAATGACCTCAAACTCCTGAGGGCCTTTAGCAGCAGTGTTCCATATTATTGATAGTAGTAGAGATATTGACAGTCTGTGCTCGGAAGGAAAATAGGAGTTTGATATGACATATTGTGTGTCTCAGCAAGACTCATAAATAATTTTGACAAGTTTTTGTATGCATGGGAAAGTCCTTGATTCAGCCTCCCATAAAAATAAACTTCTATTATGGAATGTATTTGTCAAGTGGCTGCATGATGGATGGAGCTGCGTTTACCCCTTGGCAGTTCGATGAGTTTTAGATGCACAGCTTACCAGAGAGGATTTGCGGGCAGTACAGAAATAATTATTCAGTATGAAATGTATAATGCTTGCACCTGAATTTTCATTTTTTATTATATTTGGTTTCCAATGTGTTCCTGGGCCTTAAGACAAAGGGCTTTGCCATTCCCCTTGCAGCTATTGTTCTGAGTCTGCGTGCCTTTGGGTATATATTCAATTACAACATGCAAACTGATTTAGTCTGGGCCTTTACACAAACTTTACTTGTATTTTCGGATATTGAATTTGCACTTTCAACACATTATGACAAGGAAGATATATCACTGTGTTTAGAAAGAGGGTGTACAAAATCAGATTAAAAGGATTTTTAATAAATACCTAAATGCTGGTTGGGGATGAGTAAAAACAAAAAACTAAATAGAATTATATCTTTGCTCTTGTTTCCTTTTTATTCTCGTGGTAATAATTTTACTTTTTTAGGCATTATTTTTCAAACAGAATAGCCTGTCATAACCAGGATGCTTAACAGCATAAAATAGATTTTTAGTTGTAAATCTGCCTTTTCAGCATAATCTGACCTGTAATTTAACAGCAGGTAACACACCTATTTCGTATATAGTGTATTTTCTATAGGAAGTATGGGACAGAACTACAGACAGTCAGGCTTGGTTCACACCTATGCAGTTTGCGTTTGATCCGCTGCTGTAGTGCTTTTTTGCGTTGCACACTCATTTTTTTTATGCATTTGTTGTGTTTTTTTTTATGCTTTTTTTTTGGCCAGATTATTGTTAAGCAGATTTAAAAAGGCAAATTTCTGTAAAAATGCACAGCATGCTTTTCTGCAGCTTCTCCGATGTCTATTGAACCAAAAACGCACCATTTTGCATTTAAAAAAGACCCTGACCCTTTTCAAAAATGCAGCGGATAAAAAAAATGAAAAACAATGAATGGTGCCCGGTGAAATCAGTGAACAAACATAATGGAAGCTGCCCCTTTTAAAAGTAAACAGGTCACCAAATGCTGCGGAAAAATTATATTAAAGTATGAGGCACTAGTGATGTTCAGTGAATCAAAAATACAAATAAGTAGCAAGCTAAAAGTCCATTTATGATAAATCCCGACACCAAATTGTGATGCTCAAAATCGGATTTCTAGTTCTTCACCACAAGTGCTCAAGAGATGGGTGGCCTGAAACAAAATATATACATGGCCAAAACTGATATAAATAGGAAAAATACAATTTATATATGGAAAAATATTCTATAAAAACATATTTTATAAAATAATATAAATTCACGTGTACAAGCTAGATGAACTAGCAGAAAAAGGAGAAGAAAATCCGGAAAGAGTCACCCAATATAAATCGATTTTGAAAGAAAAATGCCCTTTGTCTTAAGGCCCAGGAACACATTGGAAACCAAATATAATAAAAAATGAAAATTCAGGTGCAAGCATTATACATTTCATACTGAATAATTATTTCTGTACTGCCCGCAAACCCTCTCTGGTAAGCTGTGCATCTAAAACTCATCGAACTGCCAAGGGGTAAACGCAGCTCCATCCATCATGCAGCCACTTGACAAATACATTCCATAATAGAAGTTTATTTTTATGGGAGGCTGAATCAAGGACTCAAGAAAAATGCTACAATCCACCCACCAAAAATGTGAAGGATGGCCCATAATAGAACAGTCCTCAATAGTCAGGCAAAAAACACTTAGCTCAATATCAATATTCAACCCCCTAGACTGTAAAGTCTAAATATCTATTGCATCTCCATTTGGGACACCTTCTTTGCCATGTCTGTACCTCTCCAATGCTGGCAAACCCTATCAATACCCCATACACAATAAAGGAGGGGCCTTTATTGTGTACCAACCTAAAGTGGTTGGACGCACTATGGTACTTAAACCCTTTTTTGATGTTTTCTATTCTCCCCCACCTTTATAGCCATGGTCCTGGTGGTTCTGCCCACATATTGGAAATTACAAGGGCACATCAAGAAGTATCTTGTGTCACAGGTGATAAACTGACAAATATCATATTCACCCCCGAGACCACCGATGGAAAACTGGTGGCCTTCCTAGTTTTATCCCTAGTGGTTCTGCATGCTTTACATCTCCTGTACTCTGTGCAATCCAAAAAAGGTAAGGGGTCTCTTGAGGGGCCGGATAACATTTTTGGCCAACATATTGCACCACCCTGGACCCCTCCTATATATAAACTTTGGTTTACTAGGAAGGATCTTTTTTTAAGGTAGGGTCCTTACACAATAATGGCCAATGTGTTTTGATAATTCTCTCAATGTCCTTATATTGAAGATTAAAGCCAGATATAAAAGCAAAATCAAACTTATCTTGTCCTGGATTTTTTACATTAGGCTCCAAAAGGGTTGAACGATCAATTAATCTGACTTGTTCCCTCGTAGCTTCTAATTGCCTTTTATTGTATCCCTTTTCCACAAACCTGCCAATGAGCTCATCAGTCTGAACCATGAATTCTCTTTCACTCGCACAGTTTCTCAGATTCTCTTTCTGAATCGCCCGGTGGTGGCAACTTCGAGTAGAAATGTAGCCATTACGATCGGTCTCTTTGAAGTGGGTTTGTGTCTCTAGACAGGAACACACCTTAAATATTTCAAGATTCAGGAACTGTATACTTGATTAATGCCGAGTGGTAGTGAACTTGATATGATCATCATTACAATTTATGAATGATAACAACTTTTCCAATTCCTCTTGCGGACCCTCCCATACAATTAAAATATCATCTATGTATCGTCGGTACATTTTGTAGTTGTGGCCACTGGTTCGTAAAGATGGGGTCATAATTCTCTGGCCACCCATCTCTTGAGCACTTGTGGTGAAGAACTAGGAATCCAATTTTGAGCATCACAATTTGGTGTTGGGATTTATCATATATGGACTTTTAGCTTGCTATTTATTTGTATTTTTGATTCACTGAACATCACTAGTGCCTCATTCTTTAATATAATTTTCCCACAGATGTGAACTTGTACGATAGGAAACCATGTTAAATGGACTGTAGTGCATTCCTGCAAAAAACCCATAGGTGTGATCCGAGCCTTAAAGCGGAGTTCCACCCAAATGTGGAACTTCCGCTTTAAGTGATGGTGACCCCCTGACATGCCACATTTGGCATGTAATTTTTTTTTGGGGGGGGGACCCTCTTTAGAATCATCCAGCTCCCACTTCCTCCCGGGGGTCTGCGGTGCCGGAAGGAAGTTCACCTCTCCCCCCTCCCTCCCTACAATCTTCCCCGGCCATTCACAGCAGCGGTGTGGCTTGCGCATGCGGGCGTACAAAGTCCCGCTCCTCTCCCCCTCCTCTCCACGGCGCTGGCATTCTTACTGTGGGCACCCGGCTGTTGCTGCACAATTTTTTCTTTAACTTTTTGTAGTTCCTTTTAATAAAACTTTTTTTTTTTGCCAACAAACCAAGAAATCATGGCTTTAATTTTGTCAATTTTTGACACTGGTAACTGAAATTTAGGTAACTCGGAATCTATTTTTATACCTAAGAATTCTATAGATGAGGATGGAAGAACAGTTTCTCACTAGCTAGTGGAATACCATAATGCTGGGTGACTGCATTAAGCAGTTTTAGCCTAAAGAAACAAAGAGGGGAATGAGCCGGGCCGATGAATAAGAAGTCATAAAGGTAGTGTAATATACCTTAATAACCTGCTTCAAAAGATACTACCCATTGAAGAAATGACGCACATTTCTTTAAATAGGTACAGGATACAGAACATCCCACATATCAAAATAATAATTGCCTCCAAAATACATACCTAGGGAATTGAATACTGTCTCAATAGGTAGTAGCCTAATTTTAACTTATTGTCTGCTTTAGCAAGCGGCGTACCTTTCCCAAATTTCCTGATCTGCTGAATAGCATCCTCAAACAAGCAATAAGAGAGAGATGACATGCTAGCATCAATTTCATAATTTAAAGATGTGTCTTTTGGGAATGATAGATGGTGTATTAGGCGAAAATAATTTAGCTCCTTCTTGGGTATGATCCCTAAAGGAAATATTCTAAAATTTACAAAAGGGGAGTAAATGAATGGACCAGCTATTCTACCTTCTTTGATTTCTTTATATAATTTTCCTTAACTTATTGTGTGTACCTTATTTATTGGTGTATAATACACACTTTTTTTCCCCTTAAAATCGCTGGTGAGTGTTATACGCTGATCCCCCGCCGTTTGTGAGCGGAGGAGCGAGCCACCGAGATCATAGACGAGTGTACTCGGCTAGACTCGGCTCCGCTCACAGTCACGCCCAGCCCCGTCCTATGATGGACATAACACAGGGACTGGGCGTGACTGTGACCGGAGCCGAGTTTAGCCAAGTACACTCGGCTATGATCTCGGCTCCTCTCGGCTACTCTCAGCGCTGCTCACAGTCACGCCAATTGGACCTGTGTTATGTTCATCATAGGGCGGGACTGCGAGAGGAGCCGAGAGCTGCCGGAAGCAGCCGAGAGCCACGAGATACACTGGACATCCGGCTCTGTATTTCGGCGGTGCCATTTTTAAACTAGAAAGCAGCAATGACACTGGAGCAAGGCTACACTGGCAAGTCTGCAAATGACACTGGGGCAAGGCTGCAATGACACGGGACAAGGCTGCATTGATGGGCATTTAAATTAAAGTTAAAAGTTTTTTTCCTTAAAATCCCCTCCTAAACTTGGGTTGCGTGTTATATGCCGGCGCGTGTTATACACGATAAATATGGTAATTAGCCACCAACTTTAAATTGTTAACAATTTCACACCCTGAAATACTGGCAAAGGGAAACCTTTTGAGAAACCTTCAATTATAAACTTGGCTATCTCCTGGTCTTGATATATTTCCAACCATCGCTGCATGCGTGTTAATTTCACTGACGTGTATGCTTTCTGTAGCGTTATCTCTCTGTGGGCCTTGAAAATTGGTATTCCTTTTGAAACACTTTTGAGTAAAGGGTGGGGTCCTAAACAGTGTGAGAATTCGTGCTTGTATTTACAAGAACCCCCCCATTTACACCGGTTCTCGTAAGCAAAGCAATATCCTCTTTTATTAGGGCTCACGGTAGATTGGGGCTACTGCCTAGTATATCCTGTTTTCTGTAGCAATATCAGGTTAAGTCTCAACCTGACATCTTTATTACCCCATTTAATAATGGATATATTGATAACTTTTGTCTAAAGGATTCATCATACTAGAACCATCCTAGTCCTCCGAAACTCTTATAGGCCTCCAGTACACGTTCCATATGTTGAAAAAGCCCACTGCAATATTTGGGGTGTTTTTCACCTAACACACTAGCGTATATAGCAGGGATATGCAATTAGCGGACCTCCAGCTGTTGTAGAACTACAAGTCCCATGAGGCATAGCAAGATTCTGACAGCCACAAGCATGGCACCCAGAGGCGGAGGCATGATGGGACTTGTAGTTTTGCAACAGCTGGAGGTCCGCTAATTGCATATCCCTGGTATATAGCGAATGCTTGTAACCAGTTATGGAAAGACCTCACCACTGGCCTTCTCCTATAATCCTCAGATTTTTCATCAGATTTTTTGTCAGATCTGTTGATATACTCTTCAACAGAAGGGAGTAAAGCCAAATTTTCTCTTTAATCTGAGGAGAGAGGTGATATCCTAGCGGTGACATCTTACATGGCAATGTTTCCTTTAAACATCAGGAACCGATGAGCTAGTCATATGACGCTCGACTAGTAATGAAGTCTTAGGATTAACATTAGCCATTGGGGAAGAAAGACTATTACTATTGCATACATTATCCATATTAACAGTATTCTTTTTCTCATTAGATAAAAAAGATAAAAGATAAATAAATAATTTTTCTCATTAGACCATACATTTAGATAATTACTATTATCATTTACTGGAGTGTTAATTCTATCAGCCAATCTATGAATTCCATAATGTTGCTAAGTGCATGTGATAACTCACCTAGACCACCAGGTGGCGCCGGAGCATTGATTTGAACTGAAGCCGCATTTGCTGCTCTCTATTGCCTTCAGTGGATTGCAGCGGGATGTCTAGAACATTTACACAGACTTGAGCTTCTTGCTGTTTTACTAATGTGCTGGGTGGAGCTAGCCTATCCAAGCCTCCTACAGCTGATATCGCCTCCACCTTTCTCCTTGATGCCACTCTTCTCGCCCACCCACCTCTGCCTCTGGGCGGTGATGGGGACAAAACCCTCCTCCTCTTCTTGTCCCTAAGGCTGGCTCTCCTCCCCATGTTAGTAGCCGCCTCTTCTGGCGGCACCATGCTGGCTTCTTCTCACTTCGGGTTAGTGAGCAGTCATGTCAGCCGGCCGTGCTGGTGTTGTCTGTGTTGTTGTGGGCTTCTTGTAGCTGGTCTGCCTCTACCCTGGGAACTTCCCGGCGTGTGCTCGTCTCCCTGCACTGATTGTTCTTGTATTTCTTCCCTCCACTCATTGTCCTCTTCAGCCATGGCAAGGCACCTCCTAAGCCAGTCTTCCCCGCCACTGTTCTGTGTGATTTTATAGTCAGGTCGGCAGCAACCCCTAAAGTATTATAGCTCTTTTGAGGGAGCTTGTTGCGCCGACACTGGCGGGAAGATTCCTGTATAATTCCTATATAATAAGCCCCTTTTCCAGAACATTTCAAGGGGTCACATGACATTCTGGGAAATTCCCACATGTCATGTGACCTTGTTTTTCCTGTCCCAAATCCCTTTTAAATTTCTTAAAGGGACCTTACCCTTTTTATAATTTTTTTTATTAGCTACCAGGAGGGGGCGCCCGCATGCCTATGCTGTCAGGCTAAGTACACAGTTAAAATACATTGCCCAACTAGTAAAATAAATATATTTCTGTTCATTTATTTATTTAAACATTTATTTAATGTAGCCAGTTTTATGATTTCCATACCTCTACCACACTGCAGAGCCAGGAATACCACTCTGATACTTCTTTGTTTAGCTTTACTACTTCTGTGTTTACCTTCTGTTTCTCACTGTTAAGTAGATGGAGATGGGGCTACCAATTCTTTGGTTAGCAAGCTCATGGGTGACATAGGAAGTTTCATTGATGAATCAGGAAAGGAGTGCCAGCCCCCTAGCTGTGCAGTTGGGCAGATTTCCTTGTCAAGTAAAAATATATTTGTAACTTTAGACTACAGTATATGAAATAAGCATTGAGCTGTATGCTAAATTTTCTTTAGGAAGGAGAAAATAGACTATGTGCATATTTGTTCGAATAAATGCCCTAGCTAAAATGGATAACCACTCGACCTTTTGCAAGTTTCATACATGATTGCAGTAAAAATAATTTCCTTTTATATCTTTCAGTGAAAGTCAGGCCATAGTTCCTCCCTGGTCTCTGTCATCAGCACATTCCTCTGTTTAGTGACAATGATCTCCATTCTCCCTAATGTTGGATATGGAAATCTGAGCTTTGCGCTTTCTTATTGATCATGCCTATTACACTGGCTAGATTGACAGTTGAACGATTCACCCATCTGCCTTGACTGACAATAGATAATGGAGATGCTTTCTTCTGTAGATCATAGCAAAGAATAATTTCTAATTAACTACTACAGTTTTCATCAAAAGCATCCAAGTAAAAAATAACTAGATTGATCACTTCAATTACTGGAATTTCACATTTAGTTTAAAGAGACATGTTTTTATAATGTGACAGACTTTACTGCTTCAGAACTTCTCTAGCTATCAAAGTAATCGGGAAAGATGTAAGTGAAAGCAATTGTTTTAGTTCTCCAGCTTTTTTTTTATTTTTTTTTTTATGCTCTCTACTGCCTAGCAAAGAAATTGACCGTAAACTGATGATCTTTGCCAAGTCTATCAAATCTGTACCAGAGGAGGCAGAAGTACTGTAGATCATTTTTCAGGAAACTGATGATGAGCACAAAACACTCTCACTGGATTCCAATGTTCTATTTATATGAACTCATATTTTTTGTCAGAATAATTTACCACGTATCATCATTAGTCCTGTTATTTCCCTGAGAGGCATGCGTAACTTAATTCATTTAGCTTGCCAGTCAGCTAAGAATATATTGACACTTGTTACTGAAGCTATTGTGTACAGCAGAGGATAATGGAGGACAGTGGTTTGCTGATGACCTTCATAGAAAAGGGGGCCTTACATAGGAGACAGCAGTTGAAAGTGAAATGGGCATTTTTTTTTTTAAATATATATATTCCTTATATTATTTGAGACAATAGAATATCTTAGAGCAGGGGTAGGCAACCTTCCAGAGGTTGAAATGTACTACAACATGTAGGAAATCAAAGATCCCCAGCGGGAGGGGGAGGGGTTGGGGCGTTGTCGTCATCCTTTTAAAAATAAATAAAAATAAAGCATTCAAAAAACACTAAGGGCCGGTTCCCGCTGCTGCAATGTCAGATGTTGTATGTGATTCGCACCGCCCTGCTGTTTAAATCATATGCGATGTCTGTGTGATGCTAATTCAGCCATACAGATAGTATGGCAAAATTTCCATCGTATTCGGACCAAACTCGTGCAGGACCTCTTTGTTGGTCCGCAGCAGAATCGAATTGCATGGGTGTTCACGCCCATGCGATCCGATTCCTGTTAACCCCTTCAATACCTGCCCATAGTCATATGACGCCCACAAGGTGGATCTACCATCCTGGGTGGGCGTCATATGATGTTCTCCCATTCCCGGCCGCCTGGGGGGTGCGCCGCAGGCGGCGCGCGCGCTCGCGGCGGCCGTCGGGACCCGGTGCGGGTGCCCGGCGGCCTCGATGTCCGCCGGGCACCCGCGATTGCCCGTTAAAACAACGGGACCGTGCGGGACCGTGGAGCTGTGTGTATAAACACACAGCTCCACGTCCTGTCAGCGAGCAGGAGACCGATCATGTGATCCCAGCACGGAGGAACACATAATCGGTCTCCTCCCCTTGAGTCCCCTCCCCCCACAGTTAGAATCACACATTTAGGGAAAACATTAACCCCCCCCCCGCCCCCTAGTGTTAACCCCTTCCCTGCCAGTCACATTTACACAGTAATCAATGCAATTTTATAGCAACGATCGCTGTGTAAATGTGAATGGTCCCAAAAATGTGTCAAAAGTGTCCGAAGTGTCCGCCGCAATGTCGCAGTCACGAAAAAAAATCGCAGATCGCCACCATTACTAGTAAAAAAAAAAAAAAAAAAAAAATGCAATAAATCTATCCCCTATTTTGTAGACGCTATAACTTTTGCGCAAACCGATCAATATACGCTTATTGCGATTTTTTTTACCAAAAATATGTAGAAGAATACGTATCGGCCTAAACTGAGGAAAAAAATATTTTTTTTTAAAAAAAATGGGATATTTATTATAGCAAAAAGTAAAAAATATGGTGCTTTTTTCAAAATTGTCGCTCTTCTTTTGTTTATAAAAAATAAAAACCGCAGGGGCGATCAAATACCACCAAAAGAAAGCTCTATTTGTGGGAAAAAAAGGACATCAACTTTGTTTGGGTGTAACGTCGCACGACCGCGCAATTGTCAGTTAAAGCGACGCAGTGCCGAATCGCAAAAAGTGCTCTGGTAAGGAAGGGTGAAAAATGGCCCGGTGCTGAAGCGGTTAAAATTGACAGTTTTACACTGTGGTATCTGAACCCATCTGGGGGTGTCATTAACTTTGTATTGACACTCTCAGTGGTTCGCATTAGGCAGTGTGAACCACCGGCGGGAGACGTGATGCTGGAACCATACAGGATTCGCAGGGTTCCCACATCACTGCAGTGTGAACCGAGCCATAGTGTGCCACAGTAGTTTCTTCTGCCCCGCTTCAAATCACTCACCCCCACCACTGTAGTATCCTCTGCCATCCCCTCCTCCACAGCGGCGTCCTCTTCCTCCTTTCACTAGTAATATACTATTCCCTCCCCCCACTGTAGTGTCCTCAGCCCCCCTTCCCCACACACAAAAGGTAGTGTCTTCTGACCCCCCAACAGTTGTGCCCTGTGCCACCTCACCAAATCATTGTCCGGTGCCCCCCTTCTCCCATTGTAATGCCCACTGCCCTCCCCATAGCAGTGTCCTCTGCCATCCCTCTCCACTGTAGTGCCCTCTGCCCCCCTTTAGCAATGTCCTTTGCACCCCCCACACAGTAATTTATTATCGTACATCACGGGACACAGTGCCACAGTAGTTACTGTGTGTGTTATAGGCCACCTTCAGGTGATGGACACTGGCACACCATAAGACAGGAAGTCCACTCCCTATATAACCACTCCCACTACTGGGAGTACTAGTACAGTGTCTAAGGGGTTGGTCACAAGTAGAGATGTGCTGTGCTGAGCCCCACTGGAGCAATCCTTGCTGGGGCCAGCTATGCAGCCGGATCTATTCAAAGTATCTTTTTAGGCCGAATTGAATGGTAGCCGAGTCTTGTGGCGGAAGAAACAAGGTTTTGCCTGTAACGCTTTTCGTTTTAAGAGAGCTGGACCTCGGGATCCAGAGCTTTGGTGTTTTCAGCCATAAAGTTTTTACTAGCGGGGTGTTTTACGGATCCAAGTGTGTGGGTTCCCCAAGGGTCCCCGGTTCCTGAAGGTTTTGTAACGGAGCTCACGGTGAAAGGTTAAGATTGGGTATGTTGGTTTTACCCCAGAAAACCCTATGGCGGGAAAGGCAAGTGGAGGTTTCTAAGAAATGTTTTTAATTTTCTTATGAAATGTCTCCTTTAAAAAAGTAAGTGTTGTCATGCCTAAGAGTCACCACTGGGGGCTGTATAGAGCACGTACCTTGTCATGCTGTCCTCAAAATTCACGATGTGTCACAGAAGCAGCAGGCTTCCCTCCGGCGAGCAGCTCAGACCTCTGGTAAGATTGGGGGGGGGGATTTTCTTCCACGAAACACCCCCCACCTGGATAAAGCTCTCCCCCTCTTCCTGCAAGGGGGAGGCCAAAAACAATCAAAAAAATGGGCATGTCAGAGGTTGGTAACAAAGGCATTTCCTGACTCATTTACTAAAAGCATCCGGCTGAGCGTTAATAGCAGCTGCAGTGGCTGGACTATTGCTAAAGCAGTGAATGTGATTTCTTCTGATAGTACCTCTGCTTTTGTGCATCGGGCTAAGGTCAGAAGGGGGGGTTGAAACACCCCCAAAAAAGGGCTAAACGTGTCTCCCTCAAGCTCTGGAAAGCCTACTCATCTCTACAATGTCATTCTCCCCTGAGAGGGAGTGGCTGGTCAGAGTGAGCATCAGGGCCATGAAATGTTTGCAACTGTTTTCAACACTGCAGACCCTGTTTTTGTTACTAAAAAGGTATTTTTTCTTCAGCCATGATAGGATTGAGGAAAATAAAAATGTAGCACTAGTGATTAGCACAGTACTAGTATACTGTAAATAATATGAATAGCATGTGCTCATAACAAATGAAGTACAAAAATAACCATCAACCTGAATGAACAGGTCGGATGTGAACATAAGTCCGTAAAAGGAAATGTGAAAGAATGGAAATAAGTCCCAAAAAGAGTCAGTCCCAATAATCGGTAGGTCTACCACAAACACAATGGTTCATAATAAGAAACAAAGGATGGTTGGATGGACATCTGAAGGCAATGACATAAAATATTGTGTTAAAAGTGGATACTCTTACCAGAGCCAATAGACCTGCGTGTCAGCGACACCAGGTCAAACGAGCATAAAGGGATGGAACCATGAGCATACAGGAACAATGCGACAGGTCACTGATGATCCCTCGATCGATATGGAACGATCCACGTGTCCTCAGGAAATCCAACCCTGTCTCAATGGGATCCAGAAAGTGGAAAGGTGGCCACCAAACAATATATTACTCAAGAGAAATCAAACAAGCTCATAGAGCAGGTGATATGTAAAACAAAAGGGCTTCCAATGGTGTAGGTCAAAAAAGGTTAGCTGTTTATTTTCATAAAAACCAGCATACAAAATAAAATAAAATGGTGATCATGATATTTAAAAGCAATATGGAGAACGGAGAAACCAGGCCCTACGTGTTTCGTCCCAGGGGACTTCTGCTGGGGCATCCAGGTTGATGGTTATTTTTGTACTTAATTTGTTATGAGCACATGCTATTCATATTATTTACAGTATACTAGTACTGTCCTAATCACTAGCGCTACATTTTAATTTTTTTTTATGTATGAATTTTGTCACATTCGTATGTAGCAGCTTCTTTTTGTTTCTACACAGGTTAGTGCAATAATTCTTTACACTTTACATAAAGGATAGGATTGAAAAAAAGTTAGCTGCTTTAATCGCATCCCAGTGTGGGTCAAAATGCGACAGGTTCTCTTCCATTCCCTCAGGGGACCATGTGAGGCTGATGACTCCTCTTCTGAGGTGTCAAATGCAGGGGATCATCTTTCACAATCTGTAAGATTGATGGTGCAATTTCTTGCTGAATGGTCCGCTCCACATTTACTGTATTTTTCGCACCATAAGACGCACTTTTTCCCCCAACAAAAAGGGGGGAAAATGTCCCTGTGTCTTATGGAGTGAATACTGACCAGGCACCGCACCACCCCCCCCCCAATCGCCGCCGCCGCATCAGAATATCGGCACTAGGCTTCTCTGTGGAGGAGAGAGGACAGGATGTGAGGCGGATCCTTGCAGGGGCATACCAAGTAGGAGTGGGGGAGGCAGTCTGCCCCGGTGCCAAAACATGGGGGGTGTCTGTGGCGTTGCTATGGTGGTGTGCTCCGCACCCAGGTCAGTTGACACCCGCCAGATGTGACACCATCCCGCAGCGGCAAGAGCCCTGGCTGTCTTTTTTTTTCAGCCGGAACACCCCCAGCGCCGTGGTCTGGTCCAGTCTTACTTCCTGCTCCTTCCACTGGCAGCTGCTGTTGCAAACTATGTCCCCAGTCCTCCTTCCTAGCTGCTGCCCGGGTGTATCGGAGGCTGAGAGCCAGCCAGCCAGAGGGGGTTGTGGATTGCAATGGCAGTGTCCTCCACTGCCTGAGGTGAGCTGGTGATAAGGTTGTGGGAGGTGTGGGCTGGCATGCTATCCACTGCCCAGTGACCTGAGCTGTTGTGATAGAAGAGGCTGAAGGGGTATTTTGTGTCTGCCCTGTCACCCTGAGCTTATCTGGGAAGGGGGAGGATGCTGTGTCCACCACCACCACCACCCAGGTATAGTGTAGCTAAGCTGATTTGATAGGGGGTGGTATTACTGTGTCTCCACCACCCACCTATAGTAGTAGTAGTAGTAGTAGTAGTAGTAGTATAATATTAAATATTTTAGGACACCATTTGGTTCAGAATATTTTTTTTCATGTAGTCAGGTAGCTCGCGATCGACGGGTTGCCGAACCTGGTCTTAGAGAATTATGTAAAGGATAATTGGTCTATGTTAAAATACAATACTACAGATGTATCTGGCTTTTTTGTTTTAAAAAACAGAAGTGACCTGTGTTGCGTTATATGGATGTTTTTTCCTATCAGACTGGAACACTCCAGATTGATAGAAACAGAAATCGGGTTACTTTTGAGTGTTTGAGTGGACTTCTCAAACAAATCCCATTGGATACAATGGGAACAATTAACTATGGTTCCCATTTCAGTTGACAGATGTAAACAGGTCTGTAACCTAGGCAAATAGCTTGGCTTTATATAACCTGTGGCATGTAGAATACCAGAGTGCCATCTTGAAGTAGAATTTGATAATATTTCTCTAATTGAAAACTACAGTGGGAACAGTCTGTTAAGGTAAACAAGTTTGTAACTGTTGTCAACAAAATCCCAAATAAAAGCCAGAAGCAGAGACTGATAGACAGGACTCCATAATGCCTTAGAACCAGGAAAAGTCTGTAACCAGCCAGAAGCCATTAAAGAAGAATACTTTCACCTGATCTTCAGCAACTGCTTATTAAGCCCAAGTCCTCGTTGCTATGCAGATCATGAACAAACTGATACTTGAGTTAAGTAATTTTTAAGTGTGTTTCTACTGTTTACAAAGCATAGGCTGTTTATTTGCTAGGATGTAGGTAGCATTTGGCTTGTTATAGGTACCTGTATACCTGTCAGTCTTGTATGGTATTCCTAATATTGTAATAGTTTAGCATGTACAGCATTTATGTATAGTAAAAGCACGTTTGTATACTGCATAGGTCTGAGCTTCATTGTTTATACCACAAAGTAACCTTGCTAGATAGACGCAAGGAAAACAGTTGGGGGCTCATCCGGGATCTGCGCTAAAGTTCAACTGAAACAGGTCTGCAACATATAACCCAGCAGCATGCATTAAATCCATCATCTCATCAGACTTCATTCTTAGGCCTCGTTCACACAGGCTGATTGCATTCATGCTCCGTGCAGGGCCGTGTTTTAGAAGTGCAGAGATACATAGGTGTTGCATGCATCCCTGTGCTGCGAGTCCCATTCATGTCTATTTGGACACAGGCACACTCTGTCCCAGTATGAAATCCGTGCAATTGCATGGCCCTAAATGCACCCAAGGTGAGTTAAGAGACATACACCCACACAAAGAACATATTGGGACACAGCAGCTGTGTGCATGCAGCTCCTGTGTCCCAATAGAAATGAAAAGGACTGCTGGGACAGGATGCACACAACAGCTGTGTAATCCAGGCAGGTGAAACACAGCCCTACATGGGGCACAGATGTAATCGCCCCCCCCGCATGAACAAGGCTTTATATGTTTCTATGTAGTAGTTCTGGATACCACCAACCTTTTTTTTTCCTCACAGAATTTTGAAGTACAACTCCAGTCAAATTGTTTGTTTCTATGTTTGGATAGAATGGGGAAGGGCCATATGCTCTGTCAGGTTTTCTTTAGTTGTTTTTCTGACTTTCACTTTGACAAAAAGCAAGAAGAAATAAAAACATTTACAGTTGTGACCAGCATAAGTAGAGGGGAATAGCTTCCAAAGAGGACTCCTGTTCCAGGGATAGGTGGGGTTTCCCCACTCATTGGGGAGAGTTTTACTCGCTTTACATTCATTTCCAGATCTCAGAAACATGACAAACTTCACCAAGGAAGATACAGAGAGCAATCACAATTTGTTGTAACGTTTACTTTAATTCAAAACTAAAAGAAAAAATAATTATGGACAGCTATGGACATTCAACTGTTTACAGGCATAAAAAAAAACGCTTAACGGGCATAAAAATGCATTAAAACAAGCACTTTAGAGTAGCTTTTTAGGTTTTCGGCCGACTCCTTTCTGCCTATTCTTTTTTAAGCCACTCTACTTTTGTCTTTAAAGATTTGTTACTAGCCTCATATATCTTTAAACAATAAAATTGAAATGAAAAAAAAAATCCAGTTTAAGAAATATATACCTTTAAAGACAATGCTTTCATTTCTCAATGATAAAGGAGATTAAATAATTAAATTGCTGGGAAGCTATAAAAGATGCCTTGAACCTAATGACACAAATATACATCATTACTGTACAGAATATCCACAGAATAATGTGTTGTTATGGAAAATACATCTATTCGACCCCTGAAGTCCTGGAGGGGCCTGCAACTCATTATGTTACAGGAATATCTAACACGATTTAAGAAAAAAAAAATATCTTTCATTGTTAAGTAGGAAAAGGTGGCCTAATGTGGACTTCTCTATAAATGTCTGACCCTTGAGGACTGCAGCCTGTTAGGTGTTTTATGGTGTGCTGCAGTAGTATATTCTAGAGTGACTGCAGTTTAGCTTGAGAGCCAAGTATCATTCCCCCTCCCCATCATATACAGTTGTCAAATGTGTATAAGTGCTTGCCCACATCTGTTTATGAGGTTAAAAAAATAGAGTGATAATGTTTATGGAGAGATTGTATTGAAGTTGATAGCAATGCTACACTTTGTCAAAAACAAACCCCGTCCATCCATTTATGCCTCATTTAGTAGTAGCTGGAGAGGCAGATGTATGTATTTTTCATTTGTTGTTGAAAATCAAAAACACATATTTAAAGCAATATTTAAATGTAAAAATACATTTGCTAGAATATGAAATATTTCTACTTAGCCTTGATGTGGTGCAAAATTCATAGTATTTACATACAAAGTATATTTCCATTGAAATGTTTTTCTCTGCATTCCTTAGGAGGAAGGGTAGAAAAAAAAATTACAATATGCAGTGTATATTTGGAGTTATATAATCATGCTACTATTGAAAATATATGTTCATAGAAATCATATTATTGAACCTTCCATTCGAATTGTATACTTTGCTTCAGGGATTTGTATTGTTCAGTTACTCTGTTGATAGACTAAACCTTTCTCAGCTTGTAATAAGGACCTTTTTATAATTTTCCAAGTGAGATGTGATGCATGAACAGTTGTGGGCAACTCTACCCAAAAATGTTTTTTTTGTATAGTTTAGACTTGCACTGCTCTCTTGGTACCCACTGGAGATCTTTTTTGCTAATTTTCTCTCCTCATGAAGTGTTGTTGGGATAACATGTGATCTGGAAATCTATCCAGCATGGGCAACCATAACCCTTTTTATTTATTTGTTAGAGATACTCTTACTTTTCCCTGCATGGTCAAGGTAGCAGTATTGTTGTAAAGCTCTCCTTCCCTTTATACTTACCCTGTACTCCCTTGCAGATTCCTCCTTTTATTGCCTCCAGCACTAAAACGGATGGTGTTGACAACCAGGGGGAGCAATGACGTCACTCTCTAAATCATGTGACAGTGCTCGGCCCTAGGGATTGGCTTCTAGGCCTGCACACTATCACAGGGGAGCAGATCACATGCATCGTCATACCCAGATGCATCAAGTATTGTTGCCAGCTGCAACAGTGCGATCAGGAAAGGCAGGCAAAATGAGTCCAAGTGGGCCCTTTGCAGAGACATAACTCACAACTTTGGAACTTATGGATTCCTTGGGGCAGATAAAGCATAAGGCACATAAAAATGGGAGGGTTACATTGCACTAAATATTGGGTGTGGCTTAAAGGGGCGTAGTTAAAGTCTGAGCCTACTATTGGTATACACTGGGTATGTTGGTGGTAAGTGAGGGCTAGAGGGGGTATTAAGGTGGTCAGTGAAGACTGGAGGGGTTCAGTTTTCAGTGGGGGCTGGAAGGCTACATTGCATGAGCAAGTTTGCAATGTCCCTTTATTCAGAATAAAGAGCTAAAACTGTGGCCATATTTTGACACGTGCCACCCTTCAAGTGGTTCCCAGGGCATGTGCCATGTCCTGGAAAATGTCCCATTCTTTCAAAAACAAGTTTTATCAGTTATGGCTAAAACCATGAAGACTATGAGGACTCATTCATATGGGCATAAAAAAACAGGCATTTTCTTTGCATTTATGAAGGCTTTCCAAACACTCTCCATTCTTTATGTAAAGCAAAGGGCGGGGTGAGGACAGTGACCATCAGTTGCAAACCTGCTGCCCCTTCCCCCCATTTTCTGGCCAGGCAGGCTGCATACTCCGATAAGGGTCTAGTACGGATTTTTGGGGAAGAACCTACAATGGTTTTTTTTTTCTCTTTTTTTTTTGGCGTGAAGTACCCTTTTAAATACCCTTATCAGACCAGCATCAAGGATAAGTGTCTAGTAAAAATATTTAGGGAGCACCCAGTGCACACAGGGAGTAGGGAAAATGGGTTAACAAAGCGCACAACAACCTATGTCAGCGTGTATACAAACAAATGAAATGTGCATTAAACAAACAATAAATGTTTTTATGCATGTTATATTGAACAAACCTCTAAATTCATCTTTGACTGCTGTATAAAGATTGACACATGAAAAGGGGCTGACCAAGTCACTTAGCTGCAGATAAATAAAACCATCAGGTCCCTGTTGTTTAATTTAATGACATTGTAATATATTTAGGGTTACCTAAATAAAATTAAAAAGTGCTAGTTTTGAACTAAGCAATATTATATAGGTTGGAATCTTGTAGTATAAGCAATTTGTATTTTTTTAATGTATTTGTTTTCTTTAGTTAACTAGGTTTAAGAATATTTTATTTTAATTTTTATAAATCCCTGCTTGGTCTTATTTTTAGCTTTTATATATAAGTTTTTTGTGGACATAGTTTTAGAAATATTTTGACCTAGTTTAGAACCCAGGCATATAGTCTGTGAGCCCCCAGTAGGACAAGCCTGGTATAAACTTTTAAGAGATAACCGCGTTACCTGATTTGTAATACTTGTCCAAAAAGGTTTAGCAGTTGGATATAAGTTCATCTCTTGCCTGGCCTTTTGACAACAATTGTGAGTACTTTTTCTTGCTGTTTATACTTGATGACCCCAAACACAATTTAAGGAAATTGTGTGACAGACTGTCCCAACAGTGTGCATGAACAGGAGTCAGATACTGTACACAGTTTAGATTGGAGGTGGTCTGCATGCTAGTGTCCAGGCCTAACTAAAGCATATTTTACATTCTGATGCAAACCTAAAATTTGCCAGGAATTGTAGTAGCTTATTTTTTTTTTATTACGGTTCATCATGTAGAACGTCAAGATGATGTTTCACCGTTTCCCAGATATGTGTGTTTAATAGATTTTCAGAGCTCTACTAATGCTGAAAAGGTTAATAGGAGTCTGCAGGAGCATCAGGCTGTAGAGCAACAGCGGTAATAAATTCAAACTTTAACTCGGGGATAATAATGTGTATTCTTGGAGGAATTCTCTCCCAACAATTCCTTCTCACAGGCATCCATCGTGGCAGATGTTTGCAAATCTTGGTGTAAAAGTGATTAAAATATTTGAAGAAAACTGAAATAATGTCAGTGACAAAATTTATTTCACTAAGTACAGATGTAAGACATCAAACTCCCAGACTGATGGCAGAATTAAGGAGAAAACACCATCTGGTTCAATAATTACATGAAAATACCATATTATTCTGTTTGCGTTAACCTCTTGAGCATCACAGAGATCAAGACGATTCAGTAGCTGGGAACCCCAACTGTGAAAGGGTTAATTGTAGTCTATCTTAATCTCTCTGTTTTGTCTGTAAAGCGTATGCTTGCCACATAAGTGATTCTTTTTTATCTTTAAAAAAAAAAGTTTTTACATGATTAATGAGTCTATGAATTGTTGCTAAACAAGCAAATTATTTGCGTATGTTTCACCTCGGTTATCAAGTTTGCAAGTGTGACAGCTTCAACAACTGTCACGTACAATGCTCAGAGCTTGCAACCATATGTTTTTGCTTGACAAAGCCCTGAACCCCCCTAGATCAATTTTCAATCTGGAGCACTCAAATTAACACTTTCAAAACGCACCACAATATGCACAGCTTGGCAAAGCTTGGAGAAATCACACATTTTGTGGATATTAGCTGATATCTTTGGATTCGGCTTTAAAGCACTCAATCATTTTGATTAAAAGACTGATTTCTCATAAAGCCACAGTCTGTTGAAGGCGCAAAGCCAATGACATTTGAGCATTCATATATTTTCATAAACTTTGAACAATGTCAGCGAGACACCTCTTCAATCTTGGCCACACAACAGCAGGGCATTCAATCTTTCTTTAGTTGAAGACAGAAAATTTGAATATCAGCATAATATTATTAATGTAACAGTTTGCACAGTATGCTCCATGTTGATGGTTACCGAACAGATGTATGAAGAGCACACTCACAGATCTCCGTTTTCATGAACAATTAGCGTGTATTTTCAAGGATGTTTTGCTTGTGTAATTGCAACTAATAAAAGCAAATAGTTAGCTAACTTTTTTGGCATGTGTTTTACTGTGACAACCCTGTCAAGTCTCACTCATTAGGAGGAGATCTCACTTTCATCAGGGATTTTGTGAAGCTCTTAGGATGTTTAACATACTTTATAAACAAATGTTGGAGGCTTGCTGATTTATTTTATATTTAGTCCATTAAAATCACATCTTTGTTGTTTTCATACAACACAGATGTTTGGCCTGTGTCTTATCCTTTTAATAAAAGCTGTATATTTCTTCTCACTCAAAGAAGAATGTGGCAATCAAGTGAGAAGAAGGAATGGGCCAAAGGGTAGGATCAGGGTACCACGTCCTGATCTACAGTAGTAGTTAGAGAGATTGGAAACCAGATGCACCAAGTGGACTTTTAAGGTACCCAAACAATACATACAGTAGTGTAAAAACAAATGATTTTATTAGTATACAAAATAGTTAAAACATAATAAGAGTACATCACTGTAATACTTTATAATTCTAATACATATCGGCCACATAGCCCCCACATCCAATCATTGGCTAAATCTTTCTGCCTTGACCTCCATAATATTAATAATATTTGCCCCTTCTTAAAGTAGTATTAAATGGCTGCATTAGTTTTATCTTTCTTTTCTTTCTTTCTGTTTCTCATTCTCTTTTTTTTTCCTTCCATTCATGTAAAACCATAATCCCAAAACAAAACAAAAAAACTGTTGCTGTAACTGCTTGTGTAACTTCAGTGTGAGCAGGAGTTAAGCTTCATTTTGCTATTACATCTAAGACTGCCCTCCCCCCAGATTATCAATGCTGTTGTCTGCTGTGCCCCTGTGCACCTTCATCCAGAGTGGAGGCACTCTAAAACAGGAGGTGTGTAACTGCCCAGATCACCAGATAAGAGCATAGGAAAACAAGCCCAAAAAAATGAAACGAATGCAGCCACCATATCGAATGATGCCTCGAAGCAACATATTCACTATTCACTCCCTGGATATCCCCCCCCCCTTTACTACTGCAACTCCCTTATCCCTGGCCTACCTTTACACAGGCTTCCCCCCTGTTAGTCTTTAATGAATGCGGCTACTAGTATCACACCTAGCTAAATGATCCGTGACTCTTGCCCATATCTGCCAATCCCTTCCCTGGCTTCCACTAGCCCAATGTATAGTATTCAAAACACAACAGACAGTCATCCACAACACTGCCTCCAGCTACATCACCAATTTCATCTTGACATATTGCCCAAATTGTCCACTCTGCTTATCCCAGGACCTCTTGCTCTTTAGCTCCCCCATTACCTCCTTACATGCTTGCCTCTAAGACTTTTACAGAGCCTCTCCCATTCTGTGGAACTTTCTACCTCAGAATATTGAAGGTTAAGGCCTCATTCACATAGGACTTCTTTTTCCTCCCCTCAACGCCTTTGCTCCTGGGAAGGAAAAAGGAGCTTGTAAAACATGGCTAAAGCCACATTTTGCAAACAGGCTTAAAAGTGTGAATTTCCAATGGGCAGAATATAATTCATTCCAATGGGCATGAACACTCGTGCTAAACGTACCTAGTGTTTACATGTAATTAATGTGTTGTTTTTCTGCCCAAATGCTCCTCTCCTTAAAGCGCAAGCAAGTTTTTTTTTTTTGTTTTTTTTCAGCCTCTAAACACCTCTTTTCTAATACGTCTGTAAACACCAATGTGTGCATATAGGCTAATATGGAGGTGCTATCTTCATTGAACAAGATTGAGTTTTTAAACTTCTGTTCAGGTGCGTCCACCATCTGCACAATCTTCCATTGGAACAATTACTTGGATTGGGAATTTTTATATAGGAAAGGTAGGTTATCTACTCAGCTGAGAACAAGTGCATAATTCCCTATAAAATAAATGTAGGTTGTTTGGGGGATAAAAATTAGTTATTGTGGAAAATACAAAATATGGCATCCTGCCAGGAAGCAAGGCACATACAACAGTCAAATTGCAGATGTTATATGGCATGTGCAAAATTGCAAGCTTGTATGACGTACAATTTTATGATGCCTTTTTAGATGATTTATGATAAGGTGTCAGGAAACCAGACTTGTATGTAGATTGTGGACTTAAAACAGATTCTGTGTAATGTAATCCTGACTTCCAATAACAGTGTTCTCAACATGACAAGATCTGAATACTTAACAGCTTATATGTATGTTTATTTCTAAGGGAGAATGATTACTTTTTCGCGAACCCTTTTTTTTTTTTTTGCCGAAATTACATTGGGCTACTTTCTGCTACCAGAGGTAAAGTGCCACAGAATACAAATATATTAGGACTATTGCAGTCACATTTGCTCAAGCAATGTGAACAAATGCTGGGCCAAACCATTTGCATTCATTTCTTGTAAAAAGTACAGGAAAAGTTCATAGGGAGTTTGAAAGAACAAGCGTCATTGTATTCTGTAACCGCAGCGCATCTTGTTTATGCATGGCAGGGAAATGTCTAATGTTTTTACACATTGTGGCAACCATAGATATTTTGGGAAGTTGGTCCGCCATATTTTATCATTATTTTGTCTAATCGCCAGCTTGTAAATGGGCTTTGAAAATTAAATTAGTGCTTATTTTTACGATATGTGCTTAAATTCCCCCTAACTAATGTGTGCATTAGTTTCCTTTTTTTTTGTCACTTGGCAATCCAGCCAGTAACACACCACCTGTATTAAATTGCCTCCACTCTGGATGAAGGAGCACAGGGACGCCTTTGTACAGCAGCATGTCAGTCTGGGGGGAGGGGAGTATTAAGCATCATACACACGAACAAACTTTCCCGTGGATTTCTGTACAAAGGGCGTTGGCTGTGAACTTGTTAAGCATACACACGGTCAGACTTTTTCAGCCAACTTTCACCAAGTCAAGTGGTTTTTCTGCTCTTTACCGCCACCCTTTGGTCAACTTATTTTTTTTTTTTTTCAAATATAAATTTTATTAAGTTTTCAAAAGAGGAAAAACAGAAAAATGAGGCCAGGCCTCAACAGATCATACAATCACATCATTGTGCCGAGGGTCGCAGCCTCCCGGTTTTGAATCATATACACCAGCTGTACATTATATTCGCCCTTTTTGGCTTTCTATAAATTCCTGGGATTTATTGATCGCTGTAAGTGTCCAGCCAAGGACAGGTCCTTCACATTATTCTCTACCTTTGGGCTATTCTGGTAATCCGCTGGATTGTATTTATAGGAAAGCTAGAGAAGTGGTAAGGAATAAGTTCAGTTCAGAAAGAGAAGAAGAAGAAAGGGGGGGAGAGGAGGGGGGGGGGGGATGAGACCGCCAGTCTCACTTACTCAATTTCTGGTCATTCTCTTTCATGTCTAATCTACCTGACTGTTTTCGCGCTTAGGTCCCAATGAGGGCCTTCCCTTCATCGGAAAGGATAAATGTATTCCACAATGCCCATGTCTTTCTATAAGATTCTTGTTTATCCTGTGAGGTCAGTATGAGGTCCTCCATTCTGTTTATGTCTTCCACCTTCCGCAGCCACATTGCTGCAGTTGGTGGGGATTGCTGTTTCCACAGGAGTGGGATGCAGGATTTGGCTGCGTTATTTAAGTGTCTCAATATTGATTTCTTGTATCTTTTGGGAGACAGGGATGAAAGATGGAGCAAGAAAAACGCTGGGTCCTCGGGAATCTGGAATTCTGTAAACTCCTGGGATGTGGAGCGAACCACATTCCAAAAGGGTGTCAACACCGGGCAGGACCAAAATATGTGTAATAACGTCCCTCTTTCCCTCTGACACCTCCAGCAGAGTTCCGAGGATTCAGGGAAGATCTTGTGCAATCGACTAGGCGTGTAATACCACCTAGTCAGGATCTTATAATTGGTTTCTTGCACCTTAGTGCAGATGGAGGATTTAAGGGCGAGCTCTATCATAACTTGTCTCTGGCTCACCGTAAATGTGCGTTGGAGTTCCGCCTCCCACTTTCCAAAGCATGCCAGGTTTGGTGGTTTAAGGGGTGTATTTAACAGCGTGTACATACTCGAGAGAACTCGTCTCAGAGGTTCTGTATCTGTCAGGAATTCTTCAAAGGAAGTCTTTGGCCTAGCGTAGAGGTGTGCCTTTGGTCAACTTCTGTATTGTCTGATCTTTTGCATTGGTTCTGAGCATGAGTGTTTGTACTTTGGACTAAAGTCTGATGGTTTTCTGTACACATGATCGGACTTTGCTCTATCAGACATTTGTTGCCGAAAAGTTTCTGTTTGCAGAGTGAACTTTTGTCCGATGGAGCATACACACGGTCGGATGTTGCCTTAAACCGGTAAAAATCAGATTGTGTATATGGGCCATTAGATGGACTAGCAGATTTAGATACACAAACAAAATGAAGCTGAATTCCAGCTTACAGTTTATAAGCAGTTAGGGCAAACAGTTTTTTTTTTTTTTTTTTTTTTTTGGGATAAAGGTTTTACATAATTAAAAGATATTCATTGTATGCACCCCTGTGAGTAGTAAATGGTTTGTCTCAACCTTCTAATTGCTACATCTGCAGCACGCATGTTCTGTTTAAAAGAAACAGGCTTACTGGCCAGATCAGCACATGAAAATAAATTAAAGAAAGCTTAAAAAAAGATAACTAATGCAGCTATCATATCTACAAATAGGTAGGCTACAGTATAATCAATGTTTGCCTTTGGGTTTAATACCACTTTTATAAGTCTTCCCATACATTTTCAGACTCAGGGAATTATGTTTAATAAAGATCTCTTTTAAAATTGATACAGAAACTACTATTGTTCAACTCTTTTGAAAAATGTGTGTTGCCTGGATGTCTTTCACCTGATTACTTTTACTAAGCCAGAAGAAGTATGTAACTAGTGAAGTCAGAGGATAGGCAGAATTACACATCTGTTCAAGCTCAGTTACACATGCATAGGAGCCAGGCAACTGGCATTTTTTAAAGCATAGTTCAGAAACCGAACATATTTTAGTACATTTTCTTTAAAGGCACATTTTAATTCAACTGATTTGAATGTCAAAATGCAATGGCAGGTACCGGGCCTAATACAGTAAGGTTTCTCAATTCTGTGCATGTTGCCTAAGAATGATCTTCATGGATCCTGCATGAAGGGATGTGCTTTGCGGTTCCTACTACTTGTAAGTTGTGACTTATTCTGTGTTTAGTTGCATAGGCTGTACATGGGGTAAATGTGCACGCATGTGAACCACAGTTATTATTTAGGTCGTTGAGCTGCAGTGAGTCTTTTTGAGCAAAACTGGGTCAAGCTACAGCTTAACCACTCCATTAGGTAGCTGATTGAGTGAATATTGTCCAGTTGTACACAGTGGTTCATTTTCTTGTAAGGCACCTAGAGCTGGGCTATAGTTAATGCAAATAATTTTTTAATGAGTAGAATTGAAAAGCTGTATTTTGATCAGGATATAATGGAAGGCTATAGCAAATTTCAAGGACTTCAAAACTTGCTGAGTTTTCCTTAACGTGTCCCTGGGATGTGTCTTAATTAGCCTTGTGTCCGATTCTGTAGGTACCTCTTTTCATTGTATCTTTTCACTGGAGCACAGGAGGGGTTAAAAGAGATGCAAAACGTAGGGTGGCTAATGAGATCCTAACATCATTAGCACCTATAATTAATCAAGACACACACCAGGATATAAGTAATTGTGGGATGTCAGAATGCCTGGATAGGTTTTGATGCATGAATGCTTCCACGCTCCATCTTCTTATCACCCAGTTTAACTGTACTCCATACTGTTGGTTATATAATCCTATCTGAGATTTAGCCAAGAAGACAAATTATGTACGTTTAAAAATGTGTTTGTATATTTTAATAGACCCATGACAAGGTATATGAGGAATCTAGTACAGTTTTTTATTTATTTTTTTATGTTTTTTTTTATAATTTTGATATGCCATTTTCACATAACTGTGCTCATACGTATTGTTTGCTTTTTTGCTTCTTTAATCAGGTTCAGTTTTACAAAAAACAACTCTATCTGATGTATAAGATGCTATAGTAATCATTATCACATTTGTTTGTGACATTTCTAAAACAAAGTAACCATAATCATTTTTACAGGTACTTGCCATTTATGTCTTATCTGTTCTTGTAATTGTGTATTTTAGACTCCTTGTTTAGAGTGGGAAAGTTCTTGGGAAGGTTAGAAATTAACTCAAATCAGTGAAAGGTGCATCAATGTTTTTAGTAGTCTGTTGATGTGGAAAACTAGATTAGGCCCCATTTCACACTGCTGTGACTTGAAAGTCGTGTGATTTTGCGTGATTTCAGGGAATGCCTGTTCTATGGACCTCAACTCGCTTCAAAGTCAACCCAAAGGGACGACTTTGAAGTTGGTGCGACTTGAATCGCACAGATATTAATGGTTATCATTGGGAATCATGGGGTATGACTTGTCATGCGACCCTGATGTCCAAAGTTGCAGGAAAAGTAGCACAAGTGTGAAAGGGGCCTTAATGTGTTTCCAATGGCGTTAGTGGATTGAGGGTGTTTTTTCTTAGTTTGAGATATTGGTAGGTGCTCCACCATGGACAATGCCAAGCAAATGCTTGAAAAATCTGTATAAAGGAAGCCATTATCCTCTTTTAGACATCTACAAGGCTTTTCAACAGCCTATTGTGGCAGTACCTCATGCCTCTTTTAGAGAAGTGGGTGTTTGGTTTTAATTTCATGTCAGGGATCAGGCCTCTGTCCAAAATATCTATGGCATTTGTGCAGGATTTAGATCACCTGTCTTTCTCCTTCTTAGGAGGACCAATGTGCCTTCTTTCCCCCTTTTTGTTCTCCTTTGCACTTGAACCCCTGGCTCTCACTTTAAGGCCCCTTTCACACTAAGGCGATTTGCAGGCGCTAAAGTGCTAAAAATAGCACCTGCAAAGCGCCCTGAAAGAGCCGCTCAATGCAACACTGTATCCAAATAAAAAAAATTATAATTTTTTCCCACAAATAGCTTTCTTTTGGTGGTATTCAATCACATTTTTATTTTTTTTGTTAAAATTAACCACTTCCCGACCGCCCCATGTAGATATACGTCGGCAGAATGGCACGTACAGGCAGAACCACGTACCTGTACGTGCCATTCTTCAGGCGCGTGGGGGGTCCGATCGGACCCCCCCCGGCCGGCGGGGACGGTCGGGATCGCTTCAGGAGCGATCCGGGATGAGGGGACGGCCAGTGGTTTCTGGCCACCCCCTCGCGATCGCTCCTGGCGAATCGGATGCTTCCTCTGTCTGTGTCACCAACAGTACACTGACACCAGTACACATAGGCACACAAAACACCCCCCTGTCACCCCCAGATCACCCCCAGATCACCCCCTCCCCCCCCCCAGTCACAGTGTCACTAATTGCAGTGATCATTTTTTACTGATCACTGCATTTAGTGTCAGTGTGACTGTAATAACTGTCAGTGCAGTTAGTTTTAGGTCCAAGGTAGCCCCCCACCCCCCCCCTTTTTAACACCCCCTTTTTTGCCAGTGTCACTAAGCGATCGTTTTTCTGATCGCTGTATTAGTGTCACTGCTGTCGCTAGGTAACCATTTTTTTTTTTAGGTTTAATAAATAGGTTTATAGGTCAGGTACCCCCATATTACAACCTAAATAAAGGTTTTAACCCCCGATTGCCCCTAGAGTTAACCCTTTCACCAGTGATAAAATGTCACTGGTGACGCTGGTTAGCCAGTTAGTTAGTTATTTAGGTTCCCCGTCAGGTTTTTATATAGTGTCAGGTACCCCCAAAAAAAAAAATCGTTTTTCTGATCGCTGCATTAGTGTCGCTAGGTAACCAGTTTTTTTTTAGGTTAACCGCCATGTTTATATAGGTTATAAATAGGTTTATAGGTCAGGTACCCCCATATTACAACCTAAATAAAGGTTTTATTTGCCCTTTTAGCCCCCTGATTGCCCCTAGTTAACCCTTTCACCCCCTTTTGCCAGTGTCACTAAGCGATCGTTTTTCTAATCGCTGCATAAGTGTCACTGGTGCCGCTAGGTAGCCAGTTTTTTTTTTAGGTAACCACCAGGTTTATATAGGTTCATAAATAGGTTTATAGGTCAGGTACCCCCATATTACAACCTAAATAAAGGTTTTAACCCCCTGATTGCCCCTAGAGTTAACTCTTTCACCAGTGATCACAGTATACTGTCACTGGTGACGCTGGTTAGCCAGTTAGTTATTTAGGTTCCCCGTCAGGTTTTTATATAGCGTCAGGTACCCCCATATAATACCTAATAAAGGTTTTAACCCCCTGATTGCCCCTAGTTAACGCTTTCACCAGTGATCACCGTATAACTGTTACGGGTGACGCTGGTTAGATAGTTTGTTTTTTATACTGTCAGGGCACCCGCCATTTATTACCCAATAACGGTTTAACCCCCTGATCGCCCGGCGGGTGATATCAATTAGGTTTTAGGGTCAAATAAGGTCTGCGTCGCCCCAGGTTAGTGCCAGCACCGCAAACACCCACGCACAAAGCATACACCTCCCTTAGTGGTACAGTATCTGAACAGATCAATATCTGATCTGATCAGATCTATACTAGCGTCCCAGCAGTTTAGGGTTCCAAAAAAACGCATTGTTAGCGGCATCAGCCCAGATACCTGCTAGCACCTGCGTTTTCCCCTCCGCCCAGCCCAGCCCAGCCCACCCAAGTGCAGTATTGATCGATCACTGTCATTTAGAAAACACTAAGCACACATAACTGCAGCGTTCGCAGAGTCAGGCCTGATCCCTGCGATCGCTAACAGTTTTTTTTGTGGTAGCGTTTTGATTCAGTCGCTAACAGTCAGGAGCTTTTTTACCTGTAAATCTCAAAAAAATAAAAAAATAGTTGTCGTTTTATTGTTCTCTCTCTATTGTTGCTCTTTTTTTACTCCATTCTATTCTGCAATGTTTTATTATGTTTTATCATGCTTGCTTTTCAGGTATGTAATTTTGTTTACTGTGTTTTAGTGTTAACCATTTTTTTGTTTTCAGGTGCGCCATTCAGTTGCAGCGCGGATTTATTTATCTTGACAGCAACAGTGTTTGCTCCCACGATACATAAAGACGCGACTCCAACACTGTAGGAGGTGATTTCACCACCACAGTTAAAAAAAAGAGCATATATGCCGAAGCATGGGGGCCGCAGGGGGGGGGGGAGCGATTGGCTCCTAATGCTGCGTACATACGGTCGAAATTCCGACGGAGCCTTGCCCCGTGGAAAAGTGCAACCGTGTGTACATGGCATAACTTTTGTGGGAGGATGCCCCCATGCTTCGGCATATATAAATGGTGCATGTATGCCCATCATTAGAAGTGGGTGGATGAAGGGAGGTATTCTAATGGTGGGCATACCCACCAATCAATCTCTTTTTTTCGTTCAGCCAAGAGGCTGCATGAAAAATAAAGATTACAATATATGTCCAGTATGTTGCTGACTTTGAATGGTTATACCAGAATGATGCCTGCAGGTTTAGGTATCATCTTGGTATCATTCTTTTCAGCCAGTGATCGGCTTTCATGTAAAAGCAATTCTAGCGGGTAATTAGCCTCTAGACTGCTTTTACAAGCAGTGGGAGGGAATGTCCCCCTCCCGGATATAAACCGCGCCATTGGGAAATTGGGAAAGCGTTTTATCACACCGATCTTGGTGTGGTCAGATGCTTTGAGGGCAGAGGAAAGATCTAGGGTCTAACAGACCCCAATTTTTTCAAAAAAAGAGTACCTGTCACTGCCTATTGCTATCATAGGGGATATTTACATTCCGTGAGATAACAATAAAAATGATAACAAAAGAAAAAAATGGAGGGAACAGTTTTAAAATAAAATAAAAAAGCTAAATAAATAAAAAAAATTAAAAAAAAAAAAAAAAGCACCCCTGCCCCCCCTTCTCTTGCGCAAAGGCGAACACAATCGTTGGTCTGGCGTCATACGTAAACAGCAATTGCACCATGCATGTGAGGTATCACCGCGAAGGTCAGATCGAGGGCAGTAATTTTAGCAGTAGACCTCCTCCGTGAATCTAATGTGGTATCATGTAAAGGCTTTTAAAAATGTATGTAGTTTGTCGCCACTGCGTGTTTGTGCGCAATTTCAAAGCATGTCCTGTTTGGTATCCATGTACTCGGCCTAAGATCATATTTTTTATTTCATCAAAAATTTGATCAATGTAGTGTGTTTTAGTGCATTAAAATAAAAAAAAAGTGTATTTTTTCCACAAAAAATGCGTTTGAAAAATCGCTGCGCAAATACTGTGTGGAAAAAAAAAATGCAACACCCACCATTTTAATCTGTAGGGCCTTTGCTTTAACAATATATATAGTGTTTGGGGGTTCAACGTAATTTTCTTGCAAAAAAAAAAAATATGTTTTCATGTAAACAAAAAGTGTCAGAAAAGGCTTTGTCTACAAGTGGTTAGAAGAGTGGGTGACGTGTGACATAGGCTTCTAAATGTTGTGCATAAAATGCCAGGACAGTTCAAACCCCCCCCAAATTACCCCATTTTGGAAAGTAGACACCCCAAGCTATTTGCTGAGAGCAATGTTGAGCCCATTAAATTTTTTTTTTTTTTGTCCCAAGAGATTGAATAATGAAAAAAAAAATATATATATATTTTTTTTACAAAAAGTTGTCACTAAATGATATATTGCTCAAACATGCCATGGGCATATGTGGAAATACACCCCAAAATACATTCTGTTGCTTCTCCTGAGTACGGGGATACCACATGTGTGGGACTTTTTGGGAGCCTAGCCGCGTACGTCACCCCAAAAACCAAGCACCGCCTTCAGGCTTTCTAAGGGTGTAATTTTTTTATTTCACTTCTCACTGCCAATCACAGTTTCGGAGGCCATGGAATGCCCAGATGGCATAAAACCCCCCAAAATGACCCCATTTTGGAAAGTAGACACCCCAAGCTATTTGCTGAGAGGTATGGTGAGTATTTTGCAGATCTCGCTTTTTGTCACAAAGTTTTGAAAATTGAAAAAAGAAAAAAAATATTTTTTTTTCTTTACTTTCTTCATTTTCAAAAACAAATGAGAGCTGTAAAATACTCACCATGCCTCTCAGCAAATAGCTTGGGGTGTCTACTTTCCAAAATGGGGTCATTTGGGGGGGTTTTGTGCTATTTTGGCATTTTATGGCCTTCGAAACTGTGATAGGTAGTGAGGAGTGAAATCAAAAATTTGCACCCTTAGAAATCCTGAAGACGGTGCTTGGGTTTCGGGGCCCCGTACGCGGCTAGGCTCCCAAAAAGTCCCACATATGTGGTATCCCCATACTCAGGAGAAGCAGCAAAATGTATTTTGGGGTGCAATTCCACATATAACTATGGCATGTGTGAGCAATATATCATTTAGTGACAACTTTTTTTTATTTTTTTTTTATTTTTTATTTTTTGTCTTTATTCAATCACTTGGGACTAAAAAAAAAAAATATTCAATGGGCTCAACATGCCTCTCAACAAATAGCTTGGGGTGTCTACTTTCCAAAATGGGGTCATTTGGGGGGGGTTTTGTGCTATTTTGGCATTTTATGGCCTTCGAAACTGTGATAGGTAGTGAGGAGTGAAATCAAAAATTTGCACCCTTAGAAATCCTGAAGGCGGTGCTTGGGTTTCGGGGCCCCGTACGCGGCTAGGCTCCCAAAAAGTCCCACACATGTGGTATCCCCATACTCAGGAGAAGCAGCTAAATGTATTTTGGGGTGCAATTCCACATATAACCATGGCATGTGTGAGCAATATATCATTTAGTGACAACTTTTTGAAAACATTTTTTTTTTTTTTTTTTTTTGTCTTTATTCAATCACTTGGGACTAAAAAAAAAAATATTCAATGGGCTCAACATGCCTCTCAGCAAATAGCTTGGGGTGTCTACTTTCCAAAATGGGGTCATTTGGGGGGGGTTTGTACTTCCCTGCCATTTTAGCACCTCAAGAAATGAGATAGGCAGTCATTAAAAGCGGTGTAAATTCCAGAAAATGTACTCTAGTTTGTAGACGCTATAACTTTTGCGCAAACCAATAAATATACGCTTATTGGCATTTTTTTTACTAAAGACATGTGGCTAAATACATTTTGGCCCAAATGTTTGATTAAAATTGAGTTTATTGGATTTTTCTTATAACAAAAAGTAGAAAATATCTTTTTTTTTCAAAATTTGCAGTCTTTTTCCGTTTATAGCGCAAAAAATAAAAATCACAGAGGCAATCAAATACCATCAAAATAAAGCTCTATTTGTGGGAAGAAAAGGACGCCAATTTCGTTTGGGTACAACATTGCATGACCGCGCAATTACCAGTTAAAGCAGTGCAGTGCGAAATTGAAAAAAGACCTCTGGTCCTTTGGCTGCCAAAATGGTCCGGGGCTGAAGTGGTTAAAAAAGACCGAATTAAAAAAAAAAAATACAAAACCGTTTTATATTTTGTTAATAAATTTAGCAAACAGGCTATTCACTGATGGGCACTGATAGGCTGCACTTACGGGCCCCCGATAGGCTGCATTGGTGGGCACTGATGGACACTGATGAGGCGACACTGATGAGTGGCATTGGTGGGTACTGATAGGTGGCAGTGATGGGCACTGATCAGCACTGGTAGGTGACACTGATAGGCAGAACTGCTAGGTGGCACTGATTGGCACCACTGGTAGGCATTGATAGGTGGCACTTGTGGGCACTGATACATTTCCCGATCTCTGCAGCACCCCACGGTACAATGTCTCACTGCCTGTGATTAGCGCAGCACAGTGCCGACATCCTGGCGGGCTCTGCACGTGCTGTATGCGAACACGCCGGAGCTCATCCTTATTCGTGAGAGTTTGCCAGGAATGGAGGGGGATAAGTCATAAGAGCGCCAATCAGAGCTGCAGAGCTGGATGTGTGTCTGTGTTAATTCAGGAAGTGAACAGGCAGCGGCTTCAGCTGCCCACAGTTAAAATGGTTGCAGCCAGACTTGGTGGAGGGAGAATTTTGCAGCATATTTGGCAAGTACAGAATCACATTATATATAAAATAATATGCAAAGTGGTTGGAGGGAAGCTTCAGAATGGCAAATATGTTTTTATTACAAATTATGTAAGCAGACTGCAGTTCCTCTTTAAAGTTCGTAGAACAATTGTAGCAGGAAGAACTAAACTGTGTTTGGCTCATAGGAACTCATCTACTCACAAACCTATAGCAAGTTCAGGGTGTTGAATAAAGACTGTCACTTGTAGTGGTATCGAGATTGGATGGGATATTGGGGAATTAAGCAACAGTCTTTGATTAGAATGTGTGACTCGCAAATGTTGGAAAGGTAAGGCGATGGTGAGCTATGGTGTTAGTGACAAATGTTCAGTACAAAGGATGGATTAACAATCCTCTTACCAACTCTTGCACTTCAGCAGTAGGTCCTGAAGGTGTAGAGGTTCCTCATGCGCTGTTGGGATGACTCCAACGAACCTGCTTGGCTCTCCTGGGACAGATGAGACGGACTGTCAACCCAGTTCTGTGTCTCTGGAACGCGAAGGCGTAGACTGGCAATTCTGCTCAGTGCCCCTTGGTACAGCTGAAGACAGATTGAGGATTACACTGAGTGTCTGTGGGCTGCTGGGAGTAGGCCACATTGGCATAGAGGTGCTACAGTCTCAGCACTCCATGCCCACTTCTGCTTCCTTTCCCAGTCTGGCGCCAAGTGCCCTGATCTTCCTGGGTAGCTTTTTAAAAGGTCTCTCTTCCCCTTCTCCTTAGCTGTAGTGAACAGTAGTTTTCTTTCCCACAGAATGCAGTTCCACCCAGGGCTGATGGAACTATACATCCCATGATCCTTTCCCTAGTACCTTTCCCCTCCTTAAACCTGGTATGGGCCAATAAGAAGGGAGTAATGAATGTTAATAGGAGCATAACAGGCAGGCAGGCATGCTTAGCCTTGCTGTCCTAGCCCAGTTCAATGTAATTTAATTTGTCTTTATTAGAAAAGGCTTACTGCCAGCGACTGGCTACAATACCTTGGCCCATTAACCCTTTAAAGTCTTCAAGTAGTAGGTCTATGTTTTGAGGAAGTGGGCATTAAGCATCAGGATATAATGTATTCTAGTGACTGTCCACCCTTGCAAGCACTTGTGGGAATGTGTTCACAAATCTAGATGTCCATGTAGGCCTACTATTACCTCGTGGCATCTAATAGTCATGCTCACAATTAAAGGGTAGGTGGCTAATGCATAGAATGTCAGTTAGCATTTACCAAAGCATTTAAATGGTCTTGGATATCAAAAGATTTACTATAGTAGGGGCCCATAGTCACTTAAACTAATAGAATGTTCACAGTTCTTATGGATCTCCATCCAAAATGTTTTTCTAGTTTTGGCCGGGGAGTGTGATTAAAACCTCTGCAGGAATATATTGCTATCTGCATCCTCACTGGGGATAATACATCATACTTCCTGTCCGAGAGAAAACAGGACGTAAGTAGATTTATCTGCAAAGTGATTTGAAATCCAACCTTTAATAGTTGTCACTGGAACAGGAGTCCCTATAGGGATATTCCTCCACTACTATTGCACTGGTGACAAATGTATAATGTCATTTTCTGTCCAAGTAACAACAATCAACAGGACAAAAAGTGAAAGTGAATCTCCCAAGCGGGGTCACAGACCACAATGAAAATCTGGAAGAGGTACAACCCTTCTACTCCACCCAAAAAAGAAAAAAAAAAACATTTTGCCTAGAGTTCCTCTTTAAGCCACTTCCATCTAATTTAAACATTATCAAAATGGGTTTGTGTCTGAAGCTTGAATTCTATTTTCAGGCTACCTGCACTAGCTTTTCTATTTGTTGGACAAAGCAAATCTTGCAGCTATTCACTTCTACAAAGCTGTACTGAAACGTACAAAAAGATTGTAAAGATGTAAGATAATGTAATTGGAATGGAGGGGAATATTATTGTAGTTAACTGTTATGTATGTGTGAGATTTAATAGTCCTATATCACACAAGGTTCTGGATCCATTCATTAATTGGCTAAATGCATTTCAACGTTTTGTGTACCCTGGACACTGAAGCGGCTGTGTGTGTACTGAGCCTTGAAGTGTTCCCCATTTCTTAAATATAGATTATTTATGCCCAGTTGAGTGTACAATAAATGGTTTTGATGAAGCCTCTGTATTGTGATAATGATGTTCTGACAAGTTGACTTTAATGAGCGGAGATTCTAGAGAATCAAATGTCTCATTTCTTGTTGTGTAAGATGCTCTATTCCTTTATCAGTGGATACAAGAAAGGTCTGGATCCATGGCATTGTGTTTTCTATATAAATAATAGGAGTTATAGCACAATGTTCTTGGACCACGTAGCATATCACTTTGATTAATATAGGACAAAGTGCAGTAGTCAAATCTAATAAATGTATTTTACAACAGACGTGGTATCACAAGAATAGCTACAGAATTACTGTTAACAATGTTAAGACAGATTCTTCAGCATTAATAATGTCACAACTGTGTCACTAATTCATTTCTGACCCTGAGCTCTGTGATCAGCTTTTTCTCAGATTTATTGTAATTTAAAAGACCCTAAAGAATAAAACATGCTTTTCATTTTTCTTTAATTCATCCAATCTGATCTAATCAAATATTAAATGTTTATTATTCTTTAGTCTACGTGTATGAGTAACAAATGCTTCTTTGCCACATGTTCGTTTTTTAAATAATTTTGTGTGTGTGTGTATCTATTTGCCCCTTCCTGATTTTTTTATTTATTTCTTTTGCATTTTTGTAACACCTAAATGTTTCAGATCATCAAACAAATTTTAATATTACACAAAGATAACCAGAGTAAATACAAAATGCAGTTTTTAAATGATTTCATTTATTAAGGGAAAACAGCTTTTCAAACCTGACCTGCTCTATGTGAAAATGTAATTACACAGCCCACCCCCTCCGCTAAATCATAAATGAATAGTGATTAGCCACATTTTTTGTAAAGGGGAGTTAAGTTTCACTTGTACACTTGCACAGAATCAGGGATTTTGTATAATTAGAGGCAGGTGTATGATTAAAGTGATTGTAAAGTCTCTTTTTTTTTTTTTATAAAAATATTAAATATGTCATACTTACCTGCTCTGTTGCAGTGGATTTGCACAGCACTGCCCGTATCCTCCTCTTCTCGGGTCCCTCTTCAGCTTGCTATGGGGCACCTGAGCCGAGCTACAGCTCCCTGTGTCCATTCAGACACAGAGCTGTGGTTCGGCCCACCCCCTCTCTCTCCTAAATGGTTAACTGACTTTGGCGGTGGCCAATGGCGCTGCTGCTGTGTTTTAGCCAATCAGGAGCGAGAGTCCTGGACAGCCAAGGGACTTGTGGGCATCACAGGACAGAGATGGGGCTCCGCTAAGTATTAGGGGGGCTGCACACAGAAGGCTTTTTATCTTAATCCATAGAATGCATTGTGAGGCTAAAGAACCCTATCCACCATTCTTTGGAGTTAGTACAGCCTATATAATGTCACAAAAGCGACCTTTTCTTTGCCATGTTTGTTAAAGGAATCTACCAATACCCTTTAATTAGATCAAGGGTGGTAATGTACCTGACACGACCCAACCTTTCTATCAACTCATCCACCTAGGGTCATGGGATAAGGTTCAAATTTGGATGTTTCATTTAGTTTCCTGAAGTTGCTGCATAATCTCAAGCTTTTGTTTGGCTAAGGGATAAGCACTATGGGAATTGACCACCTCACAATTTTTCTGCAAGAACTTTCTCTCCTCCCGAATTCTAGCTGCAGGCAGGGTCTCTGACATTCTTGACCTCTGTTATACCTTTCGTTGGTGATACTTTATGGTTGCTTGCTGCTGAGAGGCTTTCAGATCCTTCCAGGTTTTCATTAGAATAACATGGTATATTTGGAGAGACTTTCTTTTTTCCAGGATGGTACAACTGGTAGTTGACATCACTGATTTTTTTTTTTTTTCTTCTCTGATCTCATTTATGGGAAATTTACTTTCTCCCAGGTTCTGATTTTAGCAGGGATTTTTTAAACTTTGGCCTGTGACTCTTGGGCTACATCACAGCATATGTGTGCAGTAGATTAGTGTGCACCAAAGCACTACTTATTGCCTCCCTTTATTATTGCCACCCTATTCTTTTTCCTCCTCTTCTGCTGATCCTGCCATTAGCCCCAGAAACTGGCAATGAGGTGTTGGTGGAATTATTTGATTATACGATATCTAATTAACTGCAGGAGGATGATCTTGGTCACCCACAAGTATTTCCCCTTTCAGATATTGAGAATTAGGAAGATAATGTCATGATGGTAGAAGAAGTGGAAATCGGGTATGGAGCAGCAGCAAGAGGAAGTGATGTTCCAGCAACTGGAGCTTACTGCAGTGTGGACTCTCAGCAATAAATAGGGGACGATTGATGAAAGACTATCCGTGAGTGCCACTGACTAGAGAGTTGGAAAGTTATGCGGGAGAGGCAGGACAGCTGTGAGGGGGGCCTTTGTCAAGGTTCAACTTGTGAAGCTCTGTTGAAGCCTATTCGGCCAACAGTGGTGTTGTGGTCGACAACCTCTGCCTGCAGCATACTGTACCAGTCATGGTAGAAGTACCAGCCATTTGGGTACTACATGCATAAAGAAATACACTTTCACCACAGATTTCAGTGAGAGCAGAACCTCAGTGGGACAAGTTGGCAGCAAAAGGCCCACGCTACTCCTCCTCATTCCTCACTTCCTTCTTCCCTTTACACAATATTCTCATACTTATCTGCTATCATTTTTGTGGGATCCAGTGATAGGGATGGAAGTCTTACATGGAGCTTCAGAGGCTTAGGCTATGACTTGTCAAGCTGGGAAGAGGGTGATGGGGTCAAACTGTGGAATGCCAGGCAAAGACTTGTTCGTCTTCAAAATACTATTACCCCACCTTGCCATCTCTTTCAGGTGTCTCTTCAGCAGTTTCTGGAGCAGAAGAAATGCAACAACATCTGCTATCTGCCTACTCTGTGACACCCACGTACTTTAACACAACTCTGACCATGCTGCAGAGACTGCAGCAGTATGCCGTTAATGAGTACCCCTGCTATTAAGCTAAAAGGACTGGCACTGAGGAACTGGAGTTCTTTTTACTGTGCCATCTTTCAGGGTGCATGCTGCATTTTGGTACATTTTGATGTGACCAAAATAGTTAACCATGGTGAGCAGGTGATTAGTGATACAAGCCTTCTCGTGTTACTCCTGGAGCACAAAGCCTGTGTCCTAATAGACCAGGAACTGGAGGCACAGAAGCAGGAGTAACAGGAGGACTTGCTGCTATCTCAGGGCCAGCAGGATCTTTTGCCTACTGTCTCCATCCCTGAGGCAGAAGCAACAGAAGGCAAAGGAGGAATACAAGGGAAATTGAGGTGCTGACATTGAGGAGGAAATGGGGCAGGCTTCAAGGGGGATGTTTTGTCCTCCAACCGCCAGGAGTTGTATATATGGGGGGGGGGGGGGGAGATTGCTGAGAAACTTGTTGTATTGAGCAACACATAGGTCTGCTGCAGGGAATTTGTGCAAATGAGGTCTTCTCTGCTCAAATGCTTGCACAAGGACTTATGGACTGATCCCGAGTGGAGGAGAGGCATCCTCACTGAGAGCATGTATGTAAAGCACTCCCATTTGGTCTTGCCAAGCTTAGCAGGATCTACCAGGTTGGCATGGACCAAGGTGACAAGGCTTTCATAGTCTATAATGTTTCTACCGGGTGTTGTTGCATTGAAACATAACATATCTGCCTTCCAGTCTGTATTCCTGGGTGTGCTCCCAGAAGAGGCTTGCCGAATGGTGGCATATGCCTCCCAAGGTTACATTCTATAGGCTCATAATTTTGGACATTTGGCAGGCACATGTCCCCGGCACCCAATATGTTGTGTATCTCTCACAGAAGATACTCTTTTTGGGCTAGGAAGTCATCTATATCCAGCACCTACAGGTATCTGACCCCACCTCATTGGGTAAAAAGGAACCATCTGACCTGAGCTTGACATCTACCTGTTTTCCAAGGGTTAATAGCTTGGAAGGCAGATCCTGTAGATAGTCCACAATAGCAATATGTCAACCCACAAGGGAAGCTAGCTCATTCAAAGTCTTGGGGTCTGTATTCCTAATGTGCTGCTAAATAACCGGCATAACTCTGATTTATTAGTCAGAGACCACTCATCTGAGCAGGGTTGAGTACCTCTGGTTGCCACTTTGTAAGGTGGAACAGATCACACATCTGGAAGCTTGTGGGCTTTCTAGGATCACATTCCCATGTTAACACACACTACACTCTGATAGCCATGATATCCCCAAGATTGGTTGGTATATTGCCTCTAAATTTAGAATACTATCTGAGGTTGCAAGTTAAGGTAGGCCTTTTAGGACACTAAGTTGAAAGGGTACTAGCACATCCCCCCACTACTCCCTGGGTAGCTTCTCACACTCCACAACTCTCTCAATAATGCTGAGGTAGGCTTTAACATCATTTTCCTTAACCACTTCAATTCTGGGCACTTTCACACCCTTCCCACCCAGGTCAATTTTCTGTTTTCAGTGCTGTCACAAGTTGAATGCAGATCACTTAGTCATGCATATCATTTTTTAATATGAATACTGAACATTTTGAGTTTGTTAAAATTTTGCAAATAAATAATCTTTCTTCAGTAATGTAGGCCAACAAGTATTCTGCTACATTTCTTTGGTATAAAAACAAAAACAAATATGTGTGTATTATTTACTCTGTAAAAGTTAGTGTCTACACTCTATGGTATATACACTATATTACCCAAAGTATTGGGATGCCTGCCTTTACACGCACATGAACTTTAGTGGCATCCCAGTCTTAGTCGGTAGTTTAATATTGAGCTGGCCCACCCTTTGCAGCTATAATAGCTTCAACTCTTTTAGAAAGGCTGTCCACAAGGTTTAGGAGTGTGTCTATGGGAATGTTTGACCATTCTTCCAGAAGCGCATTTGTGAGGTCAGGCACTGATGTAGACGAGAAGTCCTGGCTCGCATTCTCCACTCTAATTCATCCCAAAGGTGTTCTATCGGGTTGAGGTCAGGACTCTGTGCAGGCCAGTCAAGTTCCTTCACCCCAAACACACTCATCCATGTCTTTATGGACCTTGCTTTGTGCACTTGTCCAAAACATTTGGTGGAGGGGGGTTTATGGTGTGGAGTTTTTTCAGGGGTTGGGCTTGGCCTCTTAGTTCCAGTGAAGGGAACTCTTAAGTTGTCAGCATACCAAGACATTTTGGACAATTTCATGCTCCCAACTTTGTGGGAACAGTTTGGGGATGCCCCTTTCCTGTTCCAACATTACTGTGCACCAGTGCACAAAGCATGGTCCATAAAGACATGGATGAGCGAGTTTGGGGTGGAGGAAGTAGACTGGCCTGCACAGAGTCCTGACCTCAACCCGATAATACATCTTTGGGATGAATTGGAGTTCACACTGTGAGCCAGGCCTTCTCGTCCACATCAAACATTCCCATAGACACCCTCCTAAACCTTGTGGACAGTCTTCCCAGAAGAGTTGAAGCTGTCATAGCTGCAAAGGGTGGGACAACTCCACGTTGAACCCTACGGACTAAGACTGGGGTGCAATTAAAGTTTGTGTGTGTGTGTGTAAAGGCAGGCATCCCAATACTTTTGACAATATAGCATGTAAGACTTTTGGTAGTTAAATAGTGCATTCTAGGATCCATACATCAGACCAAAAAGCAGGTTAAGTGAGGAGAAAAGAGGGTCAGAGGGATTTAGTTCCAAATAATGAACAGTTTTGTGGACCCACACATGTACCACCGAGCCAATATATTTATGTGGTCTCAGAAGATAACCATAGGTGAAAGTTATAATAAACCTTTTTTTTATTATTATTAAAATAACAAATATGTCATTCTTGCCTGCTCTCTGCAATGCTTTTGCACAGTCGCCCGATCCTCTGCTTTTGGGGTTCCCCACTGGGCACTCCAGACCCCTCCTATTTGGCGAGTGCCCCTACGGAGACCCACTGGGGGGAATCCTGCAGCACAGAAGGCTTTTTCCCTTAATGCATAGAATGCATTAAGGTAAAAAAAACTTAAGTCTTTAAAGTCTGAAAATCTTCTGCAACTTTAAAGTGATTCTAAAGTACAGCAAAGCAGGGAGTAAGACTTCCCTTTCTGCCAACCTACCACCTATCTGTAGCCTCATCTTCCTTCTAAGAACATCTATGTTGGAGCAATAGGCTCCACAGTAACCGTACAAAAATGTCAAATTAAAGTTGGAGATAGGAAGTCTTATGCCCCGTACACACGCTCGGATTTTCCAACAACAAATGTTTGATGTGAGCTTGTTGGCTGAAAGTCCGACCTTGTGTGTTGACTGTCCACCAACAAATGTTTGATAGCAGGTACTCAAATTTTCCACCTACAAAACGTTGTTGTCGGAATTTCCGATCGTGTGCACACAAGTCCGACGCACAAAAGTTCACGCATGCTCGGAATCAAGCAGAAGGAGCCGCACTGGCTATTGAACTTCCTTTTTCTCGGCTCGTCATACATCTTGTACGTCATCAAGTTCCCATGTTCGGAATTGTTGGCCAACATTTGTGTGACCGTGTGTATGCAAGACAAGTTGGATACAACATCCTTCGAACAAAAATCCACGGTTTTGTTGTCCGATCGTGTGTACGGGGCATAAGACAATGTGTGTTTTATCAAAAAACTCTTGCATAGATAACTTTTTTTTATGCTTTTGGGTGTAGTAGTCCTTTAAACACTGGATTTATCAGAGTTCTGTGCAAGTAAGCGAATACTTTTAAACATGGATGTAGTTTTCTTGTGGATTGATGCTACAGTATGCGTTCCATTAAGCACAGGGCAATGCAAGCACTTGGCTGAATACCCAGGTGCATTCTGCTCTTTCCTACGCTATGTGCCACACACAGCAGGAAGTTGTACTGGATGCTACCATTTTGGTTCCCATGCAAGTTTTCACTATACAATAGTAATAAGAGCAAAGGTATATCATCTGGAGAAAAGCTGTTTTGCTTTCTCCAGGTATGTATAATTAATTATATTTTGTCTCCTTTTTTTTTATTTTTTCAGCAGTTCTCGTATATTGGTACAGCATTTACTTGCACGACTCATTTTTCTTTAACGAGAGAAAGCAGCTACATTGCTTGAAGCCAGAGACCTGCTGTGTGTTGCATAAACAACCATTAGATGGCTCCATGCTATGCAAAGTTCCATTCGTAGGACTAGTGATTTGCCTTTTGCATTGTCCAGTGTATAGCAAGCACTGTCAGTGAAACATATTTATGGCATTGCTTTATTTCTTTATTTTATAGCTCCATGATTCATTATAAAGCTTGTGTACTAAAATGTCATTATTAACACAACAGTGCTTTTCAGCAGTTGGTAATTATTGGCATAATTAAACATTTATCAAGAAACAAGTATTTATCATTCATTAAACTTTCATTAAAAATCCATCTTAGCACAAGCTAGATTAGCCAGTGTTTTTAAAGTCATAACTTCTTAATTTCACTCAGAAATGTGCTACATGCTAATAGCATTGAACATTATATACAAGATCATTTCCGAAGAACTCCAGGAATGATTGGGAAATGTAAAATCCACTGTCTTCGTATTCTGTAAAATGACATTATTGCTGTTACGTTTACTATCCTTATTCTGAAATAAAATTGTTTAAATGTGCTTACACATTGACATAACTAACATTCCCCAAGGGCCGCAGTGTTTACATATCTTTGGTTAGTTTTAAGCATTGGACGAGGTTAATAAAACAAATTGTAGTGGTACAATGGCACAGAGTGATGTGCTTGTGAATACAGCGGCAGAGAAGTCTAGTTTGCTGTTTGTGATTTAGGACACTTGAGCCCATGATTTGTGCGCTGTGTGGTAAATGTACAGCATGTGTAGGGAATTAATTCAGTGGAAATATGTTTGAATAAGAACATAGTTTGTCATGTTGTTGCTGGATGTAGAGCAGCAGTGAATCTTTTTGCTTGTAAAAGATGACTGTATTTTCAAAATTCAACACTCATTAGTGCTTGACGAGACAGTCAAATTTGAAAAAAAACTTTTAAAAAGTGGGCTGCATGCTTCAAAATACTCAAAGAACACTCCATGGCAATCAGAATCTATCAGTTTCTCTTCCAGATTGCACTAAAGCTTTAATGGGGAGAATTTGTTTATGGTCACAAAACGGGTTTACATTATAGAAAATTGAAAGCCTAAAGTGATTCTAAAGGCTGAAGGTATTTTACCTTTGTATATTTTATGCATGAAGGTAAAATACCTTCAGTGTGCAGCCCCTCCTTAAAACTACCTAAGCCTGTTCTTGATCCAGCAATGTGCACTAGAGCAGCGGCTCTTGCGGATCTTTAGCTCCTCACTGATAGATGCAGAAGCTGTTGGCTGTCAATCACAGTCAATGAGGAGGGAGCAGGGCCGAGCCATTCTCTGTGTCTTATGGGCACAGAGAGCTGGCACGGGAGCGAGCATGCACAAGTGCACCCATAGCAAGCTCCATTTTTGAGCAATACAATCTTTCCCCAGACTTGGGCTTTAATTTTTGAGCTTTAGGCACTGTTTGCACTTAACCTTTGGTATCTCATAAGAAATTGGTACTGAGAGAATCATGTAGGCTGCATCTACTGAGCTCCTGTTGCAATGTTTCCTGGCTATCGTGTTTAGTGGCTTCAAACGTGTTAACCACTGACCCAGAACATGTATGTTGATGATACTTTACTTGCTGCATGAAGTTCAGGAGCACTGATTCAAAAATGAAAGGTACCAAAGATGGCCAAGTACCTAGCATTTTTTAGTATTGGTTAGCAGTGAAAAACTCTTTATTTCTCTAAGGATTCCTTATCGACTCCACACACTTTTAGGCCCCTTTCACACTGGGGCGATGCGGGCGTCGGTGGTAAAGCAGCACTATATTTAGCGCTGCTTTACCATCGTTTTAGCAGCTGTATTCGGCCGCTAGCAGGGCGGTTTTAACCCCCGCTAGCGGCCGAAAAAGGGTTAAAACCCCCCGCAAAGTGCCGCCGCAGCGGCGCTTTGCCGGCGGTATTGCCGCGCTGCCCCATTGATTTCAATGGGTAGGAGCGGTGAATACACCGCTCCTTCACCGCTCCAAAGATGCTGCTAGCAGGACTTTTTGTACCGTCCTGCTAGCGCACCTCCGGCTTTCACACTGGAGTGAATGGACCCACTTTTTTCAGGCGCTATACAGGCGCTATTTTTAGCGCTGTAGCGCCTGAAAAACGATTCAGTGTGAAAGGGGCCTTAGGGAACCTATTTTTCATTTTATTCATGTATTTTTCATTCCCGAATTCCTGAAGGAAGAAATAGTTGAATGAGATGGCAGTGCAGAAATAATGCCACCTGAGCCCTAGACATATGATTCGTATTAGTTTTGTTGCTTGTACTCGATAGGTCATTTTTGCAAACAGGAAATTTGGTGGAGCTTACAGTAGTTGGTAATGTTGAGTACTGCTATCCTTTCCCTTGCAATATACCACTGTTAACTTGATGGAGTAAATTGAATGATAGGTGAGTAGTGTACAACCAGGAGATAATATGTTTTTGTGCCTTCCCGTCCTTTCATCTGTGAGTAATCATGCAACACTGATTGCAGCAAAAAGTACTTGTGACACCACAGTCAAATGAAGATAAAAATTTCAACAAAACTTCTCAAGACACTTTGAAAATTCCTGCTGCTTGGTAACTGCCATCTCCTAATGAGCCATTTTAGCTTGCTGCGATCTCAAAATGTTTAATCCATTTATATGATACACATGGAGCAGAACCAGGTAATTACTAAGAGAAAAGTATGGAGTTTGTAATCCAGAATGCAATAATCCTTTTCTGGTTACAACTCAGTTAAAATGTGCTTAATATCTATAAAAATAATCGCGGCAGAGACCAAAAATAACACAGACATTGAGATAAAATATATAGCAGGTATGCAAGATTTTGCATACCACTGTGTGTGTTCTGTACAAATTACAAGCATGAAGAAGAATAGAGGAGAAACACTGAAAGTAGTTTAAGCGAGTAAAGGAAGAACTATGGATCTCACGTACTGAAGAAGAAACAGGTTTATTGCTATCCCTGCATGCAGTATACAAATCAAGAGAAAACGCATCTGATTCTTACAAATTTGTTGCTTGATGGGAGGGGGTATATCTGTCCCCAAATTAGCAGGTTTTTATCCTGTAGATGAAACCACTTTGGTGAACATTAAGGGCAACCTCCAACCAAAATTATATTTTGTGCTTATGACAAAATATAACAGTTTGTTTCCTTCCTCAGGTTTCATTTTTTTTGTAGTGTGAAGGAAAAAGTAAATTGAACAACACATTTTAAAGCCCATTACAATGGCTTTGGCACTTGAGTGAAGCTGGCGATTTCAAGTGCAGAAATGTAACTTTTGGAGACTTTGGAGCTGCTGTGTCAGCTTGTTGGACTAAAATATTTATTTTGCTTTAACCGCTTCCCGACCGGCGCACGACGATATACGTCGACAGAATGGCACGGACAGGCATTAGGGCGTATATATACGTCCCCTTCAAGGTGCCGCCGTGCCATCGGGCGAGCGGCGCGCGCTCGTGCTGGTCGGGACCCCCGTGAGGCCGGTCGCGGGTCCCACAGACTCGATCACTGCGGGGACACCCGCAATCGTCTCACGGGAAGGCTAAACGGGGAAATGCGGAAATAAACAGCATCTCCCCGTGCTGCCTAGCAACTAGTGATGCCGATCTCTGCTCCCTGTGATTGGAGCAGAGATCAGCATTCACTAGCTGACAGCCACGCCCCCCCACAGTAAGAAACACACCTCTAGGCACACTTAACCCCTACACTGCCCCCTAGTGGTTAACCCCTTCACTGCCAGTATCATTTACACAGGAATCAATGCATTTAAATAGCATTGATTGCTGTATAAATGACAATGGTCCCAAAAATGTGTCAAAAATGTCCGATGTGTCTGCCATAATGTCGCAGTCACAATAAAAATCGCTGATCGCCGCCATTACTAATAAAAAAAAATATTAATAAAAATGCTATAAAACTATCCCCTATCTTGTAAACGCTATAACTTCTGCGCAAACCAATCAATAATCGTTTATTGCGTTTTTTTTTTTTACCAAAAATATGTAGAAGACTACGTATCGGCCTAAACTGAGGAAAATAAATGTTTTTTTATATATTTTTGGGGGATATTTATTATAGCAAAAAATAAAAAAGAATGCGTTTTTTTCAAAATTGTTGCACTTTTTGGTTTATAGCGCAAAAAATAAAAACCACAGGGGCGATCAAATACCACCAAAAGACAGCTCTATTTGTGGGAAAAAAAGGACGTAAATTTTGTTTGGGAGCCACGGCGCACGACCGCGCAATTGTCAGTTAAAGCGACGCAGTGCCGAATCGCAAAAAGGGGCCTGGTCCTTTGGCTGCAAATTGGTCCGGTCTGAAAGTGGTTTTAACAGCTGCAGATTATGCAAATAGCCCCCTCCAAAAAAAGAAAGGTCTCATATTTTAGATGGCAAGTCCCTAAATGAATGTCCCTCTAACTGCATGTTTAAAGCAATCACAGGGCCCTTGGGCACCAGAACACATACTCTAATAGGCCTTATCAGCATGGGATTGATTAATCACATCTGTATAAAAAGGGCTGCAGAAGTGGACAGCATATATCTACTTTTTCTTTGCTTCCCTGGTGCACTGTTCAGCCTCCAGAAGCAAACAAATGACCCAGTACTCCTAGGTATAGAGGGGCATGTGACTTAATTTCATTGTTTGTGTGATCTAGCACTTTTATATGGGGGCATGGAGATGGTCTTCAGCCTTGTGTAAGCTACGGCTAGAGTGACTCGAAGCTGAAACTAATGGAACCACCAACCCCGTGAAGAGTAGTCCAAAATAGGTAGATGCTCTAGTTCAGCAAAGTTATAATCATCCAATGGGTGTGGCATTTGTTTATTGGTCTGCCATGTAAATTATGACATTATCCAGAAGGCTGTGTCAATTTGGAGATGGTTAATTGTATATGTATCCAAGGGATCAGTGCTTTAAAGTTTCCCTATTGGCACTGGTTACTCTACCGTGACAGCTCCAGACTGTGAAATACTTGTAACATATTTTCTTCATTTATAATGTTATTAAAAAAAAATGATATATTATTTACAGGTGTTTATATAGCACCGTCAATTTATGCAGCACTTTACATATATATTCTACATTCGCATCAGTCCCTGCCCTCAAGGAGCTTACAATCAAAGGTCCCTAACTCACATTCATATATAAACATAAAAGGGCCTATTAACCTACCAGCATGTCTTTGGAGTGTGGGAGGAAACCAGAGTACCCAGGAGAGGAAACCTGCACAGGGAGAACATGCAAACTCCAGCTAGGTAGTGTCACAGTTGGGATTTGAACCAGTGGCCCTAGTGCTGCCATGCATAAATACTAACCACTTAGCCACTGTGCTGCAGTGAGCATTTAGAACAATGAGCTTTACTGTTCTAGTACTGATTGCCATTTAATTTACCATGGTTGTAATACTACATTTTCCTTTAACTACTTGCCTACCAGGCACGAACACCTCCTTCCTGACCAGGCCATTTTTCAGCTTTCAGCGCTTTTGCATTTTGAATGACAATTGCGCGGTCATGCAACGCTGTACCCAAATAAAATTTTTATAATTTTTTTCCCCCAGATAGAGCTTTATTTTGGTAGTATTTGATCACCTCTGCGGTTTTTATTTCTTGCGCTATAAACAAAAGAAGAGCAACAAGTTTGAAAAAACATAATATTTTTAACTTTTTATTATAATAAATATCCAATTTTTTTTTTTTAAACAAATTTTTTTCTCAGTTTAGGTCGATACGTATTCTTCTACATATTTTTGGTAAAAAAAAATTGCAATAAGCGTATATTGATTGGTTTGCGCAAAAGTTATAGCGTCTACAAAATAGGGGATAGATTTATAGCATTTTTATTATTATTTTTTTTTTTACTAGTAATGGCGGCGATCTGCGATTTTTATCATGACTGCGACATTGCGGCGGACATATCGGACACTTTGGACACATTTTTGGGACCATTCACATTTATACAGCGATCCGTGCTATAAAAATGCATTGATTACTGTATAAATGTGACTGGCAGGGAAGGGGTTAACACTAGGGGGCGCTGCAGCGGTTAATGTGTTCCCTATGTTAGTGATTCTGACTGTGGGGGGAGGGGACTGATTGGGGGAGGGGACCGATCGGTGTCCCTATGTACAAGGGACACACCATCAGTCTCCTCTCCAGTGACAGGACGTGGATCTGTGTGTTTACATACACAGATCCACGTCCTGCTCTGTTACTGGGCAATCGCGGGTGCCCAGCGGACAGCTCCTCCCACGGCCTCCCGCGGCGCGCGCGCGCCCCCTAGTGGCCAAAATGTAGCCACAAGAGCCGCACCGCTCCGCCCCGCCGTCATTTGACAGTGAGCGGTCGGCTAGAGGTTAATGTGAACCAGTGCTTCAAAAAAGCAACAGGCTTGATTTATTCAGCCACCCCTCACCAGCATATGCTTAGCTTTCCACTACTTTGTTCTAAAGAAGAGTGCAGGAGCCAGAAGAAATGCACAGTAGTATTGGGAATGGAGGAGAATGAAATTCACTCCATGTGACAGCACTGGGCCAATCAGCACTGTTACAGAGTCTCAATACTCACGTGTAAACTATTAATCCAGCAAATTGTAGGTTACACAGGATTTTCCTTTACTACTGGCACCTGAACAAAGTCACAGGGGAGTGAAAGTATGCAAAGTAGTCAACCTGTTTGTCTGCCCTGCATTACTCACTGTTCATTTTAATATTTTATATTAAATATATTTATATTTTAAGTATCTATATGATTATAGAAAAAACTTGATAAGATAACAATGTTAACTTTCATTTTTTTTTTTAAATACGTTCAGGTTTTCAAAATATGTGCATAGTCAGAGGTTTTACAGGTGTTCTACCGGAAACACAGATTTACAATATACATCAATATGACATGTTGGGTGACCCTAACACCTGTGCTTAGATAAGCGTGTCCTTAATGTAAAGTTTGGAAACAGGTCCTGTTTAGAATATGTCATGTTTAAGGTCATGTGACTTAACTGTCATTGCAGTGATTTTATGACATACAGTTACTAGAATGCATGATGCAAATGTATTTGAATATAATGTGAGTCAGTATATTGATAAAGTGGCATACACGTTGATGGCAAGATATTCTTTCTGATTTTAGATTTTGTTAAAAATTATTCAATAGCTCACTGATGAAGGTAAGCTATAAAGGGTGTTAGGCAGCTCTTTTCTACTCTGACATAAGATAGATAAGTGGTTGCTGCTGTCCGCTTCTTTGTGTGTGTAAGAACCTAGGCTGCCATCTTTAATTCTGGTCTTCTATCCTTGTACATAGTGGATAGAAAAGTACAGATATACAGATACCATTTTCCCCAAGTGTACTGTAATATATACATTATGGTAGTCAAGAGGTGGCACTAGTGCCAAAGATGAGGTCAACAATTACTGCCTTAAGTTGTAAAAATTATACTCACTGCTACTTCAATGCATGGAAAATAATGTAACTCAGGATTGTCCAGTTAATGCTTTAGGGTTATGCTTTATGGCACTTACAAGTGTAAATTAACACAATATATTGATATATTTGATAGTTGAAGAACAACAGGTGGAGCTTAAAGGCTAGGTCCACCTTTTAAAAAAAATAAATGCACATGCTTTTGCAGGATAAAAAAAAGTATATATTTATTTTTTTTGTTTTTTGTTTTTTACAGTAGCCTACAAAGCACTCGTACCTGCAATAAACAGCTTTCTGTCTGCACCTCCATATAGGATTTCAGTTAGAAATCTAGAGGAAGTATCAATGGACTACGAGTGCGCTGATTACCGCACTTATAGTCCATTGAAAACTACAAGTCTGTGGTGGAAGATGGAACTTGTAGTTCATTCATTCACAAATCTTTGTGGATGAATGATTTGGCACAACATACAGTTGTGCTGAATTTAATTTTGACCATGGTAAGGGGAGGGAGAAGGGGTTGGGACAACCACCTGCAAGCTGTCATGGTGCAGAGTTGGGGGGTGCTTAGGAACATGTTACACCCTAAATACGAGGTGCACAGTTATAACAGGTTTTTAAAGGTTAACTTGGGCCCCTTTCACACTTGTGCGACTTCAAAGTCGTGCAATTTTGCCGCGATTTTTGCCGCGATTTCAAGGAATGCCTGTGTAAGTGGCATCAAAATCGGATCAAAGTAGTGCAGGGACTACTTTGAAATCGGAACGACTTGAAGTCGTACTAATATGAATGGCTGTCATTGAAAATCATGGGGAACTACTTGTCATGCTACTTTGCAGTCCCAAATCATGGGACAAGTCGTATAAGTGTGAAAGGGGCCTAAGCATTTAAGCAAGAAGAGGTAACATTTATTCTCTACAATTTGGCCCTACATTTTATAGCCAAGGCACCTTAACATAACATGGCTTTTTAGCCCTTATTAATGTACCTATTTTGAATGTCCTGATAAAATCTGTTTTCAATTTATTATATCCTCAATATTAGCTTTTTTGGTAATTAATAAAAAATAATTGTAATACTTTCAGATTTTTACACCTTAGCAGTTTTATGTTTGAACTGCTTACACGTCTAGCCTAGTAAGTACTCATTTAAAAAGGTTATAATTTGTTTATGAGCTTGGACCTGATCACCTAGGTGCCAAAAGAGAAGTAAAAGAAATTCTAGTGCTTGTTTCAGGAATAAACTGCCTAAGAAATCTCCATCACATTCACACTCCAGCTTCACTTCTTAAGCCTATATTCTGCAACTTTGTTTTTGTTTTCTCTAGGGCAAAAAATTTACTGTATCAGTGCTTTTATGTCACAAGAATGAATTGAATTCTTACCCTTTAGTGCAAACAACAATAGACAGAGTGGTAACCTACTGGAAAACAAATAGACACCCCGTCCCTTTTGGGGATTCAGAGAGGTTCAGAAAGATGGAGCTGACGGTGGAGAGGTGGCAGATAAAAAGAGGCCGATGCAAGAAAGAATCCTGCGGTCATTTATTACCATGCCATCTTCATAGTGTGTGCTGAACCAAGGTGCAGAGTAATGATTCAGACAAATGATGTTAATAATAATAGCTGGCCCTTGGCAAAAGTAGAATACCTAGTACTGCAGCATGAGAACTAATCAGATTCTTAAAAAAATGGTCTCAGAAGGACAGATTTTTTTATTTTTTTCTGCCGTTCTTGTATCTAGGTTTTCCCCTTTGATTTGATGTCTTTAACAAAAACAAAGAGGCAAAAGAATTTTGAGGGAATTGATGAAAAATGCATTTGTGTTTACTCTATACCTAGGAGCCACTACTTTGCTCTTCTCTGCTATAGTCATGTAGTTTTTAAAGAGGATAAAATAAATGAGAGATGTAAAAGCCATATTAATTCTATGTGCCAGCCACACAAAACAGAGGAGGCCATATTGTATGCTTATTGGATTGAAGCGTCAGTTGTATGCACTAAAATTATGTTTATGATAATTCAGTTTTTTTAGGAGCACAATGAATTTGTGACTAGGTAGGTAGGGATCACATTAACCTAGAAAGACATTGAAGCTGCACACCCTCTGATACATGTTCTACAAGTTATAAATATATTCACTAAGCCTAATCACTTCACGTTTTTCTCTTCAAGACAGAGATGTTTTTTTTTTTGTTTTTTTTTCTTTAAACTGATGCTACACAAGAGTATGCAACTAAGTTGTGATTTCAGTAAATGCAATATTTAAAAATAAATAAATAAACCTAATTTAAAGATAGTGTGTTATGTAATGCCATATAATAGAGATAGCTAGAGTCTTCAACAGCGACAAAAAACGGAAATAAAAAAATCAATTCAGAAGAATAAAGGAAGGCCATGACCTTTTGTCAGCTTTTTATTGCTCTCTTTGTCCCTTTTGCTGATATTCCCTCACTGGTGAAATCGTTGTTGACTCGACAGTAAGGCAGGCCATAGACGGTGCAAATTTCTTTCCGGCAAACATGAATTGCAGGAAAGAAATTTTCAGGACTTCCCCGTCAACACAGACAGTGCTGACTCGGAAATCCCTCTTGCCGAGGGAAAATCTCTTGGAGACTGTGATAGCAGTAAATACCCAACAGGGTTTATATTCCTTCCACAATCCAGTTCTGTTCATCAAAGTGTTGACTTAAGTTTGCGAGTTAAAATTTGGGAGTTGCGAGTTAAATTTGGGAGTTAAAATTTACACACACTGTCACCTTGTCCTTGAGAAATGACAGTGTCTTTGCAAGGAGGGCCCCTCTAACCAACTAATGATCATCTTGCTAGCACTCCCTTATCACTCTTTTCTCTGTCACAGCGGAACGACTACCATGTGCTTTCAGCTATGGAGAAGCATGTGGCCTCACATTTGACTGTGCTTGCATCTAGCAGCCAATCACAGGCAGTGATTATTGTTAACCACTTCAGCCCCGGAAGATTTTACCCCCTTCCTGACCCTGAGCACTTTTTGCGATTCGGCACTGCGTCGCTTTAACTGACAATTGCGCGGTCGTGCAACGCTGCACCCAAACAAAATTGAAGCCCTTTTTTCCCACGAATAGAGGTTTCTTTTGATGGTATTTGGTCACCTCTGCGGTTTTAATTTTTTGATCTATAAACGAAAAAAGAGCGACAATTTAGAAAAAAAACTATTTAACCTTTTTCTATAATGAATATTCCGCCAAAAATAGATAAAAATATATTTTTTCCCTCAGTTTAGGCCGATATGTATTCTACATATTTTTGGTTAAAAATTTTTTACAATAAGCGTATATTGATTGGTTTGAACAAAAGTTATAGCGTCTACAAAATAGGGGATAGTTTTATGGTATTTTATTATTAATTTTTTGGGCAGCGATCTTCGATTTTTATCGTGACTGCGACATTATGGCAGACACATCAGACACTTTTGACACTATTTTGGGACCATTGTCATTTATACAGCGATCAGTGCTATAAAAATGCACTGATTTACTGTGTAAATGACACTGGCAGGGAAGGGGTTAAACAGTAGGGGGCGATCAATGGTTTAAGTGTGTCCTAGGGAGTGATTCTAACTGTGGGGGGATGGGCTACCCCTCACATGACAGCGATCACTGATCCCGATGACGGGGAGCAGTGATCTCTGTCATGTCACTAGGCATAAAGGGGAAATGCTTTGTTTACATAGGGATCTCCCCATTCTGCGGCTCCATGACACGATCGCTGGGACACCACTAGCCCCGCCAATTAAAGGGCACATACAGGTACGCCCATTTGTCCACCGATGCCATTGTGCCGATGTATATTGGTGGGCAGCAGTCAGCACGTGGTTAAACAGGATTTATGTAGCGCTAATAGTTTGCGCAGTGCTTTACAACTGACTGAATCACTGTTGATTTTACACCTGCCAACTTTTAGAGCTAGCTAGGAAGTAATGGTGGGTGAACAATAGTAACATGAGTATTAGTGAGGTCCCTTTGCAAAGAAATTGTGTGTTTGCTCTGAATGGGCAGGGTGACAGTGTCTCATTACAGTTCAATTCTACCTTTTGACAATACTAAAATAAATGGATCTCCCATTAGTTATTAAAACTAGGGAGACGTAACTGCTTCGGCCATCATGCTTTTAGACCCCTTTAATGCTGGGGCGTTTTGCAGGCGCTATAGCGTTAAAAATAGCACCTGCAAACTGCCCTAAAACAGCTGCTCCATTCACTCCAGTGTAAAAGTGCTGCCAGCAGCTTCTTTGGAGCGGTGAACTCACCGCTCCTCCACCGCTCCTTCACATTGAAATCAATGGGGCAGCGCTGTCATACCGCCGGCAAAATGCCACTGCGGCAGCATTTTGCGGGCGGATTTAAACCCCTTTTCGGCCGCTAGCGGGGGTTAAAACCACCCCGCTAGCGGTCGAATAGCGCTGGTAAAACGATGGTAAAGCGGCCCTAAAAATAGCACCGCTTTACCGCTGGCGCATGGGGTGGCGCAATGTGAAAGGGGTCTTAGGGTGAATGATGCCCAGCATCAGTCAACTCAGTTTTTCAGCCCAGGGCATCAAGTCTCATGTCATGGCATCAAGCCCCATGCCGTGGACTCACAGGTGGAATGGTGCAGAGAGTGACAACATTTCATTATAAGGCACTGCTTTCTGCAGCGTTTAGACTTGCCCATGGCCAGAGAAGGAAGAGAGCCATTAGGACCTGGGCCACAGTTGAACCATCTATTAAATTCATTTATTTTTACTTGGAGTATGTTAAAAACAGCCCTTCCATGCCTGGATGATGCTGGCATCGGTCTTCGCTGGCTGGAGCCCACTACATATGATTCAAGTTTTCCCTTAATATTAGATCTATGTTAGACCACTTATTTTCATAAACAAATAGTTAAATAAAAAAGCAAAAAAAAACTTTACTGATACAGATATGAAAATTGCCCTCTAAGCCAGTGACCTGGAACAAGCATGCTGTCACTGCTTACTTGTTACAGAACAAATGAAATCATTTGGACAGCATAGCAGCCAGGCAATGTGGCATTTTACAAGCAAAGGCAGCCAGTGTTTCTCTCTCCCCTATCTTTAAGAGGAAGTGTTAACACATTAGTGAGGGCAAATACCGATAATATAGCCGTGCTTTATGTGAGCAAGCAGCGGCCTTACAAGTATGAGCAAACATGAGAAGAACTTAGGAGCAGATGTTTGTCCTGTCCTAGGTGTTCTGTTCTGAGCATGAACCTAATCCATCTCTGTGTCTTATTACTTTTCACCAAGAATGGAAGGGAGATGTCCCTGGTCATGTGTAATTGTATCTTAGAACAAACAGCTCTCCATAGCTCTCTCTACCTCACAGTGAATTTTGTCTCTGACAAACTAAAGTAAACAAGATTGGAGTCTGTAGATTGTTAAAGGTAAAACATATATTTTTATTGCAAGGCAATAAATAATCTCTCGCTGTGTGACATGCCAGCTATTCACGTCCCGCATTTATATGTACAATGCAGAAATAGAAGTTCTCCAGCAATATATCACAGGGAGTTAAAAATTATGTTGGCAGGTGGGAAGTTAACATCTCCACTCAGGATTCTTTTGCTTGATTTGCTGTTTTTCTTCTCATAAGTCTGCATATACAGTTTGTGCTGCCATTGAAAGCACAGGTTAAGTGTTGTTGCAGGCCATTATACATCATTAGAGTAAGTAATATTCAGCTGTGGAAGAAGGATGGAAGCTTTTCACTTGTAGCCACCTGGACATTTCATTTGTCATCTGGAATGCTACAGCAAAATTAGTTGTGGCAGCCTGGATGTAATTTATAGCATGGCACCCTGAAAATTAAGTAATGAATCACACCATTTTGGCTGATTAGAGTTAATACATTTTTCCTGATGACATATTTTGTAAAACAATGCAGTTTATTCAAAACTATGCCTATCGGATTAGATCATTTTTCACACAAGTCCAAATACCAAGCTAAATACCAGGCTGTGACACATGAGAAAGTCTGTAATTTACTTACTGAAAGAGCGTAATATGAATTTAACATATACAATAGTATTTTATCACACATATAATTTATATATATAGATATATATGAATTGGTCCAATGACTAAATGCTACAATCCTAAGCAAGCTAACTACTGCTTAATTTTGTAAGGACCTAGTGGGCTAAATGAAGCAGTGCCTTGTGAATCCTCACTGATTAGCAGTGGTTGTTATGTGATGTGCAATGTAAAGGAAAGTATACGAGTATCCATGAGGGCCCATTCACACTACATCCATTGGTCTGCATTGCTCAATGCAACGACAAGCTGGAAGCCATTGTTTTCAATAGGCCCAGTTCATACCAATGTGCTGCACTGATGGACACTGGGTAAAAATGCAAGATACTGCATTTAAATGCAGAGCAGTGTGCTGCAATGCAAAACAATGCATCACAGTGAATGTTCAGGAAAACAGGGTTAAGTATTTTGGCTTCTGCTGTGAAAAAAACACATACATGTAACATATAATATGTAAAAAAAAAACAAAAAAAAAACACATCAACTGTATGCTTTTAACGTGCATCAATGTGCTAAATAATAAACATGACCAGCCTTAATTGCATTTGGAATTGGGCCCACAGGGGACACTGATGCAGCAGCATTTTTCCTGTTAGCAACACCGCTGACACAGAGACATATATTCCTTCTAGTGATACCACTGACACAGACACTCTTTTCATCCAAGGACACAAGGACATTCTTTTCTTTGCCATTGTTAGCCCCTTTTTTGCACTGATTTTAAACCCTTCAGTTTGCTGCAGTGTACCACAACTATTTAGTGCATGCCACAACAATATTACATACATTTTTCTCCATGCACCACTATTAGCCCCTCCCCCTGGGTGTGGGAGTCGGGTGGGTGCAGTTTGCCATCATTGCCTGGGTGCTGGATGACCTTGTCCCAGCACTGCTTCTAGATCCCTGGAGTCCTCTGTATGCAGCCCCTCAGGCTATCAGGCATCATACAGATAGCAGAGGGGTGCCGGGCGCTGAAACGCCCTCTGTGTTCTCACACCTGGCACTAACAGACAGTGGGCAGAGTTTTCTCCGTCCACAGTACGAGTAAAGTCCCAGCCTGCGGAAAGGGAGAGGGCATCACAGGAACATGTGATATGCAAGTGACAAACGAAGGGGGGTGGTGGTTGAGGGTTTAACATTCACTGCCGTGACCACCAATGGGGGGGGTCAACTTTTACTGCCATGATCACCAATGTGGGGATCAGGAGGGTTTCATTTCACTGCCACTGACCAACAATGCAGGAGGTGTTAAATTGCACTGCCAGTGACCACAAATGCAGGGGTGTTAGTAGTACTGACACCAGTGTTGAGGGTTATTGTATCCACTGACACCATTGTTGGGGGTTATCATTGCGTTCACTGATACCAGTGTGGGTAGATGTTGTTGCGTCCACTGACACCAATGTTGGGGGTGGTTATTACATCCACTGTCACCAAATCTAGAGATTAATTTTGCTTCCACTGGCACCAATGTTGTGGGTTATTATTGCATCGACTGACACCAACTCTGGGGATTGTTTTGCACTCACTGACACCAATGCTGGCATTATTACTGTGTCCACTGACACCAGTATTGAGGACTATTATTGTGTCCACTGACAGCAATATTGGGGATTATTATTGCATCCACTGACAGCAGTGCTGAGTGTTATTGCGTCAACTGACACCAATGCTGGGGGTTACCATTTAATTCACTGACACCAATGTTGGACTTATTGTTGCACCCACTGACACAAATGTTGGGGCCTATTATTGCATCCTCCAACACCAATTCTGTGGGTTAATTATTGCACTCACTGACACCAATGCTGGGGCTATTATTCTCCAAATTCTTCAATGTGCACTGCAATACACTGCAAAAAATACAACAGGACTAAAATTTGGAGGCGTTGAGGTGTGACAATTTGCTACAATTGTGTGTCCAGCTGGCTGCACTTGAGGCCCTCTATTTTTTCAAGTTAACCATCACTGCTCTAGATTTATTTAGATTTAATGTTTTGCAGCAAATTTCCCCATTGCCTAAATGCTGATATATAACTGCCCCTTTGATATATGTCTATGAAAATGCTGATCCCTGTGTTTACTTGTTCAAATATATCTCTAGGAGCCTGCTGTAGCCTTGGCCAAATTGATCACGGCAGAGGTTTGCAGACAACATTATAACAAAAAGCTACAGCCCTGCCTGCTTGGGTATTTTTTTTATTTATTTTATTACTTACAACTTAGACGAAAGATAAACTTCATTCAACCTTTATCTATGAATGCAAAGGGCAGAGTTTTCAATCATCCACCTGTTCGTCATTCATAGAAGCTGTAATACGGCTTCTATGAATGGTAGTTCTGAAAGAAAAGGGCAGGCATAGTCAAGCTCTCTTGTTGAGAGCTCCTGACAGCCCTTTAGTTGTATTATCATGTTGTAGTTGGCACACCAGAAGACTATGGTGACAGGGAGGGGGGTAGGACGAAGGATGATTTTGCCCAAAGAAAAAAAAACAAGCGCAAGAGACTCATGATACAAACTGTAAGTTACAGTATGTCCCTTGTGCTGATTGTTACGTTTTTGATTGTAGCTATACTTAAACTTTTTTTTTTTTTAACAAACGTCATTCATACCTTCTCTGTGCAATGGTTTTGCACAGAACAGACCCTATCCTCTTTTCAGGTCCTCCGCTTGCGGTCTTGGCCACTCCCCCCTGCTGTGTGCACCCATAGCAAGCTACTTGCTGTGGGGGGCACTCGTGCGTGCTTGCCTGTTAGCCTCCTATGTGTGTCTGAGACACATAGAATGTGTCTCGGCCTCGCCCCTGCCCCCTCCTCACTGGCTGTGATTGACAGCAGTGTGCCCAGCTAATGAGGAGAGTGTGTCCCGGGGGGGGGCTGCACAAAAAAATGTTTTTTATCTTCATGCGTAGAATGCATGGTAAAAAACCTTCAGTGTTTAGAACCACTTTATGGTAAATATGTGAGTTCAAGGAGATTAAAGTGACTCTAATCAAGAGAACTCTGAGGGCTGTTCAGAAAGTCACACTTCTAGCAGTTTTCATCTATTGGTCTCCTACTGCAGTCAGTAGTTTTTCTCCACTGATCCCCATAACACTACGGGATGCAGTAATGACACAGGGGTTTATAACAGGAACCAATGAGCACTTGCAGAAGTGCACAGTTATGAGATGCACAGAGAAGTATTTTTTTTTTTCTTTCTCTCCCAGCTGGGGATAACTGCATAAACCTAATCATGTAACCTGTAATACAGTTTTCCAGGGACAGGATCTTAGCAGTTATTTCACCCTAAGAAAGAACCAACATGCTTCCCTACGCAGCATTGCGTCATCTGATAGACTGCTAATGTTTATAAGCAGTGATTGACCGTTCACCCTGGTTAGTGCCTTGGAAAGTAATACGGCCACTGCAGTGGCCGTAACAGTCGGCTAGCATTTTCAAAAGGTAGACATCAAGTGGCAGCATCAGTATTCTTTCACTAGAGGATTTTTTAAATTGTTTGTAAAGGGTGAAGGTTTTAACCTTCATGCTTTCTATGGCCATACATGGCCATCCACGGCCATCCACCTAAACTGAGAGGCCAAGCAAAGAGAGCATTAATCCTTGAAGCAGCCAAGAGGCCCATGGTAGCTCAGCTCAGGAGGGAGAATCTGTTCCCAGGACAACTATTAGTCCTTCACTCCACAAATCTGGCCTTTATGCAAGAATGCCATAAGAAATCCTGTATGCAGTTGGTGAGAAGCCATGTGGGGGACACAGCAAAGATGTGGAAGAAGATGCTCTAGTCAAATGAGACCAAAATTTAACTTTTTTGCCTAAAAGAAAAACATTGTGTGGCGGAAAACTAACACTGTACATCACCCTGAACATACCATCCCCACTGTAAAACATGGTGGTGGCAGCATCATGCTGTGGGATGATTTTCTTCAGCAGGGACAGAAAAGCTGGTTAGAGTTGATGGGAAGATGGATGGAGCCAAATACAGGGCAATCTTAGAAAAAAACCTGTTAGTCTGCTAAAGACTTGAGACTGGGGCGGAGGTTCACCTTCCAGCAGGATAACGACCCTAAACATACAGCCAGAGCTACAATGGAATGGTTTCGGTCAAAGCATATTCATGTGTTAGAATGGCCCAGTCAAAGTCCAGATCTAAATCCAATTGAGACTCTGTGGCAAGACTTGAAAATAGCTGTTCACGGACGCTCTCCATCCAATCTGACAGAGATTGAGTTATTTTGCCAAAAAGAATGGGCAAACGTTTCACTCTCTAGATGTGCAAAGCTGGTAGAGACATCCCAAAAAAGACTTGCAGCTATAATTGCAGCGAGAGGTGATTCTACAAAGTATTGACTCAGGGGGGCTGAATACAAATGCACGCCACACTTTTTCAAGTAATTATTTGTAAAAAAAAAACATTGAAAACCATTTATTTTCCTTTCACTTCACAATTCTGTGCCACTTTGTGTTGGTCTATTACATTAAATCCTAATAAAATCTATTTATGTTTTTGGTTGCGACGACAAAATGTGGAAAATTTCAAGGGGTATGAGATGGTTCTCAACCCTTCCCAGCCCTTTTCTATGGTTACATAATGTTATCCTTTGTAATAAAGATCATTCTGGTAATACATGGAAGCATGTACTTTCATTAACTGGACATTTTTTTTTACTGCTATATGTATATTCTTACAAAAACATGTTGCTACGTTAAAAAGAATTTTAACCCCAGAAACTTAAAACGAAACTTGTAGGCATCCTCACCCGTGGCGTATATGTAGATAACAATAAACAGTGAAAATGCTTATGAAATGAGGGTTTTTGTTCCCGCCCAGTGTAGAGAACATGATTTATTACTAGTCTTTAGTATTACTCTTTGTATCCTGTCTAAAAGTTTAAAAAGCTGATTAGATCTGAGATTAAACCTTAACTAATGTTGTTTTAAGTGGACTGCAATTTGTTATTGACAACAAGCTTCCATTGCCTCTCAGCATCAAACCAGATCCCTCGCTTGGCAATTTACAAAAAATGACACAAAAGGGAGGTTCACTTCCTAAGGTGAATGCTTTGCTGACTGATTAGCCAGTTTTCTAACTGGAGATCTTGCAAATTGCAGACACAAGAAACCCTGCAATTTATATGTACTTTAGAAGTGAAAGCTTTAATCCCATGATTCATGAGAGCCGAGCAGTAATAATTTAAAGACAATATTTTATTTATCCCACTGAGTTGTCAGCTGATACAAGACAAATTTCCATCGCTTTGGGTTGCTACATTTGGCCACCTAATTGCTTCATAGGAAGTAAGAGGAGAATTGCATATACAAGTGCACGGATTGTCTTTGGCAATGTCAAATCAAGGCATCAATCAGTCCATCTGGGTAAAATCACAAGCTGACTCCGATATTGCTAAATATTTATACTGTCAAATACACACAGACGTCCAGATGAAAAGAGGCATTCATTAGAAATTCTCTAGCTTGTCAGTTTAAAGATGTAGATTAGAGCAAAACCTCCCACTACGGTTCTGTGAGTGCTCAGGAAAAGTCTATATTTAGTCATTGCGAGCAATAAATATCATCATATTGCCTCATTTAGGTAAATAGAGAATAAATATTGTCAAGGTTATGTAAACACACCCAGGTTCTGAGTGTGCTACAAGGGTAAATCCCTGGATATTAAATGGGGAGGGTGGTGATTTTTGCAACTATTTTTTTTCCCTTCCACTTAAACTACCTATTTCATTTAAACTAGACTACTAGCTGAATCATAAACGTTTTAATTGTTCGTCTACCCAAAATACTTTAAATTTAAAAAAAGAGTGATGATGATTTGTAAAGAGAACAAGTCAGCAGCGGGCATTTGTAAAAATCTGAATTTCTAATCTTGAATTTTTATCATTTAGCCTTATTTCTTATGGGTTATTTCTTTTTTTTTTACTAGTACTCCCTCCTGTCAGAGCAGAAGTGGCCATCCTATGTCCTCCCTGAGTTTACTGCTGACAATGGACATTCGGACAATTGTCTATTAACCACTTCCCGACCGCCCCCTGTATATTTACGTCGGCAGAATGGGACGGCCAGTGGTTTCTGGCCACCCCCTCGCGATCGCTCCTGGCCAATGAGAAACTTCCCCTTCCTGTCTATTGTATAGACAGGAAGGCGGAAGTGATGTCACGCTCGGTGCGCCGGTCTATGTGACCGGAGACGCCGAGCGGCGAACATGTACAGGTTAGTGCACAACACTACACTGACACCAGTACAGTTAGGCACATATTCCACCCCCTGGCACCCCCTGATCACCCCCCAGATCACCCCCTCCCCCCCCAGTCACAGTGTCACTAATTGCAGTGATCATTTATTTACTGATCACTGCATTTAGTGTCAGTGTGACTGTAATAACTGTCAGGGCAGTTAGTTTTAGGTCCAAGGTAGCCCCCTACCCCCCCCCTAATAAAGGTTTAACCCCTTGATTGCCCCCCAGGTAACCCTTTCACCCCCTTTTGCCAGTGTCACTAAGCGATCGTTTTTCTGATCGCTGTATTAGTGTCACTGCTGTCGCTAGGTAACCATTTTTTTTTTTAGGTAACCGCCATGTTTATATAGGTTCATAAATAGGTTTATAGGTCAGGTACCCCCATATTACAACCTAAATAAAGGTTTTAACCCCTTGATTGCCCTAGAGTTAACCCTTTCACCAGTGATCACTGTATAACTGTCACTGGTGACGCTGGTTAGCCAGTTAGTTATTTTGTTATTTAGGTTCCCCGTCAGGTTTTTATATAGCGTCAGGTACCCCCATATATTACCTAATAAAGGTTTTAACCCCCTGATTGCCCCTAGTTAACCCTTTCACCCCCTTTTGCCAGTGTCACTAAGCGATCGTTTTTCTGATCGCTGCATTAGTGTCGCTAGGTAACCATTTTTTTTTTTTTAGGTAACCGCCATGTTTATATAGGTTCATAAATAGGTTTATAGGTCAGGTACCCCCATATTACAACCTAAATAAAGGTTTTAACCCCTGATTGCCCCTAGAGTTAACCCTTTCACCAGTGATCACTGTATAACTGTCACTGGTGACGCTGGTTAGCCAGTTAGTTATTTCGTTATTTAGGTTCCCCGTCAGGTTTTTATATAGCGTCAGGTACCCCCATATATTACCTAATAAAGGTTTAACCCCCTGATTGCCCCTAGTTAACCCTTTCACCCCCTTTTGCCAGTGTCACTAAGCGATCGTTTTTCTGATCGCTGCATTAGTGTCGCTAGGTAACCAGTTTTTTTTTGTATTACTGTTACGGGTGACGCTGGTTAGTTAGCTTGTTTTTTATACTGTCAGGGCACCCGCCATTTATTACCCAATAACGGTTTAACCCCCTGATCGCCCGGCGGGTGATATCAATTAGGTTTTAGGGTCAAATAAGGTCTGCGTCGCCCCAGGTTAGTGCCAGTACCGCAAACACCCACGCGCAAAGCATACACCTCCCTTAGTGGCACAGTATCTGAACAGATCGATATCTGATCTGATCAGATCTATACTAGCGTCCCAGCAGTTTAGGGTTCCAAAAAAAACCGCATTGTTAGCGGGATCAGCCCAGATACCTGCTAGCACCTGCGTTTTCCCCCTCCGCCCAGCCCAGCCCACCCAAGTGCAGTATCGATCGATCACTGTCACTTACAAAACACTAAGCACACATAACTGCAGCGTTCGCAGAGTCAGGCCTGATCCCTGCGATCGCTAACAGTTTTTTTTGTGGTAGCGTTTTGATTCAGTCGCTTCAGTCAGGAGCTTTTTTACCTGTGAATCTCAAAAAAATAAAAAAAAATAAAATAGTTGTCGTTTTATTGTTCTCTCTCTCACTCTATTCTCTCTCTATTGTTGCTCTTTTTTTTACTCCATTCTATTCTGCAATGTTTTATTATGTTTTATCATGTTTTATCATGCTTGCTTTTCAGGTATGTAATTTTGTTTACTGTGTTTTAGTGTTAAGCATTTTTTTTGTTTTCAGGTGCGCCATTCAGTTGCAACGCGGATTTATTTATCTTGACAGCAACAGCGTTTGCTCCCACGATACATAAAGCCGCGACTCCAACGCTGTAGGAGGTGATTTCACCACCACAGTTAAAAAAAAGAGCATATATGCCGAAGCATGGGGGCAGCAGGGGGGGGAGGAGCGATTGGCTCCTAATGCCACGTACATACGGTCGAAATTCCGACCGTGTGTACACGGCATAACTTTTGCGGGAGGATGCCCCCATGCATCGGCATATATAAATGGTGCATGTATGCCCATCATTAGAAGTGGGTGGATGAAGGGAGGTATTCTAATGGTGGGCATACCCACCAATCAATCTCTTTTTTTCGTTCAGCCAAGAGGCTGCATGAAAAAAAAAAGATTACAATATATGTCCAGTATGTTGCTGGACTTTGAATGGTTATACCAGAATGATGCCTGCAGGTTTAGGTATCATCTTGGTATCATTCTTTTCAGCCAGTGATCGGCTTTCATGTAAAAGCAATTCTAGCGGGTAATTAGCCTCTAGACTGCTTTTACAAGCAGTGGGAGGGAATGTCCCCCCTCCCGGATATAAACCGCGCCATTGGGAAATTGGGAAAGCATTTTATCACACCAATCTTGGTGTGGTCAGATGCTTTGAGGGCAGAGGAAAGATCTAGGGTCTAATAGACCCCAATTTTTTCAAAAAAAGAGTACCTGTCACTGCCTATTGCTATCATAGGGGATATTTACATTCCTGAGATAACAATAAAAATCATAAAAAACAAAAAAAATGGAAGGAACAGTTTAAAAATAAAATAAAAAACCTAAATAAATAAAAAAAAAAACAAAAAAAAAAAAAAAAAAGCACCCCTGCCCCCCCTTCTCTTGCGCAAAGGCGTAGACAAGCGTTGGTCTGGCGTCATATGTAAACAGCAATTGCACCATGCATGTGAGGTATCACCGCGAAGGTCAGATCGAGGGCAGTAATTTTAGCAGTAGACCTCCTCCGTGAATCTAATGTGGTATCATGTAAAGGCTTTTAAAGGCTTTTAAAAATGTATGTAGTTTGTCGCCACTGCGTGTTTGTGCGCAATTTTAAAGCATGTCGTGTTTGGTATCCATGTACTCGGCCTAAGATCATATTTTTTATTTCATCAAAAATTTGAGCAATATAGTGTGTTTTAGTGCATTAAAATAAAAAAAAGTGTATTTTTTCCACAAAAAATGCGTTTGAAAAATCGCTGCGCAAATACTGTGTGGAAAAAAAAAATGCAACACCCACCATTTTAATCTGTAGGGCCTTTGCTTTAACAATATATATAGTGTTTGGGGGTTCAACGTAATTTTCTTGCAAAAAAAAAAATATGTTTTCATGTAAACAAAAAGTGTCAGAAAGGGCTTTGTCTACAAGTGGTTAGAAGAGTGGGTGACGTGTGACATAGGCTTCTAAATGTTGTGCATAAAATGCCAGGACAGTTCAAACCCCCCCCAAATGACCCCATTTTGGAAAGTAGACACCCCAAGCTATTTGATGAGAGCAATGTTGAGCCCATTAAATATTTTTTTTTTTTGTCCCAAGAGATTGAATAATGAAAAAAAAAAAAAATATATATATTTTTTTTACAAAAAGTTGTCACTAAATGATATATTGCTCAAACATGTCATGGGCATATGTGGAAATACACCCCAAAATACATTCTGTTGCTTCTCCTGAGTACGGGGATACCACATGTGTGGGACTTTTTGGGAGCCTAGCTGCGTACGGAACCCCAAAAACCAATCACCGCCTTCAGGCTTTCTAAGGGTGTAATTTTTTTATTTCACTTCTCACTGCCAATCACAGTTTCGGAGGCCATGGAATGCCCAGATGGCATAAAACCCCCCAAAATGACCCCATTTTGGAAAGTAGACACCCCAAGCTATTTGCTGAGAGGTATTGTGAGTATTTTGCAGATGTCGCTTTTTGTCACAAAGTTTTGAAAATTGAAAAAAAGAAAAAAAATTTTTTTTTTTCTTTACTTTCTTCATTTTCAAAAAACAAATGAGAGCTGTAAAATACTCACCATGCCTCTCAACAAATAGCTTGGGGTGTCTACTTTCCAAAATGGGGTCATTTGGGGGGGTTTTGTGCTATTTTGGCATTTTATGGCCTTCGAAACGGTGATAGGTAGTGAGGAGTGAAATCAAAAATTTGCACCCTTAGAAATCCTGAAGGCGGTGCTTGGGTTTCGGGGCCCGTACGCGGCTAGGCTCCCAAAAAGTCCCACACATGTGGTATCCCCATACTCAGGAGAAGCAGCAAAATGTATTTTGGGGTGCAATTCCACATATAACTATGGCATGTGTGAGCAATATATCATTTAGTGACAACTTTTTGAAAAAAAAAAAAATCTTTTTTATTTTTGTCTTTATTCAATCACTTGGGACTAAAAAAAAAAAATATTCAATGGGCTCAACATGCCTCTCAGCAAATAGCTTGGGGTGTCTACTTTCCAAAATGGGGTCATTTGGGGGGGTTTTGTACTTCTCTGCCATTTTAGCACCTCAAGAAATGAAATAGGCAGTTTAACCACTTACGGATCGCCCACCGTCGTTTTACGTCGCTACTTTAAAGAAGAATATCGTTGGTATGGCAGCAGCTAGCTGCTATAACCCCAGTATCCTCTTCTTCAGCTGGTGGTCCGCTTTCAGATAAAAGTGGTCTCTGTGGCAGATTCGCCACAAGATCACTTTTATCGGCGGCGGGAGAGGGCCCCCCCCGCTTACCAGAGGCGATCGGGCCCGCTCTCCTGTTAGGCATGGAGACGAGTGAAGGGAAGATGGACCCCACCCATCTCCATATCATTGCAGGGCAGAAGTGACGTCAATATGTCACTTCCGCCCATAGCTCTTAAAGGGACTTTTTTTTTTTTTTTTTTTTAAATGTAATTATTATTATTTTTATTTATTGCATTTGAGTGTCAGTATGAGATCTGAGGTCTTTTTGACCCCCAGATCTCATATTTAAGAGGTCCTGTCATGGTTTTCTTCTATTACAAGGGATGTTTACATTCCTTGTAATGGGAATAAAAGCGACACAATTTATTAATTTTTTTCTATAAAAGAACAGTGTAAAAATGAAAAATAAAAGATAAAATAAATAATAAAAAAGCTTGCGTGCAGAAGCGAACGCATTACTGGGTAGTGCCTGCATATGAAAACGGTGTTCAAACCACACATGTGAAGTATCTCCGCGATCTTTAGAGGGAGAGCAATAATTCTAGCCTTAGGCCTCCTCTAACTCAAAACATGCAACCTGTAGAATGTTTTAAACGTCACCTATGGAGATTTTTAAGGGTAAATGTTTGTCACCATTCCACTAGCGCGCACAATTTTAAAGCGTGACATGTTGGGTATCAATTTACTCGGCGTAACATTATCTATCACAATATAAAAAAAAATTGGGCTAACTTTACTATTGGCTTTTATTTTTTAATTCAAAAAAGTGTATTTTTCCCAAAAAAGTGCAACTGTAAGACCACTGCGCAAATACGGTGTGACAGAAAGTATTGCAACGACCGCCATTTTATTCTCTAGGGTCTTGGGAAAAAAAATGTATAATGTTTGGTGGGTTCGAATTAATTTTCTAGCAAAAAAAATGTTTTTAACTTTAAACACCAAATCTCAGAAAGCGGCTCTGTCCTTAAGTAGTTAAAAAGAAGCTTTAGGGTTACAAAAGGTTTTTGTTAACTGACAGTTTTACCCTCCTGTAGTAGCCTGGAAAGTGTCAGTCATCTGACCGGGCCTAAGCAGGAGACAGCTTGTGCTGAGCTGCAAATTTATGCTTTGACAGGAAGAGAAAGAAAGTGAATATTAACAAAAGTTTTCGCTTGAAAAGTAAGTCTCTACTATTGTAAGATTCAGAGTCTAATGCTGGTCATAGGCGCATGAAATTTTCGGCCGTTGGATGGAACAATTATTCGTCGGTCAAAATCGAATTGCCCACCAACTGATATGATAAACTCGTTTCCATGATCGTCGTTACCGTTGGATAACATATATAAATTATGCAAGACCGAATATTCTTATTATTTTGCTTACAACATATACACTTTAGTTGAAACGGTAAAAGTTTTCACTTCATATACATCAACATTAGCCGGGTCAACCGTCGAAACCGTTGGTTTGGTCCACTAACTGCACGATTCTCGAAAGATCTTAATTCTGTGCATTTTTTGGCCAGTATTACAAATGCAATTTTTTGATTGGCTCTGCTTAAAGCAGAGCTCCACCAAAAAGTGGAAGTTCCACTTTAACACGTAACTCCACCCAAAAGGGAAAGCTCCGTTTTGTTTCCCTCCTTCCCCCTCCGCTGCCACATTTGGTACATTTCAGGGAGGAGGGGGGAGCGGGTACCTGGTTTTGATAGGTACCCGCTCCCACTTTCTGCTGAGCTTGCCGCGGCAAACTCATTTGGAAGTTTGGCCCCCTACTCCTTCCACCTCCACCCAGCCATTCACAAAGTGCAGTGCGCTTCGCGCATGCACAGTGGGGAACCGTCTGTGAAAGCCGCAAGGCCTCACTGCTGGTTTCCCATAGCAGAGATGGCGGCGGCAGCACCCAAGAGCTGTTTGAAAAAATCAGCTTGGGTTAAGATACTGCTGTATTCATGGACAGGTAAGTGTCCTAATATTAAAAGTCAGCAGCTACAGTATTTGTAGCTGCTGACTTTTTATTTTTTTCTGAAGGAGCCTAGAGCTCCGCTTTAAGTCCTCCTCCCCACGTCCTCTGCCACATTTGGCAGGTCATTTTTTTTAGGAGGGGGAGCGGGTTTATAGTTGCGACAGGTACCTGCTCCCATTTCCACTCGGATCACCTAGGACGTTCTCTTCTCCCTCCCTACAGTCTTCTGGAACACATCACCGGTCCCAAAAGACTGTGGGACCATTCACAAAGCTCAGCGCAGTGTGAAGCTGCAAGCAGCACAGCTGGCCGCTCACAGTTAAAGTGGATGTAAACCCAAAAAAAATATTTTTTTGATATCATAATGTAGAGAGTAAGATTTCCTTTCATTTGAGCCCAGTCTTGCCACACAGATTTACTCCAGCCCTGAGAAATCCTCTTTTATTGTTCAGTTAGAAAGATCTTGACAAAGTGTTGAAAACTTTGTCAAAAACGCCACCTGAGTGACAGGTGATTTACATATCTCATGCACTAGCCTAAAAGAGGCACATCCTGTGTAATTATAAAAAGTGAGAAATCCACCCCTCCCCCACATAAAAAAATCTTGTGATCAATGTATCCTCAGACACACACACTGCACTATAACAATCATCAGATCACTGCATGTTCTACTCTGCCCAGCTCTGACTACATACATCTCCCCTATATTCTACTTGCTGTTCACTCGAGAATACATTTTTTTTTTTTTTACTCACAGCAAGGGGGCGTTTTTGACAACATTTTCAGCACTTTGTCAAGATCTTTCTAACTGAACAATAAAAGAGGATTTCTCAGGGCTGGAGTAAATCTGTGTGGCAAGACTGGGCTCAAATGAAAGGAAATCGTATTCTCTACATTATGACATCAAAACATTTTTTTGGGGGTTTACATCCACTTTAAGATGCTGCACCAGGATCCCAAAGGTTAGCCCAGGTGAGGACAGTGCTGGATCCCTGGACAGGTAAGTGTCCTGTTATTTGTAGCTGCTGACTTTTCTTATTTTTTTATTCAGAGTGGGAAACCACTTTTAAGGCATATTCTTTGTTTCTGTTGCCAAAGTAAATCTCCAGGAGCTATTTACTGTCCCTGTTACAAGGACGGAACCCCTGATTTTGAAGTGAGTTTTTAATTTTTTGCTAAACAAAAAAAGACCAACATTTAAAAAAAAAAAAAAAATGTGTGCGAAAATTTTGCAAACAGGTAATTTTCCCCCTTCACTGATATGCCCTGAAGAGGCTGAGGCCCTGATGGGTGGCACTGATGGGTGGCACTGATGGGTGGCACTGATGGGCGGCACTGATGGGCGGCACTGATGGGCGGCACTGATGGGCGGCACTGATTGGCAGAACTGGTGGACACTCATTGACAGCACTGGTGGGCACTGATTGGCAGCACTGGTGGACACTGGTGGAACTGCACTGATAATCAGTGTTGGTGTCCTTTTAACACAAGCTGGTTATCAGCTCTCTTCATCTCTCCTCATGCTGTCAGCGTGAGGAAAGAAAAGCCAATAACCAGCTTGTGTTTACATCCTGTGATCAGATGTCATTGGCTGACAGCTGAACACGTGATAAAACGCCTGTGATTGGCCCTTTACCCAGATCTGTGAGTCCTTCGAAATCGGCGATCACGGAGCACTTCATCTGTGCAATGCAGAGCATGGGGAGCGCAATCACGGGAGAACATCAGTAGATGCCCCCTGGCAAAGTAAGCCTGTGCTGAAGCGGTCATTCGGCTATAGCGTGAGCAGCAAGCAGTTAAAGGCCAAGTTCACTTTTTTTTTTTTTTTTTTGCTTAAAGGGGTTGTAAACCCTCGCGGTTTTTCACCTCAGTGCATTCTGAAGCATGACATGTTGGGTATCAATTTACTCGGCGTAACATTATCTTTCACAATATGAAAAAAAATTGGGCTAACTTTACTGTTGTCTTATTTTTTTTTATTAAAAAAAAGTGTTTTTTTTCCAAAAAAAAGTGCACTTGTAAGACCGCTGCGCAAATACAGTGTGACAAAGTATTGCAATGACCGCTATTTTATTCTCTAGGGTGTTAGAAAAAAAATGTATGTTTGGGGGTTCTAAATAATTTTCTAGCAAAAAAAATGTTTTTAACTTAAACTGAACGTTTAGTTATCCTTTAATTCCAGGCAATGCCATTAATGTACCTGTGCTGCAGAAAAGAAAAAGCTTTCCCTATGTTTTACTGCAGACTTTACCTCAGCCTCCTGAGGGAGGAGTGGTGCATACTTCAAGACAAGTTTACAAAGGCATGCAAACTCTGTTCCTGTGGGTCTGTGTACAAGTGCGCTAAACCGATAAACATAGCCAGTGTACAGCCATTCTCTGTAGTGGGAATGCACAACAAATAGTTTAATAATCTTCCTGGCTGGTCTTTAAAGAGTTCATAACATTAACAGTAAGTTCGATTTTTACCATCCAATCGGAAAGTTAAGATGGAGACCCGCCGCTGCTAAGAATTTGTATATGAGCATTATTTAAAAAGAATAATTGAGCTTTACTTTTTTACTATTCTGGGCTCTATGAAAATGCAAGTGAATTTTATATGAGTCTTCACGGTTTAAATAAAACACAATTATACTATGGGTGCCTGGTTCTGTTTTATACCAGCTGGAGTTGAGCGATCACAGAACGAATGTTGATCAGAGCTGTAGTATTGAAAACAGGTAAAGTGTGTCCCAGGAAATCTGTAAAGCTCACCATATACTATACAATCTCATTGTACAATCTTCTTTAGTTACCATCAACTATGTAGTGCCTGATTGGATAGATAGGTGTGTGTTGCCCTATTATATTGTTTTGGTAAATCTAAAGGTGATTGTAAAATCTGATTGTATAGTGCAGGGGTCTCCAAACTTTCCAAACAAAGGGCCAGTTTACTGTCCTCCAGACTTCACGAGGGCGGACTGTGGCCATTGGGAGTAGAAATTGTCCTAGTGTCAGAGGGAACAAACAATACATCTTTGGTATTAGGGGGAGGAATGTTGCCCTATTATTGGTGTCAGTGGGATTAATAGTGCCCTATCGCTGGTATCAGTGGTAGGAATAGCACCCCATTGTTGGTGTCAGTGGGAATAATAGAGCCCCACTGTTGGCGTCAGTTAAAGGAATAGTGTCTTGTATCAGTGGAAGGAAAAGTGCCCCAAGGGCCAAATAAAGACAAGCAAAGGGGCACATCCAGCCCCTGGGCCGCAGTTTGGAGACCGCTGGTATAGTGTATGGCCACCTTTATGCACCTAAAACGAACTAATCACACTTTCATTGCCATTAATTGTTAAGGGCAGCTCAAACGCAGAAACAAATGCACATTTTGCCACATGCTAAAATGTGCAACAAACTCGGCAAAATGCTTGATTAAAAAAATGTGTAACCCCCCCAACACACCAAAATGCCCCTTGAGCTACTTTGCCATATTTGTTGCACGTAGGGCACTGTGCCCCGAGCCCACACAATATTCGCTATTGTCTTCCTGCTTCTCATCCTGGCCAATCAGGAAGATTGGCCAGGAAGAGAAGTGATTGTATTAGTCGGCCGGGAGCAGAAGCAGGGGGGAATCAGCCGAGACGCAGGGCTAAGCCGCCGAAGCTGCCCATGACCTGCATGGGGTAAGTGCGGGGCTGGTGGGCGGATGGGTGAGCAACGGTGTGGTTTGTTCGCCGGGCGATGGGGGGGTGTTGGATCACCCGACCGGGGGGGGGGGGTGTGACTTGTTTGCAGTTACCCCCTCCCCCAAAATGGAGCACCAGCCGCCACAGTCATTGAACAATGGTGACTTGACAGAGCAGTACTTTCAACATTTCTTTGTCAGATAAATCTATGTTCCTCTGTTACTTTTAGTAGGGGGGAAATGCTACACTGTGCCCTAACATTTTATAGCAGGTGAAGGAAGAAAATTAATTCATTCAGACTAGAAGAAGTTCTCCAGTTTAAATATGGGATTAAAGTTCAGAAACATTAAAATAAGAGTAAAATATGCACAGTACATTTATTTTTACTGAAAATGAGTCCACCCGAGATAGTTACTGGTACCCACCCTATGACCATGCAAATTAGGCAAGATTTCATTTCAGGTCTATTTTGCCACATTATGATCTCTTAGAGTGCTATTGTCCTCAATATGCAACTCCTAGGGATAGAGTTATAATTATTATATCTAGCATTTCTACTGTTCAGAGAGTGAATTAATAACCACTAGTTTAAAACCACAGGTTATCCCTTTTTTTCCAGCTTTAATCCGTAAATTCAAAGCATGCTTTTGATATACAAGCTGTGGGATTTTTTTTTCTTGAAGTTGTGTGTTAAAAGGGTAAACATTCATATTGTCATTGACGATATTCTGCTTCACTGAGCATGAAAAGTATTCTGAGGGAAAGAAGGATAGTCTGTACCACATGATTAGATTTAGCAAACAGAAGTTACTTTGATATGGTTGTATTCCTGCTCTGGTGTGTCAGATTTCCCATTGACTGTAAAAAGCATGGTGGGATCTTTCTCTCAATATCTACATTGCCATACCTTTTCATTCTCCTAACAGATAGCTGTACTTTTAAACAACAACTAAAGAAAAGAGCAGTACTAGGTAATCAATGTGCTGCTAAATAACTTAAAGTGATATTACTGTTTTTTTTTACCTGCTCTGTGCAGTGGTTTTGCACAAAGCAGCCTGGATCCTCCTCTTTTTTGGTCCCCTTCTGGCTCTCCTGGCCCCTCCCTCCTGCCATGCGCCTGCAGAGCAAGCAGCTCGCTATGGGGTGGGGCAACCAAGCAAGCTTGCTCCTGAGACGCTGCTCTGTTTGTCCATTCAGACACACAGCCGTGGCTCAGCCCCGCCTCCTCTCTCTCCTCATTGGCTCACTGACTTTGACAGCAGCGGAAGCCAACAGCCGTCTCGGCCAATGAAAAGGTGGAGTTTCCGAGAGCCGAGGCTCTCGTGCATATTGCTGGATTGAGATGGAACTCAGGTAAGTATTAGGTGGGCTGGGGAGAGCTGCTGCACAGAGAAGGTTTTTTTTTATATTAATGCATAGAATGCATTAAGGTAAAAAAAAAAAAAAACTTCTGCATTTAGAACCACTTTAATTATACCTTTTCATACCAGAAAGCACATTTTCAGCTACCCAGACTGTACAGAACAAACAAATTGGTGGTATCCTCCTGCTCACTTGATACTGTAAGGACAAAGGTCTCTGTCAATCAGGTCAGTAATTTGCTTTGAGCCATTCGCTCAATTCATTCATGCAGTTGCCATTGCCAGCTAATGATATCGTTTTAAAACTGTATGCTATAAAATAACACTGTACTTTTTGTAAATGTAACAGCAAGTATCCCAAGAATCTTACACAGGCCTTTCTCACTCTCCACAATCCACCCCACCCTTTCATCATCCACTCAGCAAAAATACAATACTACTAGGTATAGAGGTGTCCATGACATCCCCAATACCGTATATACTCGAGTATAAGCCGACCCGAATAAAAGGTGAGGCACCTAATTTTACCACAAAAAACTGGGAAAAACGTATTGACTTGAGTATAAGCCTAGGGTGAGAAATGCGCAGCTGCTGTAAGTGGAAAAGAGGGTCAACAATGCCCATTTGCATGCCTCACTGTGCCCATTTGCAGCCATAGGTCAAACTCTGTAGTTAAGGGTTCCTAGATGCCCCCTAGCTGCAGTCTAAATGTGGGGTCTCTGGACCCAAAGGTTCCAGAATTGACATTGCTGCAGATGGACACAGTTGACCAAATTTGGGGCCCCCGTATCTCGGGGCTGCTAGGAACCCCAAATTTGGTATGCAAACCCAGTGGAACTATCACTACAACATATCCAAATGTTGTATGCCCGAGATACAGGGCCCCAAAGTCGGTTCAGAAAATGTCAAGCACTTTTCTGCAGCAGAGAATGACATTTTCCGAACCGACTTTGGGGCCCTGTATCTCGGGGCCACTTGGTGCTAGGAACCCCAAATGGATTGGATAGTGCTAGTTCCACTGGGTTTGCACACCAAAATTTGGGGTTCCTAGCACCAATTGGCCTTGAGATACGGGGCCCCAAAATCGGTTTGGAAAATGTCAATCTCTGCTGCAGAAAAGTGCTTGACTCCAGTATAAGCTGAGGGGGGCATTTTCAGCACAAAAAAATGGCTTATCGGCTTATACTCAAGTATATACGGTACCTCCCTACTCTAAACTTTGTAATATAGAGTTTGGGGTGGGTTTGTCATGTAAAATTCTGAGCAGGTTTTGACTTTGTGAAAGTTAAAACTTAGGCAGGTATTTGTTAGAGAAAACCTCATTCTGTGCATTTCTATGTTACTAGCTCACGTTTGTCTGTCAAAAAGGGAAGACTATGGTATAGAAATAAAGACAAAAAGAATTAATGAGCAAAAAGGCTAATAGCAAGGTTGATGGGCAGTTAGAATTTTGAAACTTTCTTTTCAGGCAGGAAACCACATTTTAAATTAAACGTGAGGACAGAAATGTGGGAACGGTAATTGCTAATATATTTTTAAAGGAAGGCACCCAGGCTGTCAATCCACTCCTAGATATGCTATATAGTAAATCACTGTCTTAGCATATATCTACAGCTAAGGCTAGTACACATTGCTAGTACTGACAGCTCAGGTCGGAGCCACTGTACTAACAATCTGATGTTAGTACAGAGATCTCCCCTGCTGTTCTATTGTGTTCTGACAGGGGGAACGACCTCCCCCCCCCCCGCCACACTTCGGTCATCGCTCTTAGCCATTGGCTGAGAGAGCTGATTGGGAGCTGGTTAGCAGACCTTTTTTGGCCATGCCCCTTCAACAGAAGCCAACCCGGCTGCAGTACACACGGACCGAATGTCGACTGCTTTTATTGAACTGGCCGATGCTGCCTGACATTCAGCCCGTTTGTACGGGGCTTAAGTCACAACCTACTTTTCAGATCAGTGACTCACTAGCTAGTGAAGCCATGTTTAGAATGACAGAACAAGATATTTGTTGCAGTTCATCCATTTCTGTCCTTACAGGTTCTCTTTAATGCAGTGCTGCTCTGCTGTGGGGTTTAAATACAGCTAGAAAAGCACTGCACATTTATGTTTAGATCTGTCTAACAAGCAGCAATTATTTTTTATGTTCTGGTATTTGCCTTTAACTTCCTGAACAGTCAGGACATCTCATTGAACTTACCGAGAATTACAACACTCTGCAAAAAGATGTTTAATTACACCCACATTTTTTTAGATTACTAATTAACATCTCTTTATATAACTAAATATCTCTAATTAATCATCAAATCATAATCAGTAGACTAATTAACTTCAAACTTGACTGTCAACAGAAAATCTATGCGACTATCCAACATCATTAATTACTATTATAATCAACATAGCTCCTTGTGGGATTTCTCAGAAGACTGTGGTTTATAAAGCGACTTGGTACCATTGATACATTATTACCAGAAACCTAAAAATTATGCCAAACGTTAGTAGAATATATTGACCTCTTTTGACAGGTTAGTAGTACTGTGTTTGAGAAACTATACCTTTTTGCAGTATAAGGTCTGAATAATCTTTTTTAATATTTTTAACATTTTATTATACTGTTTTACAGTATTGATCTTTTGGGCTCATTCACACTGTGTACTGTGTTTTTCCACATCAGACAGTTGTTTTCTATTTGTCCCATTCACATTGCAACTCAAGTGTGATGTGCAGTGCAGAATAATGCAGGATGTGTGTATTGTTCTGCACTGCAGTAGGTGGCACTGCATGTCACCCCACAACAGCACAACTGTAACACTTAATTATTATTTTTTTTTTTAAATCAAGTGGTTCAATGTGCTGAGACTTGAATCACGTTGCTCCCTGCTGGAGCCGACCCAGTACTGGCCTGCACAGTAAAATACTGCACAGCCTAGTGTGAATGCAGCCTTCAATATAGTGCAGTCACTGCACCCATTCATGGAAGAAAACTGAATCACTTTGGTGTCTGAAAGAAGAAATCAACTCTGGTCCAGGTAGTAAGAATATTTCACTCTTGCCATAAAAATGTTGTGGTGATTTTGAGCTGTAGTTTCTTAGCTCTTCCCCATTTTTTTTTTTGCACTTTTCTTTTGTGAGCCTGTTTAACTGTAATGGTGCTTAGTAAATTAGTGTCCTAACACCTATTCATGCGTTTGTAGATTTTGTTTTTGTTTTTTGTCTTGCCTGAGTGTTAAGCTGGTAAGCTCGGAAAATTGACCATTTGGAATCCATAGATGTTAATGTTCTCCTACAAAGATGTAAAGAAATATTCCATCGTAGCACACTTAATTGCCAACCATCAAGACTTTAGTTTGCTGGGCTACAAAGTCACAGAGGGTTTTCTGTCAGACTAAAATTTGTAATCAGTACCTCTATGCTTACAGTGCCTGACCTTTAGAGTCCATGCCGGAAACTGTGGCATGCGCAGGAGTGTCATAATCGCGACTCTGGCCAATCGCATAGCTGGAGCTTGCGAACTCGGAAGACAGACAGGGGGAACATGTCAGCCCTCTCAGCTGTGACTTTACAGTGCTGGAGGGCTTCATTCCATGGTGAGTATTTAATGGGATGCATACTAGCACATTATGCCATTGCCTCGCAGGTGTTTTTTTTTTTTATGTATTTAACGTCGGCGGTTTACAATCGATTTAACAGGGGTAGAGACGGCAATAAAAACTGACAAACGTTCTAATTCCTTGCTACTTTGTCCAAAACAGAAAAAAAAGTTTTGCCTTTAGTTATACTTGAAATCTTTGCCCTGCAGGAGGGATAGAGGCTTCCTACCTTGGCATAGCAACTAGGGTTGTCCCGATACCACTTTTTTAAGACCGAGTACAAGTACCGATACTTTTTTTCAAGTACTCGCCGATACCGATTACCGATACTTTTTTTATGTGACAGTTTGACTGATGGGCACTGACTGGTGACTGATAAATGGCACTGATAGGCAGCTCTTATGGGCACTGATAGATGGCATGGATAGGCAGCACTTATGGGCACTGATGGATAGCACCGATGGCTGGCACTGACTGACGGGCACTGACTGATGAGCACTGATAGATGGTTCTGACTAATGGGCACTGATAGGCAGCACTTTTGGGCACTGATAGATGGCACTGATAGGCATTTATGGGCACTGATAGGTGGCTGGCACTGATAGTTGGCACTTATGGGCACTGATAGGCAGCACTTATTGCAGGCACTGATGGGCACTAAAATGCAGCATTGATTTGTAACTGCATAATAAATGACATGAATGATGAGAGGCAAGGAAGGATTTTGCAATGCTATATGGCATATAGCTCTGCAAAATCCTTCCTTGCCTCTCATCATTCATGTCATTTAACATTTGGTATGCTGCAACGCCCATCTTGGTACACCTTGCACTCAGCTGCAGTAAGCCAGCAGCAGACATCTTGTTACACCCAGCCCGAACTATATGGGCTGGGTGTAACAAGATGTCCGCTGCTGGCTTACTGCAGCCGAGTACAAAGGTGTACCAAGATGGGCGCCGTGATGTTCATCCTCTGACAGAGACACGGAGCCGTCACTTCCTGTTCCGAATGTGATGGCTCCGGGCACCGCTTTGAACACAATATGCGGCGGCACCCTTCATCCCTGCCCCGGCCAGCTTACCCCCCTGTTCCACTGCTGCCAGATCGATCTCCGCTCCACTCGCTCCGCCCGCCGACTTCCGGTTACAGGTATCGGATTAGGCATCGGGAGCATTTGTGCGAGTACAAGTACTCGCACAAATGCTCGGTATCGGTCCCGATACCGATACTAGTATCGATATCGGGACAACCCTAATAGCAACAATTATAGTTCTGCAATTGATAATCTACAAAAGACAGACCAAAAACATAGTCCTCCTGTGTTTTTCCTGCTATACAGAGCTGTGTTGAGGCTCGTACACACGCTACGAAAATCAGAAGGGAAAAGTCTGAAGACAAGCTGTCTGCGGATTTTCGGATCATTAGTACGGTGCATTCGACAGACGATTTGACTTTTACATCAGACAAAAGCTGGATGGGCAGGCTATAAAATTTTTGTCGGATGTGAACTCAACGACTGATTTTCGGATAGTTGGTACAGAAATTAATCACACAAGTACAACCACGCATGCTCGGAATCGTGGAAAGAGCTGGAAGAGTTCAATCTTGTAAACTAGCGTTCGTAATCTAGAATTAACATTTGTGACACAGCAATTGATGACATTTTGAAATGCAGCGCACATTCTGATCTTCTTTAATGGGATAATCACGAATCAACGCTCACCAAATTTCTACTAGCACGAAATTAGCATAAGGGGCTCAAAGGGTGGCGCTTAAGAAATTAACTTCCTCTTTATCCTCTCATAGTACGTCACTACGTTTGTATTTGTCAAACAACAATTTGCATATCGTTAGTATGCTAGACAAAATCCTGCACACGCTTTTGGCAAAAATCAGACCCTCGGTCATCCAACAGTCAGACCATGTGTACGAGGCTTTAGAAATGTACCTTCATTTTTTGTGACAACAGAGCACCAGGATTGTAAAAATATATATTTGGGAATATATGAAATCCTGCGCTTATGTAGAGAATCAGATGAGAAGAACTGCAGCCTCTACCAATAAATCCACCTAAGTGGAAATAGAAGAAAATGGAAAATAGGAGGGTAGAAGTGGCGCTGTTCTGGTGTGGAGTATTTTAAACCCCTGGCTTGTGAAGGATCCCTAAATCTATTGAGTGAATTCCTGATATAATAACTGTGCAGATGATACAAAAACCAAGCCAAATAAATGTGCAAATTATGCAAGTGATCTGGGTAATTATTGCAACAACCTAGTGTAATACTTCTGGAATACAGATTGGTGAACAGTCCAACCCATAATTAATATATATTCCTCATGTGCAAAAAACACAATACTAAAGGCTGATGTTATATTAAAAAATCATGTATAACAACAAACATAAAACGCTTATAATGTTCTCTAGTGAAATAAGTGCTAGTGCACTGGAAAGTCCATATATCATAAGTGAAATATAAAAAATAAAGTTACAGGTGCTCTTCAAAAAACTCTATTCAGTGCTTCTTAAAAGGTGCCACATAATAAATTCCCTCACTGGAACCATTCACCCCACAAGGAGGTATTACGCCTTCACAGTATTTGCAACTCTGTAGCACTCAGGAAAACCTTTTGGTCCTATTTCAGCTGGTTGCTTCCGTGTTTGCAGTGTAAGGCCCCTTTCACACATGCGGACCATTCGTCCGTTTTTTCATACGTCCGTTTACGGATGAAAACAGACATTAATGCTTGTCTATGGGATAGCGGACGTTAGCGGATGATCATCCGCTAACGTCCGTTAACATCTGTCTCCGTTAAGGTCCGTTTTTCTGAACGGAAGAAGACCCTATTTTGTCTTCCGTAAAAAAACGGAACGGACGAAAAACGGACGTTAGCGGACGATCCGTTCACATCCGATCCGCTGACATCCGTTTTTCATCCAAAAATTCCCATAATTTATGAAAAACTGTTTTGAAAAAAAAAACGGATAAAAACGGACATAAACGGATAAAAAAACGGACATAAACGGATAAAAAAACTGATGAAAAACGGACGTAACCGGATGAAAAACGGACGTAAACGGATGTAAAACGGAAATGAAAATGGGTGAAAACTGATGTTTACTGACAACAACTGATGATAAAAAAACGTGACTGAACTGATCTAATGTACGGTCCGCATGTGTGAAAGGGGCCTAAGGCCCCTTTCACACATGCGGACCGTACATTAGATCAGTTCAGTCACGTTTTTTTATCATCAGTTGTTGTCAGTAAACATCAGTTTTCATCCATTTTCATTTCCGTTTTTCGTCCGTTTACGTCCGTTTTTCATCCGATTACGTCAGTTTTTCATCAGTTTTTTATCCGTTTATGTCCGTTTTTTTATCCGTTTATGTCCGTTTTTTATCCGTTTTTTTTTTTTTTTTTAAAACAGTTTTTCATGAATTATGGGAATTTTTTTGATGAAAAACGGATGTCAGCGGATCGGATGTGAACGGATCGTCCGCTAACGTCCGTTTTTCGTCCGTTCCGTTTTTTTACGGAAGACAAAATAGGATCTTCTTCCGTTCAGAAAAACGGACCTTAACGGATACGGATGTTAACGGACGTTAGCGGATGATCATCCGCTAACGTCCGCTATCCCATAGACAAGCATTAATGTCCGTTTTCATCCGTAAACGGACGTATGAAAAAACGGACGAACGGTCCGCATGTGTGAAAGGGGCCTTAGGCAAAAAATAGTCTCCTTGCAGCTGGCCCTTTATTGTTCCCACCAATTCTTAGGTGTCATGGGTGCATTCCTTCCTCCACTTTCATCTGGTATTCTGGCCGTATGTCTGTTGTTTTTCAGAAGAACAAGATGTCCTCTCTGCTTGTGTTTAGCTTAGAGGCTTTTTGAAGAGCACCTGTCACTTTATTTTTTATATTTCATTTATGATAAATGGACTTTCCAGTGCACTAGCACTTATTTCACTACAGGACATTATAAGCGTTTTATGTTTGTTGTTATACATGATTTTTTTAATATCACATCAGATAGTTGCTTTTAGTATTGTGTTTTTGGCACATGAGGAATATATATTAATTACGAGTTGGACTGTTCACCAATCTGTATTCCAGTTGTATTTAAGGATGAGCTCCGGCGTGTTCGCACAGCCCACGTGCAGAGCCCACCAGAAAGTCGGCACTGCGCTGCGCTAATCACAGACAGTGAGACATTTCCCGATCTCTGCAGCCACGCATCAGGACAATGTCTCACTGCCTGTGATTAGCGCAGCACAGTGCCAACTTCCTGGCGGGCTCTGCGCGTTGGCTGTGCGAACACCCTGGAGCTCATCCTTAGTAGTATTACACTAGGTTGTTGCAATAATTACCCAGATCACTTGCATAATTTGCACATTTATTTGGCTTGGTTTTTGTATCATCTGCACAGTTATTATATCAGGAATTCACTCGATAGAGGACCAGAATTACCTGAGATAAAATTTGCAACAGGTGCAGGCACGGGCAGAATATCCTAATGAGTTGCTAGCTTTTCCCCTATTCTAATAATAAAAAAAAAAATGTTACTGCTTTTTGTGTTGCTTTTGAAAAGTTCCACTCATTTCCTGTTTGGTAAAACGTGGTCATCAGGACAAGAAGTAAGGGACTTTATCTCTAATCGAGCTTCAAATGGCAATAAAAACCCAACAGGGGTTGGGCTGGATGTACACTTAAACCCAGTTTCAACCGCCCTAACACATATAGTATATGTGGGATGGGCTTTAACACCAACACACCACAGATGCATATCACTAGGCAGCCATTGTTTATGTGCTGGTTCCAGCACAAATAACAAGCTATGAAAAACAGTTCTCAGTCTGGACTAAACATTGGTAGCTGGTGGGACCAGCTTTGGACCATGTGACTGCTGACGCAGAAGTCATATGTTTGACAATTCTTTCTATCACTAGGCGTTCAGAACTATTTAAAATGGATGCTGGGGTGGACAAGAAGGGGTTAGGCAGGAATAAACATGTGTAATGTGTATTCCCCATGTGGAAAGCTTATCTTGCATGTATCCTTCATTTTTACTTCTAAACAACTTTACCTAGGTTCTCAAGGGATCAGCTCAGGTGGCATTCAAGAGGTAAATACTATGTATTTGAGACAGCATTTTTTTTTTTTTTACATTAAGGCTGGGTTTACACCATTGTGAATTGGATGTGGAATCCCTGCATCCAATTTGCAATAGCAGGAGATTTTGACCGGCTCTCATATCTTCTCAGCAGGTCCGGTGCGCTTTGCAGAAAAACGTTGTGCGTGTTTTGGTCTGTTTCAGGTGCGAATTCAGCCCAAAATTCGGGCTGAAATGGTGAACCAGTATGCACTGTGCAGACCCCTGCTGTGAGACGGATCCGTCTTGGGTGTGAATCGAGCCTTAGTGGTTGGACAACTGATATTTAATAGCCGTTAAATGTCAGATTTTGATTCAATTCATAGATCCTGTTCCTTTAAAGCATGTTAAACAGCATAGTGCTTGTGCAGTGCCCTTTGTCCCTTTCTATGCTGTAAAATACCTGTTTGATCCTGCCTGTTCCTGTGTCCCCTATGTGAACTGGGCACGATAATCATGGCTGCTCATCCATGATACCGTGGTCAGTTTACGTGCCTCCGTCATCTCGCTATGTTAGTCTCTCCTCTCTCCCCCTCCCTCCTGCCTGTCAGTTCCTAGTGTGTGAGTGATCGCCAAAACCCGCCCCTTTCTTCCCCTTCTGCCGCTATTTTGTGGCAGTTAAGTCAGTGAGTACCGTTACTGCCAGCCCCTCTGTTATAACAAGGTAGAATACACCAGTTTCAAGTTTTTTATTTTTTATTTTTTTTTAATTATGCCAACTACCTTATTTAAGAGTGCTTGTTCACTTATTTACAAGTGTTTGTTCACTTTTTCATCCCTTTCTACTTAACGTATACTGCATCTAGACAGAAGCTCCATTTATTTTTTTGTCCGCTTCTGTACATGCCCTACATACACTAATTTTTTTATTTTCTGTAGTAATAACAGTTTCAGCTATACCAAATATACTTTACAAATCTTGGTAGCTTAAGTGGTTGTAAAGTCAGCGAGTACCATTACTGCCAGCACAGTGGTCACATGATCTCCCGGCTGATGTCAGAGGGGAATCTCAGTCCCTCCCACTGTAGTCCTTAGATCAGTGGTGACAGCGCACCACTGGAGGAATCCATTTTTTATGTACGTCTGTCATAATGTGCTATTGTTCAATGCAAATGACCACATTATGACATAAGCATGCGCGGGAACCACTTTTTTTTTTTTTTTTTAATGCTGTTTACTACTGCTTCAAGGCCTCATGCACACTGTACACACGGGCCGAATGTTGTCCTGTTTCTATTGAATGAGCCAATGCCATACGGCATTTGGTCCGTGTGTGCTTTAATGTTTTTCAGTAAACGTGTCAAGTATACAGGTTTTGTGAAATGCGCAATAGTGATAGTCATTGAGGGGAATTGATCAAAACTGGAGCAGATAGAATCTGAAGCCAATGTGCATGGTAACCGAACAGCTTCTATCTTTCATTTTCAAAGCTTAACTAAACAAGCTGAAGATAGAAGCTGATTGGTTGCCATGCATAGCTGATTCAGATTCTGTCTGCTCCAGTTTTGAATCATACCCCTCACTGTATCTTAAAAGGGCCATTTTGTTTTCCCTGAGGGTCCATTCACACAAAACTTCCTGTTATGGTGTGTTAATGTACATGCTTTAACATTAAGGCCACTCATTCATTCATTCATTCTATATGCCACAACATATAAAAAAATAAATAAAAGTCCATGATTTATTTTTATTTTTTTACAAAACATATTGCCAACACATGGTAAATGTGGCACATTGTGCTCTACTGCAGTGTGTTGAGGTGCCATTCACAATGAATGCCACCCCAAAACACTGTCCATGGAGCAGGTGCATAGCTGTGCATTGTGGCAATGCACACAGTGCACAGGTTTGAATGGGCCCTGTAAGGTTTTTTGGTATTTGGTCACAAATTTGAATATATACTGTTAAAATTGTTGACTTGGAGTGTGCAGTCTTATGAAATTTCTTAAAATGTCTATTCTTTGAGACCAATGGTAAAAATGTGGTGTTTGCACATAAAGTGTGGACAGATAAAAACATTTCCCTCTTTATAAAAAATATTTCCTCTAGTTCATCACAAAAAAAAAAGATTGCACCAGATTCATGGTGGTAGCTTTCGGAAAAAAAAATGTTCTTCGTCATTTGAAGAAAGCAGAATACAGGCAAAAACTGTCTGATCCAAATCATGTATTTATATGAGCCTGAAATTGTATGATTTTTTTTTTCTTCACCTACATAAAATATTCACAAGATACTGTTTGCACTAAGATCTGAAATGTCTATAATGACGGACATAAAATTTCCTGTCCAGAATCATTGAGGTTGCCATTACTAGCGTAATGTAAATTCTTACCCTCTGCCCTTATGATAACATATTTTGCTGGAGTTTCTTCTTTTCAACCTGCTTTGCTAAAAGACATATGTCAGAGAAAAGGACTACAGTCTGCCCTCCAGGTGGCCCAAGGGTCTTGAATAAAATGGGCTGTATACATAGGTTATGACTTATTTGCTAAAGAGGTCATTTGGACGAGCCTCTAGGCAACAGCTGCCCTTTTGTACCTTGGTAAAAAAAATCTGGTAACATAATCCTTGTTAGACAGGTGACCTTAGAAAAAATGGTGCAATTAGTCACTTCCATGTAAACAAAAAGCGCAAGGACAGAAATCAATTATTTTTGTCCTTTGTATTTTCACACACAAAGTGTAAAAGAAAAGACGCATATCTGGTGATATTTTCATCGTATGTAAAATTTACATCTTTGGAGATTGCTTCCGAATGTCTGTTTCCAGACAACATTGTATTACACATGTATAAATTGGTTGTGCCTGAATAGAAAGCTAATTAAACAGTGGAACCAAGCAATGTGCATGGTCATGAAAAAGATAATCAGGTATTCACGATATAAAATAGGATTAATAGCCATGGGGCATGTGTATCTTGATATAAACTCTGCCATTCGGTCGCTTTTCATAATAAAAATCAAATCCATCTCACTTTTTATTGCAAATAAAAGAAAAGATATACAGAATTTAAGTAATTTACTTAGATTGCTTGAATTTTACAATCAGCATTCTAGTATCTTAGGTGTACAAACAGGTACTTTGTGAATCCACTAAATAAAAATGAATATTTAATGTGTATAAATATATATATATATACAGTGGTGTGAAAAAGTGTTTGCCCCCTTCCTCATTTCCTGTTCCTTTGCATGTTTGTCACACTTAAGTGTTTCGGAACATCAAACCAATTTAAACAATAGTCAAGGACAACACAAGTAAACACAAAATGCAATTTGTAAATTAAGGTGTTTATTATTAAAGGTGAAAAAAAATCCAAACCATCATGGCCCTGTGTGAAAAAGTGATTGCCCCCTAAACCTAATAACTGGTTGGGCCACCCTTAGCAGCAACAACTGCAACCAAGCATTTGCGATAACGTGCAATGAGGCTTTTACAGCGTCCTGGAGGAATTTTGGCCCACTCATCTTTGCAGAATTGTCCTAATTCAGTTACATTAGAGGGTTTTCGAGCTTTTTAAGGTCATACCACAACATCTCAATAGGATTCAGGTCAGGACTTTGGCTAGGCCACTCCAAAGTCTTCATTTTGTTTTTCTTCAGCCATTCTGTGGTGGACTTGCTGGTGTGTTTAGGATCATTGTCCTGCTGCAGAACCCAAGTTCGTTTCAGCTTGAGTACACGAACAGATGGTCGGACATTCTCCTTCAGGATCTCTTGGTAGACAGCAGAATTCATAGTTCCTTTTATCATGGCAAGTCTTCCAGGTCCTGAAGCAGCAAAACAGCCCCAGACCATCACACTACCACCACCATATTTTACTGTTGGTATAATGTTCTTTTTCTGAAATGCAGTGTTCCTTCTACGCCAGATATACTTGGACACACACCTTCCAAAGAGTTCCACTTTTGTCTCATCGGTCCACAGAATGTTGTCCCAAAAGTCTTGGGGATCATCAAGATGTGTTGTGGAGAAATTGAGACGAGCTTTGATGTTCTTTTTGCTCAGCAGTGGTTTTCTCCTTGGAACTCTGCCATGCAGGCCATTTTTGCCCAGTCTTTTCCTGATGGTGGAGGCATGAACGTTGACCTTAACTGAGGCAAGTGAGGCCTGCAGTTCCTTGGACGTTGTTGTGGGGTCTTTTGTGACCTCTTGGATGAGTCGTCGCTGCGCTCTTGGGGTAATTTTTGGGCGGCCGGCCACTCCTGGGAAGGTTCACCACTGTTCCATGCCTTCGCCATTTGTGGATAATGGCTCTCACTGTGGTTCGCTGGATTCCCAAAGCTTTGGAAATGGCTTTATAACCCTTTCCAGACTGATAGATCTCAATTACTTTCTTTCTCAATTGTTCCTGAATTTCTTTGGGTCTCGGCATGATGTGTAGCTTTTAAGGATCTTCTGGTGGACCTTACTGTGTCAAGCAGCTCCTATTTAAGTGATGCCTTGATTGTGAACAGGTGTGGCAATAATCAGGCCTGGGTGTGGCTAGAGAAATTGAACTCAGGTGTGGACAACCACAGTTATAGTATGTTTTAACAAGGGGGGCAATCACTTTTTCACACAGGCTCATGATGGTTTGGATTTTTTTTCACCTTTAATAATAAACACCTTCATTTACAAATTGCATTTTGTGTTTACTTGTGTTGTCCTTGACTATTGTTTAAATTGGTTTGATGTTCCGAAACACTTAAGTGTGACAAACATGCAAAGGAACAGGAAATGAGGAAGGGGGCAAAACACTTTTTCACACCACTGTATATATGTCTGTACACATGCATATACATTTTGTATGACTCTAATGGCATGCTCCCTGTATTGAAACATAGTTTAGCAGGTATAAAAACCAAAAACATTCTATTACGGCATCAGAGATTAGTTTTCTCCTGTACAGAAAATACAATAATTATCCAGTATGCATTAAGCCTAACCTGTACATTCCTAGACCACTTTATACTAGAGATATATATACTAGAGATGAACACAATTAAACCACTTAACCCCCCAAACCGCTTTGCTGGCCAAAGACCAGAGCACATTTTGCGATTCGGCACTGCGTCGCTTTAACTGACAATTGCGCAGTCCTGCGACGTGGCTCCCAAACAAAATTGACGTCCTTTTTTCCCCACAAATAGAGCTTTCTTTTGGTGGTTTTTTATCACCTCTGCGTTTTTTATTTTTTGCGCTATAAACAAAAATAGAGCGCCAATTTTGAAAAAAAAACGCATTATCTTTTACTTTTTGCTATAAAAAATATCCCCAAAAAATATATAAAAAAACAATTTTTTTCCCTCAGTTTAGGCCGATACTTATTCTTCTACATATTTTTGGTAAAAAAAAACGCAATAAGTGTTTGATTAGTTTGCGCAAAAGTTATAGCTTCTGCAAAATAGGGGATAGATTTATGGCATTTTTATTAAAAAAATTTTTACTAGTAATGGCGGCGATCTGCGATTTTTTTTTTTTTCGTGACTGCGACACGGCGGACACATCGGACAATGTTGACACATTTTTGGGACCGTTGTAATTTTTACAGCATTCAGTGCTATAAAATTGCACTGATTACTGTAAAAATTACACTGGCAGTGACGAGGTTAACCACTAGCTGCTTAGGAAGGAGTTAAGTGTGTCCTAGGGAGTGATTCTAGCTGTTAGGGGGTGTGGCTACGTGTGACACATCACTGATCATAGCTCCTGATCACAGGGAGCTATGATCAGTGACAGTGTCACTAGGCAGAACGGGGAGATGCTTGTTTACATTAGCATCTCCCCGTTCTTCAGCTCCGTGAGACGATTGCGGGTATCCAACCTCACGGAGCTCCCGGCAGGGTCGCGCGCCACCGGCACGCACATGACCACATGGCAGCAAATTCAAAGGGACGTACCTGTATGCCCATTTGCCCAGCCGTGCCATTCTGCCAACATAAATGTACATGTGGCGGTCAGCAAGTGGTTAAAAATATAATTTGCCACAGTATTTTTATTTTTTTGGGCTACCATACAGGGCTGCCCCCTTCCTGTTTTTTTGGGGGTTTTTTTTGCATATTTGTCACACTTAAATGATTCAGATAATCAAACAAATTTTAATATTACACAAAAATAACCAGAGTAAATAAAAAATGCATTTTTTTTAAATGGAGTGGTTTTAACTATGGAAAAAAAGCTATCCAAACCTGCCTATGTGAAAAAGTTGCTTGGCAGCAAAACGGCAATGAAGCGTTTGCGATAACTGGCAAAGAGTCTTTCACATCCCTTTGGCAGAAATTTGGCCCACTCTTATTTGCAGAATTGTTTTAATTTAGCCACATTGCAGGGTTTTTGAGCATGAACGGCCTGTTTAAGGTCATGCCACAGCATCTCAATCTGATTTAAGTTCAGGTTTTGACTAGGCCACTTCAAAACCTTAATTTTGGGGGGGTGGTTTCAGCCTTTGAGAGGTGGACTTGCTGGTGTGTTTCAGATCATTGTCCTGTAACCTGATTGCGCTTGCGATTGAGGTCGCAAACTAATGGTTGGACATTTTCTTTCAGGATTTTTTGGTAGAGCGCAGAATTCATGGTTCCATCAATTATGGCAAATCATCCAGGTCCTGAAGCTGCAAAACAGCCCCAGACCATCACACTACCACCATCATATTTCACTATAATGATGTTCTTTTTATGAAATGATGTGTGTGTTTTACACCAGATGTAATGGGATGCACACCTTCCAAAAAGTTAAACTTTTGTCTCATCAGTCCACAGAATATTTGCCCAAAAGTCTTGGGGATAATCGAGATGTTTTTTGGCAAATGTTAAATGAGCCTTTGTGTTCTTTTTGATCAGCTTGGGCTTTCACTTTGGAAGTCTCATTCTTATTGTTAAATCATGAACACTGACCTTAACTGAGGCTAGTGAGGCCTACAGTCCTTTTAGATGTTTTTCTGGGTTCCTGCATAAGTCGTCTTCGAGCTCCTTGGAGTAATTTTGGTAGGCCAGTCACTCCTGTGAAGGATCACCACTGCTCCAAGTTTTCTTAATTTGTGACTAATGGCTCTTACATTAGTTCGCTGGAGCCCCAAAGCCTTAGAAATTGCTATATGACCCTTTCCAGACGGATACATGTCAATTACTTCTCATCTGTTCTTGCATTTCTTTAAAAGTGTTTTACATGTGATGGTGTTGGTTGGGGATGTGCAACTTGTATTCTTCTTTTGGGAGACCGCTTTACCTGTTGTACCAAAACATATGTAGCACCCTCCTAGATGGGTACTAAGACTAGTTCGATTTTGTGCTGGCTCGCTGTGTTTAGGGGTGCTGTGTGTGTTTTTGTTATGCTGGCCATAAGTTATAAAATGTTATTTTTCAATTCCTTTAGATTTACCTTAAACTTAAAAAAATGTAGTGTAAGGGCCTGCCAAATTGAAAGTGTTTAGATCTGACCTCATATTATATTGTTTTGGTAAATCTAAAGAAAAAGTGTACAATAAAATTGTTTAATGTATGGCCAGCCTTGGGCAATCCTACCTTGCTCTCTGTAACCAGTGCAGCTGATTGCTCCCTCTGCTCTCCAGAGAGCTGTAGAAGTCTCTGGATAATAGGTGTGGAGGTATGCAGATGCCAGTATAAATATTTATGCAGCCCTGGCCAACCCAGAGAACAGGGCCTTGAAGGCTGCTGGGAGTCTGCAAAGGTACTTTGAGAGAGCTTCTGGGTCTTTTCCTGCAGAGCATCAGTCTTGCCTGGAGGATGGCTGCCCTCCAGGACAACACTGGCATGTGCTTGCTGTCTGTGAGGCCTCGGGGGGGGGGGGTGACCTAAGGGCTGGGATGCTGAAGCCTCAGAGACTGGTATCACTGGGGAAAGGTGTCGCTTGGAATTTGGAAGGAGGCAACCAACTGTCCCTGGACATGTTGTGAGTGCAGACTGCTGTGAGAGATCTTAAAGACTTTTGGGCTGCTGCCACCCCTCTTGTGCTAGTGAGTCAGCTGTGTGTTTGTTCAAGGGGACAAGAGAAAGGAGTTTGCATTAAACTGTTTCCACTACAAAGCAGTTTGTGTGATGTGTGACAAACTTCTACTTAACCACTTGCCGACCAGCCGCCGTCATTATACGGCGGCAGGTCGGCTTGTTCCCGCGAATTGCTGTACCTGTACGTCCACACATTTAAGAGCCATAGCAGGTGCACATCCGCTGCACGATGGGGGACCCGATGCACGTGGCTGTGATGTTTGCCAGCCACCTGCGATCACGGGCACGAGAGCCAGAACGGGTAAACACACAAATCTCCATTCTGACAGGGGAGGAGAGACAGATCTGTTGTTACTAGTAATTGGGAACAGTGATCTGTCTCCTCCTCCAGTCAGTTCCATCCCCCCACAGTTAGAAACACACTTGAGGGAACACCGTTAACCCCTTGATCTCCCCCTAGTGTTAACCCATTCCCTGCCAGTGACATTAATACAGTAATTAGTGCATTTTAATAGCACTGATCGCTGTATAAATTGTCAATGGTCACAAAAAAGTGTCAAGTGTCCGATCAGTCCGCCGCAATGTCGCAGTCCCGCTAAAAATCGCAGAGCGCACACCATTACTAGTAAAAAAAGAATTATAGTAAAAATGCAATAAATCTATCCCCTATTTTGTAGACACTATAACTTTTGTGCAAACCAATCAATATACACTTATTACGATTTATCAATTTTTTTACCAAAAATATGTAGAAGAATACCTATTGGCCTAAACTGATGAAGAAATTTTTTATTTTTTGTTTTGGATATTTAATATAGCAAATTATAATTTTTTCAAAACTGACGCTCTTTTATTGTTTATAACGCAAAAAAAAAATACAGCAGAGGTGATCTGATACCACCAAAAGAAGGCGCTATTTGTGGGAAAAAAGGTTGTTTGGGTCAATTTTGTTTGAGTACAGCGTTGCACGACCGCGCAATTGGCAGTGCCGTATCGCAAAAAATGCCCTGGTCTTTAGGGGGGGGGGGGGGGGTCTTTAAGGGGGCAAAGCCTTCCAGTGGTTAAAGTGCAATGCTAAAAAGAATGCATCAATATATACAGGTGTATAAATATTAAGGTAAACCTACAGAAAACTTGTGCAAACACAATCTAAAATGGTTCAACGTAAATTGGTGACAGACATAATATTCATGTGCAAAAACCGCAAGTAAGTGAAATAAATGGGTGCAATGAAATCGAATGTCCCACGTACCACTCAGACTGTCTGAGTGAATAAGCAAGTTGCAATTGAACAAGGTGTTAATCCATAAGTCAATCAACAGTTAATGGATAAGTGATGAGTCCCTTCACCATAAACAGTGAATAAATAGCTGGTGCTTAGCCAATCTGGTGTGATTACACCTCGGTGTGCACTAGCCTCTCACCTTACTGTAAGGTAACAGCATTAAAATAAAGTTGTTGTCAAGTGCTTCAAACTGCCTCAGGGGGTCTTCTAGGGGTCCTTCTCTGGTAAATCCGAACACAAAATATTTACTGGCCTATTGCCTCAGCGCTCACAACCAGTTTGCGAATGAGTTATTCTCATCGTTGGGAACCATATTCAGAACCTGCATCAGTGGGGCAGGCCTGTAAAGTTTGCTATGAACACTTGATCTTGCATTCGGTACTCACTTTGACCTTGGCACATGGTGCAATGAGTGTATTTGCAGCCTACACCTACTACTATGACTACTACTACTTATTCTCAATGAAAGGGGTCCTTTTGCTTCACCCAGGCTTTCTCCTCTAAGTCAATGGCAAACAAGCCTTGTACCCCAAAACCCACCAAGTCTACCCAGAAGCCCTCACTTTTCAGGGACATCTGTTTGCCTGGTTCATAGATCTGGATCAGAGACCTTTGGGTGCAATCTGTCATTTTCAGGGGCCACTAAATTGAATTTCTATCCCTGCTTTCTCCTCGAGTCCTACCCTCCAATCTGCCAGCTTCACCTCAAAGACAGGCAGGCTTGTGGGCATCCCTGAATCAACTGTATGCACAAGGAGTGGTAATCACAGTTCCTTCAGAAGAACATTTCAAAGAATTTTACTCAAACCTATTCATAGTCCCAAAAATGAATGGAAGCATTCACCCCAATTTGGACTTAAAATCCCTGAACAGATATCTGTGTATCCTCAAATTTTGCCTGGAGTCCACAAGAGCTGCCATCGCCTCTCTGGGATCAGAGGAATTTCTGATCTGGCATCAGAAGATGCATATCTTCACATTCCCATCTTTCCCACTCACCAGCACTTTCTCAAATCGCCTTTCAGGACAACCTTGGAGAGAGCGTAGCTCCGCCTTCTTCACAGGAAACGCATGCAGCCTTTAAATCCCTCCTCTTCCACCATAGCCTCAGTTATTGTGTTTCCTCCGCCATGGTGGAAGCATGTGCCTGGAACCAGGGAGCTGCGCGCTCTCCAAGGTTGGAGAGTGTTAGGCTTACCGTTTGTTTTTTTGTCTCCAGCGACCATCCCAGCACCCCCCCAGGGGTGGAGGTGTTCCGGAGTCCCTGGTCTCTCCATCTGGGGGGAGTTTAGGGCCCTCAGGAGGTGCAGTGTCTGTGTGCCTGGATTCCACATTCTATGGCTCTGGTGGCCGGGCTCTTAGAAATACTGTCACCGGTAAGTCTAACTATGCCTTTCTATGCTTTGCTGTGTGAGATCAACACTTTTTCAATGTATCATAATCTCTTTCAGGATCCTTGATGCAGCAGGAGTCTTCATAAAGGTGTTTGTTCCATCCTTGGCCCTGGTAAAAAATCTGAGCATTGGTACCATGGGATGCCTAGACCAGTGTTTCTCAACTCCAGTCCTCAAGGCGCCCCAACAGGTCATGTTTTCAGCCTTCCCTATATCTCACAGGTAATTTGATCAGTTTCACTGCCTTAGTAATTACCATAGTTGTTCTTTTTATCATTTCCACCTTGCTCAAAGTGAGAAAATCTACTTCTTGTAAGGTCTACCATCTCACTTGGATCCCCTGTTTGGTTGGTAAGAAATCAGGCACCTCAACACTTGGGAATATTCTGTTTCTCACACCCTGGTCTTCCTCCAGTTTGGTCTGGATGAGCATCTGACTATTACTACTCTAAAGCTACTCTGGCCTTTTTTGGTGGCCATAGGGTGCATCCATGAATTGGTGGTTCTTTCTTGTAAAGAACCTTTTCTTATCTTGCATGGAGATAAAATGGTCCTGAGACCTAGACCCTCTTTTCTTACCAAGGTCATCTCTTCCTTTCACCTTAGTAAGGATATTGTCTTGTATTTCCCTCTACACTGCCCTGAAGTACATCAAAGAGTTTCTACTCTACCATCTGGATGTGGTCAGAGCAGTTAGGGTTTACCTTCCTTCTGAAATACTGATTCCCATGTTGTCTTCACTAAAGGATCTAGGAAGGATCATCCTGCTTCCTCTTCCACAATAGTTAGGTGGCTCAGGCAGCTCATTTCTAGGGCTTATGTTCTCAAGGGAAGGGTTTCACCCTTTCCTACCAGGGCTTGCTCTAAGAGATCTGTTGGTATTCCTTGGAACATTAAGCATCTAGTTTGAAGTTCTGCAAACCTTCCGCCCAGTTCTCTGTTCATACTTTCTTTCTTTTACAGAGTGGACTTCCAGGCCTCTGCTGATGTGAGATTCAGGTGCAAAGTCCTTCCAACTGTCATCTGAGATTTTTGGGTCTATTGACCCTTGTTGTTTTGTGGACCGATTTGCTGTTGTTTGCTATATTGTTGCATGCCCTTCAGTTTGTTGCTTGAAGATGTCCCATGGCCTATGACTACCAATCCTGTGTCCTGTACTGTACGAATGGAAGTTTTGACTTTACTGTAAAGTCATTATTTTGGAATATGGTACAGAACACAGGTCCCTCCCCTCTGTGCTTTGTTTCTCCTTATTGCTTGATACAAAACTGGAGTCCCATTGGGTGGATAGAATTATATGAGAGTGCACTGGGGGTTGGTCCCAAGAAAGTCAAAACTCCTTTTTTTTCTTCATGATGGACATTACAGCTATTACTGTAATTCCAGCCACTATGAGTGTGAGAGCTGCAGCTGTCATACAGGGAAGTAATAGTGTGATTTATTTGCCCTCCCTCTCCCCTTGCCCATTCATAGTATGCTTGTATTTTGTGAACATTTCACAGAATACAAGATGTTTCCTGAATGGACAAGGAAAGAAGAAAGGCAGATAACTATACTATCTGCCGTGAAGTAAAAATATATGTTACAGTAAACAGTGGTAATCTTCACAATTAGGACATGTCAACATAGGTAAACCTTTTCCACATAAGAAATTATATAAATATGTTTTTGTCTGTAGTTCTGCTTTAACCACTTCAGCCCCGGACCAATTGGCAGCCAAAGGACCAGGCCCCTTTTTGCAATTCGGCACTGCGTCGCTTTAACTAACAATTGCGCGGTCATGCGACGTGGCTCCAAAACAAAATTGGCGTCCTTTTTTTCCCACAAATAGAGCTTTCTTTTGGTGGTATTTGATCGCCCCTGCGGTTTTTATTTTTTGCGCTATAAACAAAAATAGAGCGACAATTTTGAAAAAAATGCAATATTTTTTACTTTTTGCTATAATAAATATCCCCAAAAAATATATAAAAAAACATTTTTTTTCCTCAGTTTAGGCCGATACGTATTCTTCTACATATTTTTGGTAAAAAAAATCGCAATTAGCGATTATTGATTAGTTTGCGCAAAAGTTATAGCGTTTACAAAATAGGGGATAGTTTTATAGCATTTTTATTAATATTTTTTTTTTATTAGTAATGGCGGCGATCAGCGATTTTTATTGTGACTGCGACATTTTGGCGGACACATCGGACATTTTTGACACATTTTTGGGACATTTGTCATTTATACAGCAATCAGTGCTATTTAAATAGCACTGATTCCTATGTAAATGACAGTTGTAGTTAGGGGGTTAACCACTAGGGGGCGGGGAGGAGTCAGTGTGACGTGTTGTGTTTTTTTTTACAGTAGGGGGGCGTGGCTGTACGTCTGACGTCATTGATCGGCGTTCCCGATGACAGGGAACCGCCGATCACTGACAGTCAGTGTAGGAAGCGCGGGGAGAGGTTTGTTTACATAGACCTCTCCCCGTTCTTCCGCTCCGTAACCCGATCGCGGGATACCAGCGGCGATCGGGTCCGCTGGTCCCGCGGCCGGGGTCACGGAGCTCCCGACCGGGTCGCGAGCGCGACCCACGGGCAGGCACATGCACGATCACGTACAGGTACGTGATTCTGCCTGCCCGTGCCATTCTGCTGACGTATATATGCAGTGGCCGGTCGGGAAGCGGTTAAAGGATAGTTCACCTTTGGGAATGTTCCACTTGTTTTTAGGGTGTAACATGCTCCCAATGCTGCAGCTGCTGCCTGATCCCCACATTCTCTGTGACAGCAGTACAGGGAGAAGTTCCCCGTACCAGCTGTCCCTTTTTTAAATCAGCGTGGCCTTGCGGGGCTCTGTGTGTGAATGAACTACAAGCCCCGACATCCTTTGTGGCTGTTGGCTTGTAGTTCTCAATGAACTACCACAGTGCTGTGAAATGCCATGGTAGTGCAATGATTCTTCCTGTCAGTGTATCTGCTTGCTCGTACAGGATGTATGGGCACACAGATACACTGACTGTCAGGGCTCTAGCCGCCCTGAACGGACCGGCCTGCATGTGCGCAGGCGGCGCCGATCTAAATGGGCATCAGCGCGTGCGTCGGCGCGCGCCGGGCATGTGCGCGCGCTCCCGTGCGCGATTAGCGGGCGCGCGCCCACGTGCGCGATCAGCGCTGTTTTGGCGCCAGTGGCCTTATTTAAAGGGGACAGCTGCAACCCTGCGGCGCTGTCGGTCTCAGCTCTGACCTGTGCCATACCTGTATCTGTTTGCTGTTTCTATATTGTGACCCGGCCTGCCTGATTCAGCTGCCTTCTCTGCTCCTTGACCCCGGCTTGTCTGACCCTGCTCTGGACTGTGATACCTGCTGCTGAACCCCTCTGCCTGTCTCCTGACTATTCTTCTGCCTGCCGTCTCTGCCTGATTGTCTACCTGTTGTGACCCGGCTTGTCTGACCATTCCTTGCCTCAGAGTGTGTGCCTGCACCCTGCATAGTTTCTGCTGCTGCTGTTCCAGTATCCGGTCTTCTCCCTGTGCACCTGCAAGTCTGCTGAACCTTCACCTGCAGTTCCCAGCCATCCCGAAGGACCAGTATCTACCTTGCACCAGCTGTCATCACCTGCACGGACACTCCTACCCCGCTGTGCTCACGGGCCCACTGTTCCAGTCCAGTGGGCCCTGAACCAGAGCTGTAAGAGAGGTCTCCAACCGTCAAGTCAGGCTCACCACCACCAGGTACCTAACACTGAAAAATCTGCAGGATACCTGCATGCCACCAGCGATCAGCAGCAATGCTTTACAGGCTCCAAAAAAAAAAAAAAATATATAATAATAAATGCACATTTTTTTACCTGCAAAAAAATTTGCATTTATTTTTTTAAAGTGAACTTATCCTTTAAAGTAGAACTATAGCCTACCCATTAAAAACACATGCTACAGTACCAAATTATATATGTCTCTGCACTTACAATTTCCTCTTAGTCCCCTTGCAAAGTCATTTAAATACCTAACGCACCTATTGTACCAGTGAAGTACACCTAATGCAGCTTCTCCTGTTGGTATGGCAGAACTTTTGAATTCAGTTTAGAGTTGTCATTCTCATATAGGCTGGGGCCTGCCTGCAATAAAGTGGGATAAAACATATTGCACAGAGCTTGGCTCTCGCCATTGGTACTACTGATTTAGAAGCCTGTATCTTTTCAATCAGCACCTGTCCACACCAAATCTGCTTTCTAGATTGACCTCACTGCCTCTGTTGTTGAAACCCTCCCACTGTATGCTGCAGTGTCTGGGAAAGGGAAGAATGTGAGACACAAATGAAAGAAGGATTTGGATCAGTCAGTGGAGGTAATGGCAGTTTTTAATTTTCTTTATTAGGCTTCTGCATCACATAGTAACTGGATTTGGGCTTGTTTAGACTGTCACAATGGAGCCTTTAGTTGTACTTTACTACTTTTCCTTTTAGGGGTACACAAAAAGTAGTCTGAAGATGCTGGTTAACTATTTGGGAATAAGATTGTGGATACATATGTACACTATATGTCAAAAGTATTGGGACACCTGCCTTTACACACATCTCAGTCAATATTGAGTTGGCCCACCTTTTGCAGCTATAACAGCTTCAACTCTTCTGGGAAGGCTGTTCACAAGGTTTAGGAGTGTGTCTGTTTGACCATTCTTACAGAAGCGTATTTGTGAGGTTAGGCATCGATGTTGGACGTGAAGGCCTGGCTCGCAGTCTCTGTTCCAATTCATCCTAAAGGTGTTCTATCGGGTTGAGGTCAGGACCCCATGCAGGCCAGTCAAGTTCTTCCACCCCAAACTCGCTCATCCATGTCTTTCCGGACTTTGCTTTGGTCCCCTCGCCTGAAAAATATGTACAGTGCCTTGAAAAAGTATTCACCCCTTGAAATTTTCCACATTTTAACATGTTACAACCAAAAACATTAATGTATTGGGATTTTATGTGATAGACCAACACAAAATGGCACATAATTGTGAAGTGGAAGGCAATTTTTTTTTTACAAATAAATATCTGAAAAGTGTGGAGTGCATTTGTATTCAGCCCCCTTTACTCTGATACCCTTAACTAAAATCTAGTGGAACCAATTGCCTTCAGAAGTCACCTAATTAGTAGATAGAGCAGTGGCGGCCCATCCATAGGGGGTGCACGAGTGCCGCCCCCCTCCACAACCCCCCCTCCCCACCAGCAGTCACAAAAAAAAGGTCCCTTTAAAAAAAAAAAATTGAAAAAAAATGTCTTTAAGTGCACTGTGTTTGGGTGCTGGACACAGTGCACTATGGGAAGCGCCATGTCAATGCAATCACGAGAATTAATGAATAGTGATTTTGCGCTAAAGTGCATCAAACATTAAACATGTGCTATATAAGTGTGTATAATAAATAAAGTCAGTGGTCACTGAGCCGTGACTCAAAAACTAAAAATACACTGAGTGAAGTGAATCAATCATACATATAAATAAAGTAAAAAAGTAAAAAATGTGATTGAAAAATAATAAAATATAAACACTTCATTAAAAAACAATCGATAATAAATATCATAAAAAAACCATAAAAGGTAAAAACACTTGATCTCGAGTATAATCTAAAAACCACAGAAGGAATATATAAATAAATATATAAATAAGTGGGTGAGTATATAGTCCGCAAAATAATTCATTCATAGAGTGGTGTGATAAAAGTAGTGACACCCATAGGTAAAAAACTAATAGTCTCTACAATACAGATGTGCAATGGTTGTTCCTTTCTCCAAAAGTGAGGGGTGCTGGGTAGTGAGGGCCTGCTCATCAATAGTGCTCTCTAGCCTCTCACCTCTCTCATAATCAATATGGGCATCTAGATCAGCAACAGTGGCAGGTTCCAGCCCTGGATTCCCCCCGGATGGTCCCCAGCACAGTCTGTCTCCAAGCAATAAGGTCCACAATCCGAATCTCCACTTCCACACAAACGTGTCCCCAGAGATAGCCCTCCACTCGTGGATGTACAGAGTGCACTGCGGTCCTGCAGTGATGGCTCACCCTCAATGGGTGGTAAGGTGTTTACCAACGAGAAAAAGTGGAGAGAGGGACCCGATCGTGAAGTATGTCAAAACGATTTAATTGTAATAAAAATAAATGCTTACATAGATTAAAATGCGAACAGCCAGATGAATGTACGTGCGGTCTCCGTGTCCAACACTTCCGGTATCCTGACCAATCCCTACGCGTTACGTCACGTGACCTCGTGACTTCATCAGGGGATGCTGATTGGTTGCATTGGGCTGTCTTTTATTTGTGACAACCGGAAGTTGCGTGGCGGCCATTTTGCCGCGGTCCGCGCATGTAAACAAAGTGCGGCCATTTTTCTGTGGTCTTTCTGCGCTCTGTACAGCGGATCTCATTGGTGTCAACTATTTTTTCACAGTGATGTTTAAAATGTTCAATGTCAGGGTGTTGTCTCGTGTGTGCAGAAAGACACAATAGACTGAATATGCACTATGCACAATGAACTGAATATTACATCATTTCTTATGTATAAGATTAATGGCATATTTACATGGATCGTATGGGACCAATACCGGAGCCATTAATAGGTGGCACAGAATAGTGGTGCAAGACGGCCATTGGACTAAATGCACTGAAGAATATTTAAATACTGTTTCGCTGGCCCATCGGATATCGATCTCTGACAATTTGCCGATTATCATGATGTCATCCTAATCTGGCCTCTTGAGACAATAATCTGGTTTAACCCGATCCATAAATATGTGGTCGGGACGTGGGTAATTCAACCAGATGTGTATAAAAGGAAGTTAGATCAGACCTGTAGATATGTTAATAAAAATAGCAATAAAAAATAGAAAATAAAAAATAGAAAATAAAAATGAAAAATAAAATAAAATAAAATAAAAATAAAAATAGCACAGAATCCTACCCCATATAGACTACTCCATAATCAACAATCAAATGTCCATGTTGGCTATAAAATTGTTGGTTAATAACAACAGAGAAAAAATAATAAATATGCGAGAGATAAAAAATTAATTAATTGATTAAACGGTTTTGTCTTCAGAGCCGTATAATTTCTCGTTAGTCTTCAGATATTACATCAAAAAATGTTAAAAAATCTACTACTATGTCAATAATGTACATTAAAATTATGGAAATACTGGCACTGAATAATTTTAAAATAAATTAAAATATCCATGAATGCAAATCAAGATCCATGATATCTGAATTAATGTTTACTGTTCCCAAACATACAGTTATGTGGGACAATATGTAAGGGACCTGTATAACCGATATATGAAAAAATGTCCTATATCCCCATCCTCATTCTGGGTATGGAATTGGATACCGGAAATGTCATACAGGGCTGATTAATTTTTAACACAATGTGTCAGACCCATACAGATATAGTAAACACAAGCATAGTATAAAAATATATATAAACAATATATATATGAAATATATAAAAATATAAAAAATATATATAAAAAAATCTCTGCACGATTTAATTAAAGGTGTACTCATATGTCTATTGCACTAAATATCTCAGAACAGTGAATGGTGCCTCTAGACAGTGGGTGACTTTGTCATATCTGTATGCGAGTGTCAATATCTTTAAAAATTGCTTAAAAAACAATTCAGTGCCAGTATTTTCATAATTTTAATGTACATTATTGACATAGTAGTAGATTTTTTAACATTTTTTGATGTAATATCTGAAGACTAACGAGAAATTATACGGCTCTGAAGACAAAACCGTTTAATCAATTAATTAATTTTTTATCTCTTGCATATTTATTATTTTTTCTCTATTGTTATTAACCAACAATTTTATAGCCAACATGGACATTTGATTGTTGATTATGGAGTAGTCTATATGGGGTAGGATTCTGTGCTATTTTTATTTTTATTTTTATTTTATTTTATTTTATTTTTCATTTTTATTTTTATTTTTTTAATTTTCTATTTTTTATTGCTATTTTTATTAACATATCTACAGGTCTGATCTAACTTCCTTTTATACACATCTGGTTGAATTACCCACGTCCCGACCACATATTTATGGATCGGGTTAAACCAGATTATTGTCTCAAGAGGCCAGATTAGGATGACATCATGATAATCGGCAAATTGTCAGAGATCGATATCCGATGGGCCAGCGAAACAGTATTTAAATATTCTTCAGTGCATTTAGTCCAATGGCCGTCTTGCACCACTATTCTGTGCCACCTATTAATGGCTCCGGTATTGGTCCCATACGATCCATGTAAATATGCCATTAATCTTATACATAAGAAATTATGTAATATTCAGTTCATTGTGCATAGTGCATATTCAGTCTATTGTGTCTTTCTGCACACACGAGACAACACCCTGATATTGAACATTTTAAACATCACTGTGAAAAAATAGTTGACACCAATGAGATCCGCTGTACAGAGCGCAGAAAGACCACAGAAAAATGGCCGCTCTTTGTTTACATGCGCGGACCGCGGCAAAATGGCCGCCACGCAACTTCCGGTTGTCACAAATAAAAGACAGCCCAATGCAACCAATCAGCATCCCCTGATGAAGTCACGAGGTCACGTGACGTAACGCGTAGGGATTGGTCAGGATACCGGAAGTGTTGGACACGGAGACCGCACGTACTTTCATCTGGCTGTTCGCATTTTAATCTATGTAAGCATTTATTTTTATTACAATTAAATCGTTTTGACATACTTCACGATCGGGTCACTCTCTCCACTTTTTCTCGTTGGTAAACACCTTACCACCCATTGAGGGTGAGCCATCACTGCAGGACCGCAGTGCACTCTGTACATCTACGAGTGGAGGGCTATCTCTGGGGACACGTTTGTGTGGAAGTGGAGATTCGGATTGTGGACCTTATTGCTTGGAGACAGACCGTGCTGGGGACCATCCGGGGGGAATCCAGGGCTGGAACCTGCCACTGTTGCTGATCTAGATGCCCATATTGATTATGAGAGAGGTGAGAGGCTAGAGAGCACTATTGATGAGCAGGCCCTCACTACCCAGCACCCCTCACTTTTGGAGAAAGGAACAACCATTGCACATCTGTATTGTAGAGACTATTAGTTTTTTACCTATGGGTGTCACTACTTTTATCACACCACTCTATGAATGAATTATTTTGCGGACTATATACTCACCCACTTATTTATATATTTATTTATATATTCCTTCTGTGGTTTTTAGATTATACTCGAGATCAAGTGTTTTTACCTTTTATGGTTTTTTATGATATTTATTATCGATTGTTTTTTAATGAAGTGTTTATATTTTATTATTTTTCAATCACATTTTTTACTTTTTTACTTTATTTATATGTATGATTGATTCACTTCACTCAGTGTATTTTTAGTTTTTGAGTCACGGCTCAGTGACCACTGACTTTATTTATTATATACACTTATATAGCACATGTTTAATGTTTGATGCACTTTAGCGCAAAATCACTATTCATTAATTTTCATTCACGGGTTTGCGTTTACTCTCAGATTTTGCAACTCATTTTAGGAATTTTTTCCACTCACAGCATCAGAGCTCTCACATTTTAGATCACCTAATATTTATTTATTTATTTATTTTGCATTTATCTATAACATATAAATAGTATCTAGTTCAGTAATCAGCGCGAAGGACACCCACAAACACTTCAATGAAATCACGAGATTGCAGACGAGGCGCTTCATTTGTAGGCTTTTGACCTGCTTTGCGGCACAATCCAAAGTGCCGAGCAGCTTCCGCCCATAGTATTACTACAGGCGAGAGCTTTTATAATTCAAGTGAAGAGGTTACTTCCGGAAGTGATGACGGCAGCTCCATGGAATGCACAGCGTTGGCGGAGCTGCCTGTAAGGTAAGTGAGGCTTAGGGCTGCATTAGACCGGGCACAGTGAGGCTGCATTAGACCACGCACAGTGAGGCTGCATTAGACCACGCACAGTGAGGCTGCATTACATGGGGCACAGTGAGGCTGCATTTGATGGACACAGTGGCTGCCTATGATGGGCACAGTAGCTGTATTTGGGGCACAGTGGCAGCTTTTGATATGGCAATTGATGGGCACAGTGGTTGCGTTTGATGGCACAGTGGCGGCAATAGATGGGCACAGTGGCTGTGTTTGGCACAGTGGCTGTGTTTGATGGTACAGTGGCAGCAATTGATGGGCACAGTGACTGCGTTTGATGGGCACAGTGACTGCGTTTCATGGGCACAGTGCACATAACCACTGCCTTGCTGATGAAGGTAAAGGTGATGGACTGGCCAAGCATGTCTCCAGACCTAAACCCTATTGCACATCTGTGGGGCATCCTTAAACGGAAGGTGGTGGAGCACAGGGTCTCTAACATCCACCAGCTCTGTGATGTCGTCATGAAGGAGTGGAGGCGGACTCCAGTAGCAACCTGTGAAGCTGTGAATTATTAAAGCATTCCTTGCATTAAGGTAAAAAATGTTTAGGCATCTTTTTGGTCCCTCATTCGATCAAGTGCTTTGCACATCTACAGCTCTAATCTCCCTTTGTTTCCTTGTCTCACTGGCTTTGCTTGGGCACCGGAAGCCATTGGCTACTGCTACTGCCAATCAAAGCCAGTGATGAGGGGGCGGGGCCAAGCCCCTCTGTCTGTGTCAATGGACGAATCAACTGGGCTTAGGAGCGAGCACGCACAAGTGCCACCATGGGAAGTAGCTTGCCGTGGGGGCACTGGACAGAGAGAAGGGGTCAGGAATAGGGATGGATGAACGGTTTGGCCCAAGCATACTTGCTTGCATAAGTCGAAAAGATGCAGGACAGGGCTCGGTGCTACAGCTTGTTGTGCCCCCACTTCTCCATACAGCTGGTGGTGAGGATGCCAGACCTGTGAGCTCTACCCCCTCCTTCTCCTCCACCTCCTCTGCCACTTCCATGCCCTCCTTTGCAGAATTGTCCTATGAACATCTGCAGGCTGTGCCAAGTGGCCTCTCTCTCACTGTGCAGGCTGTGCCAAGTGGCCTCTCTCTCACTGTGCAGGCTGTGCCAAGTGGCCTCTCTCTTTCTCTGCAGGCAGTCCAAGTGTCCTCTCTCTCTCTCTCTCTGCAGGCAGTGCCAAGTGTCCCCTAAGCGTTCAAAGGGCTATTCCCAGAGTCAGGCTAAAAGGTGCCATGCAGGGCATCATCTGGTGTGTTTAGGGAACAAGGATCAGAGATTCTTGCAGCTCTGCAGGGACAGGCCCAGAGGTGGTTCACACCATGCCAGCTGGAGCCAGGAATGGTGGTGTGCGATAATGGCTCAAACCACAAGTCTGCCCTTAGACAGGGAAAGTTGACATATGTGCCATGCCCGGCACATGTCCTCAATTTTGGTGCTGCAGCGTTTCCTAAATACGTAAGATGTGTTAAAGCTGGTCAGAAGAGTATGTAGCCATTTCAAGCGGTCATACACAGCCAGTGCTCGGTTGGCTGAAATTCAGTGGGAAATCCACCTGCCCGTAAACTGCCTGATTTGTGACATGCCCACCAGGTGGAATTCTATTTTGTCAATACTGCAGAGGCTATACTTGCAGCAAAGGGCCATCAACAAGTACCTGTGCGAATACAGCACGACGACAGGCTCAGGCCCCCTCTGCTTTTTTCCCCCACGCCAATGGCTGATCATTAAGCATGCATGCACTATATTGTCACCATTTGAGGAGGCCACAAGGATGGTGAGCCGTGACATGCATCAGTGACACAATCTCTGTTATGTTCCTGCTGGAGCAGACTCTGTGTGGCATTATGGACAGGGCACTGGAGGCAGAGCACCAGTAGGGAGAGGCGGACTTCCTTTCCTCTCAAGGCCCACTTTATCCAGACACCATCATTCCTATGTCACAGAACACACAGGAGGAGAGAGGGGAGGAGGAGAATTCTAGCACTTTCATAGGCTTCGAAGAAGAGGAAGACATGCGTCAACCTGTAAGCGATGGCTTTCCAACCCCAGGACCCTTGGGAGTAGTACGTGGCTGGGAGGAGGAAGTTCCAGATGCTGTCATCCTGACCCAGAGGAGTTTGCTTCTCAAGCCTCTGCAAATTTGAGGCGCATGGGCAACCTCATGCTTCAAAGCCTGCGAAAAGACCCAAGAATATGTGGCATAAAGGAGAAGGATGATTACTGGTTGGCAACTCTCCTTGACTACCGTTGTAAGGGGAAGGTCTCCGAACTCATCCCGTCCCCACAGAGCGTGCACAAGATAAAATCTCTTGAGGACACTTTAAAGAGGATTTTATTGAACATTTTTCCTGACTCCAGTAGGTTACAGTGTGGTGGAAAACGTTGTTTTGAGTCTTCTGTTGGTCAAGAGAGGAGCGTTGGAGAAGGCGTCCGCCTAAGTAAGGCATTTTGGATTTTTTTTTAGTTCTCGCTGCCCAGGGCTGTCAGCTTTCACATCCCATCAGCAGCGTCTGCATCGCATGGTGGATGATTACCTTGGGGCCAAAACAGTGATGGAGAGCTGTCCAGCTGACGATCCCTGACTTACTGGGTCACGAGAATAGACCACTGGCCAGAACTTGCCCAGTATGCTATTGAGTTTTTGGGCTGCGCTGCGTCCAGCGTGCTTTCAGAATGGGCATTCAGTGCTGCAGGAGGTTTTGTTACTGATCATAGAACGCGTCTGTCCACAGCCTCCGTGGACCGTTTGACTTTTATAAAAATTAATCATTCCTGGATTACCAGCTATGAAGCCCCTGATGCCGATGTCACTGATTAAGTCTTTTTGGGATGTGGAATCTCTGCAGGACTTCGAGGCTGCCTAGCTTTGAGGGTTTTCAATCATTTCATCTGGAAGAATGGTTTTGGTATAGGTTTCATGAACACAAAAAACACCCAAAGACCATTTTTTCAGCACCTGTTTGACAGGTGCATATCATTGCAATTTTTTTTTGCCTTCATCAAGAGTACCTCTATAGGGTTATGGTGGGAAGGCGCCCCCGACACCCAAAGAGTAATGTTTCTGTACCTGTTTGACAGGTGCATATCATTGTAATTTTTTGCAGCAGGGCCAATTCTTGCTTTCATTAAGATTACCTCTATAGGATTACGGTGGGAAGGCACCATCGACACCCAAAGACCAATTTTTACGCACGCGGTACGTCTATACAAAGTCAAAGTGACACCAGAATGTATCCAAAAAATCTCAAATCTTGTTCCCAGTACACTACATTGTGGCCTCATCATACACACTAGCTCCCCAGCTGTTGCTGAGCAAGATAAAGACAGCTTGCAGGGAAAATGGCATTTTTTGGGCTTTATAAATGCAATTATTGCTGCTGCAGATTCTAGACGTGGTACAGATCTGCCACTTTACAGGTAGACTAAGGGGACCCCCCAGGCACTATATTGGAAAGAATTTTTCACTTTAAAAAAAAAAAAATCACTGCTGATTTAAAAAAAAAATGAAATGACGCCATTGTATTCTCTAGGGTCTTTGCTAATAAAACATATATAATGTTTGGGGGTTCTATGTAATTTTCTAGCAAAAAAATTATGATTTTTACATGTAGGAGAGAAATGTCAGAATTGACCTGGTTGGCAAGTGGAGGCTTAGTTTAATAAAAGAAAATAACAAACATGTCATACACACCTTCTCTGTGCAGTGGTTTTGCACAGAGCAGAGCGGGTCCTTCTTTTCTTGGGTCCCCCGCTGGCATTCCTGGCTGGCCCCTCCCTCCTGCTAAGTGCAGCTTACTATGGATGCACCCGAGCAGAGTCGAACCTGAGCCTCTGCTCTGCATGTCTATTTACACACAGAGCCACAGCGTGGCCCCGCCCCACCCACTCGCTCTCCTCATTGGCTCACTGGCTGTGATTGAAAGCAGCGGTTACCAATGGCACCCGCTGCTGCCTCAGTGAATGAGAAGTGAGAGTCCCCAGAGAGCCAAGGCTCTCGTGCACATTGCTGGATGAAGCTGGGGGGGCTGCTGCACAGAGAAGGTTTTTTTACCCTCATGCATAAAATGTATGAAGGTAAAAAACCTTGAGCCTTTAGAACCACTTTAATACCATAAATTATAATATTCATTATAGGAATTCCTTTTTTTTTTGTTGTATACCTATATTAACTGTATATTGTTGTCCATTTTTACATGCAGATCAATCAGTCCAGCAAAAGTGACCCTTATAGAGGTTGTTACATACCATATAACACTGGCTGGCTGCTTACAACGGTCAGCTTTTATTCATATAATTTAAACCTTATGTTTTTTGTCATTTGTGAAAAAAAAAAATACAATTGACTGTACCTGATTGTACAGTGTTAGCTGAGGTTAGGCTTTGTGATTTGTCTATTTGAGCTTTATTTTCATCATTGACTACCCTGTCCACAGGGTGACAATACTGCTGTGGGATTTCACTGCACAATGAATAGCTTTGTCACCTTGTACAGGGAATTTTAAAATACCAGATGTGGTGGTTAACCAACAGGCAAAAAACAGTATTATGTAACATTGGTACTATTATACTATTGGTAGTATTATGTAAAATTGGTACAGACGTTTATCCAGCAGGTGGAGCACTAGTCTCCTTTTCACATGAAACAGTTAGGCCCCTTTCACACTTGTACGACCTGAAAGTAGTGTGACTTTGACGCAATTTGAAGCAATGCCTATGTAACCTTTAGGTCTTTGGGCCTCAATTCACATTAAAGTCGGACCAAAGTGCTGGGACTACTTTGAAGTCGTCGCAACTTGAAGTCGCACAGATAGGAATGGTACTCATTGTCATGCGACTTTGCAGTCACAGGACAAGTGTGAAAGGGGCCTTAGGTTTTAGATGTGCATTGTTTATAGAACTAATGAATCATCATTCTTTATCAAACTTGATTTGTAGGTTTCTATTAGACAAAAGTAGCTGCTCAATATTCAAGCCGAACATACATACAAATCTGGTGGTTCAGCAGGGACCTCTGCAAACTTTGATCCATGTATGGGCAGGCTGGTTGTACATAAGTGTACAACCAACCTGTTGTAAAAAATTTTTTAGATCAGCGCTTCTAGCTATAACCAGCGAAGCTGATCAGTGAATTCTGACAGCTGGGAAGTCTCCCCACTGTCAGAATACAAAAAGTCAGCAGGAGGATTCCACCATCTACATGAAGTGTGTAGATGGGAATCGAGTCATTTTCTTTTGTTCAACCTGCTGGTTCAATTAAAAAAATTACTCATGTATAGCCAGCCTTAGATATTATAGTGCTCGGGAAATCCTTTATAATTTATTGCTCATTAGTAATGCAAAACCTGTCTGCCCCGAAAAGATTAAAAAAAAAGAAACTTTAAAACATTTTAACATTACGGTTTTTGTTTCAATGCCAGGATCAGAACTGCAAAGACAAATTTGTGTGTTATGTACATGCCAGGGAGAATCATATTGGAGTGTGTACTTACTGCACTGCCATGCTTTAAATAAATACCAATGAGGCTCTGGGTGATCAGTGCGCTCAGTACAGAACAATACGCTTTCAGTTTTATGGATCAGCATGAATGTGTGGTTCTGCTTAAGGCCCATACACACGATCGGACTTTTTGACAACCAACACGCAAATTAGCTGTTTTGGACCAACATCCGACCGTGTGTACGCTCCATCGGACCAACTTTTTCCAGGTTTCATCGGACTTTTGTTGGCTGTGCGAACGGACCAACTTTCTGCCAACAAAAGTCCGATGGACCAAAGTCCGACCGTGTGTACACAAAACCAACGGACTTTTGTACAAACCAATGCAGAACCAATGCAAAAGATCAGACAATACAGAAGTTGACCAAAGGTGGCGGTAAAGAGCAGAAAAACCAACTGATTTGGTGAAAGTTGGCTGAAAAAAGTCCTGCCGTGTGTATGCAATACCAACTTGGGGCCAACGCCCTTTGGACAAAAATCCTCAGGAAAGTTGGTCCACGGTCCGATCGTGTGTATGAGGCTTTAGATTGATGGAAGTTGTGATGAAGGTTGGATCCAGGATTGAGCACCTCCTTGTTTAGAGGCCCCAGAACAGATGTACAGGTGGCAATAGTGGTAGTGCTCATAGAACTAGGCAACACACTTGGCTTTTCAATGTGCAGTGTGTGATTACATTAATACTGCAAATAGATACATTTAAAAGTAATTTCCACTTACTTCACTAGAAATGTTCCATTGGGCCACTTCCTATAAACAATTGTATATGATATCAAAATGGAACTGTTTGGTGACACGACTACAAACTTTTGGCAATTAGCTGCCTCTATTTAATGGTGATTAATCATATGAGCATTCGGTGATATGTTTCCTCTTTATTGTTAACATCTGCCAGATTGATCTGATGTGATTAATCTCATGGCAATTATCCAACACTCTGATACATTTGCTCATACTTTAGGTGATATTGATTGTGTATTCACACTATCAGAACCTCATGTACATCTATGCAGCATTTACAAGCTGTGTAATGCCACGGGTTATTTTATTTAATTTAGAGAACTGCATCAAATATTTTTTTTCTAAATATATATGTTATTGTAGCGCCAACACTTTTTCAAAGTGTGCGCTATTCTTGTAAATTTCGTTTTTTCCCAGAACTGTAGCTGAGTTTTGGGGTTAATTATTTTAGGTTATGCTTTGGCATCAGTTTGGCTGGGCTGTACTTGAGTTTTGCCTGGTCATAGGTGAGGTGAGCACCTGTGAGCGGCTGAGAACACAGTCTGGTTGGACGCATTGGATACCAATCTTTTCCCAGAGCCAATCAGTGGGTGCGTCTGGCCCAGCTGTGTATTCCGGGAAGGGGTACTTAAGGTGCTGAAGTCACGTGAGAGTGGTTCGTTTTGCCCTGTTGGTTCTGGTTCCTGTCTGGACCAGCCCTGTGAGGGGTCTCGGTCCTGGAGCGTCTGCTGACCCCGTAACCCCGTATTTCATACGGTATCGCCGGATCGGCTGAAAGATACAGGTACCATAGGAAAAGTTCCTAACCCATCCTTCGGTTACAACCAAGTCTGTGGCAGAGACCGAATCACTGTTTGGCTGCTAGATCTACAAACAAGGGTTTATCCAATAGTGAAATGTCCAGTTGCGAGTGGCTACTCCCTGGATCATCTAGAGAGAGATTTATCTGAGTGTCGGCAGTTCTAAAGTGCCTGTGCTTTATCACCCATGCCCTCTATTCCCAACTGAGACTGTGTTTTGTTTCAACGTTTTTTTGCAAAGAAAAATCCTCAAAAGGACTTTGAGTGTCAGTCTCAGCAATTACTGGGTACTAACCCTGGGAACCCCTAGACGAAAACGACGAGCTACAAGGAGGAGGTAATCGGTAAGCCCAGAAATCGATAGCCGCCCCACAGTGGGTTATTGGCACTACATTATAATACTAATTAAAGGGGTTGTAAACCTTTTGTGTTTTTTCACCTTAATGCATCCTATGCATTAAGGTGAAAAAACACCTGGCAGTGACCGACCCCCCATTTTACTTACCTGAGCCCTGGCACTTGATCGGCGGGGACACGCTGTCTCTCTGCTAGGGGGTTCTCTGCGCTTGATTGGATAGATTGTTAACAGCAGTCATACATTCAGCGGCTATGGTCGCCGAGTGCTGGAGGTATCCCCCTCGGGAGATCGCTTTTCCTAGGGGGTTATCTGATGTGGGGAGGAGCAGAGAAAGCAGACGGGGGACCCCAGAAGAGAATGTTCGGGGCCACTCTGTGCAAAACGAGCTGCACATTGGAGGTAAGTATGACATGTTTGTTATTTAAAAACTAACCCTTACAATCACTTTAATGTTTCACAGAAAGATACAAGAAAACAACTCCTGTAAATGTTTTTGAAATTCTAACAGCAATGATGATGTGCAAGGATCTAACTTAGGGTTAGGCTCTAAATTCACCCAAGTTCACATCTATGGGGCTGCAGTTGATGCATTTTGTGGTGCTTTTTTAAGCCAGTGTTTTCATGCGTGTTGCTTTTTTTTTTCTCTTTAACAAATAGCTGGTTGTTAAGGAGTGGGTCGGGAAGCCGTGTCCTTAACAACTGATAAGTCATCAGCTGTCAGATGAATGCTAAAAAAAGCTGAATGTAAAAATACAAATAAATAACAATAAAAAATGGGAAAAAACAGCATGGGGTCTCCCCAAAAATCCATACCAGCCCCTTATCTGAGCATACAGCCTGGCAGGTCACGAAAGGGAGGGGATGCCCCCCCTCCTGAAACATGTCAACATGGGGGGTGCTTTGGGGCAGAGGTGATCTGTCCTCCCCAAAGCACCTTGTCATGTTAATGGGGACAAGGGCCACTTTTTTAAAATCCTAGCCAGTGGTTGTGGATGTCTGCGGGCGGGGGGCTTACCGAAATCGGATTGCTGTAGTAAAAAAATTATAGTAGGCAGTTTTTGACAAGTCCATTGTTTAAAAAACATAATAAATAATGTCCCCTTAAGTAGATCCATCATCAATCAAGCCGCCCGCCACCACCACTGAGCTGAAAAAACAAAGGGTCTGCTCCCGCCATTCTGCTTCGCTGCCTGACAGTTCTTAAATAACTGGCAGGGTCACCCGCTGACATCACTGGGTGGCCCTGTCCCTTGTGACATAGGCCAGGGGCATGCTGGGCCAAAGATGGCACAAGGGACGGGGTCACCCAGCATCATCAGCGGATAACCCTGCCCCTTTGTTATTTAAGAATGTTAGACGGCGAGAGCGGACTGTTTTTTTTTTTGTTTTTTGTTTTTTTTTGGGTTGGCGGTGGCGGCGGGCATCTTGATTGAAAATGGATCTACACTGGGGACATTGTTTTTTATTTTTGTTTTTAAAATAAAGGACTTGTCAAAAACTGCCTACAGTAATTTTTTTTTGTGGACGAGTACACCTACTAATTCACATGGGGGGGGGGGGGGTGGGATCTGGGGGACCCCTTGTTAAAGGGCGAAGAGGCCCTTAGCCCTTGACCTGAAAGGCATGGTATGGATTGGGGGGCCCATGATTTATTCACCTGTCAGCGGTGAACCCTGCTGACAACTGTTGCTAAGGAAGCAGCGACCAGCTTCCCAGCCCATTCCTTACTAACCTGCTACTCAGTTTGTTATGGAGAAAAAACCCTGCAAAATGCATTTAAAAACACTTTTTGGTGCGGGTCCATTGAAGTCTATTGCACACGCATGCAATATGCTGCTGGACACTTTCCAAAATGGCACCTGCTGAAAAACGCATAGTTGTGAACATGTACTAGAGGGAACCATGTTAAATGGAATGTAGTGCGTTTCTGCAAACTGCAAAATGCATAAAAATGCATAGGTGTGAACCTAGTGTTAATCAGCTAAACAAAGCCCAGATACATAAAAAAGATGTTTAAAGTGTTAGGTTGTGGCTGATTATTAAAGAAAATAAACCTAACTGGGGGCATGTCAGATTACTGCTTCCCCACAGAGAACAAGGGTCCCAATTTGCAGCTGCTGGTTGGGAAATGGCTTTTCTACTCATTCATTTTTTGTGTGCCTGGAATGTATTTAGCTGATTTAAACCAGAGGCTCAATTGGGCTTTAAATTCCCTGCCATGGGTTACTATCTGTTGCACTTAGCCATTGCTCTTTGTACTGCTTTGTCGAATGAGCCCAATTTATACCAGGAAGCTCTTGCAATTAATTTAGAGTCTGATTTATTATGCTAGCGATGAGGAGAGCAAGACTTTATTCCAACCTTGTAGAACACAAGGTGTTACAAAACTGTCTCCTATCCTTGAAATGATAATTCAAACATGATATTGCAGGTTACAAGTGAAGATAAAAATTGTTTTATTTCCCCATTTGAACTTACAGAATGTGTCTCTAAAGGTCAATAAAGAAAGTTCAGAGCCTACAGTGATCACCCACACCAATTAGTTGAATGATTACCTGTCCCTTTAGTGCTAGATGCTGTTATATACCTGTGAGGCACAAGAAGTACACAGCAGATTGCTGATTGATAACTGTGCCATATGTCTTTAGGCTAATTATAGTATATATTTTATTTGTTAACCCTATCTGTTAGAAAATCATGTTACAATGCCATTTATAGGCACTTTATAGGTTTATTTTCTGGGATACCTTGAACAGTTCATTAAACGGAATTATTGGCAGCCATTGTTTTAGTTTTTGAATTATGAAAACAATCATAAATTAACTCTCTGAGACTGCACTGTGCTTAAGTTACATGTGTTAAAACACAGATCTCGGATCCCCTTGTGTGATGCTGTTTACAGTACTTACAGCTAAAATCCATCCAGTTACATATAATACATTCACAAATTAGAATTACAGTAAGCTATTATGTGAGGGAAAAAGTTACAATACCAGATGTTGGCAATTTCAGAACCCACCCCTAGACAAATCGGCACTATACTCTATGTCCAGTGCAATGGACCAGTTGATACAAATTATGGCAATCTTACATCTCTTTTGTAATGTAAAATTCTCAATGGATAAATGCACTTCCGTTTTGTTCTAAACAAATCCAATACATCACTGATGCATCACTAAATATTGCAATGCATCTCAGTTAGGGGTCAGCTTGAAGACCAGTAGCTATAGCAGTAGAGAGGCTCCCACCGACCAGCTGGGTAAGTACAGAAGAAGGTCACCCTGGTGGATGACGCAGGCTCACGCGAAGTGCGAAATCTAAGCACTAATCAGTGTTCACCAGAGCTGCTAATGGTGAACATGGGTTTTGCTGCGTGTTAGTACCAGGTCCCAATCCTCAGGATAGTTCCACCAGGAGGTGAGCAAGCTGGGATCCAGTTGCAGACATAGCAAGTAAGGATTAAGCAGAAGCGTAGCTGAATAACAAGCCAAAGGTTAGTAACAAGAGGCAATGCAAAGTAGGCGTGACAAGAGTGAGATGGTGCCTGGAGAGAGCACAATAATCTGGCAAACAGGAAGTGCAAAGGTATGGCAAAAATAGGAAGTTCATGGGAAGAGCAAAGGGTTCAAGAGAAACAAAATTCAAGGCAGAATTGTTCAAGAGATTTTGTCCAGGCTGCTTTCCAGCATCCCAGATGGCTCAGTGAAATACACTTCCAAACACAGCAAAGGTTGCAGGTTTAGACCCAGGTCCTAACACAATGGGATGACATGTTGCTTGAAATTCCTTGCTATGGTCATTGGTATTTTGTGCTACATTCGTTTCCCCCCTTTTAGAATCTTCTTTTTCTGCTCAAGCTCAAGTAGCATTTTTAGTAGAGAACACACTGAACTTGTTCCTCATTGTGTTTTTTTTGTTGACTGATGCTTGTACAGACTCAACATGCTTCAAATATATATTTTTTTACATAATAGTTTTTGTTGAGATTTACAATAAGTATAACCAGTACAAAAAAGTACACGTATTAAGACAGTAAACAGGATATTTACAGGTTCACTCCTCATGAGTCACCTTGATCTGTCCATGTCTGCCATGTCGTGTCCGTGTTGACGATGGTGCGGGGTCAGGTGGGACACCGAGGTGACCTTCTCTTGAATGCTTCCTATTACCTGCCTGGGCCTATTGTATTGCATTTGTTGTATTTGTTCCCAACATGTATTCTTATGTATTTTTTTTTCTTTTATATATACATTTGTGGACTGATTCTATTCTAACACCAACCTGAGATATTTAAAAGTGAACATCATACAAGCATTATCACAAATTTAGCTGTACATCATGGATAATGATCAAAAGGAAATGGAGAGAACAAGAAAACAACCTTTGTTGGGGAAAAGTAAGAAATGGAGAGGCAAGATCAAAATAAATGTGCAGCTATTCGAGCAGTATTTGAGGGCTGTATGGTAAAGGCATTTCATCTGTAGAGATTTCTAATGAATAATACATCCAACCTGACCATATGGCTTTAAACTTGTCTTGTTGGTCTTTGACCATATGAACCCATCGTTCAGCCTCCATAGTTACATCAACAGGGTAGGGCACATGGATTGTTTCCAAAATCTAGGTATTAATGATTTGGCCGCTTTTTTTTGTAAAGTTTGATAGAGGAGGGAACCCCAAGAAAAAAAAAAAAAGAAAATGCATAGGGGAGGATTCTATAGGTCTAATGCCGCATACATAAGACCAGACTTGCCGGCAGATCAGGTACAATGGGATTAGTCCGTCGGACAATCCGATCGTGTGTGGGCTAGTCCAGTTGTTTTTCGGAAAAAAAAAAAAAATCAGACGGACCTAAAAATAGAACATGTTTCAAATCTATCCAACGGACTCAATTCCGATGGACTCAAATCGGGAAAAACGTTTGTCTGTGCTGGTGCGACAGACCAAATACGACACAAGGGAAGCTATTGGCTACTGGCTATTGAACTTCCTTTTTTAGTCCCGTTTACGTCATCACGTTCAAAACGAACTGACTTTTCGAACGGACTTAGTTCGTTTGTGTGTGTGCAAGTCCGTTCGTTCGGAAAGTCCGTCGTAACTCTGCCGAAAGTCTGTCGGGAAGATCGTCGGAGTAATTTATTTAATCCATGGGGCGATGTTCTCCCAAAACAGTTTAATCTTAGGACAAGACTACCATATGTGGAGGAACATGCTCTGGTGACCACAGCCCCTCCAGCAGTGGCCATCCACCATCTGGGACATCTGCACTAGAGGGGGCCTGATACCATCTGCTAAGAAATTTGTAAGACATTTCTTGGATACGGAAGCTTATGGAGGTGGCGTGTGTCAGCTTAATTAGTCTCTGGACCTGTGGAGGAGTAAAATTTTGACTTATTTCACCTCTCCCATTCTCTAACCACTTGCCGAACGGGCCATAGCCAAAAGATTGCTACAGCACAGTCAGATAATTCTGGGAGGGCTTACAATGACGTCCTCCCAGAATCGCATGTCACGGATTGGGGTAAAGGGCCAATCCCAGTGGCCCTTTACCACATTATAGCTCCATGCAATGATGGAGCAATCACTGTCAACAAACTGACGTCATGTCTGGTACTCTCCGCTGCTTACACAGATTGTGTGAGCAGAGGAGCGAGAAGCTACAGCTTGAAGCTGCTTGAGGTTTTTTTGCAAGTGCCCAGCAGGGCCACATTTGTGCCCCATCAGTGCCACATCGGTGCACATATGTGCCCCATCAGTGCCACATCGGTGCACATATGTGCCCCAGCAGTGTCACATATGTGCCCAGCAGTGCTCTATAGTGCCACATCTGTGCCCATCTGTGTTCTACTGTGCCCCATCAGTGCCATGTCAGTGCCCCATCAGTGCAAATCGGTGCCCCATCAGTGCACATCTCTGCCCCATCAGTGCCCAGCAGTTCTCTACAGTGCCCATCAGTGCTCTACAGTGCCACATCTGTGCCCCATCAGGGATCTACAGTGTCCCATCAGTGCCATGTCAGTGCCACATCTGTGCTCTACAGAGCCACATCAGTGCCCTACAGTGCCACATTTGTGCCCCAGCAGGGCCACATCTGTGCCCAGCAGGGCTACATCTGTGCCCAGCAGTGCTCTACCATGCCCCATCTGTGGCCCATCAGTGCCACATCTGTGCTCTACAGTGCCCCATAAGTGCCACATCTGTGCTCTACAGTGCCCCATCAGTGCCACTAAAGTGCCAACACAGTGCCCATCAGTAAGTGCTCATCAGTGCCACACTATCAGTGGATCCTCATCAGCGCCCGTCAGTGCCATACAAATGTGTAAAAAATGCATAGAAAAATGCACTTTCTTGACCTGTTCAAAAGACTCATTGGGGGTTATTTACTAAAATCCACTTTGCACTGCAAGTGCACTTGGAAGTAAAGTTGCTGTAAATCCGAGGGGGACATGCAAGGAAAATAAACAGCATTTTAGCTTGCACATGATTGGATGATAAAATCAGCAGAGCTTCCACTCATTTCAGATCTACCCCTTAGATTTAGAGCGACTGCACTTCCAAGTGCACTTTCAGTGCACTTTCAAGTGCACTTGCAGTGCAAAGTGGATTTGCTTTTCATAAATAACCCCCATTATGTCTCATAGAATATATGTTGGAAGTTTTCTTTCCAAAATTGGGTCATTTTGTGGGAGTTTCCTTTTGTCCTGGTGCTCCAGGGCCTTCAAAAGTGTGATAGGTTGTCAGGAAATTATATGTGTAATTTATGTCCCTAGAATGCCTGACGGTGCTCCCTGCATGTTGGGCCTCTGTATGTGGCCAGGCTGTGTAAAAGTCTGACACATGTGGTATCGCCATACTCAGGAGGAGTAGCAGAATGTATTTTGGGGTGTAGTTGTAAGTATGCATATGCTATGTGAGAGAAATAACCTGTTGACAATTTTGTGAAAAAGAATTGTGGGAAAAAATTAAACTGTGAAAAAACTCACCATGCCTCTTATTAAATACCTTGAAATGTCTACTTTCCAAAAATGGGTCATTTGGGGGGTATTTGTACTTCCCTGGCTTATTAGTGTCTCAAGAAATGAGATAGGCCATCAGTACATCAAGTGTAATCAATTTTCAATGATCGGCACCACAGCTTGTAGACTCTATAACTTTCACAAAGACAAAATAATATACACTGATTTTGGTTATTTTTACCAATGATATGTAGCAGTATACATTTTGGCCAAAACGTATAAAGAAAAATTACTGATTCTTAATTTTATAACAGAAACAAAGAAAAATGCTTTTTTTTTTTTTTTTTTTTTTACAAAACCACCCAGTGGTGATTAAATACTACCAAAAGAAAGCTCTATTTGTATGAAAAAAGGACAGCAAAATCATATGGGTACAGTGTTGCATGACTGAATGAGTAATTGTCATTCAAAGTGCGACAGCACTGAAAGCTGAAAATTGGCCTAGTTAGGAAGGGGGATTAAATGCCAAGTGGGCAAGTGGCTAATGTAGTATGGGAGCAAGGAGTATTGGGCACTGAGGACAAGTCTATACATTTGCAATTGCAGCTGCCTAGACCCTGGTAGGGCAACACATAAGGATTAAAAGGTGCTCAGTGAACTAAGGGGCCACATTCTAGGTTGAAATTTGTTAAAGAAATCTGCTAGTTTGCAATATCTCCAGGACACTAAGGGTATGTTCCCAAAAGACTTCACCAACTCTGAGAGGCAGGATAGGGAACCCTGTGGGGCAAACGTGGCACAAGCTGTGTTCCCATCAGCAGCCCAGGAGCTAAAAAAATCCATGTTCTTCCTCAGGGGGGAACCATGGGTATGTTTCCAAGGGTGCTATAGGGATGTTTGAGGAGCATAGTGACCTGATATATTCAGCCTGTCCCACACAGACATGGAAGCCTGAGTTAACAGGGACACCCAGTCCGAGAGACCCCTAGCAGCCGGGATCCAGGAATCTCCTGCCAGATTCCTACCCGCCAACGTTTTTGCCAAGGGGACCCACAGTTTACTTGAAGAGTTGTGGCACCAATTTAAAATATACACTAGGGACATACGCCTGTGAAGGGCTTCAAATATATTTTTCTTGACTCAAGGTGGACTTATTCCTACCACCCTGCAGCAGATCTAGCCCAACCCATCGCCTGTGTGGTTGGCCTTTCATTTGCTTTAAGTGTTTGATGATTCTTCCAGTAAACATTTCAAAATCACAGAACCACGGGAAAAACAGACAATATACAGTATACAGCTTCGATAGATTGAACTATCTCTAGTATTATGGGTCTGAGGATAACAAAGCATTTATTAAAGCATATCTAAACCCAAAGATCACATTTTTATACATAGCAGCTTACCAATCCTTAAAGTGGTTCTAAAGTCTAAACATTGTTTACCTTAATGCATTCTTTACATTAAGGTAAAAAAAATGTTTGGGCATCAGCATTCCCCCTCATCCCTCCCCCTTCTACTTACCTGAGCCCTCATTTGATTTAGCTACAGCTCTTCTCTCCCCTCACTTCCAGGTCTCTCTGGCTTTGCTGGGACACTGGGAGCTATTGAATTTCGATCAAAGCCAGTGACGGAGCAGAGAGGGGCAGGGCCAAGCCCCGCTGTCTGTGTCAATGGCGAGCCCACACGAGTGCCCCCATGGGAAGCAGCTTTTCATGGGGCCACTGAACAGAGAGAAGGGGCCAGGAGCACCAGCAATGGACCCGAGAAAAGGAGGTTCACAGCCGCTTTGTGCAATTCCATTGCACAAAGCAGATAAATAGACATGTTTGTTATTAAACAAAATACCTTTACAATCTCTTTAAATGTTCTGATTGCATTCATTTTTTTTCTTTCTTTGTTTTCACCTGATGATCCTGCCAATAACACCTACCTTAGGGTGGCTCCCTATCTATGGAGGAGCAACGGAGGCGCACTTGGACAGCAGCACTGACTGGAGAGGGTAGTGTTAGATGGACTAATAGAATGGACTTACACAGGGCATTTTTTCAGCTGGAACTTGGTGAAACTCAGTTCTACCACCTCTGGCTCAGGCCCTCTGCTCCCTGCCTTCCACTAATACTTGTAAACACAGAAGTCCGGCTTCTGTGTTTATAAGTGACAGCTTGTCTCCCAACGGCTCCCACAGATCTGATCTCCTCAGCGGCTTCCACTGAGTGCAGGATGGGTACAGGGGAGATGCAGGTGCCTGGGGTGCAGTGCAGATGCCGACACCCCCACGGATGAGCTCCCTGAGTGAGAGAGGGGGAGCCACCTACAGTGTGCGGGGAGGTACTAGAGCTGGCTGGGTGCTTCAGCTTAATACAGAAACAAAAGTAAGACACGTGGACAATGGTGGAGCTTTTAAGGAGCGGGGGAGAAGATGGAGGCAGTGGGGGGGGGGTTAAATGGAGAAGTCAGACGCAAAGAAGGGTGAAAGTGAAATGAGGATGGGGGATGCAGAGGTAAGCGGCTGTTGAAGAAGGCTGAACTCGGCACTCTGTACATAGCGCACCCCTGAAATCTGTTCTCTGTGTTAACCGCCCCCCTCCAAACTCTGCACTCTGTACATAGCGCACCCCCAAAATCTGTACTCTGTGTTAACCCCCCCTCCAAACTTTGCACTCTGTACGTAATGCACTCCTGGTATTTAATGCCTCTTGAGACCCTCCCACTGTTAGTGAAATTTGACTACAGACAATAATTGATGAGGTTTGGAGGAAGTGTATGAAGGGGAGGGGGCTTTGGGGGGTCGTGGTTAAGTTCCTGCACCTATTTTCTGAGAAAAAAAGCCTTGGACTTACATAAGTGACTAACAAATTAAAGCCTAACTCCAGCTAACATGTTTAAAGCAGCGACAAAACTGTTTTTCTTTTCCTTTTGGGTAAAGGTTTTAACAAAATGAATAAAAGCTGATGATTGTAACCCCCCCTGCAGTGGAAAATGCTTTATCTCAACCCTCTAACCAACACTTTTGCTGCAGAGCTTGGTCTGTTAAAAAATAACAACAGGATCCACAAGTAAATAACAAAGTTACAGGGAGACTGTCATTTTTTTTATTTTGCCTTTAGCTCCATTTTAGGTAACCTACATTAGAGTACAATATGTTTATCAAGTTTTAAGTAGTAGGATTCAGTTTTGATATTTTATTCCAGGCCACAAGAAATAATATCACCAATGCACTAAGATTGAAATGACAAAAGAAAACAAAATAACCTCTATCCCAGTGTTCTGTATTTGTCCCTGTTGTATCTAATGGAAACCGTGATTTTAAAGGGCCTTCAAGGAATCAGCATGGTTTGAGTAGCCTCTCGAGACACATCATGTCAAAGTGTAATAAAACTAACCATGACAACAGGAAGGCTGGTAGTTTTGTTCCTTCTATTTAATTTGTTTTTCAGCACATACTAAAGTGAATACACCTGTAAGGGACTGCAAGAATTTGCTTCCGGCTGATAACAAGGAGACTTACCGCTAGTCATGATTAATAGAAGGCAGAGCAGGTCTTTTAAAGCAATTGTTAATGTGTCTCCTTCTTAGGAGCTCAACATCTGGGGATCGTATCACAGATATCCCAACAAGTTACTCATTCCATCCCAGCTTGTCAACAGTTGCTGATTTGAGCAATCAATTCTGAGCTCCCCTATGCATTATTCCAGCCACCATTCAATGAATGTACACACATGTAACACATAACAGCCTTGCTAAATGGACAATCAGGTGGCTTATTTTCCCAAAGCAAGCAATTTGTTTCTCTCGATACATTCTTAGTTAATTCAGAGTTGGAATAAGAAAAAAAAAATGCTGCCCTGGCATATGTAGAAGACCACACTGTTTTTTCATATGTGTTCAAACTTAACTGCTATTATTTATTGACTCTTCTGTGCAATCAGTACAAAACAGTGGAGTGAGTGCAATGTCTACAGGATGTAGTGAGTTTTTCTGGTTTATTAACACAGTGCAGCCTGACATTGTCTAGCCCCCAGGATCTCACAGATTTGACAGACTGGCAGTCTAAGCATGCATTTTCTTATTTTTTATTTCTGCGATTAACAAAGTAACACTTACAGCCCAACTTCACTTGTTTACAAGTTTATAGAGCTCCTTGCAGTGCTCAGAAAATGTATTGTCCTGTTAAACACTACGGGTAGCCATAGCCTCAATAATATAACCTCTAAATGACCAAAAATCTTATGCACTCATTACTTAGTATTCAAAGCTTTTCAAGTTTTAAAAAACTTTATTTAAAATGTATAGGACACACAGTTTCTTAGTAAAATTGGACCAGTGGAGAATAATAGTTGCTGCATTGTTATATAAATATATAATATGGAAACTTTAATAACCGTATGCTAGAAAATAGGTACGGTTATATAAGGAAAAAGGAAGTTAGGAAATAGATAAGTAGAAAAAGGCAGATTGCTCTTGCTACAAGTGAAGTTCTTTTTAATCAGGTGCAGTCATTTAAAGGAGTTATGCCGCGTACACACGATCGGAAGTTCGGCCAGCAAAAGACCGATGAGGGCTTTGGTCGGAAAATGCGACCGTGTGTATGCTCCATCTTACTTTTTCTGGCGGAATTCCCGCCAGCAAAAGATTGAGAGCAGGTTCTCTTTTTTTCGGTCGGAAAAAGTTCTGAACGGAAATTCCGATCATATGTAGCAATTCCGACACGCAAAATTCCTACACATGCTCGGAAACAATTTGACCCATGCTCTGAAGCATTGAACTTAATTTTTTCAGCTCATCCTAGTGTTGTACGTCACTGCGTTCTTGATGGTCGAAAGTTCAGCGAACTTTTGTGTGACCGTGTGTATGCAAAACCATGCAAGATTTTTCCTTTTTTTTTTATTATCTACAGTACAAATTACAGGTTCCAAGATGACATATCTACCAATCTCCTTTTTTTTTCAAAATAGCTCTTTTCAAATACAAAAAAAAAAAAACAATCTAAATAATAATAATTAAATATTTCCCTCTGTGATTGCAGGCTCCTTCTCTTGGCTCACATGTCAGCTCAGAGAGTGAGTTAACAAATTGGTATCCCTTATTTAAACGAATTACGCCAAGGGAAGTATGACATTCAATTTCTACACTAAAGCCCCATACACACGGTCGGAAAATCCGAACACCAAATCCATCGGATTTGGTCCGACGGATTTTGTCCGACACTGGTGTTGCATACACACGGTCGTACAAAGTTGTCGGAAAATCCGATCATTCTGAACGTGGTGACGTTTGTTGCCTACGACGGGACTACGTAGAGGCTAGTAGCCAATAGCTTTGGTCTTGTAATATGATCTGAGCATGCGTGGCACTTTGTCCGTCGGAATTCGCTACACACGATCGGAATTGGTGTGATCGGACTTTGTTGTCGGAAAATCTATCCAGCAGGAGATAGAACTTTGTCCGTCGGAAAATCTGATGGAAACTGTCCGATGGTGCCTACACACGGACAGAATCCATCGGAAGATCAGACCGTGTGTATGGGGCTTAAGAGTGCCTTGATAAAGTATTCATACCCCTTGAAATTATTCACATTTTGTCATGTTACAACCAAAAACGGAAATGTATTTTAATGGCATTTTATGTGATAGACCAACACAAAGTAGCACATAATTGTGAAGTGGAAGGAAAATGATAAGTGGTTTGCAATTTTTTTTTTACAAATATGGGAAAAGTGTGGTGTGCATTTGTATTCAGCTCCCCTGAGTCAATACTTTTTAGAGCCACCTTTTGCTGCAATTACAGCTGCAAGTCTTTTTGGGGATGTCTCTACCAGCTGTGCACATCTAGAGAGTGAAATTTTTGCCCATCCTTCTTTGAAAAATAGCTCCGTCCGATTGGATGGAGAGCATCTGTGAATGGCAATTTTCAAGTCTTTTCACAGATTCTCAATCGGATTTAATTCTGGACTTTGGGTCATTCTAACACATGAATATGCTTTGATCTAAACCATTCCATTTTAGCTCTGCCTGTATCTTTAGGATTGTTGTCCTGCTAGAAGGTGAACCTCTGCCATAGTTTCAAGTCTTTTGCAGACTCTAACAGGTTTTCTTCTGAGATTGCCCGATATTTGGCTCCACCTATCTTTCCTTCAACTCTGACCAGCTTCCCTGTCCCTGCTTAAGAAAAGCATCCCCACAACATGATGCTGCCACCACCACGTTTCACGGTGGGGATGGTGTGCAGGGTGATGTACAGTGTTAGTTTTCCACCACATATAGCGTTTTGCTTTTAAGCCAAAAAGTTCAAATTTGGCTCATCTGACCAGAGCACCTTCTTCCACATGTTTGCTGTGTCCCCCACATGGCAAATGGGAATTCTTATGGCTTTCTTTCAACAATGGCTTTCTTCTTGCCACTCTTCCATAAAGGCTAGATTTGTGGAGTGCACGACTAATAGTTGTCCTGTGGACAGATTCTCCCACCTGAGCTGTGGATCTCTGCAGCTCCTCTAGTGTTAGCATGGGTCTCTTGGCTGCTTCTACGATTAATACTCTCCTTGCCGGGCCTGTTAGTTTAGGTGGACGGCCATGTCTTGGTAGGTTTGTAGTTGTGCCATATTCTTTCCATTTTCAGATGATGGATTGAACAGTGCTCAAAGCTTGGGATATTTTTTTTTTTATAACTGAACCCTGCTTTAAACTACTCCACAACCTTATCCCTGACCTGTTTGGTGTGTTCCTTGGCCTTCATGGTGCTGTTTGTTCACTAAGGTTCTCTAACAAACCTATGAGGCCTTCACAGAACAGCTGTATTTATACTGAGATGAAATTACACACAGGTGGATGCTATTTACTAATTAGGTGACTTCTGAAGGCAATTGGTTCCACTAGTATTTAGTTAGGGGTATCAGAGTAAAAGGGGCTGAATATAAATGCACGCCACACTTCAGATATTTATTTGTAAAAAACGTTGAAAACCATTTATCATTTTCCTTCCACTTCACAATTATGTGCCACCGCTCGGTTTTTAGTGTAGAGGCATGGGGGGACAGATGCAGCATCGGATCAATGCTGCATCCACCTAGGTAAGAACGAATATATATTAAAAAAAAACATACTTCTTTTTTAAGATAAAAAAAACTGGTCTCCAGTGTTTTTTTATATCTCTTAATATTCAGCCAATAATAGGCTTGGCCAGTCCCGCTCACTTTTTTTTACTATCAGTTCATGATTATTGGCCCTGTACTGTGCACAATGATGTCATTGTTGACTGTTGGCCAGGGCTCCTTATGCCGTGTACACACGGTCGGACACTTACCGTGTGTATGCCCCATCTGACTTTTTAGGTCGAAAATTCAGACGGACTTAGATAGAGAACATGTTCTATATCAACTTCTATCGGGAAAACCGCTCATCTGTATGCTGTTCCGACGTTCCAAAAATGACACATGGTCTGAAGCAAGTACGAGATGTTGTACGTGTTGTCCCGTCGTACGTATTGCACGTCACCACGTTCTTGACGGTCGGAATTTGGTGTGACCGTGTGTATGCAAGACAGCTTGAGCGGAATTACGTCAGAACTCAGTCGAAAAAACCTTCAGAGTTTATTCCGACGGCAAAACTGGTCGTGTGTACGCAGCATTAGAGAAGAAGCTACTGGGGATTGGTCACACAGCATTAGAGGAAGGAGGCTAGATCAATGAATAAGGTAAGTATTACAGCTTATTCCAAAACCCATATACCTACGGAACATTTAACCCTTGCTGTGTGGGGAGAGTATTTTTTTTTCTGGTGCTCAGTATTGGGCTTTTAGTGCTGAAATCTCAACAAGACAGTCTCAAAAAGGGTGCATGCAACCACAGGTTGATTTATTCGATCTGTATCTAACCACACTTTACAGTGTCAGCTTTGAGTTTATTCACCCTTCAAGTAATTATGTTTTCACGGTCTGTGAAGGTCTTTATGAGGAAGGGGTTGAGGAATACCACCTTTCGTACTTAGACACTACCGATGCCTGCTGCAAATAGAGGGTGCGTATTTTCAGTAAGTTTACATTTCCTCTGTAACAATCAGCGTCAAGAAGACTTTGTACTGGTTATATAAGAGAGCTGAATTTAATGTAGTGATCAGCTAGAATATGCCTGTAAAATAATTTTACTTGTATACTTTAAAAATCAACACTGCGTTTGTTCAACGTACTATATTTGTATGCCAAATGTAAAAATTCTCTTCAATAATTTTGGATGATTTTAATGTGACTCAACAAGATTAAGCATTGACCTGCAGATGGAAAATCAGATTTATGAATTTATAAACATCATCACTTCATTATATGAGACTTGTAATTATCAAAAATTGACCAATATGCCTTGATATGAACATTCTGCCTCAGAAGGTAACTTCTTTGTTTCCATTTAGCTTCCAGCATCACCAGATGGGCACATAAAAGGAAACTGTAAAAAATATAATTGAATGCAATAAACATTGTTTTACATCTGAGTAAATAGTTTGTTAGTGTAACCACAACAAAATATGTTTTTTTTTTTGTTTTGTGTTTATATATGTGTTATTTTTTTTATTTAACTGCCTTTTCTTGTCAAACATGAATGTAAGATTACAACCTGAAATGCGTCAACCCTCTTCTGTGGCATAAAAACCAAAACAATGTATTGGAGAGAAGAAAGGAGTTGATTAAAGCAATTTATTTTATAAGTTGGTATGTTGGGTTATTCTTGCTGATTGCGAAACAGAATATTATGCTGAAATTCTCTGCAAGTCACAAACATAGCAGATGAACATCAGGATTCTGTCACCCTAAAACTGATGTTCCAAGTCTGTAATATCACTTGCAGATATAAAAATGTACAGCAGACTTACAAGATAGCTGCTTCCCAATACAAGGCAGCTGAATGAAAAAAAAAAGCTAATTATGCTGAACTTCCTCCTGTGTGCACTGTAAAGTGTACCAAGACACCTTTGGGAAAATGTCACCGGCTTTGGTAAATTGAAAACAAAATAAACACATCTGCAGCAGAACAATACATAACTTCATATGAGGAGATCAGAAAGACGGCAGAGCTGAGGAATAGCTGGATAGTACTCCTACCCCCTCAAATTACCTGGAAAATAAGGAAAATCAAATGTCATACTGGAAAGGGGTCTGTAGCATTGCGATTTTAGATGTATGCTTTTTATCACATAAAACCTTATTATATGTGATCAGGTTGATTTTGCACCAGTTGTTAGTCACAGACTGATGCTGAGAATGAACGTCAGCAGCTTAAAAAAAAAAAAGTGTTGTCCTGTGCTGAAGTCGGACGAGGCCTATACAAGCCATTCATTTGGTAGGTTGCTAGAGTTTATTAGGTTAGTAGTGCAATCGGGTTGGTTTATTTTTTTACATTTAGACATGTCTCTGGGTAAATAAGTAGCTTTAAAGGCCAATGATAAATCAATTAGCATGTTAGCATACACTGCTGGGACATAACAGGAACAACAACTGCTGACCTCCAAAAATCCCCCAGACTTTAAAATTGAAAAATCAATGTTGGTTCAGAAGAGCTGTGAAGAGAATACCAACATAGAAAGAGAAAGAGATTATTAAACGGCCAAAGTGAATTCACTGAAATGGGGTTTGTAAGCCTTAAAGTGGTGTTCTGGGAAAAAAAATTAAATTAAAAGCCAGCAGCTACACATACTGCAGCTGCTGGCTTTTAATAAATGGACACTTACGTGTCCTGCAGTCCCTCAATGTCTGCACAGCAGCTGATGTTTCTATCAGCTGTTGGGTGCTGCCGCCATTGCGGGTAAGGGAACCCAGCAGTGTAGCCTTTCGGCTTCACGCCGGGAACCCTACTGCTCATGCACGAGGCCCGAAGGAGGAGGGAACCCCGCGGTGACGCCGCGGCCGGACTCCCGGAAGTGGGAAAGGGTACCTGTCAAAGACAGTTATCCTGTCCCCCCCCCCCCCGAAAGGTGTCAATTGTGACACCGAAGGGGGGAGGAATCCGATGAGTGGAAGTTCCACTTTAGGGTGGAACTCCGCTTTAATGGTGTTTTAACATAAAACATTAATAACAGCAGTGCTGAAGTGCATTCTTCAGGCTGGGTTCACACTGCTGTACAGAGCGGCTCACAGCAGGGGACTGGTGCGTCCCTGTTCACTTCATGTCTGAATTTTTGGCTGAATACTGACCTGAAATGGAGCAGACGACGCACAGGGCTCCTATGCAATTCGCTGCAGAGCTGCGTAAACCAGCTCCATAGAGAGCCAATCACAATCTACTGACATGTGAATTTGATGCGGGGAAACTCGCATCCAATTTGCAATAGTGTGAACCCAGCCTCAGATCAAGCTCTGTGTTTTTGTGGAGTCCATTAAACCATAGATCTATGCTGGATTTAGACCTTGAATCTACCCCATGTTGAGATTACACTTCTTTTTTAATCTAAAAAGAGGCATCTTTTTTTTCTTTTCCTATTCTGCTTTTCTTTTCCCTTTTTCCTTTTCTCTTTTCATTTCCCCTTCCCCTTCCTTTTCCCACTCTGCTGTTTTGGTGACACACTTTTTATGATATTCTCGTAGTCTCAATGCACAGATTTACCCATTACCCATTATTTGAACCCTAGATGCCGTATTTTCTTGGCCTACATCTTTTTACTACTGCAGGACTAACGGGGGCATGCGATTATCTTCTATGTAAGCATATATTTTACTAGGTTCTGGTTTTTGCTATCCTAGTGGCTTCCTTTGCCCAATTGGTGATACATAACCTGCTAGGTGATCGCTTAAATATGCTATACAGTATTCTACTACCATGTCTCATTGCTCTTTGGGTTGCTTTGGCTCACCGTGGTGGTGGGTGTCTGCATCTACCTTTGTCCCCACATCCATGTTCTGTTTCCACCCCTTGCTGTCCTGCAATGCTACACCAGTCGGATTTATGCTCATTCATGACATTCATGTGATTTACTAAATTCATTCATTCACTTCTTATTTGTTATACTTTTTGGATTAATTGCTGGTACCTATTGTATGTATTTATTTTCATTTTACATAGAGAACCTACCTAGAAAACGTGCAAGCGTGAATCATGTAAAGCGTTTCTACCCTAGGCATCAACCTACACCAGGCCCATTTCTAATACCGATGATTATATCTATACAAGTTTCATGCTGAGTTTCAGTGTGCCCTAAGGGGTGGTTTTGGTGATGCGTATGTGGTAGCTTTTCTAGCATATGATGCTAGAAATTTTAAATTGTACTTTGTCAATTTTATATTTTTGTATCCATAAACTATTATATTTTTAGATGACTGTGGTACCTAAAAAGTCCATCGAGATTACACTTCTACCCTATGCACTAAAGTTCCAGCTTGCTGTTAATTTGATAAATGAACAAGAAATAATTCAGTGCAGTCAGACCACACTAAAATCCAATCTCAGACGCAATATTGCCAGGTTGAGCAATCCAATTGACTAAACAAGATTGGACAGGTCAAGGTGGCAAATGTACATAAAAGACAAATAGTGCGCTCTGCTAAAAATGTATTGACTAAATTCCACAATAAAAACTCACTTATAAGTGTAGCACTTTTGACAACAGTGCAAAACCAAGCGCTCAATAAATACAAATACTCAAAGGACTCGGAAGATAGCTCCTCCTCCCATAATCGCTACGTCCCGGGATGGGACTTTGTCATTACTCTTACTTTGGGCAGATGGTATTGTCTAATGTACAGCCTGGGTCTAGGATCCAAGGAGGTTTAACCACTTCAATACCAGACACTTTATTTTTATTTATTATTAGGTACTTATATAGCATATAGCACTTATTATTTACGCAGCGCTTTACATATATATTGTTCACTCACATCAGTCCTTGCCCTCAAGAAACTTACAATCTAAGGTCCTTACTCACATTCATAAACTAGGGCCAATTTTAGACAGGATCCAGTTAACCTACCAGCATGTCTTTGGCGTGTGGGAGGAAACTGGAGTACCCAGAGAAAACCCACACATGCCCAGGCCAATTTTTATCTTTCAGCCCTGTCACACTGACACAAACTGAATAACAATTGTGCAGTCATGCAACAGTGTACCCAAGTGAAGTTTTTATCATTTTTCCCACACAAATAGTGCTTTCTCTTGGTGCTATTTAATCACCACTTGTTTTTTTTTTTTGCTAAATAAATTAAAAAAGACTGAACATTTTGGGGGAAAAAAGCATTTTTCCTTGTTTTGTTATAAACTTTTGGAAATAAATAATCTTTCTTTATAAATGTAAGCCACATTTTATTCTGCTACATTTCTCTGTTGAAAATAACCCAAATCAGTGTATATCATTTAGTCTGTAGGAAAGTTATAGAGTCCACAAACTATGGTATATATCTGAAAATCGATCAATCCTGATTTGCTGACAGCCCCATATCTCATATCTTGAGAGCCAAAAATGACAGGACAGTACAGATACCCACAAATGATGCCTTTTTGGAAAGTAGACACTCCAAGGTGTTTAGTAAGAGGCATGGCAAGTTTTTTGAAGTTGTACTTTTTCGGCACAATTTTTTGGAAACTGAAGAAAATAGTTTTTCTCACATTTTATTTTTTATAATATACTTTCACCAGTGCAGTACAGCATAATCGTATAACTGTTGTGGCGGTGATCAGGGAGACTGACTGGTGACAGTATGTAAAAAAAAAAAAAAAAAAGTTATAATTTTTTTCAATATCTAAATACTTTTTTTTCTTGTATATCCCTTTTTTCAAATATTTTTTTACATACTGTGATCAGAGCCATGCAGTGTTACCTTAGGAAGGTGATCAAATTTTTTTTTATTTTTCAAACACTCTGATTGCTGTGTGATGAACCCTGTTGTAAGCAACCATTTTTTTCTGAATCAAATCCATTCCTTCAGTGTGTGCTATTGTGATTAGCTGTGGTGGACTTGTCTGTACCATGTAATCACTGTGACAATCACAAAGATCAACACAATAGTGTACAATGAATGATATGAATGGAAGCCACCGAATGTGTGCAATTGTCATGTGATCCACTATGATTGGTCACAGTGATCCCATGGTACCGGCAGCAGCCCCGTACACTGATCTGTCATCCGCTGTGTCCAGTGGACATAGTGGGTGACAGATCGCGCCGATCCTGGGAGGGCATCATATTTAAGCAGTTAAATCACACAATTATCAATCTGAAAAATAATCTGGGTACTTGCAGACACCACAAGGTGCCTGCCCTTCACACTGTTACTTTAGAAACCTGTTAGGCTAGATCCTCTTCACTGTGTAATAACACCTGGTAATGGTTGCATGTTTACCAGAAATGTGTTGGAAATCTGAGCAAATGTTGGACAGGCTATTATTAGGTTAATTAGTTTCCCTGGCTTTTATACTGACCTATTCAGTTGCATAATTTCTGACTCTGACCTGGAGCCAGTATGCAAATTAGCAGTTTTAACTTCATTCTGACTTGTTCGTGGTCAGTGACTCAGAAAGAATTGAAGTTGCATTTTCAGAAGAAAGTCAACAATGGCAGCCTTTCAGTTCAAATGTTCTTTCAATATGTAAAACTCATAAGGGCTCACCATATTTTTCTACAGTCTAGCCTTGCGTTTTTAAGTCCAGGATAGCGTTGGTTCTCAGATTTAGTTAACTTCTTTATTGGAAGTTTAAAGAGGTTGTAAACTCTTTAAAAAAAAGAAAACCTGTAAGATAAAGGCATAAGGAGCTAGTAAGCATTGCATACTAGCTCATTATGAAATTCTTACCTTAGAATGAAGCCTTCCAGCGGCGCCCACACACCACCGAGATGGCTGACATTTTCCCTAGAGTTTCTTCCAGGTTCACAGGCTCCGGTGCTGTGAGTGGCCGGAGCCACGATGACGTCACTCCCGCACAGGAGTCGCCTCTCATGGCACAGGGCTCAGAAGGAATGGCACCTGTGGCCATTCCTTCAGAGCACATGCGCCAGTGAAGTCACTGGCTGCATGTAATGTAAATATCTCCTAAACAGTACACATTTAGGAGATATTTACGCTACCTATAGGTAAGCCTTATAGGCTTACCTATAGGTAAATATCTGGAGAGGAAGTTTACTGCCTCTTTAAGGTGACATATAATATATTAAAGTAGTTTTAAACCCTTACAAACCACTTTTCACTACAGGTAAGCCTGTAATAAGGCTTACCTGTAGGTACCCCGGATATCTCCTAAACCTGCACGGTTTAGAAGATATCCACTGTATCAGCATGTGCCGACATCATCAGTACATGTGCACTGAAGCAACGGCTCATTCCTGCCATTGCTTCAGTTGATGTGTGGTGACCAGCAGCTCCCACGCACATGCCAATCACAGCGCTGGAGCCCGCGAACACTGAAGTAACATTCCAGAGACATGTTGCCGCTGCACCAGCTTCAATATAAGGTAAGTATTTCATGCGATGCATACTAGCTCGTTATTCCTTTGTCATGCAGGTTTTTATTTTTCTTGGATGGGTTTACAACCACTTTAAGATTATATAACAGTTTGGAAACCATTTGTACTGAAAATCAGAAGAGCAAAAGCACTGTGAGAGATAGACAATACTACAAATATGTGAGTAAGAATGACACCTTCTAGAGGGGACTCGAAATCTGGAATGGCAATACTGTTACTTTAGAAATTTGTTAGGCTAGAAAAAAACGTATTATTATACGCTGTTTTTAAAAACGCACCAGTTTAAAAGTGATCAAACATTTCATAATAGCGACATTGCTGTATTCATTATTATATATGGTATTATCCTAATGTGGATGCTTTGTTAGATTTTAGTGGGATCACAAAATGCTGGGTGCCTTGATGCAGCACCCCTATTTTTATTAGAAAGACGTGTAATTACTGTAGATGTTTGTTGGCAGATGGCAATGAATCAGGGAAAAAATAAAAAAACAATATTATATATATATATATATATATATATATATATATATATATATATATATATACTCATGCTATGAAAGTGTTATATGTGTGTGTATATATATATATATATATATATATATATATATACAGTAATTATACCATGTAATATATATATATATATATATATATATATATATATATATATATATATATATACAGTGGTGTGAAAAAGTGTTTGCCCCCTTCCTCATTTCCTGTTCCTTTGCATGTTTGTCACACTTAAGTGTTTCGGAACATCAAACCAATTTAAACAATACTCAAGGACAACACAAGTAAACACAAAATGCAATTTGTAAATGAAGGTGTTTATTATTAAAGGTGAAAAAAAATCCAAACCATCATGGCCCTGTGTGAAAAAGTGATTGCCCCCTTGTTAAAACATACTATAACTGTGGTTGTCCACACCTGAGTTCAATTTCTCTAGCCACACCCAGGCCTGATTATTGCCACACCTGTTCACAATCAAGGCATCACTTAAATAGGAGCTGCTTGACACAGTAAGGTCCACCAGAAGATCCTTAAAAGCTACACATCATGCCGAGACCCAAAGAAATTCAGGAACAATTGAGAAAGAAAGTAATTGAGATCTATCAGTCTGGAAAGGGTTATAAAGCCATTTCCAAAGCTTTGGGAATCCAGCGAACCACAGTGAGAGCCATTATCCACAAATGGCGAAGACATGGAACAGTGGTGAACCTTCCCAGGAGTGGCCGGCCGCCCAAAATTACCCCAAGAGCGCAGCGACGACTCATCCAAGAGGTCACAAAAGACCCCACAACAACATCCAAGGAACTGCAGGCCTCCCTTGCCTCAGTTAAGGTCAGCGTTCATGCCTCCACCATCAGGAAAAGACTGGGCAAAAATGGCCTGCATGGCAGAGTTCCAAGGAGAAAACCACTGCTGAGCAAAAAGAACATCAAAGCTCGTCTCAATTTCTCCACAACACATCTTGATGATCCCCAAGACTTTTGGGACAACATTCTGTGGACCGATGAGACAAAAGTGGAACTCTTTGGAAGGTGTGTGTCCAAGTATATCTGGCGTAGAAGGAACACTGCATTTCAGAAAAAGAACATTATACCAACAGTAAAATATGCTGGTGGTAGTGTGATGGTCTGGGGCTGTTTTGCTGCTTCAGGACCTGGAAGACTTGCCGTGATAAAAGGAACTATGAATTCTGCTGTCTACCAAGAGATCCTGAAGGAGAATGTCCGACCATCTGTTCGTGTACTCAAGCTGAAACGAACTTGGGTTCTGCAGCAGGACAATGATCCTAAACACACCAGCAAGTCCACCACCGAATGGCTGAAGAAAAACAAAATGAAGACTTTGGAGTGGCCTAGCCAAAGTCCTGACCTGAATCCTATTGAGATGTTGTGGTATGACCTTAAAAAGGCCGTTCATGCTCGAAAACCCTCTAATGTAACTGAATTAGGACAATTCTGCAAAGATGAGTGGGCCAAAATTCCTCCAGGACGCTGTAAAAGCCTCATCGCACGTTATCGCAAATGCTTGGTTGCAGTTGTTGCTGCTAAGGGTGGCCCAACCAGTTATTAGGTTTAGGGGGCAATCACTTTTTCACACAGGGCCATGATGGTTTGGATTTTTTTTCACCTTTTAATAATAAACACCTTCATTTACAAATTGCATTTTGTGTTTACTTGTGTTGTCCTTGACTATTGTTTAAATTGGTTTGATGTTCCGAAACACTTAAGTGTGACAAACATGCAAAGGAACAGGAAATGAGGAAGGGGGCAAACACTTTTTCACACCACTGTATATATATATATATATAAAATAATATATATACATGTATTAAAACCAACAGCAGTGGAAAAGTATTTTTTTACTACTGTCCTTCTTCTGGCAAGAGCAGAAGGTGAAATATTTGGTATATCATCATTTGCTTGTACAAGTTCAGATGCTGTGACTTGGGATGTGTTTGATTAATTGACAGATTACATCCCTGTGGTTCTTCTCTCCAGGGTTGCCAAAAGGACTGACCCCTGCAGGAGTAAAGGCCCTTAATATCCATTTCACCTATATTTTATTCTGCTGACAAGCAGCGAACGCCTTTATTGCACCATAAACTGTCCTGCAATTTTACTACTGTAGCTGAGAAAAGAATTTACTGTTATACGATCTGCTTTTTTGCAATACATCTGCGGCCAAAGGGGTGAAAAGATGTCACAAAAATAATGATAATTAAAAGTGTCTGGGATCTTTTCTATTTGCATAGGTATAACCTTGCCGTCTTGCTGCACATATCTTCATCCCGACTCAGACTTTGCGCTTTAATCATTGTCCCTGTGTTAAATGAAGCTGACCTCTTACACCTTAGTGTACTGGCATGTTTTATGTAACCTTTCATTCTAGATCTTTCTCCCATTGCTTTTTTTAAGGGTGATCATTTTTTTCCCCCCTCTCTTTGAAGGAGAAGTAACATTAGCTACATTTGCTGTCAGAGGAAATTGTTTTGTTTAAACCATTTGAAAGGCTTGTGCCAATTGGTTACCTTTTTTGTATGTTCAAAGTATCACAGCTTACTCTGTGTGCTTTTTCCATCTGCTGATACCCCTGATGTATTTGTTCCAATGGCTCTTCTTTAATAGCTCCCAGAGGTTTAAGGTGCGAAAACTTCTTAGGAGACCTGCTTATTTCACAAAGCCAAAGTTGTGCTACAGAAACCGCTTTCTGGAGTTATAGAAAAAAAAATAGGAAATATAGAATGAAATATGTCTGGGTAAAAAAATACACACGTATACCTGACTGCTATATTTTTCATGGAAATGATTAGTATAGGTATCAGGACCTTATTACAGCATGCTGACCCACATGATTGTGTAAAGTGTTCTGAAGCTTCCTTAACAAGTCCTTAGAGTCTATATTAACGACCAGAACCAAATGTAGTGGAGAAGCAAAACATAAATTGTGCGGCAAACCTATAGGGAAGTGATAAGGAAGCATAAGAAGCCACTGAGGGACTGGCTGGGTCTTCTGGCTCATATTTAGATAGATGAACAAAGCAGGGAATGCAGACCTGGTAGTGACCAAGTGACACTTTGATACATGAGCACAGACCAATATCTGTAGTATAACTGGAGAGCATGAACATATAAATTATTACCCATAAATGCCATAAGAAAAAAAAAAATCCTGAAAAAGAGGCAATGAATAAAAAAAAAAAAAATGTTTATTTTAAATATTTTTTTTAAATTCACTATTTTTCCTTTTGTACCCAATGCTTTTTACTGTAAATCACACCTAGAAGTTCCTTTTTAAAGGAAATGTATTTTGGGGGTTTCAATAGACTCTTTCTTTTTATACATGTGTATGTGTTAAATAAACTTCACTGCCTGGTGGCTTTTTTCACACTCCATTAATCTGCTTAAAAGATCCCTTTCCGCAATAAGTCGGTGCCTTTAAATCATACAGAGACGGTATACATACAAAGCCTTGGTCGAGCTGTATTTCTTTGATGCTGTGATACATATTTATTGTTAATTTCCTTCTCTTCTTTAATGGTTAACTGACTTGAACGAAGAGTGGTGTAAACCCTTTGGGTGCCAGGTGTCATATGTAACATCAAGCCATCGCCTTATGCTGTAAAAAGACACATATTTGTACCAAGCTAAAAGGCAGCTTCAATTGCCACACAGGGGTTAAGTAAGATAATAAGCCAAGAGTGTGAAAAAGATGACTTTGTCTTTTCACATTAGCAGAAGCCATGTTCAAGTGGCAGTATCTATGAAAATGCTGTTCACCCTTTAATGAGACTACAGTGTGTTGGTGTACTGGTCTAATTAATCCCATATTTTCACAAAGCATAATTATTGAGCTGGAGCTGAGTTATTTGGCTAGTTGAGGTGGAGAGGAGCCGGCACTGTCCTTTTTCTTAGCTTCTAGCGATTTATTATGCCATACAGAAAGAACCATTGCAACCTCCTGGTATAAGACTATCTGTCATCTCTACATTATCAGTAAAATACACCAACTTCCATACTGTGCTACAAGGGCTTTAGCAAATTGCTATTTTTATGGGATATGATAAAAGAAATGCTACCTTATGTTCACATTTTTAACTGTCTACTGCACAGAATACACAGAAAAAATATGGCTGCATTATATACAAAGCTGGATCGTATGCATCTCTAAATGTAAACTATTCTCCGTAGTCCACTGGCAAGCACTGTGTAAGCAAAGATGTAAGTTGGGGATTGGATGTGTGTTCACAGTTTTACTACTGAATATTTTTGCACAATCATATTGCCAAAGCGTTCATAGATGTTCAATGAGCAGACATTCCCGGTGTCATTCTTAACTTACTCTTTTCTTTGGGGGGAAATAAATACTGGCTTTAAAAATCCAATAGAACTAACTGACTATTTCTACCTAGATCTGTAATGCAAGGAAAATTGTGTTCTGTGATCTAAAAGTAACCTTGCAATACATTTAATTGCTTCCATACAATTTGTTCAGATTAGGTAAGACACATCTACTGCCTATGGCCACCTTAAGAAATGCAAGGCCACATTATGTCTGATAATAGTACACAAATACATTTTTTAAGACAAACTACCCAGAAATGGCTGATCCAACCCAGAAGAGCCGCATCATCCAGTGAAGAGGATTACTTTCTTCAGAAGACAGTGCCAGACGAAAGGTCATCATTGTAGCAAAACCTGCTTTGTTTTAACTACTGCTAGGCTGCTTTTTTTTTTGGCATCAATAAATTGAAACAGCAGTCTGGATCGTGTATCCATAAAAAAATATGGTGACGTTTTTCCAGCAGACGCCCACCAATTCCCACAAAGCTTATAAAAAAGTCACTCTCCTGTAGCTGGATTCCCTATTAATTTGTTCTATACTGTGGAAAATCCATTGTGAAAGCATAGTGCCATAATTAGAATAGTACTGGCTATGACTGTAGAACAGAAGTGGGAATACTAGTATGGATATCTTCCCAATGGAACTCTTAAAGCGGTTCTGCACACATCTATGCATGTTGCACTCTATCGCTTCTATACCATCTAAATACTTCTAAATGCTGGTTTAATTCTCCATCTGGTAAGCATACCTATTATCTATAGTTCATCTTTTTTTGTTTTGTCCATGCGGCGGTAAGCGGGCTATATGCGGGGATCCGCATCATTTCCTGTTGAAAACACAGTGTCTCCTGGGATCTCGTGTAATTAATCCCAGGAGTCATCGCGGAGGTCAGATGCGAAATCTCGCGTTATTTCAACGCCGCTCGTAGCTGTGAAGCAACTGAGCATGCACGGGAAACGGCAATGAATGCTGGTTCCTCAGAACGAAGGGAAGGAGGAAGTGTTTGCTTGTGGGCTTCAAATGCCCACACGCAAGATGACATCAGACAAGATACATTTTTAAAAGACTTCATTGCATATAAAAACGGACGGAGAGAACGGGCAGCGTCAATACAAGTAAGCGGATTATAAGATAGACATTGTTTACAATCATTCACCTAAAGAAAAAAAGTATTTAAGTCAGTGCAGAACCGCTTTAAGATATATATATATATATATATATATATATATATAATGCCAGCCAAAGATTCAATTTGGTAAGAACTACAAAACTGAATTACTAGTTCTGGGTGAAATTGACCTTTAACCTCTTGCGGATCGTAATGCGTAAAGTATTGACAGAGTTTTGCTACATAATTAACAAATGTTCACTCAGAGACTCATGTCCTAGTTGGTTTAAAGAAGACATAAAGCTAAAAATCCATAAATGAATAAGCCACAGCTAAGGTGGGTGATGAGCATTATTTTGCCTTCTACAGATAATAAAATATCTAATTGTTAATATACTTATTCAGGATTTCATTTTCTGATGGGTGTCAGTTTGTTAAAATAGTGGTATATATAGTAAAGGATGGTCACTTTCTGACCTCATCATTCTCATTTGAATCAAAACTGGTAAAAGCTAGACACCAAATAAAAAGGCCATTTTATCTCCAAAGTAACAAAAGACCAAAAAAAGAGGCTTGATTTAAATTTTTCTTGACATACTTTTTATAGTAGGCAACTGCTTATTCATTGAGAGACAATCAGCTGTGATGCTTTGGGAAACCATTGTGACTCCCATGGACAATTTGATAAAGCTACATCTCCATTACACTTCCAAGACCAAGAACCTCTAGATATGAATACATTTTAGGAAGGAAGCCAGTATGTACAAATAAGCACAATACTCTGAAGTATGTACTGTTGTTATTGATGGTTTCATGGAAATGTGTTTATCAACCCCCACCTGCTAAGTATAAAATAGCTGATAACAGATTCATAAAAATCGAAGGAAGGCTTTCTAGTCCCCAGAGGTCAGTACATTATGTTTCTCTGAGAGGGTTGTTTTTGGTCATTAATTGTCATACCTTTATCCATGACAAGGCATGACAAACAGTACCGTCTGAAATGCCTCAAAACATTAGTTGTACTTATCTGTAAGATGGTTCCCTACAGCTTGTTTTTACCTTCAGGATATGTCCCTTCTTTTCTATTATTAATGTGCACAGCTTTGATGTTCGATGGATACATGTTGGCTGGTGAACAATTCTTGGTACAACCACAACTTCATGATATTTCTAACTCCATCTAATTAAACAATATACTTCATACTGTATATTGTGGTTATAAGCCCTCTAATACATTGTTAGTGCTAGCAATTTAGTGCAATATAGGTTTTGTGTGTCTCTTGACCAAAATCTAATTTTTTTCGGATATATTCTGCTATTTCTTTTATTTGAATTCTAGTTCAAAAAAATATTGCCTAATTCTTACTATTTGTGAACTCAACAATTCTTTAGGCGATTATGGACCATTGTTGCATTGCAAATGTCTCAACACAGAATTGTGACTAAGCATATTAAAATTGTATTAAATCTTTAGAATAGTTTATTTAATAACATAGCTATTGTATGGGTTAACCCATAGCAATTGGTCATGGGTTTCATATTAATAGGGGTTTTACATTCTGCAATTTATTTGTTGTATTTTCTTATGTGTTGTGCTCCTGTTTTGTATACTACAGTTTTTGCTTTGTGCCCAAATGTTCTAATGCCCCGTACACACGAGCGGGAATTCCGCCAGAAAATGTCCGATGAGAGCTTTTGGTCCGAAAATGCGACCGTTTCTGCTCCATTGGACTTTTGCTGGTGGAATTCCAGCCAACAAAAGATTGAGAGCAGGTTCTCAATTTTTCGGTCTGAAGAAGTTCCGATCGAAAATTTCGATCATGTGTACCAATTCCTACGCGCAAAATTCCTACGCATGCTCGGAAACAATTTGATGCATGCTTGGAAGCATTGAACTTAATTTGCTCGGCTTGTCGTAGTGTTGTATATCATCGCGTTCTTGACGGTCCAAAGTTCAGAGAACTTTTGTGTGACCGTGTGTATGCAAGCCAAGCTTGAGCGGAATTCCGTTGGAAAAACCATCCTAGATTTTTCCGACGGAAAATCTGGTCATGTGTACGCAGCATAAAGCCCCATACACACGGTCGGATTTTCCGATGGATTCTGTCCTATCGGACAATGTTGTCGGAAATTCCGACCGTGTGTAGGCACCATCAGACATTTTCCATCCGATTGTCCGACGGACAAAGTTTTATCTCCTGCTCTCAAATTTTCCGACAACAAAGTCCGATCACACTAATTCCGATCGTGTGTAGTGTAGTCCGACGGACAAAGTGCTACACATGCTCAGATCACATTACAAGTACAAAGCTATTGGCTACTAGCCTCTACGTAGTCCCGTCGTAGGCAACAAATGTCACCACGTTCAGAATGATCGGATTTTCCGACAACTTTGTCCGACCGTGTGTATGCAACACCAGTGTCGGACTAAATCCGTCGGAAAAAATCCGATGGATTTTGTGGTCGGATTTTCCGACCGTGTGTACGGGGCATAAGAGTGTTTTTTTGCACATAATATCACAGAAGAGTGTGAGTCTGTATACCTGGGGTAAGCAAGCCATCAATTGCGATCTATCTGTCAACCGTAGACAGCTGACAAGTAGATTGTGAACATGGCTCTGCTTCCCCCCAGCCTCCGCTGCTCTCATATTCACAGCAGAGCGGAGAGTGGGAGGCAGCATAATGCTAAATGGAGGACGGGAGCTGTCAGAGTTAACTATTCATAATAACCAGCAGGTGATTGGTTGCTAGGACACTGGGTGATCCTAGCAGCCAATCACCTGCTGGTTATTATGAAAAGTTAACTTTGGCGCCTCCCACTCCCATCCTCCATCTAGCACTATGCTCCCTTCCAGTAGATGACACTGCTTTGGAGGATGGGGAGGAAGAAGACACTGCTTTCAGGGGGCAGAGGGCACTTTGTAAGGGGCTTAGGACACTGCTATGGGGCAGAGGACACTATAGTGAGTGGGGGGTGATGTGAAGTGGGGCAGAGGACACAGGGAGGGATAGAAAACACTACTGAGGGGGGGGCAGAGGACACTGCAATGGGGGGGGGGGGGGCAAAGGACACTACAGTGGGGGGGTGTGATGTGAAGGGGCAGAGGACAGTGTGTTTGGGGGGGGCAAAGGTGCAGAGGACACTACTGTCACTGCTGTGGGGGTGATGTGAAGTGATGTGAAGGGGGGGAGAGGACTTGACTGTGCCACACTATATTTTCTTCATTCTGTTTTATTGTGAGCCTGATAGTTTTTTTTAAGGGTGACGCCCAGCCCCCTCCACCCAGCCCTTCCACTGGGTATCTTTGATCTTATCCATGTTGTCCAGGTATATCTTAACCTCTGAAGGGTTGCTTACCCCTGCTATATACCCTCAGTGGTAACTGTAAGCGTGCACCAAGGCACTGAGAATAAATGAACAGAGTGATTGACCTTCATTAGGGACCCCTTGCTGTGAGTTAGGCTTTGCTGCATGCTCATGTCCAGTAGCAGACAGAGTCGAGGCACAGGCTAGAGGTCATTGTATTTATTTTTCATTTATTACAGCTACTTATTTAGCACCATCAATTTACGCAGCACTTTACATATATGTTGTACCTTCACAACAGTCCCTGCCCTCAAGTAGCTTCAATCTAAAAACCATGCAGGCACAGGGAGAACATGCAAACTCCAGGCAGGTAGTGCCATGGTTAGAATTCTAACCAATGACCTTAGTGCTGCTAGTTGGAAATTCTAACCACTTTGCCACTGTGCTGCCCCATACATAGATGTTAAGGCAGATGGGGAGCTGGGCAGTCATGGTACAGCCTTGAGGTCAGGGAATAAGTCTCTAGTTGTGATGTTGAAGGTGAGTCTACAGTGGCAGCTCATTGCACACAATGTACTTATGTGCAATGTTTTCCATGCAATTGTCATTAAAACATTTATTCATATTATGTATCTGATTACTTTTCTTCGGTCAAAGAGAGAGGATTTTTTATGTTTGAAAATGCAGCAGTTTGAGGAAATATAGCTAGAATAACACAATCCGAAAAAAAAAAAAAACCCACTAATGCCAGCCTCTCAAGTGTTTAAAGAGTAAAGAACTACAGATGATCTCTGATAGGGCGATAGCTAAGCTTTTATAGCACACCTATATTTTCTCTGCAGTGCTCCCACTTCTGTAATATCTTGATTTCTGTATTTGGCAGTGAAGAACAAAATGCTTGACATTAAAACCCGACTGATGCTCAGTATGGGATATAATATGTTATAACATGAGGACATGTTTTTTCTCCAAATGCAAACCTTTTCTACTCATACCCAAAGGGAATCCTGATTCAGATACACTATATTGTCAATATTATTGGGGCAGCTACCTTTACACGCACGTGAACTTTAATGGCATCCCAGTCTTAGTCCAACTCTTCTGGGAAGGTTGTCCACAAGATTTAGGAGTGTGTCTATAGGAATGTTTGACTATTCTTTCAGAAGCGCATTTGTGAGGTTAGGCACTGATGTTGGATGAGAAGGCCCGGCTCGCAGTCTCTGCTCTACTTCATCCCAAAGTTGTTCTATCGCTCATCCATGTCTTTATGGACCTTGCTTTGTGCACTGGTGCACAGTCTTGTTGGAACAGGAAGGGGCCATCCCCAAACTGTTCCCCACTAAGTTGGGAGCATGAGGCCAGTCAAGTTCCTTCACCCCAGACTCGCTCATCCACACTATATTGCCAAAAGTATTGGGCCACCCGTCCAAATCATTTTGTAGAGGGGGGGGGGGGGGTTATGGTGTGGGATTGTTTGTCAGGGGCTTGGCCCCTTAAATCCAGTGAAGAGAACTCTTAAGGCATCAGCATACTAAGACATTTTGGACAATTTGATGCTCCCAACTTTGTGGGAACAGTTTTGGGATGGCCCCTTCCTGTTCCAACATGACTGCGCACCAGTGCAAAAAACACCAGTGCAAAGACATGGATTAGCGAGTTTGGGGTGGAGGACCTCAACCCGATAGAACACCTTTGGGATGAATTAGAGCAGAGACTTCTAGCCAGGTCTTCTCATCCAACATCAGTGTCTGACCTCACAAATGCGCTTCTGGAAGAATGGTCAGACATTTCTATAGACACAATCTTAAACCTTATGGACAGCCTTCCCAGAAGAGTCAAAGCTGTTATAGCTGCAAAGGGTGGGCCAACTCATTATTGAACCCTATGGACTAAGACTGGGATGCCATTAAATTTCATGTGTGTAAAGGCAGGTGTCCCAATACTTTTGGCAATATAGTGTATATCTGTACAAGAAGCAATGACTCTGTCAGAGCGGCTGCTGCTTCCTAACTGTAGATGAGCATTGTTCTAGAAGTTCCTTACTAAAGAAACCATTGTAAGCGTTTAGACAACCTACTGGTGACCCTGCAAATGGCATCTTCTCTGCTGATGGTTAAAGTGTATTTCGAGCCAATTACTCTTTGTTTCTTTAGGTTAAATAAAATGAATAAAAGGTGACACACATTTTCTAAGCCAGAACTTGGTTTATAGTAGAGTTATAGAACGGACATCAGGACACTGCCTCTCTGATCATGATGGTTCAATCATTCAATAACAACTTCTGGATATATGGTTAGGAGTGCGTAATACAAACTTTCATCTCACTTGAAACCCATTTAAATCTGTATTTGTTAGGAATAGATACAGCCAATGAATTTCAGGGGATAGGACACTCCCTGCTTTAGGGCTTGGGAAATGATTGGTGATATAATCAGAATGAATATGTATAGAGAGCCTAAATTTAAACCTGGATCATAACTAGCATGTCCTTATGGCAAGTGAACAGCAGTCTGAATCTCTTATACAATAGTTACTCATTTGGTATCCTTTGGAAGATTATCAGTGTATTGGTAACGACAGTAAAAAAATGAGGATTTCCCATCAATTTTGGTCCCAGTGACAATGGTCTTCAGGACAAAGAGAGAATTATTCTCCTTAGAGGGGACACAGGCAGCAATAAAAGAACAATTCGAGACTTTCCTTACTCTATCCAGAAATGTTTAAAAAACATTTTTTGTTATACATTTTAGTGGTACATTTATAAAGCAGTAGACATGTGCACAACAAAAAATTGTGTTTTGTTTTCCTTCTTTACGTTTTCGTTGATTCGTAAAAATTCGTAATTTCGTAAGACGTGAGTTTTCATATTCGGACTCGTATTTCGTATTTTCATAACAGTTTTATTTTCTTTGATACAAAATGATTCGTAATTCCGTTATGCCGCGTACACATGGTCGGAATTTCCGATGGGAGCTTTTCATCGGATTTTCCGACCGTGTGTATGCCCATCGGTCTTTTTCTGTCGGAATTTCCAACAGACTTGGATTGAGAACCTGTTCTTAATTTTTCAGACGGAAAACCTTTCTATCTGATTTTCTGATCGTGTGTATGTAATTCCGACACGCAAAATTCCGACGCATGCTCGGAAACAATTTGACGCATGCTCGGAACCATTAAACTTCCCTTTTATAGTGCTGTCGAACGTGTTGTATGCCGCGGTGTTATTGACCGTCAGAATTTGGTGGGACCGTGTGTAGGCAAGACAGTTTGAGCGAAATTCCGTTGGAATTCCGACAGGAAAACCATCAGAGCTTTTTCCAATGAGAATTCTGACCTTCTGTGTACGCGGCATGAGTCTAATTTTCTTTGATTCGAAATTCGTAATTTTTTTAGATAATAGTTTTCGCTTATTCGGTACACTACTCGTAATTTAGTAATTGTTACTTTTGTGAAATTGCCTTTTTCATTGATTCGTACTTTCATAGGAAATAAAGAATAATCATCCTATGCTTGCTTTTCTAATAAGTCCTGTACTTACTCCAGTCCACTCCCTCAGTCACGAGACCTGACTCAGTCTCCTCAACTGAATCTAAAAAGATTCAGGAATGCAGTGTGACTCAGACACAAAAGGGATAAGCTGATTGGCTAAAGATATTAAGTAAGATACATCACTCACTAATACACTGCCCATTCGAAAGAACGATTCGAGAACACAAATTTACGAACATACATATTAACCACTTGCCGACCAAGGACGTCATATGACGTCCTTGACTTTAAGTGGTGATATCTGAATGATGCGTGCAGCTATTGGCATCATTCAGATATCATTTTTACCGGCCGGCGATTCTGTGCACCATAAGAATGATCATAGCGGCAGTTCCGCCGCCTGATTGTTCTTATAGGCAGCGGGAGGGGACGTCCCCCCCCTCCCGCCGCCATCCGGTGCTTCTCCGGGCTCTCCCGTGCCATCGGGGGCCCGGAGAAAGAATCGCTCGCCGCCGGATGACGAGCATAGAGATTTCCGGTGACCAGATGGTCACCAGTCATCTCTATGACCGTCGGAGGTCCGGGCGCGACGTTATGACGCCACGCCCGGTACCCGGATGTAAACAAAGCCGCGATCGCGGCTGTCAGCATGAGATCGGTAAAAATTTTTTTACCGATCTCATGCTTTCCAGCCTGGAGGAGAGATGTGGGGTCTTATTGACCCCACATCTCTCCATAAAGAGGACCTGTCACATACATTCCTATTACAAGGGATGTTTACATTCCTTGTAATAGGAATAAAAGTGATCCAAAATATATATTTTTTTTAACAAGTGTAAAAATAAAAAAAAATGAAGTAAAATAAAAATAAATAAATAAAAAAAAAAAAATTAAAACGCCCCTGTCCCCTGTAGCTCGCGATCAGAAGCTAACGCACACGCAAGTCCCGCCCGCATATGTAAACGCCGCTCAAACCACACATGTGAGGTATCACCGCGTGCGTTAGAGCGCGTGCAACAATTCTAGCACTAGACCTCCTCCGTAACTCTAAACTGGTAACCAGTAAAAAATATTAAAGCGTCGCCTATGGAGATTATTAAGTACCGAAGTTTGGCGCCATTCCACGGTTGTGCGCAATTTTAAAGCGTGACATGTTTGGTATCTATTTACTCGGCGTAACATCATCTTTCATATTATATAAAAAAATTGGGCTAACTTTACTGTTTTCTTATTTTTTAATTCATGAAACAGTTTTTTTTCCCAAAAAAAGGCGTTTGAAAAATTATTGCGCAAATACCGTGTGAGATAAAAAGTTGCAATGACCGCCATTTTATTCCCTAGGGTGTCTGCTAAAAAAAACGTACTCAATGTTTGGGGGTTCTGAGTAATTTTCTAGCAAAAAAATGATGATGTTTACATGAAGGAAAATAGGCCAAAATAGGCCCGGTAGGCAAGTGGTTAAGATACACTAAAGCCCTGTACACACAATATGATTTTCCGACAACAAAATCCATGGGATTTTTTCCGAAGGATGTTGGCTCAAACTTGTCTTGCATACACACGGTCACACAAAGTTGGTCGGAAATTCCGAACGTCAAGAACGCGGTGACGTACAACACTTACGACGAGCAAAGAAAAATGAAGTTCAATAGCCAGTGCTGCTCTTCTGCTTGATTCTGAGCATGCGTGGCACTTAGGGCATCGGAATTGTGTACACACCATCAGAATTTCCGACAACGGCTTTTGTTGTCGGAAAATTTGAGAACAAGATCTCAAATTTTGTGCGACGGAAATTCAGATGGAAACTGTCCGATGGAGCTTACACACACTCGGAATTTCCGACAACAAGCTCCGATCGCACATTTGCCGTCGGAAAATCCGACCGTTTGTACGCGGCATTACACTGTCCATTCAAAAGTATGATTCGCGAACATGAACAAACGAAATTTACGAACAGACGAAGAAATGAAATTACGAACATACGAATAAAAATACGAACATAAGAAATTATGAACTGACAAAGGATTGAAAATATGAAATGCAAATCAATCATTATAGATGTCATGTTCTTTCTTTTACTGTTTTGGAGTTTCGTATTTTCGTAAGTTTGTCCGTTCGTAAGTTCGTATTTTCACATGTTCATTATTTTGCTTATTCGTAATTTTCGTATTTTGGTTTGGTTTATTTTGGTTCAGCTATTCGGATGTTCGAATTGATCCGAATGTACGAATAATGTTACGAATTGCATATGTCTATAAAGCAGAGACTCTGGCATTCAGCAATCATTCACTGCTAGTGAATCTTCCTAGTTTATGTGTTTTAAATAAACTGATTTATAAAAAGGTCTGTTTGGTATAATTTGGAGATTTTTCAAATTACTTTCTCGCTTGCTAATAAAATAGTACCCCCTAGCAATTCACCCTACATTTTTCCCATACAAAAAGTATCTAGTGTGTTGTGGTTTGCATTAAAGCAGTATTAAACCCAAAAATTTAATATATTGCTGCTTACCAATCCTTTTGTACACACGATCGGAATTCTCGATCGAAAAGCTCTGATGGTTTTCCCGTAGGAATTCCGACGGAATTCCGCTCAAACTGTCTTGCCTACACATGGTCATACCAAATTCCGACAGTCAATAACACCATGACATACAACACATTCAACGGCACTATAAAAGGGAAGTTTAATGCTTCCGAGCATGCGTCAAATTGTTTCCGAGCATGCGTTGGAATTTTGCGTGTCGGAATTGCATACACACGATCGGAATTTCCTATAGAAAGTTTTTCCGTCGGAAAAATTAAGAACAGGCTCTCAATCTAAAGTCCGTCGGAAATGCCAACAGAAAAAGACTGATGGGCATACACACGGTCGGAAAATCCGATGAAAAGCTCCCATCGGACTGTTTCCATCGGAAATTCCGGCCGTGTGATGGCTGAATTCGTTTTATTTTTTAGGCTTTTCCTCCTGATTTTCCCATGTTTTCCTTGATGTACTGGCCAGTAACACACCTCCCTGTTTTCGAATGCCTGGATGATGGAGCACAGGGGCCACAGCAAATGAGAAAATTTTCAGCCTGCGTTAGATGTGCTAGCACATTTAGATACACTAGCAAATTGAAGCCCAAGCCAACTGAGAAGTTCCCAGTACCAGCTGTCACTTTTTGAAAACAGCACGGCCGCCCAGGGCTCTGCCCACAGGTCTACGTCATTCATTGATTCACAGTTCTGTAAATAAAGGAACTACAAGTACCGACATCCTTTGCGGCTTTTGGCTTGTAATTCTCAATGAACTTCCACAGGGCTGTTGAGCGCTCTGGTAGTTCTTTGATTCTTCCTGTCAGTGTGAAAGTGCCTGCCCCTATGAGGTACGAGCAAACAGCTTACACTGACAGTTTGCAGGAGACCTGCATGGCATCAGGGATCTGCTAATCACTGGTGCAATGCTTTCAGGGATCCTAAAAAAAAAAATATTAAATGCACCTTTTTTTTTTTTTTTACCTGCAAAAAAATTAGCATTTTTTTAAAAGGTGAACTTATCCATTAACACCATCTTATATCTAATAAAGTGAGGCAAGTCAAAGTAGTCATAAAGCAGAACTAAATCCTCCTCTCTTTTTTAGCAAAGGAAGGTACCATCTTAGCCTCTTTTTCATCTGCATTTGTCATGGTGCTGCACATATAATACATGTTTTCTTTTGGGTGTAATGCCACTATAACTTATAGTCCCTATTGTTATCCTAATTATACAATCAGACTTTAGAATCTGATCACACAAGAGCAGCATATACTGTGGAGTTTGATTGGATCTTACAAACCTCAAATTGAAAGAATCAGGTATGTGCGGATCAGGATCTGTTAATGACTCTGCCAGTCATTATTGACTCCTGAATCAACTTAGCAACTATGTCAGTTAAAAGCAGGCATATTTGTTAGGTGCTAATTGACAGATTAATTTGTTGTTGGCTGAAAGAAAAAGGCTGGCACCTTTCACTGTTATGAAGTGAAACATTAATAAATCCTAAGAGGTGGAAGTAGTGAGAAAACTTGTCTTAAGATGGTTTCTTAAGGGAAATACCTAAAGCTTCTTAGAATAAACTCATAAGTAAATGTTATCAGTTTACCAGTTAGACATACACATGTCCTTATTGAACTTATGAACAAAGTAAAATGTTTACAGTCAAAATGGAATTCAAATCCCTTATTTTAAAATTTTGTATAGAGTGGGAAAGAATTAGAATAAAAGTCTGTTGTTCTTGTCCCCAATAGGCATCATTTAGACTTGCTGTTGGGAGGTGGGGGGGGGGGGGGGTCAAAAATGCATGGTTGAGCAATGTTTTGCCTCCTTAACCACTTACCACCCAGGCCAATTCTGACATTCCTCTCCCAAACTGAAAAAATCAAAATCAATTACATAGAACCCCAAACATGATCTATGTTTTTTTTAGCAGAGACCCTAGAGAAAACAATGGCGGTCATTGCAACTTTTTATCTTGCATGGTATTTGCGCAGCAATTTTTCAAACGCTTTGAAAAAAAAAAAACTGTTTCATGTTTTAAAAAAAAAAACAGTAAAGTTAGCCCAATTTTTTTGCATAATGTGAAAGATGAAGTTACGCTGAGTAAATAGATACCGTGTCATGCTTCAAAATTGCACACGTTCGTTGAATGGCAATAGGCCATAGGCGACGGGAGGGGGGACATCCCCTCTCGCTGCCCGTAAGAGCGATCAAGCAGCTGACCAGCTGCTATGATCATTCTTATGGTGTAGGGCGTAGGGAAACGCTGTCTGAAAAAGACAATATCTGAATGACAATATCAAGACAATATCTGAATGATGCCTGTAGCTGCAGGCATCATTCAGATATACCCGCACAAAGTCAAGAACGTCATATGACGGCCGGCGGACAGGAAGTGGTTAAGCTGCAATAGGCAGGGGATGTTTATATGCTGCAGTCACAATGCTTTGCTTATGTGTCTGCGGAACAGTTGGCTTGCCATGTAGCGATTGGCAGGTGGCAACCCCGCTGAATGCTACATATTCAAGTCAATGGGGAAATGCAAAAATGGTGTTAAAACAGTCATCGCATCGCTTCCTCACCACCTGTCAGTAGCCTCTGGAGTGTGTTCCTGTCAGATAAGTACTTACCGAGGCCGAAATGCGCCTGTCCAGTTTAGTGGCTGACTGAATCAACTCATCCAAAGTAGCAGGGGTCTCTATCCGGGCTAACTCATCTTTAAGATTTTCAGATAACCCCTGGCGGAATTGATACTTTAGAGCAGCTTCATTCCAGCCTGTATCGGCTGACCACTTGCGGAAGTCCACAGTATAGTCCTCAAAGGGCCTACGCTTTGAGATAGATTATGTAGAATTGTTTCAGCTGTGGCAGTATGCTGCGGGTCATCATAAAGTAATGCCATGTTTTTAAAAAAGGTATCAAGTGAGTCTAAGACAGGACTCCTCTGTTCCATCAGACTGTGAGCCCAGGCTTGTGGTTCATCAGCCAGGAGGGAGATGATAAAACCCACCTTTACCACTTCAGAAGCAAAAGTCCTAGGCTGAAGGGATAGGTATAAGGAGCAAGCGTTCTTGAAGGCTCTATATTTTTTTTGATCACCTGCGAATCGCTCCGGCATAGGAACTCTAGGTTCAGGAAGAGTCATTAACATGGTTGGATGCAAAGAAGGTTGAGAGGAGGAGACCCCACTGGCGGATGCCTGACTTGCAGCTGCTGGCATGGGTAACCCGGTAAGTTGTTGAAGGCGATTATCAATTTGATTGTAGCCCTCTTGCAATTTCTGAACCACATCGGTAAGTGTAGAAACTTGTTGACACAATATTTCAAAAAAAGGTGAACACGCTCTGTCGGCCTCTGACATTTTGGCTGGTTTGTACGGTCAGATAAGTACTTACCGAGGCCGAAATGCCGAGAGCGGTTCACCCTTGCGACTTGACGCACTCCGCCCCCTGGAAGTGATACAGGGAGTGGATGGCACGAAGAGGCACAGGTCACCAGCAGATGGAATACAGTTGTGTTGAAATACCTTGAGAGGTGAGAAGCTGTGCAGAAACTGGTATCACAGAAGTCCAGACAGGCCGGGGGTCAAACACTGAAGAAAGCTGGAAGGTCCGGTATACAGGCAGAAGGTCAGGCACTAGAGGTAGTAAGCAAATCCGAGTCACGGGCCGAGGGTCAAACACAGGAGACAGCAGACAGGTCCAGGTCACAGGCAAGGGGGTCAAACAATGGAGGTAAGCAGAATCCAATGAACAAGTCGAGGGTTGGTTTTCAGGAGACAAGCAGCGTAGTGAGGGACGATCTGGGTCCAATCAGTTGAAACAAGGTGTACAGGAAGCAACTCCGACAGGAAGCTGAAGACAAACCAGCAACCTGTCTGATCATCAGAGTGCCTTTAAATCGGCCAGTCAAAGCGTCACGTCGGACATGCACTAATACGAACGTTCCATCGACCCACGAATGCGCGTGCGTAGAATGGTCTTTCCGCCGTGCCTGCGTACGTGCCGGAAACCCGTTTGGAAAATATTACTGGATTGGTAATTCCTCTGACAGTTCCGAAAACGGATTGTGCTAAAGAGGCAAGGGAGATCTAGATGCATGTCTAAATCAACCCTTAGAGGGATCACTACTCATTTTTTGTTGTGTTACCAAAAATAGAAAACCCAATCAACTACTGTAAGCAAACTGCTATGAAGTATAAAAAGGATGCACTAATAAATCAAACTAGGAACTTAAAGTGATTAACATACAGATATACTTATAGCTATAGGTATACTTGTATGTTTTTATGTTTTTTGTACAATAAATTACCAACTTACTAATTTCTTTATTTTTTTAATCAAAAAAGTTTTATTGCCAAAAGCAAAATAGCAAACATGCAACATCACAGTACAGTCCAATTCGCCATGTTGTAGTCATATACATAACAATGTCATACATTTCTGAGCAAGAAACATGCAAAAGGAGGTCACTGAGACACTGAGCCATTAATATACACTTTCAGTCCAATGCATCTACATTCATATACATAGTAAACCCCTTTATGTGATTGGGTTTTTTAAAGGAAAATCTCTGGAAATGGGAGTCAAAAATGGCAGCATTCTTTTTTTTTTTTTTTCTTTTTTTTTTGTACACTTTTGAAGAGTTACTACTGGTTGTGGCCTCATTGGGGAGACTTCATCTTACTTCCTCCCAATGGTGTCCTGAACAGGAAATAGGTGGGTGCCCCAGTCAGGAATAAAAACCTGTCAAGCTTCAAATAGTTACTCATTATATCCACAACCAAAAATATTTTAACTGAAAATAGTTTTTAAATAGAAACATTTTAAATAAAAAATAGTTATCTAAAAGTTAAAAGAAAGTAAGTTGTGATATTACAAAAATGCGAGCACACTTTTGAAGTTCCTAAAAAAAAAAAAAAGCCCCTGATATTTATAGTCATTATGAGCCCCATTATATGAATATCATTTTTATATGTGTGTATGCAAGTTTTAAGAACAACTTTAGCATTAAGTGCCTTTGACTCCTGAACCCCTTCCTGTGCTTTCAGTGTTATTCATCTGCACACATTTTTGCAGGTTATTATTCATTGCTGATATACGAGCTTGCCATTTTAAAACTGGTAGAGCCCCTTTCCCTCAGGAGTTCACTGAGATTTGTGGCTTAGACGTTTTCTCACTCTGCTCTTTTTGTGGCTGTTTTCAATGTTATCGTTTTAATGGAACGCTAAACACTGCATTAGCTATATGGAAGCATGTTAAATTTATTCCTTCCATTTTAAAAAGAGAAGGAGGAAGTGTGATACCTTGTAAATTTTAAAGCTACCTTCGTTTTTTACAGTAAATGTTTTGTGTGTGCTACAAGTTCCTCCTCCAGAACAGAGTAGTCTGAAGTAATAAACATCATACTATTCATTGCTTCGTATTCTTAGGTCTGACATTTTTTTTCCCCAGTACGTACACATAAGTTGCACAACTACTTTAGTAACTTATTGTGAATTTTTAGATACATTTATTGCCACAGTGTTTAGTCATTTGTTTATTTTACCATTTTTCTCTTATAAATATATATATATATATATATATATATATATATATATATATATATATATATATAAAAACAAGTGTTTTTTATGCTGCGCCTGTGTCTGCCTTTTTTTAAAATGTGTTGTATGATCTTGTAGCCCATGTGTTGAGTCCCTTTTTTTACTGTTGCCATTCTTCCCTTTGTGCATCCTCCTGATATTTCTGTTTTTTTTTTTTTTCTTTTATGCGCATCTTTGTAACTCAGCATTGCAAAAATAACTTGTGTCCTTTTTGCCTAAGTTGATGCAGCTGGCCTGGCAGAATCCAGTTGTTAGCTATTTGCCCATAATGTTATCATGCCATGGAGGAGCATGGGGGTTGTGTCTGCAGCAGTGGCGACTTGTAATGCAGGGTGCAGGGGCGCCGCCCCCCTATCCATGCATCCGACCCCCTAATCTACATGCAAGGCACCGGATGCATGGATTCCAATGAGTTTTTTTTAGCACATTAGAGCTCTAATTTGATTCAAAAAAGGGTGGGCTCGGGGTGCAGAGCACTGGGCCCCAAGCCCATCCACTTGTGTGACAATAGCAAATTAATATTTGCTATTGTCTAACTCATTTTCCTCCCGGCCATTACAGAAGCCCCGATTGGCCAGGGAATCTTTGGACTCCCTGGCCAATCGTGTCTCAGAACTCAGTTCGGCCGGGAGGAGAATGTCTCTCTGTATGCTGCAGACGATGTCGGGGGAATCAGTCAGATTGGCTCCGCCTCTTCCTTCCCCCTGCCTCCAAAATGGTAAGGCTTCTGATTGGCACATTCAGGGAATCGCCGCCGTCCATCTCCCACAGGGGAGTGGATGATCGCTACCATCCGTCTCCCACGCAGGACAATAGAGAGGGGATGGGGTGATCGCCGCTGTCCATCTCATGTGGGGGGTGGAGGTGTTAGTTTGCCACCCCCCAAAATATTGAGCACCAACCGCTACTGGTCTGCAGCATAGACAGAAAGAATGGCCATGGACTCGAGCTACCATTTTGAGAAAACTTCTAGCCCAATTAGCCATGATTGCAGTATAGCCTTTTAGTGGTTGTGCATAAGTCTCTTTGGAAGCATATTTCTCAGGCAGTATAATGGAAGAAAGTGAAATTGCAGCATAGATCATAAACTTGAAAACAACTGAATAGTGGTTTTGTACATAGTATCTTTCTTAAATTTTTGTGATCAAGACTGAAAATGTTTAAATATTTTTATATTCAGTAAATATAAAGTATTGCATTCCATTTTCTGAGTCAACAGATGGAATTACAGGCTCATGTTCAAGGCTCTTACCTTGAGCCTGGTACACACTGGGAGATTTTTTCCATTGAACTCAGCAGGTTGAACTAAAAAAAACCTGTCAGCTCCGAGCCGCTGTACTAACCATACAAAGTTAATGCAGCGATCTCCCCTGCTGAGCTGTTGTGTTCTGACAGGGGGATGGCCCCCCCGCCAGAACATTCCGATCAGCTCTCTCCACCATTCAAAAGTACTACAAAATTGTATTTTGCTTTTAACATTTGATTTTGGAAATAATCTAATTTCCTGAACAAAAAAAAATTCACCATTCAATTTTTGCTTGTTCAAAAAAATGTTTCCATCCTATTCCTTTTGTTAATAGAGTCGAAAACAATTGTCGATTTGACCCCATTAGAGAATTGAACGAATATTCTGAAATTTGAATTCTCTACCCCTGTATTGACAGCTTTATTCAGAAAAAAAAAAGAAAAAAAAAAAAATGCATGCTTTTATTAATAAAAACCAAAGTTAAGTCATATACAATACATTCTAGTTTTCCTTTAAGGTGTTTCTGGCCATGCGGTCCTGATCTACAGACTACTCCTGTATGGCCACTGATTGGTTGGCTTTAACCAGTTTACTGTGTGTGGGTAACCCCTAGTGCCCTTTTAAGGTCTCATCCACATTTGGGCGATTAGGAATCGCAGGCAGAATCGGCACAATTCTGCCTGCGATTCCAAATCACAGCAAATGCATGACTTGCATTTGGATGCCATTCATAATGAATTGCACCTTAAATGTGGTGCATGTTGCCAAGATTGTTGCGTGACAAAATGTGTAAACATCTGGCCTGCAGGAATAGCCATCAGAGGATCTGCGCCATCTGGAGGACATGGCGCAGATGTTGGAAAGGTGGGTGCCTTTTGGCACCCTTTTTGTGTGTTGAACTTGGTCTACATTTGTTGGGACACTTTTGCTGCCAGCTGCGCTTAATTCAAAGGAGAACACATCATCCTTCATGGTGTGCTATTGGGACACTTTGCAAATACATCCTTGTCCTTGTGAATTACAAATGCTTCATTTGAAAGTTGAGTGCTTTACTGTTGAGTTTAAAAGCCCCCACCATCTGTTATATATTTGTCCACTGGCCTGTGGTTAGCTAGGATTTCTTTGATTGTGGTTAGGCCCCTGTAGGTAGCTTCATCCTTCATAGTCCATATTAAGGATTTTGGTTTCACTATTTGTTATTTTTAATTGTTTGCAATGTTGCTCTCCACTCTCCCAGTATGTTTTAGCAAGGTCTTTTACTGTCTCTCAAGGGTGTGAAAACCAGCCCTATTCACCTTGTTTATTGAATGATACTGCTGTTTTTAACTACTGTATTTATCGGATTATCAGTGCAGCCCCATCAGTGCACATCAGTGAAGAAGAAAAACTACTTATTTGTAAAATTTTATAACGGAAACTAAGAAAAACATCAACTTTTTTTGTTTAGAGAAAAATAAAAAAACAGTTGTGATTAAATACTACCAAAATAGAGATCTATGTGCATATTGCGGGCAGCACAGTGGCTAAGTGGTTAGCACTTCCGCATTGGCAGCACTAGGGTTGTTGGTTCAAATCCCAACCACGATACTACCTGCCTGGAGTTTGCATGTACTCCCTGTGCCTGCGTGGGTTTCCTTCCACACTCCAAAGACATGCTGGTAGGTTAAAAGAAAGTTCTGGACAGCCACACTCCGGAATATAGCCTTTATTTGTAAAAAGTCCAACAGATACAAGCCACACCAAAAAAATGTGACAAACGAGCTGACGCATTTCACACTTAACAGTGCTTAGTCATACTAAGCACTGTTAAGTGTGAAACGCGTCAGTTCATTTGTCCCATTTTTTTGCTGTGGCTTGCATCTGTTGGACTTTTTTACAAATAAAGGCTATATTCCGGAGTGCGGCTGTCCAGAACTTCCTTTTTGCCTCATGTTGCTTAGCCAGCACCTGGTGTTCCAGTTCCGAGGAAAGTTCTTGACCCACATTTCCACCTGGAGCAGTGATCCCCTTCACATGCTGGTAGGTTAATTGTCTCCTGTCAAAATTGGCCCTTGAATGTGTATGTATAAATGTGAGTTAGGGACCTTAGATTGTAAGCTCCTTGAAGGCAGGTACTGATGTGAATGTACAATATATACGGTATGTAAAGCACTGTGTAAATTGACATTGCTATATAAGTACCTGTAATAAATACATTCGTCTAAAAAAAATGATAACAATTTCATATGGGTACAGTGTTGCATGACCACGCAATTGTCATTCAAAGTGCAACAGCGCTAAAAATTGGCATCTGCAGGAAGGGGGTGAAAGTGTCCAATATTGAAGCGGTTAAGAAGTTTGCAGCTAAATTTGGAATGCATAAGGGTGTATGTCATATGTATTTCCAAAGATAAGTAGTAGTAATATCTAAACGTAAATAATATAATTTATTATGCACACTAACATGCACTTTTTTGTTAACTTCCATTACCAAATTAAAGAAAAGGCAAATCCAAATTGTCCTGCACAATACCCATTCATTATAAAGAAGTGGTATGGTTTAGAAAAACATATAATACTATCAATGAATTCCAAAATGAAACTTAGTCGGTGTCAGGGCTGGGCTCAGCCCTTCCTTCTCTGAGCTGGCCACTCAGCTGTCAGCTAATTGCCAGCTCCTATCGCTCCACAGTTACTCAGCTGTTGATGATATCCTGCTCGTCAGTCCTGCCTACTTAAGCCACCCAGTCCAGAGGAGCTCTGCCTTCGCCTTGGTCAACATCACAGAAATTATCTCCTGCGACCCTGTTCAAGACTTGCTTTGCTGATATCCCTTCTGGCTCCAGATCCTGCTTGCTGTACCACTACATTGATCCCTGACATTTGGCTTGTCTGATTATCCGTTCCGGTTACTGAACTTTAACTATGTTTATTCTTTTTACTTTTATTATTAAACAAGTGTGATTTAACTGTACTTCTGTCTCGGCCTGATTTCATGGTTTCTGACAGTTGCTATGTTTACCTAAAAAGACAACACTAGTGATAATACCCACTAACATTAGTTATATTTACTCCAGGATTTTAAGTAAAACAGTCTATAGTATCTAAAATGGAAATATAAATAAAATTGCAGGTATCTCTATGTGCACTAAAAAAAGGTTGGCTCTTTGAGCTTTCCTCCCATGATTTTCTTGGGAGGAGCATTGTCTTGGATGGGCCAGTGAAGGGGCGAAGGATAATAAGGGAGGGTGGTCATAACAGTAACTGTCTGCAATTTTTCAGGACTCCTAGACTGCTCCAAAAGAATATACAGGTATGTGCAGGTATTTATTTTTATAGTAATGACAGATTAACTGCAGAAAGTCAAACTAGTCGTAAAGCAGAACTAAATCCTCCTATCCTTTTCAACTAAGTAAAGTGCCATCTTAGCCTCTATTTGAACTGCAGCTGACATTGTGCTCCATATGTGATCAAGTATTCCTTGAGCCATTTGGGGATTTAGAGGATTGATTGAGAACTGACATAATAACGTTGGTAGTTGTAACAGTTATTCTCATCAGAGACATTCCTTAAATGTAACTGTTTTTGGAAACCGTTAAATCGGTGGGTTTAGTTCTGCTTTCGATGCATTATGATCAACTGTGTGATTAACATTATTAACCAATAATTCTGTCAGTTAAAGTTTTATTCTCCAGCTTACACTTGGCATATTTTCTGAATAATTTTAGTATTCAATTGTGAATCATGTCACAGTGTCAGTTAAGATAACCAGTAGCAGGAGAAATGGCCAGAAAAGACTCAGTAGTAGTGAGGATGTCTATTGGTATAAGAAAAGATCGTTATCATTTCTCATAAAAGTTACAACAGTAGTGATGCACAATAAAATGCTCATTGGTTGTAGTAATGTTCATTAAGAAAGCAATTAGATGTAGTTGTCAGCTATATGCAGAACTATACTAAGGATGCTATTAAGATGTCTATCAGTATCTGCATTGTTATTTATAGTCCCTAGCCTCTGCCACTTGGATGTCATCTTATTGCTGGTATAATATTTGCAGTTCTGCCCTGACTGAGCTTTGAGTATCTGTTATATGACATGAAGTGCAGGCTGATAATTAGTTATCACAAATGTCACTTTACATAATAGATTGGATTAGCTAACATTTCTTGTATATATTATCGTTGTATTAATAATAATAACCAAATATGAATTACTGTATACTCTGATGCCATTACATAGAAGGCAAAGGTATCAAGGATCAGTTCATTTTTTTGGAAAGGAAATGTTAAATGCACATTTTTTTTGCAGATAACAAATGTGCATTTTATATATATATATATATATATATATATATATATATATATATATATATTGGTGCCTGGAAAGCATTGCACCGGCGATAAGCAGATCACTGGTGCCATGCAGTATGCCAACCCGTATGGGTAAGCAGATACAATATGTCAGGAAGCATGTACAATCTGACAGGAAGCAGCACCATGGTAGTTAATTGAAAACTACAAGCCAACAGCAACAAAGGCTGCCGGACCTTGTAGTTTTCCATGCACAGAGCCCTGTCAATCAGTGACACAGCTGGGCGAGCGGAGAGGAAGAACCCTGCTAGCTGTCACAGTGGGGATCGGGGAGATACGGTTGACTCTCTTTTCGTAACATGCTACATGTTACACCCTGAATATGGGTATAACATGTTACAAAAGGCGAACTTATCCTTTAGGGCTCAACTATATGCAGATAAGAAAACCCCCAAAGGAACTGCTTAAATTCCCAATTGAGAGGTTTCATGGATATTAGATTGTGTCCATTCATGAAAGCCCTAGGGAAGAGAAAGTTAACCAACTGCCCTCAGAGCTCAAGAATAAAAATTAAGACCAAGTATATTGTATGTATTTGTTCAATTCCGTTTTCCATGTTTTAGTTTGTCCCCTTTTCTATGTTCTTTTCTTTTTATGCCTTCTTTATTCTTCTGTACTGTTTTGTTTATGCTGTGTGAAAAGATTTAATAAAAAAAAAAAAATAATAAAAAATATAAATATATATATATATATATATATATATATATATATATATATATACAGTGGGTAAAATAGGTATTGAACACGTCACCATTTTTCTAGTGAAATATATTTCTAAAGGTGCTATTGAGATGTCATTTTCACCACATGTCAGTAACAGCCCATGCAATCCATACATACATAGAAACCAAAACAAATACGTTCAGAAATTAAGTTATGTGTAATAAAATGGAATGACACTGGGAAAAAGTATTGAACACATGAAGAAACGGAGATGCAAAAAGGCATGGAAAGCCAAGACACCAGCTGAAATCTATCAGTAATTACAAAGCAACCCTGCCTCTTGTCAGTGCAAATGACAGTAATATCAGCTGGTTCAGTCTCAACTGATGGCCTATAAAAAGGTGTCTCTTTACCAAGGTGTCACACAAGAAACATCTCATGATGGGTAAAAGCAAACAGCTCTCTCAAGAGCTTTGCAACCATATTGTTGCCAAACCTACTAATGGCATTGGTTACAGAAGGATTTCAAAACTTTGTTCTAGTGAGCACTGTTGGGGCCATAATCCGGAAGTGGAAGTAATATAATTTCACCATAAACCGGCCATGACCAAGTGCTCCTCGCAAGAATGCTGACAGAGCAGTGAAAAGAATTATCAGACGAGTTGTCCAAGAGCCAAGGACCACTTGTGGAGAGCTTCAGAAAGACCTGGAATTAGCAGGTACAATTGTTTCAAAGAAAACAATAAGTAATACACACGACTGGCATGGCCTGTATGCACGCTCACCATGAAAGAATCCATTGCTGAAGAAAAAGCATGTTGAAGCTCGTTTAAAGTTTTCTGAATAACATTTAGACAAGTATACAAGCCTGTGAAATACTGGGAGAATATAGTCTGGTCAGATGAGACCAAAATTGAACTCTTTAGATGCCATAATCCACATCATGTTTGGAGATCAAATGGCACATCGCCCCAAAAACAGTGAAGTTGCGAGGTGGGAACATCATAGTGTGGGGCTGTTTTTTTTAGCATACGTTACTGGCAAACTTCAGATTATTAAAGGATGAATGGAAAAATGTACTAAGACATTCTTGATAAAAATCGGCTGCCATCTACCAGGATGATGAAGATGAAATGAAGGTGTAAATTTTGGTAGATAGTGACCCGTAAAAAAACACAAAGCCAAGGAAACTCTCAATTGGTTTCAAAGAAAGAAAATAAAGCTGATAGAATGACCCGGCCAATCACCTGAACTGAATCCAATAGAAAATCTATGGAAAGAACTAAAGACCAGAGTCCATAGAAGGGGCCCACAGAACCTTCAAGATTTGAAAACTGTGTGGAAGAATGGGCCAAAATCACACCTGAGCAATGCATACAATTCGTTTTTTCCAAACAGGAGGCGTCTTGAAGCTGTCATTACCAACAAAGGATTTTGTACGAAGTATTACATAATTTTCAGTTGGCGTGTTCAATACTTTTTCTCTGTGTTATACCATTTTATTACACATAACTTCATTTCTGAACATATTTGTTTTGGTTTCTTTGTATGGATTGCATGGGTTGTTGCCAACATGTGGTGAGAATTTCATGTCACTAGCGCCTTTAGAAATATATTTACCTAGAAAAATGGTGATGTGTTAAATATTTGATTTACCTGCTGTATGCGTGTAATATATATATATATATATATATAAAATTGTAGCATGAGTATCCTGTGCTACTCGGTAAAATGGTGGTTATACGGCAGATTTTTAACCGCTTCCCGACCGGCGCACGCACATATACGTCGTCAGAATGGCACGGACAGGCAAATGGGCGTACAGGTACGTCCCTTTAAATTTTCCACCGTGCCATCGCGTGCGCGCCGCCGTGAGTCCGATCGCGGGTCCCGCGGACTCGATCGCTGCGGGGATACCCGCGATCATCTCATGGGGAGGAAGAACGGGGAGATGCTAAAGAAAACAAGCATCTCCCCGTTCTGCCCAGCAACAGTGACACTGATTTCTGCTCCTTGTGATTGGAGCAGAGATCAGTGATGTGTACAACACAGCCACGCCCCCCACAGTTAGCAACACGCCTCTAGGACACACTTAACCCCTACACTGCCAAGTAGTGGTTAACCCCTTCACTGCCAGTGTCATTTACACAGGAATCAGTGCCTTTGTATAGCACTGATTGTTGTATAAATGACAATGGTCCCAAAAATGTGTCAAAAATGTCCGAAGTGTCCGCCATAATGTCTCAGTCACAATAAAAATCGCTGATCCCGCCATTACTAGTAAAAAAAAAAAATATTAATAAAAATGCCATAAAACTATCCCCTATTTTGTAAACGGTATAATTTTTGCGCAAACCAATCAATAATCACTTTTTGCAATTTTTTTTAACAAAAATATGTAGAAGACTACGTATCGGCCTAAACTGAGGAAAAAATTTATATTTTTTTTAGCAAAAAGTAAAACATTTATTTTTTTCAAAATTGTCGCTCTTTTTTTGTTTATAGCGCAAAAAATAAAAACCCAGGGGTGATCAAATACCACCAAAAGAAAGCTCTATTTGTGGAAAAAAAAGGACGTCAATTTTGTTAGGGAGCCACGCCGCACGACCGCGCAATTGTCAGTTAAAACGACGCAGTGCCGAATCGCAAAAAGTGGTCTGGTCTTAAGCCAGCAAAATGGTCCAATCTGAAAGTGGTTAAAGAAGCAAGCACACTGATTACTCAGGTGTGTACTGGCTTCATATAGTTACATAGTAGGTGAGGTTGAAAAAAGACACAAGTCCATCAAGTCCGAACTATGACCAGAGTAATAGAGCCAGAGTTAGAGATCAGGGCCTCACCCTCCTGAGGGAGGTCAGTGAGTCTGAGGGGTAGCATCGGACATGCATCAAGGCCAGGTTGGGACAGAGGAAGTCCCAAGCCTGAAAGGAAGTCCAGGTGGGACGGGAACAGCCAAGAGGCTATAGAGACAGTCTAGGAGGGACAGACGCATAGCTAAAGTACAGCATCTGCACATAACCCTGGGTGGTGTTTGATGGTCAGGAAGACCCTGGAGAGGTACCCTGGCGCAGTAAAGCTGCCACAAGGAAGCCAGGAGGCTGAATGCTATGTATTTGAAGTGATGGTGAGTACCCCCTGTGTGGGAAGGGCTATCTGTATGAATTTTGACTTGCTTTTAAATAAAAGTGGGCTGCCATGCCCTTAAAATACACGCCATTCATTGTAAATGCACCTACCGCTTGAGTTTAATAAACCTAATCTTACATAATATGGTATGTATACTGTGTATACAGTATATCGATGCAAGTATGTGTTTAATAAAAAATACATTGTATTTTAAATGCAGCTAGTGTGCAGTAATTACTTGGATTTGACTTGTTATTAGCCTCTTGCAATCTTCTGTATAGCAGAGCTCAGACTAGGAGAGGGAAGAAGCACAAAGAGCCAATCAGTATTGTTACTGTACTCATATGTGAACAAGGAAAGATAAGTGAAAGAGGGATTAGCTCATCAGTCTGTGGATTCTCCTATCACTGTCCAATCACAGGCTGGGGGCAGAAACAATACTTAGTTGTGTTATGTAATAGATGAATATAATGTACAGTATGTAATAGAGAAAAGTCAGATCTCCAGGTTGGCTGTATTATTTTGCAGAGCTATGTAAATCTCAGTGCTGGATGGACAGAAATACAAACTCTTTGGCATGTGAAGCAGCTCTCATTCATGAAGCTGTTTGCTTTAAAAATCCTTTTTTTTTTAATGTTAATATGTATTTTCTATACTTAGTGTAGAAGTGATTCATGTAGCTACAAAGCCACCCTATCATTTTACAAGATTTCCTTCTCTGATCTGTAATCTTGGATACAAAGTAGGCAGCAGACTTCAACTTAGACTGACCAATGACTGATTGCTGGGCCCGCTGATAGGCTCTGTCATTCACGGAAGAGAGCTCTGTGTTTGTAAACAACACAGAGCTATGTACTCTGACAGGCGACCTTGCTGCTTTTTTATTCCCTGCAAAGCAGGGGAAAAAAATAACAAGATCACTTAGTAAAAGTAGCACATGGTTAGGCCCACAGTTAACCCCTTGTTCGCCCCTAGATATTAACCCCTTCCCAGACAGTGTTATTATTACAGTGACAATGTATAGTATAAGAACTGATCACTGTATTAGTGTCACTATTGATGTCAGTGTCAGTTAGCATACCCCCCAACCAGTGTCGGCTAGTGTCAGATTGGCCGCCACACTATCACAGTCCCCGACATTACTAGTATATAAAAAAAAAATTCCAGTATACTTTAACTATCATAATTTGTAGAGGCTATCATTGTTTACACAAACCAAATAATATACACTTACCTGTATTGGGATTTTTTTTTTTTTTTTTAACCAAAAACATGTAGCAGAATACATTTTGGCTTAAATTCATGAAGAAATTAGATTTCTTAATTTTTTTATTGGATATGTTTTTAGCAGAATGTAAAAAAAAATATATTTTTCTTTTTCGGTCTTTTTTTGTTTATGTAATAAAAAATAAAAAAAAACAGTGGTGATAAAATACCACTAAAAGAAAGCTCTATTTGTGTGGAAAACATTATATAAATCCCTTAGTCACTTGATAACCACCCACGGCTTCCAATACCACTTATACGCCGATGACACCCAAATCTATCTATCTACTTCTCACCTCACTCCTTCAGTCTCCTCTCGCATTATTAACTTACTAACTGACATCTCAGCATGGATGTCGCAGCACTTCCTTAAATTAAATCTCTCCAAAACTGAGCTATTAATATTCCCCCCCCGCCCGTGCCCCCCTCCACGACTTTTCCATCAAAATCAACAATGCAACCATCAGTCCCTCCCCTCACGCCAGGGTACTCGGTGTAATCCTAGACTCGGACTTGTCATTTTAGCCTCAAGTCCAATCGCTGTCAAAAGTTTGTAGACTTCACCTCCGTAACATCTCTAAAATTCGCCCCTTTTTAACAAATGACACCACCAAGCTCCTCATTCACTCCCTTGTTATCTCTCGCCTTGACTATTGCAACTCCCTTCTCATTGGCCTGCCTCTCCATAGGCTCTACCCTCTTCAGTCTATCATGAATGCTGCTGCCAGACTTATCCACCTTACCAACAGTTCAGTGTCTGCCAACCCTCTCCTCCAATCCGTACACTGGCTCCCAATCACCCAGTGAATTAAATTCAAAATACTAACCACAACATACAAAGCCATCCCCAGCTCTGCCCCGAGCTACATCACCAATCTTGTCTCCAAACATATCCCAAACCGTCCTCTCCGCTCTTCTCAAGATCTCCTCCTGTCAAACTCTCTTGTTTCCTCCTCCCATGCTCGTCTCCAGGATTTCTCCAGAGCCCCTCCCATCCTCTGGAACTCGCTGCCTCAACCTGTCCGGCTATCCCCTACTCTAGCTACCTTCAGGCGATCCCTTAAAAAAAATCTCTTCCCTCGCCTCCCCCACCCTATTAGATTGTAAGCTCTTCTGAGCAGGGCCCTCTTAATCCTCTTGTATTTTATTGTATTATAACTGTATTGTCTCCCTTTTTATATTGTAAAGCGCTGCGTAAACTGTTGACGCTATATAAATCCTGTAATAAATAAATAAAATAAAAATAAATTTAATTTGTGTACAGTGTTGCGTGACTACGCAGTTCTCAGTTAAAGTCTCACAGTGCCGAATAGCAAAATGGCCCAGTCATAAATGGGGCACAACCTTAAGGATGGCAACTGGTTAAAGAGCTATTAATTTTGGCAGTAGTTTCTGCTTTTTTAATAGAATAGAAATAGAGAATATAAAGTAGAAGAAAATACTAATAAAATCACTTTTAAAAATCCCTTTGCGTACTTGACTGATGGTGTAATTTTCCCATCTTGTTTGTAGAACCATGTTGATGTCTCTTTGTAGATCACTCTGATAATTTCTATAGGGAATGTTTGTATTATTTTCCTTCTTTACAAATGTGAAAAATAAAATGTTGTAAAAAAAAAACAAACCTTTGTGCGTTTTAAACACTGCAGGTGTACACAATTTTAAGCCTAGATGTGTTTTATAAGTTGACAAAATGTAATCAATTATATTTAATAGAAATTTTGGACATTAGATTCTTATTGAAGATATAAGGTTAATAAGCAAATGCTCAAATACAGTGGGATGTAAAACAAAATAATAATCAAGACAACCATCATTTTATTAGGTTTTTTGCTTTAAGAAAAAATATATTGTTTTGACAAATTTAAGAATCCATAATATGCATTTGAAAAAAAATGTAGAATGTAGTTGGCAGTGAACGAGTTAGGGCTCTTTCACACGGGGCGGATCAGTGCAGATCTGCCCCGTGGATATCCGCTTGCTCAGCGGGGATCGCCGGAGCGATCTCCGCTGAGCAGGAAGATGACAGGTCCGTCTCTGCACTCTGGGCAGGGACGGACCTGTAAGAGCACCGCTCTCCCCTATGGGAGATCGGGTGACGACGGACCGTAGAGTCCGTCGTCATCCGATCCGCTCTGCAGACGGATGAAAAAATGGGGTTTTCCTCCGTCTGCAGAAACGGAGCATAGCGGGCACGGACGAGAGCGGGTGTCAGCGGATGCTCATCCGCTGACACCCGCTATCCCATAGGGATACATGTATGTCTGTTTTTCATCCTAAAACGGAAGAATGAAAAATACGGTCCGTCAGTGTGAAAGAGCCCTTAGAGACTTGGATCAGACTTCTCATGACCATGTAATGATCTACAAAATAAACTCGGTTCTGTTGGTTTACAATTAACTGTTCAGTAAAGCAAAGTAAATTTATTTTATTCATTTTGAAAGGTGGTGGACATAATCAGGACAGCTAGAAGAGTACTTGAGACTTAACACTGCCAACAGTCACAGACTTGGAATAGTGACAGCTCCTTACAGAAGATGGTATATATTACCCAACAACATGTATTACTAATAATTACCTGAATGTAGTTGATGCCTGGATGTATCAATTTAGCTAAAAATTCAACAAAATTCTATATAGGAATAAACATTATCACTGGTTTTATTCTTAAAAGTATCTGAAGCTGGTTTTATTTTCTAAAGATGGCATTAACAACGAAGGATGTTGGCTCCAGCTTGTCTTGCATACACACGGTCACACAAATGTTGGACAACAATTACGAACGTAGTGACGTACATGATATCTCCATTACGAACGCTAGTTTTACAAGAACGAGTACTTGATTCCGAGCATGCGTGAACTTTTGTGCGACAGACTTGTGTACACACGATCGGAAAGTCCGACAACAAAGTTTTGTTGGCGGAAAGTCCGACAACAAAGTTTTGTTGGTGGAAAGTATGAGAACCTGCTAGCAAACATTTTGTTGTCGGAAAGTCTGACAACAAATGTTCGATGGAGCGTACACACGGTCGGACTTTCAGCCAACAAGCTCACATCCAACATTTGTTGTCGGAAAATCCGATCGTGTGTACTGGGCATAAGGTCCGCCTTGGCTTGACAGTCAGGAACATATCCTTTCCACTTCCCTTTCCTATTCAAAAGGCTGCAGGTATCTGGCTGAATCTTTCATGGGTAAGCCCAGATTTTGGCTTTGGCTGGTAGTTTAAAATGTGTTCCATTAAAGTTCCAAAGTATATACTGGTGGTGTATTCCATGTAGTAGCAGTGCTTTAAAATGTTCTATAAGTGGATATGGAAGTAAATAATGGTTATAGGGGACAGACGTTGGACACAGTTACAGTCTAAAGCAGGGTATACATGAACCAAAAAGCGGCCGGTAAAACAGGACCAGGCTGAAGTTTGGTTTATGCTTGTTCAACAGAAGTCAGTCTAATGACTGGTTACTGTTGAACAGTCATGCTGGAAACCCAGCAGTTGATCTGCACCTGCAGCCAATGTCTGCAGTGCTGATCTGTGTATTCTGGCTGGTGGGGGGAGCTCCTGCTGTCAGACGCAGTGGGAGAGATCCCTGCATCAACATTGCTTGTGTTGGTGCAGGGATCTGTGAGTTTTTTTTCATTCAATACACTGGTTGAAGGAAAAAACTCAGCATGTGTTCTCAACTTAAGACAGCCTGAAGGCTAAACTGAGAGAGGATACTTTACAGGTGCCTCTTATGCCGCGTACACACGAAGGGACAATCCCGCGGGATTATCCGCAGGACTGAAGTCCAGCGGATAATCCCCAGGTGTGTGGGCGCCGGCGGACTTTTTGGCGCCTAAGTCCGGCGGACCAAAGTTTTAAGTTTTGTTTTAAAGGGAATCCCCACGCCGAAAATCCCGCCGTTAGTAGGCGACTTTTGAAATGAACGGACTTGCCCACATCCGGAGCAGCCTGGCAGGCCAGGAAAGGGGTGGGGACGAACTAGCGCCCCCCCCCCCTGAGCCGTACCAGGCCGCGTGCCCTCAACCTGGCAGGCCAGGAAAGGGGGGCGAGCGCCCCCCCCACCCCAGCCCTTGCCCCATGTTGATGAGGACAAGGGCCTCGGCCCGACCCCCCTGGCCGTTGGTTGTCGGGGTCTGCGGGCGGGGGCTTTTCGGAATCTGAGAGACCCCTTGGTAATAAGGGGCCCCCCAGAAACCGGCCCCCCCCCTATGTGAATGAGCATGGGTACGATGTACCCCTACCCATTCACCTAAGGTGTAAAATGTGTAAAAAAAAACACCCAACTTTTGAAAAAATAGTTTATTGCACTGTTCCGGGGGTCTTCTTCCGTCTTGGGGGTCTTCTCGCGGACTCCCCCGCCATTTACCAAGCTCTTTTACCGAGCGGGGGAAGTCCGGCTACCTTCTTCATCGTCGCCGCCGTCTGGGGGTCTCGATCCGCCTTCGGGGGTCTTCTTCCTTCTTGGGGGTCTTCTCGCCGGACTCGGCTGGGGTTCTCGAAGCTAGCTACGTACCGGAAGTCACGTGCTACCTGAACGGACGTGCCGATGAGCGGCAAGTCCGATCATTTTCAAAAGTCCCGGGGACTCTTCTGTTCTTGCGGTGGTCGTCGTCTTCCGCGCCGCCGGCGCCTTGTCCTTCTTCCTTTAAATCCATGGATCATTACAGTGTATAAAAAAAGCCACAATGAGATCACTATAAGGCAGGGAGGTACCTCTAAATTGTGGTGCCAGTATTCAGAGTAGAGCTCCAGAAAGAAGGTGAGGTAAGAGACCTCCCAAACTAACGCTTCCAAGGGGTAAAGGCCATTAAATGTCTGCAAGGACTGAGCCTATTCTAATGCCCCGTACACATGAGCGGATTTTCCGTCAGAAAAAACTTGGATGGTTTTTCCGACGGAATACCGCTCAAGCTTGGCTTGCATACACACGGTCACACAAAAGTCCTCTGAACTTTCCACCGTTAAGAACGTGGTGATGTACAACACTACGATGAGCCAAGAAAATTAAGTTCAATACTTCCGAGCGTGCGTCAAATTGTTTCCGAGCATGCATAGGTATTTTGCGCGTCGGAATTTGTACAGCCGATTGGAATTTCCAATCTGAGCTTTTTCCAACCGAAAAATAGAGAACCTGCTATCAAATTTTTGCTGGCTGGAATTCTGCCAGAAAAAGTCCGATGGAGCTTACACACGGTCGGAATTTCTGACCAAAAGCTCACATCTGACTTTTGCTGGCAGAATTTCTGATCGTGTGTATGGGGCTTAAGACATACCTGCTCAAGTTGAGGCACTGTCTAACATTTCATGCCAAGTTACCATTGTGAATAATAAAAGAAATGACACAGCGCTTAACAAACATGTGTCCATATAAGTGAAAACAAATAAACAATGATATATAATATGTAACAAAAGTCCATGTGAATCGTGGACATAATAAACAACTAAATAGGTGCTTCACATCCAAAGTGTAAAGTTGCAGGGGATATTTCAATCAATAATCAAAGATGCAAGGCAGAAAATTGCAGACAAGTTCAGGTGTGACAAAACACCCCCACATGTGTCCCCACTCACCGATGACACCCAGCTTTGCAGTCTGGGAGTCAGATTAGACTTATAACAATATCCACTGGGAATTGCTGGATGGCAGGAATGGCTGATGAAAATTGGGAAACAAACGATCCTTCCACATTAATTCTCAATCATGAGAGAAACAGGAACCCATAGAGGAAAGAAAGGGACCAATAGTGAAGTATGCTAAGACAAAGGGATTTATTGTACAAACAAGGGTATACTTACAAACATAAGTTAAAAGTAGGCATTTTGCCCTCCCATAGGGCGTCATCATAGGTCCTACGATGACGCCCTGTGGGAGGGCGAAATGCATTGATGTGACACACTTCCGGGTCTGACATCACTTCCGGTCTCGTTTTGCTGCAGTTTTATACCATTTCCAATGCCTACTTTTAACTTACATTTGTAAGTATGCCCTTGTATGTGCAATAAATCCCTTTTTCTTAGCATACTTCACTATTGGTCCCTTTCTTTCCTCTATGGGTTCCTGTTTCTCTCATGGTTGAGAATTAATGTGGAAGGATCGTTTGTTTTCATAATTTTCATCAGCCATTCCTGCCATCCCGCAATTCCCGGTGGATATTGTTACAAGTCTAATCTGACTCCCAGACTGCAAAGCTGGGTGTCACCGTGATCCGGTGAGTGGGGACACATGTGGGGGTGTTTTGTCACACCTGAACTTGTTTGCGATTTTCTGCCTTGCATCTTTGATTATTAGATGTGAAATATCCCCTGCAACTTTATACTTTGGATGTGAAGCACCTATTTAGTTGTTTATTATTTCCACGATTCACATGGACTTTTGTTACATATTATATATCATTGTTTATTTGTTTTCACCTATATGGACACATGTTTGTTAAGCGCTGTATCATTTCTTTTATTATGTTCAAGTGTGTAGCACTTTGTGTATAGCAGCTTCATTCACGTCTGATTTCGTTTTTTCCTCAGCGCAAGTTATATATTTAGATATTTATTTTTTTCAAAGTTACCATTGTGGTCCACCAAGTGTGAAGTATGCCAGAAAACGAGGTGAGAAAAAAGGAGGTTACAGGAAGAAAATACAAATAAATGAACAGAATACACAACTATCCCTGAGAGGTAAGGGTGCACTATTATAACATCTTTACAGGAGGAATTCAGAGATTTACAAATGTCTATTCCTGACTGATTCTCTTTAAAAAACGTTGTCAGTGCACATCTGAATGTATTTTATAGCAGCCTTCTTAAGAAACGCAGATGCTGGAAATAGTTTATTAGGTATGTTCTGTATTCTGACAAAGGTCAATACTAGACAAAAGTCAATTAGTGGTGTCTTTGTTGTCTGGAAGATGTAAGCAAATAAAACATCTTGCTCAGGTTTTTATTTTTTTTAATCTTTTTTATTTTTTTCAGGCTTCTGGGCAAACTACAACAATCAACAATTTTAATAAAAGGAAAATGGGTTAAATATTAAGTTAAATATGTTAATCTATTGAATCTGTATTTTCAGCAGGCAATTAGTAATATATAAGTTATGCTTCCTTATCTAGCCACTAGCAAACTTACACCACCCTGAAGCTCCATGAAAAGTGATTCCTTTGCTTAGCAGCTTAGTCTACCAATGGAGATCTAGTTGTAGGATAATACATAACTACACAAATGTATGTATAGCCAAAACCCTTTTTCTAATGTATAGAGTAGGAAAGGGCTAGAACCAGGGCTCATGTCCTGCGGGAACGCATGGGAACGGAGTTCCTGTACTTTTTCCACAACAGGAACTCAGTTCCCATTAGCAGCCGTGTCCTGCAAGACGTTGAAGTATGCGAGCTGTGTGGCAGGTGCTACACCAGCAGCTGCCGACACAGCTCGCAATAGTAAGTGCTGCACACTTTGACCATTCAGGAATTGCCAGTAGGGGGCCCCATGACCGCTCCCGCTTTGATCTACCTGTCAATCACAGCTAGATGACGGGTAAATCAGGTCCCTGCTGCAAAGAGATTGTATTTAGTCAAACCTCTCGTGATGCGCTCCTCCCTGCTGGCCCCTCCTGATTTTCTGTCTCCTCATCTCCCCCCCCCCCCCGAGTCTCCTGCATACTTGCTCTGTGTGTCCTGCTGAATCCCCCCCCCCCCTCCTCTATCTTCAGTGCCATATGATGAGAGAACCCAGAGGAGGAGCACAGCTTTCTGCTCACAGGACATGCAGGGAGGTGAGCTGAGGGAGGAACATCAGTTTGGAGTGGTAAGCTGAGCACAATACCTGGCAAAGTTTAATGCCAGGAGGGAAGTGTATGTGGAAATATGTGAAGGGTTGGAATAGCAGCGAGTGTGTGTTGGAGCCCTGTAGAGTTTGCAGCCCCCCAAATTAACATACATCTCCTAAGCAGGAACACATCACTATCTCCCAAGCATTCTGTCCAGATAATGTGCAGTTCATTTATGACCTTTGCATTTAACCCTGTGTTATCCAAACTCTGTTCAATGAAAAGTGTAAACTTACCACATAAGCACTCTATATACAAAATAAAATTCCCCAATAAAGATCAGAACATGATGTTCACATTTGCATGGAAGCAAATTGAATGAATGCTGATTATTCAGAGAATTACCGTATTTATGTTTATTGAGGATTGTTTTTTTATGTACTAACAGTTAAGCTTCATACACACAATACGAAAATTGGATGAAAAATACCACTTTTGAAGCGTTCGTGCATATGAGCGTATCATTTTTTTGGTGGGCGAGTGGATCTTGGGTGGAAGTTCCCACACTTTTTTCCCCAGGAGTTGACCCCTGGCTAGAACCTCTGGCAGGTTTTTATTGCTATCTGTGCTGGGGAGGTTCATCCTCTCTATTTGTCCTGGTAATGTGTCACTGAGACAGAAATATGAATGTACAAATATGCGAATCACTACAAAATTGGCAGAAATTTACATATAACTACCTTTAAAAAATAAATCACCTTTTGAATTGGATTTTCATTCCTACAACAGTGAGAGATTCATCATGTGCCAAAAGGAATAATGTCCTACCCAATTCACCTATATTAGCAGCTTGTAGTGTACTACATAACTCCAAAACAATCAGAAGTTTAATTTAAAGTGGATCTTCACTGCATCTGAGCAACACAAACCAAAAACAATATTTAATCAATTTCTTTGTATTTAAAGCAAACTCCCCCATCCATCCACGTCTCTATGCTTTATTTTGTTGAGAAATCACTTTTAAAAACAACCCTCTAGTATTTCTGCCCAATGCCATCTTGAGTAAGGGCAAATTATATCATGTAAATTATGTCATGTAGCATTTACTTCCTGGAATCCATCTGCCCTTAGTTCAAGCATGCATGCTTGGTTGGGAGGGGTGTTTAGCTGAGAAAACCCCTCCTCCTCCCCTCTCCTCCTGAAGACTCCCTGGAATGTATGACATAATTTGCTTAGGGAAGAAACCAGGAAGTAATTGAAGAAATGTAAAACAAAAAGTAGATATGATATACTTTCCTATCTATTTATTAATGCTATAACAGCACAAGGATTCAAAATAATCAATGTTGATTGGGAGAGTGAAGTTCCACTTTAACCACTAGCCGACCAGCCGCTGGAGTTATACTGCGGCAGGTTGGCACGGTTGCGCAATTCGTCGTAGCTGTACGTCGCTTCTTTAAGACGCCACAGCAGGCGCGCACACAGCTGCGTATCCCTGGAGCCGATGCGCGTGCCCGTCGAGCGTGAGGACCACCGGGCACCTGCGATAGCTCGTGACAGAGCGAGAACGGGGATCTGTGTGTGTAAAAACACGAATCCCGATTCTCTCAGGGGAGAGGAGACAGCTCGTGTGTTCATACTAAGTATGAACACCAATCGGTCTCCTCCCCTAGTCAGTCCCATCCCCCCTACAGTTAGAACACACCCAGGGAACACAGTTAACCCCTTGATCGCCCCCTAGTTTTAACCCCTTCCCTGCCAGTGACATTTATACAGTAATCAATGGCTATTTGTAGCTCTGATCGCTGCATAAATGTCAATGGTCCCAAAATAGTGTCAAAAGTGTCTGATCTGTCCGCCGATATTTCGCTGTCCTGATAAAAATCGCATATCGCCGCCATTACTAGTAAAAAAAAATAATAATAATAAAAATGACATAAATCTATCCACTATTTTGTAGACGCTATAACTTTTGTGCAAACCAATCAATATACGCTTATTGCGTTTTTCTTTTTTTTTTTTTTACCAAAAATATGTAGAAGAATACATATCTGCCTAAACTGAGGAAAACATTTTATTTGATTCTTTACATTTTTGGGATATTTTTTTTTTTTCAACTTCAGAATGTTCCTTTATTGAGACAAAAGTCAAGGCATGATACAACAATTGTCCAAAATGGATCAAGTCAAAACGACACACAGTACAGGTGAGTTTTCATACAGTGTGTACAATATCTATGCAACACATTTTTGGGATATTTATTAGACATGTGCATTCGTTTTCGTCCGAATGCATTTTCGTCCGAATTTCAGGTATTTTCGTTATCGTTTTAACAAACGATAACGAAAGTGCAAAATCCGAAAAACGAAAGATCCGACATAAACAAATGCTTTATTTTCGTTGTAACAACAGTTCGATATAGATAGGAGATTCGACGCTGACAATAACAATCTGTGTCCATTGAACCTGTGGTCGAATGTGCCTAAACTTAACTCTATTAGTCCAAGATTATTCTACATAGAGAGAAAAGATTCGACGTAGAAAGGAAAGATTCGACGTAGAAAGGAAAGATTCGATGTAGAAAGGAAAGATTTGACGTAGAGAGGAAAGATTGCTGCTGGAATTGGGTGGAATTGCAGCTAAACTATACAGAGTCATACAGTTTAGCTGCTCCGTCAAATCTTCTTTGAACATTCGACAGACACCATAAGCCTTCAATGACAGATTCGACCTTAATTCATTTGAATTTTCGGACGAATGCAATTTTTAACGAAAAACAAAATAAATAAAAACGAATTTCGGGAGTAACTAAATAAATTTATTTTTCGGACGAAAACGAAATTCCGAAACGAAATATTTCAGTGTGCACATGTTTAATATTTATTATAGCTAAAAGTACAAAATATAGTGTTTTTTGTTTTTTTTCAAAATTGTCGATCTTTTTTTGTTTATAGCGCAAAAAATAACCACAGAGGGACACTTTAAAACGATGTATGCATGTGAGAAGGTAAACGTTTATTCAAAAATGTACACAGTGAACAAGGGAATGCTCAGAAGGCATGGTATGTTTGCAATGAGGATACAATCAGTTGATACAGTTTATAACATGTCAAAAGAGCAGAAACATACAAAGCATTATGACAGAGGTATAAACTTGCTTGGTGCATAAGGTAAGGAAGATGCCAACATGTTTCGGACTGTGGTCCTTTGTCAAGGCAATTTGTATCCTTAGAAACTCATCTGAATAGATGAAAGGTCATATAATTAGTCTCAATATATCAATACATTATATTTGCACTGGAGAAAATCTATATTGCTGGAGGAGATTTATCTCAAAAAGAGGAAAAGACACAATGAGGTACTCACATGTCCTGCCAAAGCTCAATTGTTTGTCATATGGAAAAGCCACTGAGCGTGGGATCCAGGGAATCAAGGGTGTATGCAGTAAAAACAGAGTGTACTTATACACTGGGGTATAGGAGACCTGCTGAGAACCCCCTCAGAATACAAGGTCCAACATACAGGGTTTAGGGCTGAAAGCCCAAGTCCTGTATTAAACACAGTGGGTCAGCGAGTGTGTCACTGTAAAAATAAAGTAAAATGGGAATAATCAAAAACTAGGAAAAACAAAGTAGGAGTATCTGGCTACAAAGGAGTAGACCTAGTATTTACCTGAGTATAATTTGTGAGTAGAGGATAGGAGGTCAACTCTGGTCAGTCAGCAGCATGAGACTGAAGCCAGAGTGTGGAGGGTTTATATGTGGTCAGATAATGGACAACAGCTGTGGGTAGGTGTGTAGCAACTAACCTGAGGCCGCAGTGCTGATTGGCTGCTGTGTTGTTGGGAGGCGGGCGCCAAAAAGGTTACCACAGCGCTTTTTGGCGCCCGCCTCCCAACAACACAGCAGCCAATCAGCACTGCGGCCTCAGGTTAGTTGCTACACACCTACCCACAGCTGTTGTCCATTATCTGACCACATATAAACCCTCCACACTCTGGCTTCAGTCTCATGCTGCTGACTGACCAGAGTTGACCTCCTATCCTCTACTCACAAATTATACTCAGGTAAATACTAGGTCTACTCCTTTGTAGCCAGATACTCCTACTTTGTTTTTCCTAGTTTTTGATTATTCCCATTTTACTTTATTTTTACAGTGACACACTCGCTGACCCACTGTGTTTAATACAGGACTTGGGCTTTCAGCCCTAAACCCTGTATGTTGGACCTTGTATTCTGAGGGGGTTCTCAGCAGGTCTCCTATACCCCAGTGTATAAGTACACTCTGTTTTTACTGCATACACCCTTGATTCCCTGGATCCCACGCTCAGTGGCTTTTCCATATGACAAACAATTGAGCTTTGGCAGGACATGTGAGTACCTCATTATGTCTTTTCCTCTTTTTGAGATAAATCTCCTCCAGCAATATAGATTTTCTCCAGTGCAAATATAATGTATTGATATATTGAGACTAATTATATGACCTTTCATCTATTCAGATGAGTTTCTAAGGATACAAATTGCCTTGACAAAGGACCACAGTCCGAAACATGTTGGCATCTTCCTTACCTTATGCACCAAGCAAGTTTATACCTCTGTCATAATGCTTTGTATGTTTCTGCTCTTTTGACATGTTATAAACTGTATCAACTGATTGTATCCTCATTGCAAACATACCATGCCTTCTGAGCATTCCCTTGTTCACTGTGTACATTTTTGAATAAACGTTTACCTTCTCACATGCATACATCGTTTTAAAGTGTCTATCTTTACTCCAAGCATCCCCCAGGGGTATTGGCCTTTACCTTATGCACATTATGGCCTACTATTAAAACTGTTATACAATTCTGGGATGCGATAGACCATTTGTTGTCCCACCTACTTGCCCACCAAAACAATTTTTATAACCACAGAGGTGATCAAATACCACCAAAAGAAAGCTCTATTTTGTTACAACATTGCACGGCTGCGCAATTATCAGTTAAAGTGACGGAGTGTCGTTTCGCAAAAAATGGCCTGGTCAGGAAGGGGGAAGTGGTTAAGGATGCCTTTAACTGCTCTTCCATGTGGACTTAAAAAGCCAAGGCAGGCTCTTTGGTAATCTCTGGTCATCACATTGCTTAAGCTATGTGTTTCCATGATGACTGACACCTACCATTGACTGTCTACAAGACTCTCTTTATCTATTTATTATTTAAAGTTACCATAGGACAAACTGTATGCCAATGCAGGTCCGAAGATCAAAAATGCATAAACACTTTTTTATGGTCCACTGATCAGTTGGCATGTGGTAAGGTAATAGGAGGGAATGCATCTCCAATATGAGTTACATGCCCATCCTACTGTTCTTTAAATAGCATGTTCTACTATTTCTGCTGTAGTAAATGTGCCCACCTGTCAAAGAAACAGTGCCACCCTCTAGTCAGTGTCTGATGCCAGCTTAATTCCACACCTGTGTAAGGGCTCCCAACATGCTAGATAAACCATCTCCTTGCCTTTCTATTTATGTTAACGCTGCAGTGGTCTGGGTGGTGTTGGTTATAACTCTAGTGACCCTGCCCTATGCAGTGTAACTATCTAAATTTAGTAAGTGTTGTGACTGTTATTTACCTTTTCTGGTTTCTGTAAGCTTCTAAGCCTGTTGGTTGAATGTTTCAACTGGAGACTCCAGCAATCATTGCGGAAAGGAATAACCACCAGGTCATAAATATTTATCTGACTCAGCCAAACCACGGAGGGTGTTGTTCAGACGTATAGTCTGGTGAGGTGATAAATGTTCTGAAGAACCCTTTCAGAACTTTCTCTTGCCAGGGCTACTCCCTGACAGGTGGTCTGTGTGAAGAACTGGTATCAGGGCCTGGCCTCAGCATAAGCCATGAACGGAAGGCCCTGGATACCAAGCCACTTGCTGGAGTGCATATCTGAAAGAGAGTTGGGCTGAAAAAGAGACCTTCTTGCCTAAAGAGAGTGGCAGAGGAGCTGGGTAGAAACTTCCATCTGGACCTTGGAAGAGGGATCTTTGCCAGGGACTCACGTATTTTTGTCTGATCACAAAGGGATAGAGGTCATACTAAGGAGCAAATAAAAACTCTGAAAGGGTCAGAAATGTATCTAGCTGTTCTCTGTTTATCGGCATCTAATTTTAGAGATCACTCTCATAAGACATACTACTGGTTCAAAATATTGGTCCTCCTATGTTGGGGTTTGGGGAATCCTACACGCCTAAACTTTCTCTCTAGTTTGGGCACTGCCATTGGACAGGAGAACCCAATTATTCCCAGGGGTTCCTTAGGGAACGTTCACTATGTAGCTATCACCAAAACTCATTTCATAGCAGACCCTTCATTTATTTGAGACAATTGATTGCAATGCTTTTCCCATAACCCATCCTACACATGTCTTATATTCCTTGTTATCTACTTTCATATCATAAACGGTAACTGCACTTTTGTTAAGAAAACAGGGGTAATCTATGTATATTGCAGGGGTTTTAATAGTCTTTGTTTCAGTTTTGAGGCCCAATTCACAGTAGTGTGGCGATTGGCATTTTACCAAACTGTAAAACGCCAGCCTCCACTAGGACACACAGAAAACAATTGTTTTCTGTGTGTCCTATTCACACTAAAATGCAGCCGGCAGTTGCGCTGCTTTGATCTGCTATAAAATGCAGATATGTTGCATTTTATCACAGCTCACTGAACAGGATTGCATATGTACAGCAGTGCAGCAAATTGGGCCACAGTGACCTGAATGAAGTGTCACAATTTATACACTTCAAATAAAGTTAGTACAAAAAAAGAAAAAGAGACCCGTGTGATGCTCTAAATTAGGGGTCTGCAAACATTCCAAACAAAGGGCCAGTTTACGGTTCTTAAAACTTTGAGGGGATTGGATTGTGATATGTGTGAGTAAGTGCCCTGGGAGTAAACAATGCCCCACCATTGGTATCAGTGGGAGGAATAGTGCCCCATTGTTGGTATCAGGGTAAAAAATAGTGCTCCATAATTGGCATCTATGGGAGGCATTGCGCCACATCGCTGTTGTCAGTGGGAGGAATGATGCCCCGTTGTTGTCAGTGAGAAGAATAGTGCCCCATTGTTGGTGTTAGTGGAAGGAATAGTGCCCCATCCTCAGTGTCAGTGGGAGGAGTAGTGCCTCATTGTTGGTGTCAGTCGGGGATTAGTGCGTTGTATCAGAGACAGGAATAGTGCATCAAGGGGCAAGATAAGGGCAAGCAAAGGGCCACATCTGGCCCCCGGACCACAGTTTGGAGACCACTGCTCTAAATCATCTACCACCTCGCCTCCCTACCAACGGCACACTGCAGCTGAAACTGACACACACTAAAGCGCTGCAGTTCCCCAGGGTGGCATCAGTCTGTTTATTGTGAATAGGCCCTGAATTGGAGTGACTTTTTCAATTATTAATCAGTTGATGCGCTTTAAATGTTCTAATGAGGAAAGTTGCATGGTCTGCATCCCTTCAGAAGTGATTGGCCCTTTGGGAGTGTCTCACTAAAAATTAAAAGTTTCTTGCCATGGATGCCTAAAATTTGACGTATCTAAGTACAGAGTTCTGAGAAAATCAGTAAGCCAATCACTCAAGCAAGAAATTATATTTCTTGGGAAGTTCTTTACAGCAATTGCTGCCAGGTTGCCACATTGCATTCAATTTTTACAGAATATTACAGCGCTGTAGATTGAAAAAGGAAAGGTAATTTTCAACAACATTATTTACAATATTGCTTGTGTACGCTATATAAGTTTTTTTAATTTTCTATAGTTTTTTTTTCCCCCACGAAATGCCAGCAGGTTTTTCCAGCTCTTTTGAAGAAATAGTTATCTCTTAAATACTGCTCAACTATTTTGCTTTCAGGTTTTCAGGTTTCTAAAGATAAACTTGGCTGTATATAACCTTTATTAAAGATTTTCTTAAAAAAAACAAAAAGTGTATATATGTGTGTGTGTATATATATATATATATATATATATATATATATATATATATTGCATAATTTATATTTGGAATGTTTTCAATGCATGCATTGTAAAGCAATGGCGGTTTCCAGTGAGGTCTGTACTCTACAAGAATCTCTAGATGATAACTATTTTAATTTTAGCCAAGTGATGCACCAGGGCCATATACCCATGAGTTAAAATGCAAATTTTTTATGGTAATTAAATATTTACATTACAAAAAATCCAAAAAATTTTTTTCCTAAATTCATATTTCTTTCTATAATAAAACCAGCACCAAAAGGACAAAGATGTCACCCCTTCAGGATCTTCAGGAGCTACACAAGCTGCTTTACTTTAGAGTAAAGCCCCATACACACGGTCGGACTTTTTCATGGATTCTGTCCGATCGGACAATGTTGTTGAAAAATCAGACCGTGTGTATGCACCATCGGACAGTGTTCGTCGGTTTGTCCGACGGACAAAGTCTTATCTCCTGCTGGAAAGATTTGCCGTCAACCCGGTCCGATCACACCAAACCCGATCGTGTGTACGGTTGTCCGACCGGACAAAGTGCTACGCATGCTCAGATCACATTACAAGACCAAAGCTATTGGCTACTAGCCTCTACGTTGTCCCGTCGTAGGCAACAAACGTCACCACGTTCAGAATGATCGGATTTTCCGACAACTTTGTCCGACCGTGTGTACGCAAAACCAACATCGGACAAAGTACGACGGACATGATCCGACGGACCTGGTCCGCGGATTGTCCGACCGTGTGTATGGGGCTTTACATTACAGAACAGCATAGAAACTAGGCCAATAGAATGCATGTTGAAATAACTAAAGTGAACCTTAAATTTAGCACATTACTCGTCACAATATACATTAACAGTATATTCTGGTAAAAAAACAACCTGTACTATCTATTAGGAAAAAGTAGACATTGGATTCCAGGCAAGTGACATTTTCCACACTGAGATTATATCACCAGTCTGCTCCAGGCAGGAGCACGCATTTCCTCAGTCTTCTCTCCCCCCCAAAAAACAGTAAATGTAATTTTGTAGCAAGTTGAAAACCAGGGGGCTGATCTGTGTCAGACATTTGTAAACACAATCAAGAACTGCGCAGGCAAAATTATTTACATGACTGTGTCATCTCTGAGCCAGTATCATTCTAGGAAGGAGATTCTAACCCTAGATTATACCTAAACAAAGATGGCATCCTCCTTCTGGAGAGAAAAGCAGATGATGGCATTTTAGGGGAAGTATTGTAGTCTGTTTGTACACTCTCAGATATGTATTACTACTCTTATAGGTTATGTAGCATGCATGCGCTTAGCATGACAAAATACACTATATTACCAAAAGTATTTTTGTATTTACACGCACATGAACTTTAATGGCATCCCAGTCTTAGTCCGTAGGGTTCAATATTGAGTTGGCCCACCCTTTGCAGCTATAACAGCTTCAACTCTTCTGGGAAGGCTGTCTGCAAGGTTTAGAAGTGTGTCTGTGGGAATGTTTGACCATTCTTCCAGAAGCGCTTTTTGTGAGGTCAGGCACTGATGTGGTCAAGAAGGCCTGGGTCTCAGTCTCCACTCAAATTCCTCCCAAAGGTGTTCTATCGGGTTGAGGTCAGGACTCTGGGCATGCCAGCCAAGTTCCTCCACCCCAAACTCACTCATCCATGTCTTTATGGACCTTGCTTTGTGCACTGGTCCAAATCATTTGGTGTGGGGTTGTTTTCAGGGGTTGGGTTTGGCCCCTTTCTTCCAGTGAAGGGAACTCTTAAGGTGTCAGCATAACAAGACATTTTCATGCTCCCAACTTTGTTCATGGCCCCTTCCTGTTCCAACATCACTGCGCACCAGTGCACAAAGCAAGGTCCATAAAGACATGGATTGGTGAGTTTTGGGTCAAAGAACTTGACTCGTCGCACAAAAGTTCACGCATGCTCGGAATCAAGTACGAGCCAGAAGCACTCGGGCTTGTAAAACTTGCGTTCGTAAAGGAGATATCACATGACTATTGAACTTCTTTTTTCTCGACTCGCCGTACGTCTTGTACGTCCCTACGTTCATAATTGTTGGCCAACATTTGTGTGACCGTGTGTATGCAAGACGAGTTGGAGCCAACAACCTTCGAACAAAATTCCACAGTTTTGCTGTCGGAAAATCTGATCGCGTGTACGGGGCATAAGACTGGGATTCCATTAAAGTGGGGTGCCCACAAAAAAAAAAAAAAAAAATTGTCAGCAGCTACAAAAGCTGCTGACTTTTAATAATCGGACACTTACCTGTCCCGGGGTCCAGCGATGAGGGGGAATGAGACCCCCCCTCGTTCCCCGCTCCGCTCGCGGCGCCGGCATTCTTAATGTGGGAACCCGGCTGTGGCTTCACAGCCGGGCACCCAATGCGCATGCGCGAGCGGCGCCGTGCGTCGTGATTCGACGTTCACTCATCTGGGACACATGACAGGTCCCAGATGACTGTGCGTCGCCTAGGGGAAGTGACATTTAGCCCGGGCAATGAAGGTGGCAGACTACGAGGGACCCCCTAACAGGCATTTAGAGGTGAGTAAAAACATTTTTTTTTCCATTATTTTTTTTTTTATTTTTTTTATGATTTTTAAGCCACATTTTTTTTTTTGGTGGCAACACCACTTTAAAGTTCATGTGCGAGTAAAGGCAGGCATCCCAATACTTTTGGTAATACAGTGTATATGTTGTGCTGGGTCTGTTTAATTGAATGGCTGATTATGCGGTCGACACTGCGAAAGCAATTTGATTGGTACTCTGTTCTGCTGTCAATTTAGTTTTTGTTCTTTTGACCATTTGTAGGTTTAGTTTTTTCCACCACTAACATACAGATTCAATAAAATGTCATTAATAGGATACTCCTAGTTATCTTCAGATCCTGGGTTTACTTAGCAAATGTATCTTTGCAAAGACCAGTTTTTTATACAGTGTGAAAATAGACACAATTTTTTTGTTTTTGTTAAAATATTGGCAATATTATTTATATTTTACACTGGATAGTAACTACAAAGGCAAAACTCTGTTTTATCTTAAATGTAGGACCGACCAGATTTCAGATAGTACAGATATCTTATAGTTCGCAAACACTGTTGCCGATAAAGTTTTGTTCAAAAATAGGAAATTTCATTATTATAAAGCGTAATAAACATAAGAGGCATTTATTTTTTTTCACTGCAACTGCAAAGAGCCTTGTATTTAATGTAGACGTAAGTGCTAAAGAGTATTGTTTTCTGTGTGCATGGATTGGAGTCGCTCTAGGTTCAGTCTCTCTTGCCTTCAGTCTAGTCTCTCTGCTTGACAGCTACTAGAAGCCCAAACTGACAGCTCTTCAAAACCTGCCGAGGAAATCCAGCATTAATTAAGTCATTGCTGGACTGTAATTTCCTTGAGAAGTAAAAAATTCTCACACAAGAAAAGGTTACGGAGACCTTTTCTGTGTCAAAATTACCATGCGGCATGAATATTAATGCTCTTAATGAAGACAACCTTTGCTTCATCAAGAAGGTTTTTAAAGCAGGTGCCAAGCCGCAGTCTTCATATGTGAATGTTCCAGTCTGTGAAGAAAGGCAAGCAGCAATCTCTTCATGAAAGCTATGTTGCCAGTGCGATAAATATTTCTTTCATCTTTGTTGTTGTTGTTTTACTAGGAAAAGTAAAAAAATAAAGATGTTAATAGGCTGCAGAAGTTTCTCTGCGTTTGCATGGCGTTAACCATTTTGGGCGGTCATTTCCAAGTCGTTTTTTTTTTTTTTGGGGGGGTGCCCACCACCTCACACAGAAAACCTCTAAATCACAATTTTTTTTTTTTTCATAGACTTTTTTTTTTTTGAGAAACGGTTTAACGCTGGGAGCAAAAGTAGCACATTTGTTCCAAAGGTAAACATGAAAATACAGTGGTCGTAAAAGAATATGTAAGTGCGGGATAAAAAAAATAAATAAAAAATAAAGCCGCTTTTATATTGTTTACGGTAATAGCATGCGCTGTTGTTCTGCAGATTTGTTTCATAGCGTTTTACTGCGGAGAAAAGCTGATAAATAATATCTGGTGCTTGTCTTTAAGATGCAACGATAGCAAAGCATTTACATTTATTCCATTTCATGTGGAAAGTGGCAGCATGATCCATTCTGGTAGAGATACCACTGGAAGCACCCAAACACCCACCGTAACCCTATTAAACTCTTTGTCTGCATCTAATCCTTTCACCTCGCCACTTCTGTAAGATAACAGAGCACTAACCAACTGATTAGGTAATAAAAACAGGACGTTTTTACTATCAATAACTAAACCCTTGTCTCATTTATCACCTATGTACAACTGTCTTGAGCAATATTCCACAGGAAAAGGAAGTTATCTTGAATAATGAAACTTCCAGTTAAAAAAAAAAAAAAAAAAGAATAGACATGCTGGGCTGTCTAGAACAAGCTGGGGGTTGTTTTTATTGTATTTATTCCTTTTAAATTTCCCTTTTTATGATCACCACTTTGCTAATAAAATGTAACGTGGTTATCGGAAGCTCAGAGGAAAGTTTTACATTGAGCGCGATTCTGTTTTTCAGACATTGGCTATTTTAGAAAGAGAGGCCACAATCGAGGAAGTAAGCAATCGGCTGTTCAGGGAATCACAATAAAACATTGCTTTGGGCTAATGTGCTCTTTTCAACCCAGACCTGTTAATTCATTTTTAAGTGTCAGCCAGCAGATGCCATGGAGTGTTGTAAGTGCCAGCCACCAAGTGGCATATGTAGGGTATGCTTAGAATTAAATTACATTCAAAAAAATAGTTCTCCCTGGTTATTTTTATTTTTTTTCTTCTTTTACTATGAAGAACTCTGTCCCAGGTAAAACTGTTCCACTAGAGCTGGAAATATTTTTTACCTTTGATTACGATGCAGCTATAATCTACAATCTATAATAAAAAGAAGTTTGCAAAAAAATATCAGAATAAGTTACAATACTTATTCTGATATTTTTTTGCAAACTTCTTTTTATTAAAGGGGTTGTAAAGGTAAAAGTTTTTTCACCTTAATGCATTCTATGCATTAAGGTGAAAAAATATCTGACAATACCGCCCCCCCCCCAGCCCCCCGTTTTACTTACCTGACCCCTCAAAAGTCCAACGCTCGCCCCCGACATCCTCTTCGCCGCTCACCCTGGCCGTTGATTGGCTAGAGTGGATGGATTGAAAGCAGCGCAGCCATTGGCTCGTGCTGCTGTCAATCACATCTAGTGACGCGGCACACGGGGGGGGCGGGGCCGAGTGATACAGCGAGCGGCTATATCACGGGAGCGCACCCGCAAGTACTCCACACCATGCGAGGGAGCTTGCATTAAGGTGAGCAGTACTTGCGGAGGGGAGCCGAGACAGCCGCCGAGGGATCCCAGAAAACCAGGTTCGGGGCCACTCTGTGCAAAACGAGCTGCACAGCGGAGGTAAGTATAACATGTTTGTTATTTAAAATAAAAATAAAAAATCTCCTTTACAACCCAAAAACAAAAAACATTCAACAACAGTCAGCACTACAACACATCAGCACCAGTAAGCAATGTGACTCTTATATTGGATATTAACATAGCCATTGAAAATATACTTCATGACATTACATTATAGACATCTGCGAAGCTTAATATTTAATTATCCAAGGAACAGCAAGCAAATATAGCATATGTCCACAGGGAGCCTCAAAAACTAGTGACCTATCCCCATGAAATCAAAGCAGCATATAAACAATCAGATACAGTAGATTTATCATTTATCCAACCTCCCCACACTTTTTCAAACGTAGATGGTACCTGTTGATATATGTGGCCTTATACAAGAGTAATGATTTATTAACCACCACCTTCCACGCCAATACAGTTGGAGACACAGTTTTTTTCCATGACAGAGTAATTATTTTCCGTGCATAATAGAAGAGTAGAGTAAGTAGCGTAAGAATCACCTTTGTAGATGCTAGTGGATCAATCGGGCCCAAAATAAACCTCCACCAAAGGAATAATACTGATGGTGGTGACCGACCGCATACAGTACCACTGACCAAAACTGATGAATGGCCATACAGTACAAAAATATAAGCATGAAGTCCGCCCTAGGCGCTGCACAACTTATTCTGATATTTTAACAAATATCTTGTTTGTTACAACTTACACTGCCCTATCTCATATGGAAATGGGGTTTCCTAGGGTCCCAGCTAAATGCCCCACAGTGCAGCTACTAATGAAAGTCTGGAAAGAGGTCAGGTCCACGCTGGGGATAACTGGGTATTTCTGCCAAACACCCATTTGGCAGAACCGCTTTTATACTGATCTATTCAATGTGCCTAAACACCCGATCTGGGAGAGAGCGGGGATTAGATTTCTTACCCAAATACTTAACGGCTCTGTCCTAAATCCATACCCTCAACTTCTGCAGGATTTCCCTGGGCTGAAGGGTCATCATTTCCAATACATATAGCTACACCATGTAAAAATAAAAATAAACCATGCTATGCGCTCTCAAGGTAGACACTCTAATTTGCAGTTGGAAGAAAGGTATCGTTTCCAGAATTTATACTCGCCTATTATCGCACATGCAAGCCCCTGACCTTCTACCATGCAGGGAGAGATGGGAGCAAGATGTTGGCCCTATTGACGGGGAACAGGGGATCAGATTCTAGGAGTGGGCCGGCTAATGTCGGTGTCCGCTGCGCAGAGACTGTCGCAACTCTTCATATAGCACCGAGTGTACCGTACCCCAGAACAGCTACATAAGTGGGGCAGACGAGAAACTCCCATATGTCCAAAATGTCAAGCTCATCCAGGTGACCTCATCCATATGTTCTGGAGATGTCCCAAGTTGATAAGGTATTGGAGTAGAATTGTTGGCAAAATGAATAGTGTTTACCAGGTCCAACTTGCAGTAGACCCACTGACATGTTTGCTGGGGAGTCTCATTGAGAAACTATTGCCCACACCAGTATACATTGCTCTCACGAGACTACTATACCTGGCTAGGAAGCTAATTGCTCGACTTTGGCTCTCTGCGCAACCCCAAAGGAGGCACAGTGGATCCAAATGGTTAACACACTCTCATTGGAGAAAAAAAATACCTATCATCATAGTAAGTCACCAAAGAAGTTCAGTAGCATTTGGCAGAGTTTGTTGAACTCCCCAGATGTGGCACCCCCGCAGTTGGCCCTGAACAGGCTGCTGATGGGATGCTAGTTACCTGTTTTTGACTCTAGATGCTCATACTGGATCTTGGATGAACTGTCAGAGCTGATTTGTCTTTGCAATAATATGTAAAACCTGGAATGTATACACCCAGGTGGTTTGAATAGGCAGCTTGAATATATATGCAGCCCCAGCCAATCCCTGGAGAGGTGTGTCCAGGTGGTGGTTGGGAAGAGTATAAATAGACTGGAGCCCAGAGCACAGTATTCTTGCCTGGAAGAAGAAGTTCCCAGCCAGGGAGTGCTGCCAGCCTTCCTGGCTGTATTGCTGAAGGTCAAGCCTGCTCATAAGGATCTCAGCCCATGCTAAGAGAGCCTGCTCAACCACAAACCCTTTCAGGGACCAAATAGGGGTGCCACGGAAGACCTGCCCTGGGATTTCGCAGGGAAAGCCTGTCTGCTGAAATCATAGTTGCATTCTTTGCTGGAAGGACACTGTAAGTACTGGCCAAAGGGGGGAAGAATTTCAGTGACTGCTTTTATCACACCGGCTGCACAAAGTACAAGGCTTGCCTGGCCTGGGCCATTGCTATTGGTGCCCCATGGCTGTCCACTTGATGTCCCACTGTCTAAAGGACTGTTCAGCAGAGCTACTACAAGAAAGAGTGTTCTAGTTAGTAATGTGGATTATCCCACAGCTCCCTGAACCCATCCAAGTTAATGTTGCAATAAAACTCTTAAAAAGGCAACCCTTATGGACTGTGCTTCCTGGGTCAGAGTGTGAAGATGCTGTTTGCCTAGCTGCTGCACTAGCAGGAATAGAACCTAGGACTTTAGAACAGTGGCCTTAGTCAAGGATAGTGCTACATTTAGCAGCCAGGTAAACCTAGGTGTGAGCATAGAAAGTCTTTGAAACATTAAGGAACCTCTGTTTAGATACTAAATAAGGGCATTGTAGCTAATAATAGTGTCAGTATTTAACTGTGCTGCAAATAAAAACATACAGAAGTACCACAGTGAGAGCAACTTTCTTTACCAGTTTCTGATGTAAGCAGACATACTGTTACATGCAGGACATATCACTGACATATACATTTTGGAGACAAAATTTACACTATGTTTTAAACTGCTAACATGTCTAAGCTAAGTAGTGACATTTGTTTTGCAAGATGGTTGCAAGGCTTCCAGGAACAAGACAGAAATGAAAAATACAACTATAGTTCAGCACTAAGTATTTCTTAAGATGCTCTTCCTAGTCTCTCTTCTTGCATTGTACAACTAATAAGAAAACTAAAGAACAGAGTTAAGGAAAGCACATTTTATTTATACTGATCTCTCCTCTCGTCGCATAGATCACACTACTGTTTGTGTCTGGAACTGCCCCGTGGTGCCAGCTGAGAGATTTATTCTGAGAGGTTGCCGAAATTTAATATGCAAGTGCTAAAGTAAATAATTGTTTTATTTCCAAAAAATGCAGTAGAAAATATCATTTATGAATGACAGATGTTATGGTGTATTTATTTTTAGAACTCAAGATTTGTGTTAAGTGAAGCTCAAGGACGCCAACATGTTGCTGCTGCTTGAAACCTGTCCAGAAATATATCCTGATTTTTGTTACCTTTGCACAGAAATACAAGTCTGGTTTGATATTGAAAATACAAGACTGGTACAAAACACAAAATTACTTTATATTTTAATTGTCTTCACCAGCCGCAACTTTTGTTTTGACTAATTTTTAAATGACCATAACATATAGAAAGCTGTCTTTATTGAAAGTGGTATTAAAGGTTTTTTAAAAAAACAAAAAAAAACAAACGTTATGCTTACCTGCTCTGTGCAATGGTTTTGCTCAGAGCAGCCCGATCCCCTTCTTCCTGGGTCCCCCACCGGTGCTTCTGGCTATTGCCCCTTGACCAATGCCCCTAAAAGCAACTCGCCTGTTATGGCGGCACTGGTGCGTGCACGCTCTTGACACATAGAGCTGCGGCTCAGCCCTGCCGCTGCTCTCTCCTCTCTTGGTTCACTGGCTGTGATCGACAGTCTCAGCCAATGAGGAGAGGGATTTCCAGGACAGCGAAGGCTCTTGTGCACATTGCTGGATCAAAAGGGGGCACAGGAAAGTTTTTGGGGGGGCAGCACACAGATGTTTTTTTTATCTTCATGCTTAAAATGCATGAAGGTAAAAAACCTCCAGCCATGTACAAAACTACAGATACTGTGGATCTCATGGTAACCACAGTATTTTCAGTAAAAATTGCATGTACAAATCACTGGTGAGACAAAAGCTCAAGTCAATCATTCAGCTTTATTTGCCTATCTGCTGGCAGTGTCCTAATTAGGGGATTCTTACAAATTTGTATACATTTACTGTTTTACCTGCTAAAGAACTTTGTTTTACTTAATTTTGGACAGCTACAGTTAGGTCCATTTATATTTGGACACAGGCACAATTTTAGTTTTTTCAGTTATTTACAAAAACGTAGTCAAGCTATAGTTATATAATGGATATGGTCTGAAAGTGCACACTCTCAGGTTTAATTTGAGGGTATGTACATCCAAATCGGAGGAAGGGTTTAGGAATTAAAGCTCTTAAGAATAGCCACCCCCCCCTTTTTTCAAGGGTCCAAAAGTAATTGGACAATTGAATCCAAAGCTGTTTCATGCGCAGGTGTGGGCTACTCCCTTCATTATTTCTTCATCAATTAAGCAGGTAAATAGTCTGAAGTTGATTCTAAGTGTGGTATTTGCATTTGGAATGTATTGCTGTGAACTTACATCATGTGTTCAAAGGAGCTCTCCATGCAACTAAAACTAAGGCTTCAAAAACTAAACCAATCAATCAGAGAGATAGCAGCAACTATAGGAGTGGCCAAATCAACAGTTTGGTACATTCTGAGAAAAGAAGAACGCATTGGTGAGCTCAGCATAAAAAGGCCTGGACGTCCATGGAAGACAACATTGGTGGATGATCACAGGATCCTCTCTATGGTAAAGAAAAAACCATTCACAACATCCATACAAGTGACGGCCACTCTCCAGGAGGTGGGCGTATCATTGTCAAAGTCTACAATCAAGAGAAGACTTCACAAGAGCAAATACAAGAGGGTTCACCACAAGGTGCAAACCATTCATAAACCTGAAATATAGAAAAACCAGATTAGACTTTGCCAAAAAACATCTAAAAAAGCCAGACCAGTTCTAGAAAGGCATTCTTTGAATGGATGAAACTAAGATTAATCTGGACCAGAATGACGGGAAGAAAGAATTGTGGAGAAGGCTTGGAACAGCTCATGGTCCAAATCACACAACGTCTGTAAAACATGGTGGAGGCAGTGTGATGGCATGGGCATGCATGGCTTCCATTGACACTGGGTCATTGGTGTTTATTGATGATGTGACAGAAGACAGAAGCAGCCGGATGAATTCTGCAGTGTTTAGAGATATACTGTCAGCCCAGATTCAGCCAAATGCAGCAAAGTGGATTAGGCGGCTCTTCACAGTACAGATGGACAATGATCCAACACACGCTGCAAAAGCAACCCTGGAGCTTTTGAAGGAAAATAAGTGGAATAATTTGCAATGGCCAAGTCAATCATCTGATCTAAACCCAATTGAGCGTGCATTTCACTTGCTGAAGGCAAAACTAAAGGCAGAAAGACCCACAAACAAAGAACAACTGAAGACAGCTGTAGTTAGAGCCTGGAAAAACATCAGAAAGGAGGAAACCCAGTCTTTGGTAATGTCCATGGGTTCTAGACTTCAGGCAGTTATTGCCAGAAAAGGATTTTCAACATACATTTGAGCCCCTGAAAATGGTTTTAGTTCCTAAAATTTGTACTTGATACCCCTTGAATTAAAGATGAAAGTCTGCACTTCAAATTCATGTGGATTGTTTTGTTTTCATTTTATTCTGGTGGCATACAGAGCCAAAAGTAAGAACATTGGGCCTGTGTCCAAATATATATGGACCTAACTGTATGTTTGTGATAAACATTAAGGCAGGCGTTGGACTGCAGTCTGTCAGTATACCTGAAGGGGACACTCTATCACTTCTGGCTGGCAGAAAACTACTCGGGACTAATTTGCCCCCTGTTATAAGCTCCAGGCAGCCATCTTTTGGAAACTGGTGTCTGCTACTGGATGCAGAAATCTTAGAGATTTTGGCTACCATCTTGACACAGAAGTGCTTAAATAGGGAATTCTGCATTCAGTGCACCTGTAGTGTGGGAGTAGGTCACGTGTTAGGGAAAGAATAGGAGCAGTCTTAGTAATAGGGAAAAAGTAGGTTCCCCTTACATGGTATATTTTCTGCCAGCTACTCCAAACTGTATCCCACCATCAGCTGGATAAACTGCAAGGAGTATGGGGATCTTATTGCAACCTAGTAATCTGGCTACTTCCCATAATACAAGTGCTCCTAAGGCATTCTCCCACTTTTCGGTACACTGGTTAAGCCCTGCCCCACACACATCTCTACTAGTTATGTTGGCCATACACTTAGCTTTTTTTTTCTTTTTTGTTCAGCCAGTGGGCCGAACTCACAAAATTCTTCATATCAGATTTATCAAGCATTATATTAACGAAAGTCACAGTTTTAAGAAGATTTAAAAGAAATGTTGAAGTCACATTGACATGTTAAAACTTATATTAATTTTAATGATTTTTATTAGATCTTTCTTGGTTAGCTCCCTTTTCAATGGACAGAGAAAATTGTGATGATTTATGGTCCATGGAGCACATTGGAAGCAGAAAGGAGACATATATGAATTAAAAAAAATATTTTATAAGGAAAATTCATTATTTTTTAACATATTTTGTCTATACTTGAGTTGCCTATAAAATTCCACTATAAGAGGAATTTTTGTTATGCATTAAGGGATGATGGCAACTACACCCCCAGTCACATGAACTTCTTTTTTGAAAGGAGACACAGGAAGCTGCAATTAAAAAACATAAATAAGATGGTCAAATACCTTGTTTTCTTTGGAAGATGTGTGTATAATACAAGACAGGCTGTACAGGATTTATTTGCCAGATACATGAATAAGCATGTATATTTCAATGGTATACTTACCTGTTTACCTGGAGTTTTGCTTCAAAATAATGTTGAAGTGTGTATGTATTCATTTTCTATCTTTAGATTTGCAACTGTGTGTACATGCATAACAAAGCATATTGTTCTCTGCAAACAGCATTGGCTAAACAGTTGGAAGCTCTCAACATTGCCTGCTAGAAAAGCCCTTTGTGCTCCAATTCATATCTGATCACCAAATTGGTGTGGGATCAGATTGTGTATGGCTGCCCCAAAGGGCACTTCCCAGAGGCTGCCTGCAATGCACTTAACTAGGATTGCTCATTGTCAGGAAGTTAGCTGTGAAGGAGAAAATACCTCTCTGCAGGATCAAAGTTTTATTCAATTATTGTCAGTATAATAAGTATGAAGACGTTAATGTACTTTTAAGAGCAATTATTAACATTTTACACATGTATATCAGGTTGTTTTTTAAAGCATAATAGCTGCTTAATTAGCATTGCAATAATAAGTTAGGCTGTGGAGTGAGGTGTGCAGTACTTAGTGATATTATGGTTCCTACTTATGATGATATGACCACAGTCTATCAGGGGTAATACCATTCTATGGAGGAACAAAGCATCTGCATAGTCTTGATGATTTAGTATTTTAGAAAGATATTTAGTTCTATTAAAGTACCAGCCCACTATTTTAATGCACTCAAAAAGAATCATCCAGCAGGAGTCATCTTTGTGTGCATTGGCATTAGGTCCCAGTAGATTATTGTTATGAAATATGCTTATATTAGTAGAGAAACTGGAGCACAAAATGGCTTATTCTGTGTCTAAATTTTTTTTTAATTCGTTTTAGCAAAGAGTTACAAAACACATTACATCACCATAAAATATGAAAAACATTTAAATCTCAAACACAACATGACATACATACAATAACAAACATATATAAAAAGGTATATCTTCTCCATCATAACAACCATATATATTGAAATTCTTCCCCGGAGAGGAGGTGAAAGGCAACATGAGAGGTGGAAACAGCCCACTTCTAAATGCAAAAAAAAAACTCCAACAGGTCTTCCCCCCAGGAGAACCAAACAAAACAACAAGAGGAAAGCGCTCTCCAATTGGTTATATGTGGTACATTAAGCCATGGGAATGTATCCTCATTTTTCGCTCTTTTTCCGCTTATATCACAAAAAAAAAAACAGCGGTGATTAAATACCACCAAAAGAAAGCTCTATTTGTAAGAATAAAAAAATTATACAAATTTTGTTTGGTTACAGTGTAGCATGACTGAGTAATTGTCATTCAAAGTGTAGGAGCACTGAAAACTGGTCTGGGCAGGAAGGTGTATAAGTGCCCTGTATTGAAGTGGTTTCTGTTATAAAATGTTGCAAATAATCTTAATTCAATAAACTCCCCATGCCTCTTACTAAATACCTTGGACTGCCTACCTTCCAAAAAGGGGTAATTTGGGGGATATTTGTTCTGTCCTGTGAGATAGTATAAAATATTACAATAAAAAAATAAAAAATATTAAAATTAAAAAAATAAAAGCCTTTCAATGCTTTCTTCAGTGCTAGAGGCAGGCAAGGAATTGGGAAGACCTACAACAAAACTGTACCGAATGAGATGCCACGGCAGCCAGCAAGTCAATATAGCTTAGATAGAGCTATCCACCAGGACTCGCCCAGAGCAGGAGCAGGAGAGGCTGGAGCAGCTGATCTCTTGGGAGCAGACGAGAACCAGGGAGGGAAGCATTCAAAATAACCGCCCTTATGACCTGCGGCGTCCTCCGGTTGCAAAGCAGCCAAGCCTGGCGGCCAGTGGTAGCTCCGCCCCGCTCGAGGACAGTGATTCATGTCACACGCAGAAGTGCCCGCCGCATCCTGCACACTGCAATGGCCAGGCTTGGGACATAGCCTCACATACCCTCTAGGCAGTCCTTTATGCTTCCAAATAGGGGTAAAAGATATATACCGTCTTTCCCCGAAAGTAAGACATCCTCTAAAAATAAGACCTACTTCCAGTGTTGCCTCTCGCTGTAATATAAGGTATCCCCCGATAATAAGGCCATCCCGGAATATAAGGCCCCCGAAGCTACCGTATGGCGCCTGACTCCTCTGGATCATAGCGGCAGGCGCCTGCCGCGCAGCTCACTGATTGGCCGCAGCGCGGCCGGCTCTCTAGATGATGAGTGATGTCCCTGACGTTGCGCAGGGGGACGTCACCCGTCATCAGAGAGCCTGCGCCACCGCCAGGACAAGCTGCCGCCTTCTGTCACCTGCTGCTCACTCTGCCCTGACAGAGTCTGGCTGACTCACAATTAAACAGTGAGTCGCATGGGGCAGGAGTCGGGCACATTGTGTGGAATTTGGCCGCCACAAAATGACACAGGGTGGATTTGAGGGGGGGGGAATCAAAATGGCACAGCAGTATCAGAGGGGGGGGGGCAAAATGGCACAGGACAATCAGAAGGGGGGGAATCAAAATGGCACAGGTGGATCAGAAGGAAGGGAATCAAAATGGCACATGAGGATTAGAAGGGGGGGAATCAAAATGGCACAGGAGGATCAGAAGGGGGTACTAAAATGGTAATCCCCCCTCTGATCCTCCTGTGCCATTTTTATTGATTTCCCCCCTCTGATTCCCCCTGTGTCATTTTAAGTGATCCCCCTCCCCACACCCTGATACCCCTGTGACATTTCAATCTCCCCCTCTGATCCAATGTGTCACTTTAGGGGGTGACTGCTTTTCTGCTGAAATACTGGTAAACAGTGCTGGTATATTTTTACCCCTAGACATGAGCGCAAAAAGAAAGAGCTACTCCATGGAGTACAAGAAAGGAATAGTGGAAGACTCTTGGGGCCAAAATCTTACTGCTTTCTGCAAAGAAAAGATGTTGAATATCCGATTGGTCCGAAAATGGCGAGCAGATAACGTTAACCTCACTGAACAAGTGGACATGCAGGGAAATGCTAAAAAGCGCAAGTGTGGATCAGGTCGGCAACCATTATTTTCCGAGCTGGAAGACCTGATCTGTGAATGGGTTGTTGACAGGAGAGCAAAGGCTTTGGTTGTGAATAGGGCTCAGATTCAAGAATTTGCCCTTGCAATGGCACCACAGTTTGACAGCCCCTGAAGACTTCAAAGCATCACAACACTGGCTGGATAATTTCCTTCAGCGAAGTGAACTGTCTTTAAGAAGATCCACAACACTGTTTAGGCTGGAAGATGCTCAAGTTATTAAGCGAGCACTTGCATTAAAGTCCTTTATTGATGATGCTGACTTCTCTAAATACAATCTTTCCAACATGATTGCTATGGATGAAACTGCAGTGTTTATGGGCCAATCATCTCAAACAACAATTGAACAGCGGGGTGCCTCCTCAGTGTACATTCCCTCCACTGCTTACGAAAGTGCACGTCTTACCTGTTTTTTGGCAATTCGCCTGGATGGCACTAAAATCCCACCTTTAATCATTTCTAAGGGCAAGAAGGAAAAGATTGAATGTGTTTCGGGTATTTTTATTCTTGAAACTGAAAAGGCCTGGGCCATACAAGCAGTTATAAGGAAATGGGTCAATTTAATGCTGCCGCTTGTTATTTGAGGGAGCCAAAGAGGTCTGCTAGTCTGGGATGCAGCCAGCACTCACCGCGCTAAAGACATGAAGAAATTTCTTTATGACAAAAAAAAGATCAAATAATGATTCCCGCAGGAATGACGGCCTATCTCCAGACTCTTGATTTTGCAATAAACAAGCCATTCAAGGACAATTTGCGCATGGAAATTAATGACTACATTGAAAATAGAATGGAGAGAAATCAGCGTGGAAACTTTGTGAAACTGCAAGAGGTTGTGACTTGGGTGAAGAATTCATGGGAAAAAAATCACTGACAGTTGCATTGCAAATGCACTACGAGCAGGCTACTTTGACAAGAAGTACTTGTTTAACCGCTTCCCGGCCGCCTCATGTAGATATACGTCTACAGAATGGCACGGGCAGGCAAATGCACGTACGGGTACGTCCCCTTTAATTTGCCTGCCAGTCGCGCTCGCGACCCGGTCGGGAGCTCCGTGACCAAGGCCGCGGGACCAGCGGACCCGATCGCCGCTGGTATCCCGCGATCGGGTTACGGAGCTGAAGAACGGGGAGAGGTCTATGTAAACAAACCTCTCCCCGCGCTTCCTACACTGACTGTCAGTGATCGGCGGTTCCCTGTCATCGGGAACGCCGATCAATGACGTCAGACGTACAGCCACGCCCCCTACTGTAAAAAAAACACAACACGTCACACTGACTCCTCCCCGCCCCCTAGTGGTTAACCCCTTCACTACAACTGTCATTTACATAGGAATCAGTGCTATTTAAATAGCAGTGATTGCTGTATAAATGACAAATGTCCCAAAAATGTGTCAAAAATGTCCGATGTGTCCGCCATAATGTCGCAGTCACAATAAAAATCGCTGATCGCCGCCATTACTAATAAAAAAAAAATATTAATAAAAATGCTATAAAACTATCCCCTATTTTGTAAACGCTATAACTTTTGCGCAAACTAATCAATAATCGCTTATTGCGATTTTTTTTACCAAAAATATGTAGAAGAATACGTATCGGCCTAAACTGAGGAAAAAAAATGTTGTTTTATATATTTTTTGGGGATATTTATTATAGCAAAAAGTAAAAAAAATATTGCATTTTTTTCAAAATTGTCGCTCTATTTTTGTTTATAGCGCAAAAAATAAAAACCGCAGGGGCAATCAAATACCACCAAAAGAAAGCTCTATTTGTGGGAAAAAAAGGACGCCAATTTTGTTTGGGAGCCACGTCGCACGACCGCGCAATTGTCAGTTAAAGCGACGCAGTGCCGAATCGCAAAAAGGGGCCTGGTCCTTTGGCTGCCAATTGGTCCGGGGCTGAAGTGGTTAAGGACAGGGCTATTGCTAAACATGAGAGATTTGGTCCACTGATTCTGAAAGAAATGGAGTCACAAGAAATTCACCAGGAAATTCAGGGTTTGGATTGTTATGATGATACGGAAGATGATGACATGACTGTTATTGAATAAATCTTACTTTGTGTTCATACCGGTAAATATCAGTATCAGTAAATGTACCATAGATTGTTGTATAAGGAAATAATGGTAGTAACAAGAAATTCTTGATACCGTAGGATTCACAGTTTGTTTGGTCATGCTGGTTTGTGATGACAATTACTACCGTACCGTATACAGGTAATAAATTTATTTTTTTTGTTCAACAATAAATGTGTACCGTATTCTTCTTCATGGAAAAATAAGACATCCCCTGAAAATAAGACCTAGTGCATCTTTGGGAGCAAAAATTTATATAAAGACACTGTGTTATTTTCGGGGAAACAGGGTAGCAGTGTTTTATACTACCAACTTCTTATCCCAGCACCACGAGAAAACCCACTACTAAAGGAGATTTTTTTTTTTTTGTTGCTTTTTAAGAGGTGTCGGGAGCGAGGACAAAAAAAGAACATGGACTGTGGCAGACAGCCGCCTTTTATGGGCTAGGAAGGAGGTTGTCCTGAAGGGGTCAGAGGGGGCAGAACTGACCCATAGTAGGCTGACATGAGGAGGTCCAGGAAATAGTGTATATATATATATATATATATATATATATATATATATATATATTATATATATATTATTTGTGTGTGTATATATATATATGTGTGTGTGTGTGTGTGTGTGTATGTATATATATATGTATATATGTATATATATATATATATATATGTATATATATATATATATATATATATATAAAATACACCATAGTTTGTGGACTTTTCTATTCCTACAGACTAAATGATATACACTGATTTGGGTTATTTTCACCTAAGAAAGTTGCAGAATAAATTTTGGCCTAAATTTATAAAGTTGTGATTTTTTTGTCACAATTTTTTGGAAGATGAAAAAAAAATTAAGATTTTCAATTCTTTACACACTGTCACCAGTGCAGTACATCATCATTATATAACTTTGCTACAATGTAGTGAGTGTACACCTTGTATAACAGTGTAAATTTGCTGTGCCCTCAAAATAACTCAACTCACAGCCATTAATGTCTAAACTTCTGGCAACAAAAGTGAGTACACCCCTAAGTGAAAATGTCCAAATTGGGCCCCATTAGCCATTTTCCCTCCCCGCTGTCATGTGACTCGTTAGTGTTACAAGGTGTCAGGTGTGAATGGGGAGCAGGTATGTTAAATTTGGTGTTATCGCTCTCACTCTCCCATACCTGTCACTGGAAGTTCAACATGGCACCTCATGGCAAAAAACTCTCTGAGGATCTGAAAAAACCTTGAATCTTTCATGGGGATAACATTTTCATTTGATTTTCTGACCACATGTATTTTCAGAAGCCCTAAAATGCCAGAACAGTAGAAACACCTGCAAAATGACCATGTTTAAAAAAAAAAAATAGACACCCTAACATGAAAAGATGAACACTGGCACTGGCTGCAGTCAGCAACACTGGAATCACTAGATCTGGCAGAAATCATGCACTGGCTGTAAAGCTGGCCGGTTCAGCAGTAACTGGCCACATTTCAATCCATCGACTACTGCATGGGTGGATTCCAATCAGGATTTTTTTTTTTTTTTTGAAGCACGTGATTAGAGCCAGATTAAATTAATCAAGACAATCTAACAACAACTCTGCCAAATACCTTTTATGGATAACTTTAGGAGTAGGTCAGAAGTCATAAATACTTGAGGACATGCTTTTTTTCCAGTTGTTTTTTTGTAACCCCAAAAGACCCTTGGGAGTATTCTTCTGTTCTGCAATTGTTATTTATTATCATAATTACCACACTAAAAAAAAGTGTTAGCTGTAGATGATCTACTTATAAATAACAAAATACATGATAGTACTTGTAAAAAAAAAAAAAAAAATCCCAATACAAATCAATGTCCAATCTAACTTCTATGTGATATACCTTGTACAAGTATTTACTGTATGATGATCATATCTATCCATGTGGATAAGAACTGAAGGATCACTTCTATTATGCTAAATGTTTAAATAAACTCAGAATTTCCCAGGGCACACAGATATTACCCTTCATCTATATAATCTTGTTATTTAGTGATCACACAGCCAGATCAGTGATTCTGCACAGATACAGACTCACAAAGCGAATCTTTAAAAGATAGCAAGATTAAGGCCTCATGCACACGGGACGTTTTTACAGCTGCTGTTTTTTGGCTTCAGACGTTTTTTTCCTGCAGCCAATAAACTCCCCAGCATTTTATCCTATGTGTCCATGGACACATAGGCTGTTATCAGCAGTTTTCTGGCTGGGAAAAATACCCAGAACTAGTGGGTTTTGAGAGGAGGTTTTCAGCTGTAAAAATGCTCTAACTCTGAGAAAAGCTTAAAAACGCCCGAAAACGCTGAAAAACATGGCTATTCGCCGTCTATCAGCTTTTTTGAGCCAATAATTTTGTTTAAAAAAAAGCTGAAAAACGCTACTGCAAAACCGCTGAAAAACTCATTCTACAGCTACAACTTTCTACAGCTAAAGCTACTGGCTTTTTTATAATGTCCAATGTGCATGAGTCTTTACTGTCCCCCATCCATGCAATTAATATCCCCCTTTATAAACCACAGATCAGCAGGTGACCTTGACAGGTTGCAGCCAATGATGGGATGGAAGGTTCCTGCTTTCTACTAGACCTTTTTGTTGTGTACTGCAAATGCCCAGTTTTTTCATAGGCCTTATAGAAAATATGGCACCCTGAAGGCTTGCAAGTAGATGCTTCTCCATTAGGACCTATGAGGCAAATCCACAATTACACAGTACATCATGGTCCACTGGCTCAGTGGAAAATAGGAAAACCACCTAGACTGGTATAATCCATGGCTGCTGGTCTAAAGTTACTTGATGAACCTTGGTTTGTAGTGAGACTGCTAGAGTAAATTTTGACAAGTGATTTTTTTCCAGAATTTGATCTTTTGTGTTCTATTTTGCCTAACCAAAATTGTTTTTTTTTCCAAGGACAGGCATATTATAAGGTAGGTTCCCATTTTTAGTTGCATATGAAAGTGTAAAGCATCTTTACATTATCATTGGTGAAACAATTTTTTTTATGGCCTTTTTGGTATTACTGTGATTACATGTTTAGAAACCACACTATCTGGCCCCTGGATATTATGATGGAACCAGAGATGTTTTACAATAGCACCATGATCACAAATCTTAGTTATATCCTTCAAAGTAAGCACCAAAAGCAACAGAAATATGTGTGTTTCCCTTTCACAGCATCCTTCATTTCTATATCCATCTTGTTGGTGGACCCCTGCAAGTGTCATTTCTCCAACTCCAAGAGGATTTCCAACTTGGCCAGATGGCTCATTTATAAGCACTGAGATGTGACACCAGCCAATGTATCATGAGATCCATACCCTATACAAAAAAGCCTGCAGGTAAAAATTCGGAATCTATAAAGTGCATTTATTGTGATGGAAATGGACTTTTATGAAAAATATTTGTCGTTTCTCAAGGGTTTTCTTTAAATAGTGGAATATGTAAAAAAATAATAACCGATTATTTTTATTCTTTACAGTCATTTAATTTGAAGTAGTAAACAGCCTGATTATTTTTTTAAATATATAAATATTTCTGCCATGAAACATAGTCACACTTTACAACCTATGGTACATATCTTTGACGTCCCTATCACAGCATAATATGTTATTTGCTGACTTTCACACATTGTCATAGCAATAGCTTAACGAAAATATAATTTTTTTTGTCTTACATTATAAATTTAGCAGGAAGGTTAGATAAAACATTTTATAAGAAAACATTAATTATGTTAATTGTTTTTATTTGGACACTTATGATGATAATTTGTGAACATATGGCTCTGTTATTTTTTGTATTGGAGATGCACATTTCTAACCAAAGTTAACAAATGATTATCATTGCAAACATGCAGGGGGTGGGCTAGTGCTAAGATCAGGGCTTTTTTCTCAGAGAAAAGGTGCTGGAACTCACCCCCCCTCCCCTGGTCACACCCCGACCCATCCACTAGGACCGCTCTTTAGAGAACAGGGATCCAAGTATAATTTGGGGAGCTATACAAGTAATTTGTATGGAATTAAATAAAAAGCAATGCAGTAAAATGTGCAAAAAAATATGAAATACTTACCAAAGTATGCTCAGACACTTCCAGGTGATTTCAGAATTCTTGTCATATGTATCTTCTCTGTTTCTCACACCAGTAGCAGCGTGACGACCATGAAGTAGCCATGAATCAACATATTTAGAGGGATCAAAACAACATAGAGGAGGACCATTAACTATGATAAACAGTAGTCCTAAAATGTTTTTTGTCAGAAGGAAAGCTCTCTTGGTAGTAACTATTAAATTAATTTCTGAGAATCCTCTTTCATACTCACTGGATGACATTGGGACACTTTCAATGGAATTTATAAGAGAACACAGGTCATTAGGCAAAGTTTTCTCAATCAAATATTCTCTGAAAGCATGTATCAATTTCCTTTCATTCAACTGGAATCTAATTATTATTATTATTATACACGATTTATATAGCGCCAACAGTTTATGCAGCGCTTTACAATGTATAGGGGGGACAACACAATTACAGTACAGTTCAATACAAAAGGTACAGGAGGGCAATGCTCATAGAGCTTACATTCTAAAGGGACGGGGTGGTGGTACAAAAGGCAATAGCTGCAGAGAATGATTTGATGGGGGTGGCTCGGGGACAATTGTTGTTAGGTGTTTGTGGGATAGGCTTCCCTGAATAAATGAGTTTTCAGGGATCTCCTAAAGGTGGACAGAGTAGGGGCTGATCGGACAGACTGGGGCAGGGAGTTCCAGAGGATGGGAGAGGCTCTGGAGAAGTCTTGAAGGCGAGCATGGGAGGAGGTAACAAGGGAGCTAGAAAGCAGGAGGTCCTGGGAGGAGCGTAGGGGACGATTTGGACGATATCTGTAGATGAGGTTGGTGATGTAGATGGGGGCGATGTTGTGGATGGTTTTGTATGTTATGGTTAGCATTTTGAACTTTACACGGTGGGGAAGGGGAAGCCAGTGAAGGGACTGGCAAAGAGGGGCGGCAGTCACAGATCGATTAGTGAGGTGTATTAGTTTAGCAGCAGTATTCATAATAGATTGAAGGGGGGGGGTAGCCTGCTTAAGGGTAGGGCATTAAGGAGGGAGTTGCAGTAGTCAAGGCGGGAAATAATTAGGGAGTGAATGAGTTGCTTTGTGGTGTAGTGTACACATTTCTAATTTCCTCCTCGCCAAAAGTAAGCTTTGCTCAACATTGTCAGGCCAATGTTTGGAGTCAAGCACCCTAGTGCAGTTGGCAAGGGCAGAATCATTTTCAGTGAGCAGTCTACTCTCTATTGAAGATTACAATTTTTCATAAAAAGCATCAGGACCTATGGGAGGGTAATTTTTAGCTTCTTTTCTGTAAAGGGGGATTCCCTGGAAACAGAGCCTATTAGAGGTAACGGCTGTTTTTTTTAATATAAGAACCTGGCTCTGTTCTGCTTTCAAAAAGTTGTACAACAGTTTGTATTTTTTCATTTGCCCTGTAGAGATTTATTCTTCGCTCTTGCAACACTAAGCTTAATTCAGACAACTCTTTTGTTTTTTTTTTTTTTTTTTTTTTTTGAATGTTTATATTTTTTATTGAAAAGATTTTTTCACATATACAAAAAAACAAGCAAGAAAAAAAACAAAAAATAACATTCCACATTTTTACAAAGTCCCATATATATCTATATATACGTACACATACATAGGACTTATACATAAATATTTACATAACAAATAGACACACAGCAAAGAGGAGAAAAAAAAAAAAAAAAAACAAATAGTAGTAGTCCCCCATATTCCTGATTTAATTCTTTAGTAGTAGTCCCCCATCTTCCTGATTTAATTCTTTACTCCGTCTAACTTTATTCAAGCAATATTTTATGTAGTATTCCTTTTTCCTTCCCACCCCCCCCTTGGGTAGTTAACCACCCCCAATTCCCCCCAGTCCACCCCTCCTCACCACTCCCGTAGTTCCCCAGCGTGTCGTACCTACATATATACACACACCACACCCTATGCCCTTTATGGAGAAAGTGGTCCTTATTCCAAAAAAAAAAAAAACTTAGTGAAAAAGGTATAGGAGGGGATACTACCCACCTCCTACTTGTGGTATTATGTGGAGGTAAGCCCCTACGTCTATTTTAGTGACTCTCTGGGTGATCCTTATTCCAAAAGTGAAATGGAAAAAGGAGAGAAAAAAAAAGAAAAAAAGTGAAAAAGGTGTGGAAGGGGACTCTGCCTACTTCCTACATGTGATATTATGTGGCCGTAGGCCCCTACATCTATTTTAGTGATTCTAAGTAATCCTTGTTCCAAAGGTTAAGGCAAAAAAAAAAAAAAGAAAAAAAGTATGGAAGGGGATACTACCTGCTTCCTACATGTGATATTGTGTGGCAATAAGCCCCTACATCAATTTTAGTGACTCCCTAAGTGATCCTTATTCCAAAAGTGAGGAAGGGGAAGGAGATGAAATAAAAAAAAAAAAAAAAAAAAAGCACACCTTTCTCCTCTCCCTTTTTCCCCTTAATAATTGGTAAGAACACCATTTATTTTTTGTGTTAGCTCCCTAAGTGCTCAATAAGAAAAAGGGGGGGGGGGACATGGAAAGAGGGGAAGAGGTGGGGACAGGGTGGGAATCCAGAGATAAGTAATAATAAAGCATCTAATTGTTCCCCACATAACTCATATAGACTTGAGATAGTCTAAATTCCAGCCAGCACTTCCAAGTGTCAAGGTATTTTGTTTCCAAGTTGTTTTGCAGGTGTATTACTTCTTCCATAGACATTCAGACAACTCTTGAAGAGCATCACACATTAGTCCCAAATCCAATAAGAAGTTTGTGCTGGTCATTTTTCTAAATAGGCCTTCATACATACACCGTTTAGTCTTGTCCCGGGCGGTATCTTGCTTTGCTTCTTCAAAATGACAAACCAACACTCTGTAGCTTTCCCAGGCTGCTGACACAGATCAAAAAGTACATGCCACCAATCTTGTACTGAGAACTCGTCCTATTTTCAAAAGCTGCATCTCTAGGGAGCTAGCACAGGCTTGCAGTTCTCTGCAGTTTTTGGGAGATGTATGATATAATACATACAACTCATCTATAAAGGCCTTAAATCTATTAATTCCTGATGTTTGTTTGACCGTCGCTCCAACTGACAATTCTAATCTGTGATTAGCACAGTGCCACAGAATAATTGAAGGAAATTTCTCCTTCAACAATTTCCCAACACCGTAGACCATCACATGTAACACTGATCAAATGTTGTCTTAAGTAGTCGTCCATTGTCCCATAAGAATGCAGGCAGTTAAAGGAGAGATGTGCAAATTCCTTTTGCATTCACGCTTTCAAGTTGAACCAAATCAAGAAAGAAATTTACTAGGGAATCCATTGCACTGTTTGCGAGAAGAAATCAAACATATACAATCCGTGTAGATTTTTGACTTAAGGTGGTTGACTCATCAATAATAAGGGTTTTATTTTTTGATCTTATGATTTCATTGACCAAGTTTGTTCACATTTGTTGTGCAATATGATTCACAATATTAATGCAGGCATTTGTTGAGTGAGGAATGTGGCCCATATTAACACCATTTAACTCCTGAAGATTTATTTTAGAGCAAAAACTATTGAAGGACTGGCTTTCTTTGGCTATTTTGTATGCACTGCAAAAGATCTTCATAGTTATTTCTTTCTCTTGGCCAAGTGTTTTAAACAAATCGGCCTTGTGTGCAGAACTTTCTGTCAGAAACCATGAAATCAGACCGAGACAGAAGTACAGTTAGATCACACTTGTTTAATAATAAAAGTAAAAAGAACAAAAGTAGTCAAAACATAGCCAAAGTTCAATAACCGGAACGAATAGTCAGCCAAGCCAGAAGTCAGGGATCAATGTAGTGGAACAGCAAGCAGGATCTGGAATCAGAGGGGATGTCAGCAAAGCAAGTCTTTAAACAGGAATGAAGGACAATGTCTCTGTGCTGTTGACCAAGGCAAAGGCAGAGATCAACTGTGCTGAATGGATTAAGTAGGCAGGACTGACGAGCAGGATATAATCAACAGCTGAGTAACTGTGGAGAGATGGGACCTGGCAATTAGCCGACAGCTGAGCGGCCAGCTCTGAGAAGGAAGGGCTGAGCCCAGCCCTGACACTTTCTTTGTGATCAAACATTTTTTTTCTTAAAGAATTGAACTGCTGTGATCGCTTGGTGCCATAACCGGTTACCTCATTATTTGCCCATTCCTTCGACATCTTCATGACATTTTTTCTTTCTACGCCAGGAATATTAACTTTTCTGCACACCTTGCACCCAAGATTCTGATCATGGAAGTCAAGCTAATTGTACTCCTTGCAAAAAGAGTATTTCTGTTCCAAAGTCCAGCAACTTGGCCAGGCATTTTCAGGACTTTCAAGATCATCTGGATCAGTGCAAGAAGGACCATCGAGTGTGTCTGAAGTAGAAGGCAGGACTTTATCAGAAGACACAGAATCCAATTCAATTGGTGAAGAAACACATGAAGATGCAGACTGTAAAACAGTTTGTCTGTTTGACATTACCAAATGTGCAGCAGAGAGATATTCCCAAATGTGCAGCAGAGAGATATTCCCAAATGTGCAGCAGAGAGATATTCCCAAATGTGCAGCAGAGAGATATTCCCAAATGTGCAGCAGAGAGATATTCCCAAATGTGCAGCAGAGAGATATTCCCAAATGTGCAGCAGAGAGATATTCCCAAATGTGCAGCAGAGAGATATTCCCAAATGTGCAGCAGAGAAACATTCCCAAATGTGCAGCAAAGAGACATTCCCAAATGTGCAGCAGAGAGACATTCCCAAATGTGCAGCTTGGGGGCAGCCACAGTCCAGCAAAGAGACCAACCAGCCTAGTCCAGCAAAGAGACCACCCAGCTTAGTCCAGCAAAGAGACTGCCCAGCCCAGCAGAGAGACCGCCAGCAAAAAGACTGCCCAGCTTAGTACAGCAAAGAGACCGCCCAGTCCAGCAAATAGACCACCCAGCTTATTCCAGCAAAGAGACCGCCAGCAAAAAGACCGCCCAGCTTAGTCCAGCAAAGAGACCGTCAGCCCAGGAAAGAGACCGCCCAGCAAAGAGACCACCCAGCTTAGTCCAGCAAAGAGACCATGGCGCCAAACCGATCTCCCGCACAGCCCTGAGAGACAAGGCAGATCACTCCGCCTTCCGTTCTCACAAGCTCCATTTGATCCCTCAGGGCAGTGCGCAGCAGATGACATAGGAGATGGAGGATGAGTCGGGACTATACACAGGATACGGGGGAGTTCTCTGGCAAAGTTTGATCCCTCTGCGGGCGGCAGGGCACAGGCTATACAATTAGGAGGAAAGGAGAGAATGCTCTGGCAAAGGTGGCGGAACGGAGTTCCGGTGCGTTGCGCTAGAAAAAATCCCCTGGCTAAGATTATTCAACTACTGTTCCAAACATTAAAATCAAGTTTGGCACTATGTTTGGAATGTTATGGGGTTGCAGAATTTTGAATTGAGATGGTGGTTTTGCCTATGAGTGGAAAAGAAAAGAATCCGGATGCCTATAAAGGCTGTTTCATGGTAAGATACACCAAATTATTTGAGTCTAAACATTACCATATGTAATTTAACCTGATATAACTCCCTTACCCATTTTTTTTGCATAACTCACTGATATATTTATCTTATGTAAAGTATTGCCAGAACATGGCCTCTTCTGAACTTTATAGCTAGAATATATACAAATAAAAGATTGTATACAAACATAATGGTCTTATTTATTTGGGTTTTGTGTTTTCTGAATGAGAAAGAGAAACAATAATGTTAATTACAAAACAATAACAGGATAAACCAATACAAAATTTGTAATATTAAACTTCAGCATACAACAACAGATTTAAAGACTATGTAAACTCGACATTTCATATCCCTGATTTGTGGCTGCTGTACCATGCACTTGTATGAAAAAGTATCCGTTCTCTTTTTATTGCTTACTTTGTATGAAATCCCTGGTGTTCCTGCCAGTCCCTCTGCTTTCTTATTAAAAACAGACAGCATTAGCAGGGGAACACACCATGGTCAGTTCTCTAGATATGCTTGGAACTCAGTCTGCTCTCCTTAAGTGTCCAGACTTCTCCTGACACCCGCTTCCCCCTTCTCCTGCACAGCCTTTCACTGGAAAGCTCAGTGTACTGTTGCTTCTCCTCTCTCCAGCTCTTATGCAGCTGAGAACCGAGGGGATGTGATCACTTATTAGGAAGGGAAAAAAGGTGTGTGTGTGTGTGTATGTATATATATATATATATATATATATAATATATCTATACACAAATGCATTTCAAAGTTACCTCTATTGAGTGGTGTAACAATATCCATAGTAGACTATGCAGCTGCCATGAGGTCTGGGGGTAGAAGGGGCCACAATAGGGAGGGAAACTGCTGAAGCAATTTAAAATAGAAAACGTGAAGATAACATACACTGTTGCCAAAAGTATTTGGACGTCTGCCTTTACAAGCACATGAACTTTAATGACATCCCAGTCTTTGTCCGTAGGGTTCAATATTCAGTTGGCCTACCCTTTGCAGCTATAACAGCTTCAACTCTTCTGGGAAGGCTGTCCACAGGAGTTAGGAGTGTGTCTATGGGAATGTTTGACCATTCTTTCAGAAGCGCATTTGTGGACGAGAAGGCCTGGCTTGCAGTCTCCACTCTAGTTCATCCCAAATGTGTTATAACAGGTTGAAGTCAGGACTCTGTGCAGGCCAGTCAGGTTCCCCCACCCCAAACTCGCTCATCCATGTCTTTATGGACTGTGCTTTGTTCACTGGTTCGAATCATTTGGTGTGGGGGGGGATTATGATGTGGTTGTTTTTCAGGGGCTGGGCTTAACCTCTTAGTTGGAGTGAAGGGAACTTTTAAGGTGTTAACAAGACATTTTGGACAATTTCATGCTCCCAACTTTATGGGAACATGATTCCAACATGACGGTAGTCTGTAGTAAGGTCCATAAAGACTTGGATGAGCAAGTTTGGGGTGGAGGAACTTAAGTCTACAGGGTTTTTCCCTTCCACTCTTTCTGGTAAACCTATGGCTCCAACATTGTTCCTGCTCTTTCTGTTTTCAAGCTCTTCTAAATGAGATGAATGCGGTGTCCACAGGTGATTATTGTATGAGAGGTCTCTTTGCATTGGCACCATGTCATCTTCCATGGAGCTGACTCTCCCTTATAATGCAGCTGTTCTTTCTCTGAGTTTCTGGGCATCTTGTCTCAGGAATGTAATCTCAGAATTTACCCCCTTTATGTCTACCGTGAGTGCTGTTAGGGAGGTATTACATTATATTCACCGCCATTAGAATGTCTCTTAGGGAGGGTTCATTTTCCTCAGTGCGGCCTGCGGGAGCATGGGGCCTTTTGTAACCGTTCTCTGGCATACTCACTGCGTCCCAGGGGAATCCTGATCCGTTGGCGTCCTCCAAGGGCACGGTATCGTCGGCCTCCGATCCCCCTCCCGGAGAGCCCTCCGGAGTGTTTGATGGGGTGGCGATGTCCGTGGATAGGGGCCTTGAGAAAAGTTTTTTCCGCTCCTACCCTGTGGAGCTCTTTAGCTGACCGGAGTGTCTGGGCGCCATTTTGGATCATGCTGTCCGCGGACTGGGCTGCATGCTGCTTCTTAACGGAAGACATCGGACTGTGTTTAGCGTGGATAGGACCGTGGATGTGTTCGGGTAGGTTTCCGACCCACACCAGATGCAATTTTTAGGCTTGGTCTATTTGTCTGCAGGATGTTAGAGCGGATTTTCGATGGAGAGAGCTGAAGGTGCGTCCGGCTACATCTGCTGCCTGGCCACGCCCTTGGGGTGGAGGAACTTGACTGGCTTGCACAGAGTCCTGACCTCAACCTGATAAAACACATTTGGGATGAATTAGAGCAGAGACTGCGAGCCAGGCCTTCTCGTCCACAACAGTGCCTGGCCTCACAAATGCGATTCTGGAAGAATGGTCAAACATTCCCATAGACACACTCTAAACCTTGTGGGCAGCCTTCCCAGAAGCTTTGAAGATGTTATAGTTGCAAATGGTGGGCAAACTCAGTATTGAACCCTACGGACTAAGACTGGGATGCCGTTAAAGTTATTGTGCGTGTAAAGGTAGGCATCTCAATACTTTTGGTAATATAGTGTATATCCATAACTGCATGATCAAGCATTGCAGAGGTTGCTGTTGTATGACATTTCCCATCAGGAATAGTTGAAGTTATATTTATAGAAGGAGATTTCCTTTAGTCACAGATCCCCTTTGTATCCTGCACAGTAAGGAGAATTTGCTTAGCTGTCTTCATAGTGTAAATTTATCGCTTCTGGTCACTAAAATTACCGTGAATGAGGAAAACACCAATATACTTTTGTCTTGAGATGGTGAGGAAGCAGCCAAATATGATATTCAATAGACATTTAGTTTTGTTTCGATTCGTTTTCCAGAAGAAAATGTAATTTTCGAAGATTCAGATGTATATGAATCTCCAAATGGGCATAGTAACGAGTTTCAATTAAAGCGGAACTGTACTGTAAAAAAAAAAATTTAAAAGCCAGCAGCTACAAATACTGCAGCTGCTGACTTTTAAAAAATGGACACTTACCTGTCCCTGGTTCCAGCGGTGTCGGCAGCAGAAGCCGATCGCTCGCTCGGCTCTCTGCTGTAGCCGGCGCCATTCTCGGTGAGGGAATCAGGAAGTGGCTTCACTTCCCGATTCCCTACTGCGCATGCGCGAGTCGCGCGGCGCAATGAGAATCTTCAGCGCTGTCTGCCGGGTCACGTGTGTGTCCCGGCAGACAGCGCGCTGGGACAGGAACTTGCGTAAACTCCCACGGGAGTTTATGCCGGAAGTGGGTGCAGATACCTGTCTTAGACAGGTATCTGCACCCCCTCCCCCCTGAAAGGTGCCAAATGTGACACCGGAGGGGGGGAGGGTTCCGAAAAGCGGGAGTTCCACTTTAGGGTGGAATCCCGCTTTAACTTGAAATAAAAATGATATAGAAATTAACTAATGCATTTGTTTTATTTGTTTCATTCAGATGACGTCACAGGATGCTCAAGTAGTTCGGGCCCATGGGGAAATTATTTACATTTTCAAAATCATTTGATAACCTGGATTCAGATAAAGAATGGTTCCGACATTTTGTTCCATTTGTTAATTCAAATGCACATGACACCAGTCAATATTGTCCAATCAACTCATGCCATTTCTCTTGGTGCATTGGACCAGCATCCGAAAATATAGAACCCTTCCTAATCCATCTAATACGATAATATATCGAGTATACACCAATCTTCCAGAAAAACTGCAACATTTTTGGAATCGACCTGGAACCACGTATATACGAAATTAATGCTGAAGATGCAAAATGAATTCTGAAACTGAATCAGGACAACATAACAAATATGACGAAAATAAATTCTTCAATGAACAGATGCATCTGAAAATGAAAAGAAAATTTCCGCCGTGTACGTTGTCCAGCGTGTCTTATTTTCATGTGGAACTTCAACTATCCTGGCATTGATTTGAAAAACAGAACTGCTCACTTAAAGGGGTTGTAAAGGTAAAAAAAAAAGTAAAAAAAAACATCTGACAATGCCGCCCCCCCAGCCCTCCCGTTTTACTTACCTGACCCCTCGAAAGTCCCGCGCTCGCCTCCGACATCCTCTTCGCCGCTCAGCCTGGCCGTTGATTGGCTAAAGTCGATAGATTGAAAGCAGTGCAGCCATTGGCTTGCGCTGCTGTCAATCACATCCAATGACCGTGCCGGGGGGGGCGGGGCCGAGTGATACAGTGAGCGGCTATAGCCGCCAGGCTGTATCACAGGAGCGCGCCCGCAAGTACTTCTCACCATGCGATGGGAGCTCGCATGAACGTGAGAAGTACTTGCGGGGGGGGAGCCGAGACAGCCACCGAGGGACCCCGGAAGACCAGGTTCGGGGCTACTCTGTGCAAAACTAGCTGCACAGCGGAGGTAAGTATAACATGTTTATTATTTAAAAAAAAAAAAAATTTACTTTCCAATCCCTTTAACTAGGCCACATCATTTCCTGAATGTAATGCAAGACAATTTCATTAAGTCAAGTGGTGGAAGCCCCAACTATGAATAATTTTCTGATGGACCTTCTGATTGTAGACAACACAGAGCTGATTACAGATGTGGAAATAAGGGATAATTTAGGTAACAGTGATCACAGAGTAATCATGTCTGCCATAAATTATGGTGTTGTCTAGTATTTGTGATTATGTGCATACACCTCAATCATTGTAGTAGTATGGACATATACATATCTAGATCTGAGATATTTTGTACAAAAGAGGTAGTTCAATCCGCAATACACATTTATTGATAGGGTTACATAATATATTTACAAATTACACACCAGATAGTATTTACAACACAATGTACAGTGTAGGTCCCCTGGCTTACATGATATTTACAAATCACTCTCAGAACCATATTTACAATACAATATAAGGTGCAAGTATAGAGTTGGATTACCTGTTAACTTCAGGTCATGTCAGGGAAATACCGTACTTCGTCGCCGGGTTCCAAGAATGCGCACGCGCGGTAGAGCGGCTCAGCGAACAGTACAGGTATGCCGGGTAGCGGGTGCGCATGCGCGGGTCCATGGAGCTCGGGTATCTGATGCAGCTCAGCCAGTGCGGCTCACCGCTGTGCGCGGAGCTGACAGAGGACGAGTGCGCATGCGCACTCGTCCGGGTATCCCACCTGACCACTTACCTGGCCTATAAAAGGCTTCCTCTGTCCCTTCACAAATCGCTGGTTTGTTGTCTCTTCCTGAGTCTTGGCTCCAGTCCTTGTATCCAGTATCCTGTATCCAGTACCTTGTATCCAGTACCCTGTATCCTGTACCTGCTTGATTACCTGTGCCTGACCCGGAACCCGCTTGACCACCGCTGCTGTTACCTGTGTTTGACCCCTGGCCTGCTTCCTGGATACCTCTTCTGCCTGATTACCTGTGCTTGACCCTCGGCCTGCTTACTGGACATTCTCTGAGTTACTTACCTGTGTTTGACCCCTGGCCTGCTTCCTGGATACCTTTTCTGCCTGATTACCTGTGCTTGACCCTCGGCCTGCTTACTGGACATTCTCTGAGTTACTTACCTGTGTTTGACCCCTGGCCTGCTTCTTGGATACCTCTGCTGCCTGATCACCTGTGCTTGACCCTCGGCCTGCTTGCTGGACATTCTCTGAGTTACTTACCTGTGTTGACCCCTGGCCTGCTACCGGATACCTCTTCTGCCTGATTACCCGTGCTTGACCCCTGGCTTGCCTACTGGACATTCTCTGTGTTACCTGTGTTTGACCCTCTGCCCGGTGTTCTGGACTTCTAGTTCTCACATGCACCTAAGGGTCCTCCTCCAGTACACGTTCTGGTATCTACATAGCCTCTGCCTCATCACGGTCCTGCCAGGTGTCTACTTCCAGTGCAGCATCAGCCTCTCCTGGTCAATGTCGCTACTGCACACCACCTGCAACACAACTGCTGGCAACCCGTGCATCTTTGTGCCCGGTGACCTCCTGTATCCACTCCAGAGGCATTGTGCACCTAGTCGCAAGGGGAGCAGCTCTTAGCATTTCGGCCCGGGTGAGTACCTCTGACAGGTCAGCCATGGCGACTGCTGTGTGTTCCCACACCAGAGAGCCAGTTAGCTTGCTCACAAAGCATTATATCACCCCCCTACTTCCTGTAGTGTGGCTAATATAATTCTCCCTAATTGGTCACTGTACACAATATATTTCAAAAGAGTCAACTTTACTAAGATGCATTCCATGCTACATAATATTAAATGGGATCAAATTCTTGCAACAAAGAACACTGAAGAAAAATGGGAGTGTTGTAAGGACATATTAAACTACAACATTCATTCCAATTCCAATGTGCAACAAATGTAAAAGCACAAAAGTTTAACCAGGGTGGCTAAATACTGATGTAAGAAGGCATAGTAACAAAAAAAAAAAAAAAACTGCACTTAAAAAAAAAAAATAAGGCAGGAGGGTCAATATCGGCATGCCAAAACTACAATAAGAGTGCAATAAGAAATGCATAATCATGATCGGGGCAGCTAAAATACATTATGAGCAACATTGCTGAGGAAAGAAAAACAAATCACATTTTTTTTTTTCAAAATATATCATTAGTAAGAAGGCTAGGTCAGAACTTATTGGCTCCATAAGAGATGATCAGGGGAAGTTGGTCACAAATGACAGGGAGAAGGCAACTGTATTAAATAACATTTTCTTCTGAGTTTAAACAAATGAAAAGGAAGGTTAGAATAAACAAGACAGTAACGTTAATTACAAATTATTGAATGTACTCTTGTAGCTGACAGAAACAGGTATCCAAAAAAGACTAGAAAAGCTTAACATGAATAAATTACCAGGACTGGGTGGCTTACAATCGAGACTTCTTGGGTGTCATAGCCAGTCCATTGTTCACAATTTTTAAGCACAGCTTGCTGACTGGAATTGTACCAACTGATTGGCAAAAAGCAAAAGTGGTACCAATTTTCAAAAAAAGAGCTGAGATATATTGCTGGGAACTACAGACCGGTCAGTCTAACATTAATAGTATGTAACCTTTGGGAAGGAATAATAAGGGACCATACCCAAGAGTTTGATGATGAAAATAGTCTCATTAGTAGTAACCAACATGGATTTATATAAGGGCGTTCTTGCCAGATAAACCTTTTAAAGTGGTTGTAAACCCTTACAGACCACTTTTACCTACAGGTAAGCCTAGATTAAGGCTTACCTGTAGGTGCAAGAAATATCTCCTAAACCTACACGGTTTAGGAGATATTTTCAAAAGACAGGCACCGATGTCTTGCACGGGAGTGACGTCATCGTGGCTCTGGCCAATCACAGCGCCAGAGCCATGATACCCGGAAGGAAGATGGACGCCTCATGGAAGAGGGGACAGAGGTGACATCGCAGGCTCCTGTGTCAGGTAAGTGACACATAATGGGCTGCTATGCGATGCAATGCGATGCAATGGGCTACTATGCCCATTATGCTTTACCTTTACAGGGAAACAAAGAGGAAGTAAAACCCATCTGATAGAGGAAGGCCTGTGGGCATAGTGTATCTAGAGTTCGCTAAGGAATTTTATACAGTTCCCCATAAATGGTTAATTTACAAATGAATGTCTTTTGGCATTAGTGAGATTGTATGTACTTGGATAGAAAACTGGTTGCAGGTGGTAGTCCAGAGAATAATGATTAATGGCATATTTTGAGAATGGTCTAGAGTTGCTCCTGGGCTCTATTCTGGTGTTTAGGTTGATCATAAACTATATAGAGGTTGATATAGATAGTTCAATCTCACTGCTTACTGAACATACAAAGCTAAGCAACAACTTTACAAGAAGACCTAGTTAAAAAAGAGGGGTGAGTAGCTTGATGGCAGATGAGGGTTAAATGAAATTGAATTGAAAAATATAAAGTAATTTACTGGGCAGATAAAAAATATGCATGCAAGTTACTCACTAGGGAGAGAATCTCTGGGGGAATGAAAGATGGAAAAGGATCTGGAGGTCATAGTAGATCCCAGACTCTGCAATAGCAAGCAATGCAGTAATGAAACTATAATTCTACCAGTTTACAAAACTCTGGTTAGGCCACATCTTGGGTATGTGGTCCAGTTTTGGTCACCAGTCCTCAGAAAGTATATGTTAGAGCTGAGGAAAGTCCAGAGAAGGACAACAAAACTAATAAGGTGGCTGGAGGACCTGAGAGGAATGACTACAAACATTACATTTACTCTCCCTGCAGGGATATAGAAAGTGGTAGTGACATAAAAATAAACACACACAGGTTAAACTGGATGGATTGGTGACTTTAGTCAACCTCACCAACTTTGTAACCATGTGAATGCCTAACAGTCTTCCTCAGGCTGTAACAAGATTGTCTTCTCAGCTAAATCTTAACACGTATGTAATTCTCCCCCCCCCCCCCCAAAAAAAAATAGTTTCAAGAATTTTGTATTATGGTTTTAAAGTAATTGTAAGCAAAAGCTCTAACAATTATATCAAAATATAAAATATTGTGATGGTCACTATTATTGGTACCATATGTAGAACCCCCTTAACCTCTGAAGGTGGTTAGGAATCCCTTATTGGTGGGTTGTGGGGTGGAAAAAATTGGGGGCCAGTAACTTTAAGACGTTTAACACAGTTTATTATAAGACCAATAAACTCAAGGAGAGAGGGCTTAGGGCACAGAATACCCCAAAAGTTTAAAATGTAGGATCTGCTTCGCCCCTGGTGCTCCAATCCAGGTAGACACCTTTCTATTCCACTTCCCTTGTATATACTCTCTAGCAGGAAGCTTCACCCCCCTCTCCATGCAGCAGGCCTGGAAGGCAATAAAAACAACTACAGCAACACACCTCCCTCCCTATGCAGAGCCTGAAAGGCAAGAGAGCTTTCCTAAGGCTACTGCAAATATTTATACCCTTCTGGAGCATGCACCACTGGCAGTAAACCTCCTAGTGGTTGGTCATGGAGGAAGAAATCTTCAAAATTTGATCTGCTTGTACGTTTTCCAGGGCCAACCCCAGGCAGAAGAAAGCAATAAAACTGGGCTTAAGAAGAGAAACAGAACTATCAATCCATGCTCATGCTAACTGCAGCCTAGTAGCACTAACGTTCGGCTAGGGCTGCTACTACACAGGATTGGCTAGCATTTCTTGTTACTTTATTTTGTTTGTTTTGACTACTACACCACCTTTTTCAGCACTTAATTGCTGTGGCTATAGAATGGGTTGGGAAGCCTAGAATTTACCCTGTATTCCTGAGTTCTGAGATGCAGTAAAAGATTGTTGAGCTACTGTGGACAAGGTGGTTAACTGGAAAATTCATGTTAAAAGGTAATTTCCTACACCGATGCCCCCTCTTCCCTGACAATTTCTGCCCACAGCACTGATCCCTAATAGTGGATTAACTATGCTGACAGCTCTCTTACTACCTGTTCTTGTCTTAGACATACTTTATGTTTAAATCAAAGACAATAGGGAGGTTGCCAGGGGCCCCATTATCTGTACTTGCTGTACATCTTCGCCTCTATTATAGCAGTAAAAATAATGTTTTCTTGACCCGTGCCGTGTTTAAATATGGCATATATTAGACACTGTGAGATGATCACTGGATCTATTCTATTCTGCAACTCGTGGTGGCAGATTGGAGGGGTGAGCAGAGTGCCATATGGGAATTCCTTTACACAATACAGTGCCCTGCCAAAGTTCACAGTAAAAGCCTGTTCACACTAGTGTTGTGACTGCCATTTTTCCTCAATGGGAGAACTCCAGTCGCCACTAGGGGACATAGAAAATAAATGTTTTCTATGTGCCCCATTCTCACTATAATGCAGCCCGCAGGTATGGAGCAGTGAGCTGTGATAAAATGCAGAAATGGGGCATTTTACCGCAATTCACTGGATGTCATTGCATTTTACTGCACAGCAGTGCAACTCACCATTCTACTGTGCAGTGACACCAATGAGTGTTGCTTTCTGCAGTTCAAATAAAGTTGAGAAAAAAAAAAGAAAGAAAAAAAAGTTAAAACACGCATCACACTGCCCCCTGCTGCACGCCTGTCACTGCAGTCCAAAATGAACAGCTGCCTGCACACTGAATCATTCTGTTTTAGTTTGCAGGCAGTGTGAATGGGCCCTGGTATTGAATTTAGACGCAAGATATTTTGACATATAACCTTATTTATCTTTGAAAAATTCTGTGTTGTAATGTCAAACCATCTGATTTAAAAAACATAAATGTTGCTTTCTTGCACCAATGGTAACTCTAATGCCTCGTACAGATGGTTGGATTTTCCGACGGAAATGTTTGATGGGAGCTTGTTGTCGGAAATTCCGACCGTGTGCAGGCTCCATCGGACATTTTCCATCGGAATTTCCGACATACAAAATTTGAGATCTGGATCTCAAATTTTCCGACAACAAAATCCTTTGTCGGAAATTCCGATCGTGTGTACATAATTCCGACGCACAAAGTTCCACGCATCCTCGGGATCAAGCATAAGAGCCGCACTGACTATTGAACTTCAATTTTCTCGGCTCATCATACGTCACTGCGTTCTTGAGGTTCAGAATTTCCGACAACATTGTGTGACTGTGTGTATGCAAGACAAGTTTGAGCCAACATCCATCAGAAAAAATCCCATGGATTTTGTTGTCCGAATGTACGATCGTGTGTACGCGGCATAAGGGGTCTATTTAAAAATATTTTCACACAAAATTCCTACAGATTTTACCCAATATTCCCCCTTTTTTTTAACTGAATTCAGTTGGAAAATGTACGAATCCTAGGTGAAGCTTGGGAAAAGTTGGGGTAATCATCGATAAATAGACCCCCATATGTCAGTTTTCATAAGTCAGTAGCAATTAAAATGTTTCAGTGTAAAATATTGACCTAGAAAGGAAACTTTTTTCAAAACTAGAGTTAGACTTTATGGACTTTTTGAAATTCTTTGATCTATTTTATATTCTAACTTGTGATTCTTCCGTTAATATGATTTTGTTTATCTTTTTAGGACTGTAAAATCCGTGAGGAAATTCTTAGCCTTTGTTTACTGGTATGTTTGTAGTATATAGATCTTGTAGCTGGTTGTGTGTGTGAGATTTGCACAGCTTGGCTGCTGTCGAGTTTAGAGAGCCCAATAAAACATTGGTGTATTTAGTATGCAGGATTATAGCAGCACTGTTGTTTCTGGCACTATGCTAATTAGAAAGTAGAAAAAAAATATGCATGTTTGAAAGTGACAGAATCAAATTACAAAAAGTATTATGATATAAATAATTTAATCTGTGAAAAAAGAAGGATGACATGCTATTACTGATCATTTCCAGTCAACGTACAAACTATCATTCATTGGTTGGCTTTTTCTGATGACTTGGTTGTGTTCATCACCAGTCTGAAAGCTTATCACAGTCTCCCCACGAGTGGGACTTTTATCTGTCGCCTTATTTGGATGTCTTTTGATTCATGTAATTATGTATGTAATTTAGTTGTCTCTGCCAATGTAGATGTTGAAGTTTTGTTTTCATTCTTCTATCATGAAATCAAAGACTCAAAACTTTCAAATAAAAATATTTTTTTCTAGAACAATTTATTGTTAGTGAAAATCTAGAGCAATGTATGAGCATCTTTAATATATATGCACACAGACTGAATATATTGTTACAGACGAAAGTTTAATTTGAGGTTTAAGGAATGCTAGACCCTTTATCTGCTTTTTTATATCTATCCTGCCTGTTGCATATTTTTCTTCAAATATCTGCTGTCACAAAGGAATAAATGAGGCAACATTTTAGGATGGGTGCACATATATTAACCACTTCAGCCCAGAAGGATTTACCCCCTTAATGACAATGCCATTTTTTGCGATACGGCACTGCGTCGCTTTAACTGACAATTACGCGATTGTGCTACATGTTACCCAAACAAAATGTATGTCCTTTTTTTCCCCGCAAATAGAGATTTCTTTTGGTGGTATTTGATCACCTTTGCGGTTTCAATTCTCTCCATTATAAACAAAAAGAAACTGACAATTTTGAAAAAAAAAAAAACAATATTTTTTACTTTCTGCTATAATACATATCCAAAAAAATATATATATAAAAAAAAAATGTATTCAACAGTTTAGGCCATTATGTATTCTGCTACATATTTTTGGTAAAAAAAAAAAAAAATCACGATAAGCGTATATTGATTGGTTTGCACAAAAGTTATAGCGTCTACAAAATAGGGGAAATATATAGGGACTTTTTATTTATTTTTATTGGTTTTACTAGTAATGGCGGGGATCAGCGATTTTTAGCAGGACTGCAACATTGCAACGGACAAATCTGACCCTAAGTGAAACTTTTTGGTGACCAGTGACATCAATACAGTGATCAGTGCTATAAAAATGCACTGATCACTGTATAAATGGCACTGACAGGGAAGGGGTTAACACTAGGGAGCGATCAAGGGGTTAAGTGTTCCCTAGGGAGGTGTTTCTACCTGTCTGGGGGACGGACTGACTGGGAATAGAGAGAGAGCACTGTTCCTGAACGCTAGGAACAGCTGATCTTTCTCCTCCCCTGTCAGAACGGGGATCCGCCTTGTTTACATTGATCCCTGTTCTGCCTCTCTTCACAGTGATCGGCGGCAACTCGCTCGCCAGCAGTACCACATGCACAGACCGACCGCCTTGCACATATATACTGTGGCAAGGCGGCTCGGCAAGTGGTTAAAATTTGCCTGGTTCAGCAGGAATCGGACAACTTTCAGTACATGTGCACTCCTCTTTATTCAATAGGAGCTGGCATAACAACCAGCTTCTGTCGAATGCTCTTCCTGGAAAACCAGCATTCGATCAGTTCATGCAGCCCATGGCTGCAGTGCTGATCTGTATATTCTGATGGTGGGGTGTGGGGGAGTCCCCACTGTCTGAATACAATAGCCCAGCAGGGAGATCCCTGCATCCACATTGCTTGTGTGTATGCAGGGATCTGTCAGTTTTTTTTCCATTCAATGCCAGTTCCCATGTTTGCATCACATAACACACTTCAGGGATGTCGAAGAGCCAACTCAAAGCCACTAGAGGCCCATCTCGCCGATACAGGTGCATGGGCTACAAAAAAATGGCTACTCCAGTAACTGCTAATACTTATACAAGATATTACAATTGCGCAGGCTGTACAGGCTGTAACCATGTTTCTAGCATCCCTTCCCCCAAGAAGCTCAGCTGTGAAGGGGAAGAGCGATGGTAGTGTAGAGTATTGTCTGTTTATATTGGAACCAATATTAGAACCAATAATGGGCAGGCTCAATGTACCAAGTTGATCGATCAGTTATTGCTAGGGGCTGCTATAGCTGCTAGCAATAATCATTGTCTTTTCCCACCCTTCCCAGCCTGGAGAAGACAATTGCTGATTATGCTGTCAACACTCTCTGTTTTGTTGGGGAAATCGTGCAAATTCCAAAGATGAACATTTCTAAATGAATTTCTATGGCTATCAGCCCAGCTTTATTTCCAGGTAATATCCTTAGCAATAGTCATTGTTTTACACGTTGCAATGTTGTGAAAACATAGAGGTTTGCTTTGTATAGATTTCATAGAATATTTAGCCCCGAGAGCTCACAATCTACATTTACAGTAAGGGTAATAAAAGCTGGACAGTTTTATGAAAACATAGAGGTTTGCTTTGTATAGATTTCATAGAATATTTAGCCCCGAGAGCTAACAATCTACATTTACAGTAAGGGTAATAAAAGCTGCACAGTTTTATGAAAACATAGAGGTTTGTTTTGAAGTCTCTTCCAAACTTAGGCTACTTTCACACTGAGGCCATTTTCAGGCACTTTAGCGCTAGAAATAGCCTCTGAAAAGTGCCAGAAAGCGCCTCCCATTCATTGCAGTGTGTCTTTTCACACTGGGGCTGTGCGCTTGTGGGATGTTCCGAAAAGTCCTGCAAGCAGCATCTTTGGGGTGGGTTGTGAGCGCTGTATTTAGCTCTCCCAAAACACCCTGCCCATTGCAATGAATGGACAGCGCTTCCAAAAAGCCTTAAAAGTGCTTTGAAAGCGCTGCAAAGCTGGACTTTTTACAATATTTTGGGGGGTAAAAACTGGCCCGCTAGCAGCCGAAAAGCGCCACTAAAACAGCGCTAAAGTGCTGCTAAAACAAGCGGTGCTTTAGTGCTAACGGCCGGGCATCCCAGTGTGAAAGTAACCTTACTCCAAGACATGTTGATAGGGTAATTGGCTCCTGTCTAGTTTGGCCCTAGTATGCGTAATGTATGAATGTGAGTTAGGGACCTGGGATTGTAAGCTCCTTGAGGGTTAGGGACTGATGTGAATGTACAATATATGTAAAGTGCTGCGTAAATTGATGGCACTATATAAGCACCTGAAATCAATAAATAACTTACCGTATATACTCGAGTATAAGCCGAGTTTTTTTCAGCACATTTTTTGTGCTGAAAATGCCCCCCTCGGCTTATACTCGAGTCAAGCACTTTTCTGCGGCAGAGAATGACACTTTCCGACCCGACTTTGGGGCCCCGTATCTCGGGGCCACTTGGTGCTAGGAACCCCATATGTTGTAGTGCTAGTTCCACTGGGTTTGCATACCAACTTTGGGGTTCCTAGCACCAAGTGACCCCGAGATACGGGGCCCCAAAGTTGGTCAACTGTGTCCATCTGCAGCAAAGTCATTTCAGGACCCTTTGGGTCCAGAGACCCCAAATTTTGGCTGCAGCTAGGGGGCATTTATGAACCCTTGACTACCAAGTTTGAAGTTCGGGGGACCTATGGCTGCAAATGGGCACAGTGAGGCTGCAAATGGGCATTGTTGACCCTCTTTTCCACTTACAGTAGCTGTGCATTCCTCATCCTAGGCTTATACTCGAGTCAATAAGTTTTACCAGTTTTTTGTGGTAAAATTAGGTGCCTCAGCTTATACTCGAGTATATACAGTAGTTTACTGAAAGTTGCAATAGTTCAGATAAAATAGTGGTTTGTTTTCATTAAATATACTTTTTGTTTTGGAACCAGAAGCTGACAATTTAATTTCAAATTCTGTGTTCTAAATTTACAGAGCAACTTCTGCTTAAAACCTGTAACACTTGTAAAACAAAATTGTATTTAGCACTGATTCCTATTTTTAGTTACATTTTAGCATCTTAAAAGCCCAGAAAAAATATATATATATATATCTATAAAACAGTAAATGGGCCATGTACTGTATATTATTGCAATATTTTCATGTCATTCTGTGACTATCCTAATTTTATACTACCTATCAACCTATAAACATTATTTACAATAAACAGTTTGGTGCATAAAAATAAAAACCTTCAATATGTAAAAAGGGAGTGCAAACCTGTGGTGTTCAAAGCATGATTGTCGAGAGTGTCTAGCGCTCCTGCTCCTCATTCCAGGTTTTGGTTCCTGGTTTTGGCTTGGCATTCTCTTTGTCTGTCTGTCCACCTGCAAGGTGATTAAAGTGGTCAGTCTCTGGGTGGAGACCAAACCTGATTTAAGCCAGCCAAGCTTGCAGTCTCATGCTTGTGATAGAGTGTGTAATACCTGATCAAGCTGCCTGTTTGTCTGCCCTGCTCTGCTAGATTGGATTTCCCTGTGTATGACCTTGGATTGGATATCGGATTATTCTCTGAACTATGCCTGCCTTTTACCTGGACTGTCATTGAACCACTTAGTTCACGCATGCCCTGGTAGCCAGGCACTATAGCATTGCGTGTAAGTCCGGGGGGAAATGAGTAGCGGTAGGCCTGCTTGCCTTATGGGAAAGGGGGCTGCTATAGGTAAAGAACACAATAGCCAGCTATAGAGTCTGACCACCTGCGTTAAGTGTGACAATGATGTCAGATATAAGGTTTGTCTTTTGGCCTAAAGGGACTTCGTAAACGGAGGCCCCTGTGGTGCAGAGAGTTTCAGGTATAAAAAACATGCAGGAAATCTGGCAACAGCACTTTTTGGATAAACCATTGTACACATTTTAGAAGTGTGTACAGTTACATTGTGTTTTTTTAAACAATTTGCTACAAAGATCGAGGCTACATGTTCTATTGATACAGATTGATTGGATATTGTGGTGCAGATACTTGGATCACATACTTCGGAAGGACTGCATTCAACATATGTTTATATGCAAGTTTTCCTTTTAAATTAGACTCAATTGTGCCTGATCATCAGCAGGTTAATTTAGGTTTGGCTACTAATGATATTTTTTATACAAAATAGAAGACATGGTGGGTAAGGAGGCAGAATTAGTGCTCATTCATTAGATTGTAAACAGTGTGTGTGCTTCTTCTATTCCATTTTTGTTTTATTACAAATAAAGTCCCTGATTTGCTGGAATACCTTGCTTGTTTTGCTTGTTTCCATAGTTTTTACCAAAAGCTGCATTCTTATAAGACAAAAGGAAGTCTTGTATTTGCAGGATACCTTGCTGTTTTACATACAAGAGTTGAAAATGTAGTTGTATTCCATGAGAAGTTATTTTATCTATTTTTCTTTCCTCAATAGGGACTCCAAACTGATGACACTAATAATGCCATTCAAGAGGTAACACTACTTTCTGGAGTGCAGCGCTATTTGTACTGATCTTTAATAGTTATACATAAATATTGATCTTCAGCCTTCAAGCAGATGCATTTGGAATTATCTTATATACAGTAAAGTCCTAGAAAAATTAATCTTAAGTGTGGTTCTTTTCTCTGGATCTTCATAAATAATGGGCACCAGTAGATTGAAAACAAGAAACATGGTCACAGTCTGCAGCCCACCACCCCAAACCACCCACCTCTAACTGAATTCAGGGGTACATTTTTCTCCATTGAGAACCCTTTGTATTTTTGAATTTTGTGTGGAGCCATGCACATAATTTATTTGCAGGATCTGGGCAATAAAATGATTATGAGTCCCATCTGCAACTGCAGCAGAGGTATACATAGTTCTCAATGGATCATAAGTGTGGTGGCACTTGTAGTCCTGTGATATTTCCTCCAGTCCTATAACAAAAGGTCCATACCTTGATATGGACCTGGGCTGGAGGACTAGTCTGCAGGAACCTGAGCATTGTACTACGATCCACCAAAGGTTAGCAGGCTCCACCGAAAAATAAATAGATGCAATTTTTTTTCGGCACTTTGGTTGCCTTTATTATTACTGTATTATAATTTTTTTGCAAAATGTGGAATAATTAGCCTTTAAAATAGAAAATAGTTTATTGTATATGCAATATGGTAATGAGGATGTCCTACATATTAGGATATCTTCAAGTACACTGAATCTCAATATCATATTGACCTCAATCTTCTTTAGATACTTCTTAAAGTCTCTGGTAGTTACCTTCAAAACAGTAGACTGTGCTAGCTGGACTCCATGCAGAGCTCAGGCTCCCTGGCTGTTGAGGTTTAGGTGGTATTTAAATCTTCACTTCCAGCAAAAGACAGCATGGAAAGGTTCCTGTGTATAATGTCCACTTAGCCATACCTTTGCCTAGACCTAAGGCATAAGAGAGTCTGACCTCTAAGCTGGTACAGTAAGGTGGAACTACAGCACAATGCTGACAATAGAATTCACAAAAAACAATGAGAATTTTTAAAAAATATTATGTAAAACAATTTTACCTAGCCTACTTTGAAAGAAGTTTACCACATGGATTTCTGTAATTGTAAAAATAAAGTAATCATAGCTTATGGGGGTAAAATCGCAAAGTTCACATGGCAATTGTTTTTGCTTCTGTCTGCAAAACTAATGTGTAAATGGAGTCTACAGAAAGCACAATCAGGGTGCATGTTTAGTAAGCATCTTATGGTTAGCAATGCCTGGCCAGCACTCAGAGACAGGCATGTAGATGTACTATGGTGGCATTAACCACACATTTTCCACTCTATATTCATTTTGGCAAATATATAAAAACTTCAATGCACTCTTTATTAAAATGTCAGCATATAGAGGAGATGGAGGTATTTTCTCCTCTCTATCTCACTGCTCTACAAAATTTGCTGAGACAAAGCATTATTTACTGCTCTCATACTGTTTATAATACAAGACAACATAGCCATTATAAATCAGTATCTTCATAAAAAATGTATTAATATATGCAATTAATTAATGTACTAAAATCATGTTCACCATAAGAAATTACCAATGTTGGTGATTTAAGGTAATGACTTGAACTGAGCATTATCATCTAAAAATGTCAGTTCATCCCTTTTTATCTACAGTAATGTGATTAAATATGGGTTGTAATGCCACATACTTTGTAAATGGTCAATAATAGGAACAATCTTTTATTTTTTTTCAAATTTGCTTCATAGCATTTTACACTATAACAGGCTTATTTAAGCACAACATAATTATCTGTAAATTGCACTAATTCATAAAACAATTAGATTTCACCTTTTATCACTTTAGAGGAATCCATACTATAAGGTACAGGACTTTAAACTTATTGCTTTGTCTTATACATAACCCTTATTCCAGCCATATACTGTACACAACATTTAAAAAAAATAATATTGTAAACACTCTAAACCCCATTATAGGGAATAGAGGAAGAAGGAAAGACCAACTATGAAATGAAGCAAGAAAGCAAAGGTGAAAGGGGAAAGGAGGAAGGGGTTGGCATAGATTAACATAAGGGTAAAAGGGGAAGGTGCAAGTTTGGCCTGAGCACCACCAAGCTTGAAACCATTTCCCCTTAATTTCTTAACTTTATCATGAAAAACACCTGACAATTTTTCATTTACTAGGTACCATGTAATTTTTTCTTTAATTTGTGGGACTGTTGGAGTATTAAACTGATAGGCTTTCACAAAAGTTTGGCTGTCGGGTAAATAAAAATTGTAAATCTTAAAGGATTAGCAGTATATCCTATTGGTTTAAAGTTAAGTAATGCCCCTTACACACGATCGGAATTTTCAACGGAAAAACTTTGGATGGTTTTTCCGATGGAATTCCGCTCAAGCTTGGCTTGCATACACACGGTCACACAAAGTTCTCTGAACTTTCGACCGTCAAGAACGTGGTGACGTACAACACTACAACGAGCCGAGAAAATGAAGTTCAATGCTTCCGAGCATGCATCGAATTGTTTCCGAGCATGTGTAGGAATTTTGCACATCGGAATTGCTACAGACGATTGGAATTTCCGATAGGACCTTTTACCGTCTGAAAAAATAGAGAACCTGCTCTCAAACTTTTGCTGGCAGAAATTCCGCCAGCAAAAGTCCGATGGAGCATACACACGGTTGGATTTTCCGACCAAAAGCTCACATCGGACTTTTGATGACGTAATTTCTGATCGTGTGTATGGGGCATTAGGCTTCGTATGGATTTTTAGGGATGCGATTGATCAATACAGTATTTAATATTTCAAAGACTCTAGTCCAGAAGCGTTTTATTCTGAGACAATCCAACCAAATATGAGCAAGCATATTCACTGCTCTGCAACCCCTAAAACAGAGACCCGGTTTTTGAGGTACTATGTTCAAGTGGAATAATATTTTATAATTAGCTTCAGGGAAGGCAGAATTAGGCCATCTATGAGCAATCGCATCCCAAAATTTGGACCATTGCTGTGACTCAAGGGATCAAGATCCCTCTCCCAGAATGAAACATAACGAGGGGGATGTTGGGAGTCTCCCTCCTGAAGAGAGCTATCGATCCATAGACATGATAACTTTCGACAAAGGGTCACAGAGACATGTGTGTTCAAAGGGAATGAGAGTCAACAGGGAATTGGTGTGCTTTAGCAAGGATTGCATGTAATTACAGATTTGAAGATAACTAAACAGTTCTGTTGGAGGTGGACTGTATAGAGGCAAAATTCTGAACTCTTTGCATAGTAAATGACCTGTGCACCCTACATAGCCTGATTTTGGTCCATCCTGTAAATCTACGTGATAATTGTCTCTCAACTCTCAAATGCATGACCCTTTGTAAGTTATTGAAGTTCTGGCATTTGAGAGCTGAATGATATGAGGCAAGGCTTAATCTCAACTTAGACAAAAGTTGAGGACCTATTTGCAGCCTGGGTATAGGATGCAATGGGGACCCAGAGGGCTCAATGTGAGTACTTTAACAAAATAGGTTATTGACCCAATGACCAGACAGAGAGTAGCTGTAACTTGTAGTTTACTAAACAGGAGCAAAGTTAGCAGCAATAATGCAAAATAGGTTCAGGACAGCAAACCACAATGAAAACTATAGAATAATGAAAATGTAACTCTTCACAGCAATGCCTCTGTGATTAAATTAGGGTAACATGTGGCTGCATAGTATAGCCTCTATAAGGCTCTTTAACAACAGAGAGTCAAGCTGAGAATCACTACTGCAAAACCATACCTCCTAACTTTCTGAAAAGGGAAAGAGGGACACCCTTTGGAGCAAAGTGTGCTGGCAAAGAACACACTCCCTGTCACACCCCCAGTTACATGGCCCATAAAAAATGTATAAGCAAACAAATTAAGGGCTAAACCCACAAGTGCCTTTTTCATCACTCTGTTTCTTTTATGCTTGCTCTTCGAAACAATGTGATAAAAAAAAAAAGTTTAAATGAGAGGTTTACTGTATTGTAACACTTTTGGTAGTTAGGAGTTGCATTTTTTTGAGGCTTACATATCTGTCCAAATTAGGGGACGACTGACAGGGAAAAAGAGGGACAGAACGATTTGGGTGCAAAGAGGGTCAGTCCCTTCAAATGAGGGACAGATATGAGGTATGGTAAAACCAGAGCATACTGTAACTTCTTCTAATTATTCTAGTAGACAGTGCCACTCACAGTGAAGCCCAGGGTAACTCTGGTAACACAAGTGAACAGATCCAAGGCCCAAAAACAAAGCACCATCACAATGAAACTGCAGTACTCTGGTAACAATTGGGGAGTTGATTCTCAAAGTAGCTGGGTCTTTTGATGAAGATGCATGCTATTAGATTCTGGCCTGGCTGCCCACATGCTGGCTATGGCAGTGTGGGGGGGGGGGGGGGTGGTCTCTCATTTGGGTACAGATCACTTGCCCAGCCACTTCAACCTCATCAGATGTGGTCTCTCTAAGTCCCTGAGACCTGAGAGAGGGAAGTAGAGAGACTTATCTTCCCTGAGTATGTCCAAGAACCCAGGGAGTTGTGGAAAAATAGTTAAATTGGCCTATACCCACATCTAAATGGGCAATTTTTTTTTTTACACTATTATGATTTTACAAACATTCAAGCCTGGGTCAGTTTTACTTTAAAATAGATCATTGAGCCTTTCTCAGCCACTTGCTATCTATATGCACTCAGTCCAGCATTGGCTGCAAATCTTTGCTCATAATAAGCTTAGAAATGACCATGGCGGACGATGCCTGTGCATATGTATAGCCACATGTAGTCTCCAACAGGAACTAATGTGACAAGGTGACAATGTGAGACCACAATTTGGAGACGGATGTCACCCCATAACAAGAGGTGATTGAACAAGGACCTTCATAGCAGGATCGTTATGTATTATTTTAATAAATGCTCAATATTTAATAAAATTGAGAACAATTAATTACATTTTAAAGCTATAGATGATTACATTTTAGGTTAGTTTTACAGTATACATTTCTAGGTTTTTTTAACCACTTCAGCCCCAGAAGATTTGCAAAATGACCAGAGCATTTTTTTTGCGATTTGGCACTGTCGCTTTAACTGACAATTGCATGCAACGCTGTACCCAAACAAAATTGACGTCCTTTTTTTCCCACAAATAGAGATCTCTTTTGGTTGTATTTGATCGCCTCGGCTGTTTTATTTTTTTGCACTATAAACAAAAAAATAGCGCCAATTTTGAAAAAAAACACAATATTTTTTACTTTTTGCTATAATAAATACCCCCCAAAAATATCTAAAAAAAAACAATTTTTTTCCTCCGTTTAGGCCGATATGTATTCTTCTACATATTTTTGGTAAAAAAAAAAATCAGAATAAGCTTATATTGATTGGTTTGCGCAAAAGTAATAGCGTCTACAAAATAGGGGATAGTTTTATGGCATTTTTATTTATATTTTTTTTTTTTTTACTAGTAATTGCGGCGATCTGTTATTTTTATCGGGACTGCGACATTATGGAGGAAACATCGGACACTTTTGACACATTTTTGGGACCATTGGCATTAATACAGCGATCAGTGCTATAAAAATGCAATGATTACTGTAAAAATGTCACTGGCAGTGAAAGGGTTAACACTACAGGGCGATCAAGGGTTTAACTGTGTTTCCTAGTGTGAGTTCTAACTGAAGGGGGGATGGGACTAGGTAAGGGAAGAGATAGATCGGTGTTCATACTTTTCTCCCCTCATCGCGACCGACAGGCACTCGGATCGGCTCTGGGGGCGAGCAGCGGGCACACGCCTCAGGCGGCGCGCCCCTAGTGGCCACAAATAGAAGCAACGTAACATGACGGCGATTCGCGCAGCCGAGCTTTGTTGCCGCAGTACAACTGCGGCTGGTTGGCAAGTGGTTAAATATATACTGTAATTGCTACCTTTTCCCCCATAGGTCCTTATTTTCTCTTTTAACCTTTTATGGAGTTGCTGTTTTTAAACATTTAAATAGCATCCATAGTATGTATCTGTTGCATAGCACTGTCATGACCTTTGTCATGTACAAATACCACTTGTTTGACGTTTGGGATGAAGTTTTTACTGGATGCAGGTTCTTCCTACCTACATAGTGGCAATCATAATTACAGCTGTATCTCCTTGGTTCCTTCTTGGGTACATGTACCTTGCACAGAAAGAAGAAGCATTTGATCAGGGTAATATTTTTTCTCTAGTGCTTGGAAGAATTTATTGGCCTTAGAGGCGGTAGAAATAGCATGATAGTTTAAAGTGGGGAAAGAACATGTTTTGCTCTTCAGGCTCGTCCTAACCCTACCCTTCAATTCTGGGGCAGCTTTTCCCACAGAGACTGGATGTTTACCACCAGTATTACATTTCCATACATTTATTTTATAAAAATGATTAACTCAAAAATAACTAAAAAATAAATATTGTCAAAATAATTATATGTCTCTTGTCCATTGAACCAGCTACAGAAGAAATACTTATACTGCTCCCAAGCACACTGAACAGTGCATAGCTGAAGAGTTGAAGCCAAAGTCCAACAAGGCAGCTCTGTGTACGACATGTATAAACAGTTAATGCATTAGTGGAACAAAACACTGCTTATAGCCCTGTCATATGAAAGTCTCATTCTGTGAGTAACAACACCATTGGCAGAAAATGTTGATACTGGGGAATATTCCAGCTCAGTCCATTTATTGGGATACACATGCCAAACCTTGTAAATCCTGGTGAGTGAATGGCAGCATAGAAGAATATTGTACAAAGGCGGCTGTGGAGAAAGTCAGGTACATGGTTTGATGGTAAACTACTGGCTAAAATATATAGCTAAGATTAGATAAATATAGCAAAATGTGTGTATTCAAAATGCACTGCCAAACAAGGAGCTACAAACAAACTGCAAGGACCTGCAATAGCAGGTCTTATGACGACTATGCAAAATTGGACAATGCAAATATAATTTTTGAAATTGATTGAATGGTAATATATAATACACTGATGTTTTTTCATACTCATGTTATTTTTATTTGCTTATTTACCCTATGAAAATCACATGACAACTGGAGCCTATTCAAGTCAATTGCTTTGTGAAGGTTAGCTGACGATATGATAAAAAGAGAGTTTATGAAAAGGGTAAGTCCACATGACAGCAATCTTGGCACAGTAAGGGATAGGCAGCAATATGGTACAGGAAAGATTAACTCCAGGGTAACAGGGTGGCAATCCAGGCACATCAAGGAATAAACAGCAATATGGTACAGCAAACATTAAGTCCATGGTCAATCTGGCACAGCAAAGGACAGGCAGCAAGATCACAGGGAAGCAATAATGTATAGTAAATTGGTGGTAAATGACTCACACTTTGGTCATCCAGCACAACCTCGGTGGAGGGAGATTAATGCAGGATGGTCAGCAGAGGGAGGTAGCTGGTTCCTTGGATAGGTAGAGTTTTTCTTTGATCTATCCACACAGCTAGCTTCAGAACCACACAGATGGCAAGGTCACAAGAAAGGGAGTGGTAGGTTATGTGCGGGCACTGAGCAACAGGATGACAGCTGGCTGGGTAGCTTGCAGGGAACAGAAGGCCACAGTAGAGGGTCTGACTACCTAGTGTCCAGCATGAGGTGAGGTGAAGTGGTGGAATCTACATGTGGGTGCCAGGGACAGAGTATGGTAGCTGGTTTGACAGCTTTTCTCCCTATGCACACAACCCACCACTCCACACTAGCTTTATGCAGGGAAAAAGGTTGCCCGGTCAGCCATTGTCCTGGGGAAAGCAGCACTGGGTCATGGAAGGGAACAGGTTGGTCCATAACACCTATGTACACACTGGTAATTATACAGTCCTACAGAAAAAATACCCCAAAACACATTCTTTCATCGTATATAGTTGTGGACTTGGCTATATTTAACCACTTGCCGACTTTCCATCTTCATTTTAGTATGAAAACTTTTTTTCAGTTTATTTAGGGGTTGTCTCTCTTTAGATTGACAAATACCAGAACCTCAGAGGGAAAAAGGGAAAAGCAACACAAGGGTCAGAGGATTGACTGGACAGAAATGAAAACCCTTTGGTGTGTAAACAATTCTCATATATGTATTTCAACTGTATATCTAGATGTTAGCCCGTAGTTCATAATTAATGAAAGAAAATAATCTAATATGTAATTTGGCTTTATTTCTGTATTTTAAGGACAATACTTACCTTGTTTTAATGGAGGATTGCCATATATTTCTAGAAACCGGTACCACAGCTTCTACTAATTTTTCCAAACCACATTTTGTGTTGTGGTGTTGGCAGAAAAGCAATCAGTGGTGCACTCTGTCCCTAAGACACGGTGCATCACCGATCTTGGTAAAGAGCCGATGATGAGGCTCTTTACCCAATTGATCAGCCATGTCCAATCACAGCTGATCACATGTAAACAAGGAAATGCCGGTTATTGGCATTCCTCTCCTCACACTGACAGCATGTGTAGAGAGGAGAGCCTATCAGTGGCATTTACTTACAGGGGAGATCCGCACAGATAATCAGGGCACTGATTATCAGTGCAGCCCCAACAGTGCCCATAAATGATGCCAATCAGTGCCCATCAGTGATGCCAGACAGTGCTGCCTTTCAGTATCTGCTCATCAGTGCTGCCCATCAAATTACTTATTTACAACATTTTATAACAAACTAAGAAAAACTTCTTTTTTTTTTTTTACATAAAAAACCCAGTGGTGATTAAATATCACCAAAAGAAAGCTCTATCTGTCTCAAAAAAACAATAAACAATTTGTTTGGGTAAAGTGTTGCATGACCGCACAATTGTCATTTAAAGTGTGACAGTGCTGAAAGCTGAAGATTGACCTGGATAGGTAGGGGGTAAAAGTGGCCAGTTGGCAGTTGGTTAAAAATGTGCAATTCCTTTAGTTGTGGTACTGCCACTAAATAAATTACTTCTGGCTGCAATAGCAGTCAGAGGTTTGAATGGGTGTAAAGGCCAAAACTGGCCATTTAGATTGTTCTTTCAGCTGGGACATAATGGCTCTCATAGAGCTTTTTTTTGTAAATTGCAAGAAAGATATGTAAAAAGTGTATTTCTTTCCTGTTAGAAACATTTCAAAGAAACTGAAAAGCAGAAAAGAGTTTTCGAGGATGACTTACTATTGGTTCTAGCAGAAGATCTGAATGTCTTTGTTCAGGATGTAAGTTTACTAATCTATTTTTTTTTTTTTTTTTTTGGTATGTGTCACAGCCTGAGTTATTGCTATGTTCAGAAGATCGATCTCAATTTTATATTTACCATAAACAATCCGAAAGGATTTCATTCTGTCTCTAGCTGCCTAGCTAAGGTCAAAGCACCTTGATGTTTCAGCACTGGACCTTAATTAATTCAGTTTAGATGAATTTCCTGATAGGCGGATGTTTCTCTATTTGAGGTAAGTGCGCGAGTTGCATAGGTTGCTACAAATCTAATGTTATGTTTTTGTCAGCAGAGAAAAGCAGCTGTCCAAAGACTCTGAACCACATGTTAATCTGAATCCAGAAAATACTTAAAACGAGTATCAAACGCTAAATGCTATCTGTATCATTGTCAAAGGATTAGTGCACTTTCAGTATGTTTTTTTAGTCTTGTCCCTGTAATGTGATTAAAACAGTCAAAGGCAAAGGGTACCTGATTTTCTGATAAACACAAGTTTCAGGCACAGTGTGTCACAGGAGTCGGGTTCGAAGACTAGTAGCTATAGCAGTAGAGAGGCTCCCATCAACCAGCAGGATAAGTACACAAGCAGGTCACCCTGGCGTAGGGTCTAAGCACTAAGACCCCTTTCACACTGGGGCATTTTTCAGGCGTTTTTCAGGTGCTTTAGCGTTAAAAAAAGCGCCTGCAAATTGCTTGAAAGAAGCCTCCTCTGCAATCCCAATGTGAAAGCCCAAGTGCTATAAGAGCCCTTTCACCCTGCCAGCACCCGAAAAACGCTTGTAAAGCGCCGCTTAAATTAGCAGTGCTTTACCAGCATTTTTCAAGCGATAGTGGGGCGCTTTTAACCCCTGCTAGTGGCCAAATAAAGGGTTAAAAGCACCCAAAAAGCGCCGCTGCCAAAAGCGCTTTTGCAGGTTGGGATTAAGCAATAGCGTACTGTAGTTGAGGACCAAGAAAAAGATCTCTAACAAATGGTTGCAGGTTGGGATCAAGTGGAAGCATAGTCGAGAAACAAGCCAAAGGTGGTAATAAGTGATGACAACAAAAATGTGTACTAAGTACACAGTGGATACAGCACACCTCTGGGGTATGAGAAGTAAGCTAGTCCATATACATGTAAAGTCCATGGTAGAGGCCGCAGAATGGGAAGAAGGATGAAGGGATGGATAGGTGAGAGATGATGATGGAAGCGCGGCTCACCCCGCAGCTCCTATACTGGATCTGGATAGGATCACCTCATGAAGTAGAAGAGAAGCAAAGAGCAAGGCACTGAGGTTAATTCCAAGACAAAACACCTTTATTAAAAAAGCAGCACACTTACGTACAGATGAGCATGACATCAAGGCTAGGGATGAGCCGAACACCCCCAGAACCTGCAAACGGACTGAAAATTCACGCAAATTTTAGAACCCCATTAAAGTCTATGGGACGCGAACGTTCGAAATCAAAAGTGCTAAATTTAAAGGCTAATTTGAAAGTTATTGTCCTACAAAGGGTTTGGGACCTGGCTCCTGCCCCAGGGGACATGTATCAATGCAAAAAAAAGTTTTAAAAAAGTTTTTTTCGGGAGCACTGATTTTAATGACGCTTAAAGTGAAAAAAAAAAATAGTGAAATATTCCTTTAAATAGCATGCCTGGGAGGGGGGGTGTCTATAGTATACCTGTGAAGTGGCATGTGTTTCCTGTGTTTGGAACATTCCCTGCACAAAATGACATGACAAAAAAAGTAATTGAAAACTGCTGCCGTTTTAATGTAATGTCTGGTTCCGGCAATATGGATGAAATTCATTGAGAAAAATGGCATGGGTAGCCCCCCCTGCTCATTACCAGCCCCTTTGGGTCTTGTACGGATATTAAGAGGAACCCTGTACCCAAATTAAAAAAAGGAAAGGTGTGGGGCCCCCAGGCCTTATATACTCAGAACAGCAGTATACAGGCAGTATACAAGACAGGGACTGTGTAGGTTTGTTGTTAAGTAGAATCTGTTTGCAATTTTGAACTGGTACATTTTTAAAGTGTAGCTCCAGTCAAAAAATCGATTTTTAAGCTTTTTGGAAAACATTGGGAAGAGTTATCACCCCTGTAACATTTCTTTTTCCGTCTGTGCACCTCTTCAGAAGATTTCACCTCACTTTCTGTCCCAATGACAAATGTTTTTAGAAAATGTGGGTTTTTTAGTAAAACAAGGATTGGGATAAAGCATCAGTGGAGAGAGGAGACATGTTTTTCCCATATCAACTCTTACAGGAGAGAATTTCCCTTCCTAGGGGTCGATTTCATCTCACTTCCTGTTATCTCCTTCCGTTTGCAAGTAGGAGACGTTTATAAGTTGGATGTTTGAAAGTAGGGGCCTGCCCTATAGGCTCTGCAGAAATTTGGGCCCAAGTTGTTGGTGTTGCCACAACACTGTAAGCCCTCAAAGTGACTCTTGGTGGGCGCTGGAATGCCCTGCTGTGAACTATTATATCAAGAATTGTAATTACATGACATTGTTGAACAGTGGTAGAAAAATTGGGCCTTTGATGTGGGTGCTGGTGCCATAACACTGTAAGCCCTTACAGTTACTCTTGGTGGGCGCTGGAACGGCCCCTGCTGTGAAATATTATATCAAGAATTGTAATTACATGCACCTGTTGAACAGGGGCAGAAAAATTGGGCCTTAGGCACTGGTGCCACAACACTGCAACACCTCACAGATACTCCAGTTGGTAGCGCAGGAATGAGCCCTGCTGCAAAGTATTGCATCAAAAATTGTAATTACACGCCCCTGTTAAACAGGGGCTGAAAAATTGGGCCTTAGGCACTGGTGCTGGTGCCACGACACTGCAACCTCTCACAGATACTCTAGTTGGAGCGCAGGAATGAGCCCTGCTGCAAAGTATTGCAACAAACATTTTAATTACACACCCCTGTTAAACAGGGGCTGAAAAATTGGGCCTTAGCCACTGGTGGCAGCGCCCAGAACCAAAAATGTTCTTCCAAGCTATCAGCAGGATCATTGAGGAGAAGGAAGAGGATAGTCAGTCAGCATAACAGGATAGTCACTCAGCATCAGCATAGGCAGTCTTGAAGGGATCTGACAATTCAAAAAAAACTATTTGGTTACATCAGCTTCAGGTGCTTGGTAGCTTTTGGTGATCCAAGACTGATTCGTCTTTATGAAGGTCAGTCAATCAACCGAGTCGGTGGACAGGCTCACCCTGTGATCGGTTACAAAGCCTCCAGCAGCACTGAATGTGCATTTAGAAAGAACGCTGGATGCAGGACAGGCCAGTAGCTCAAATGCATACTGTGCAAGCTCTGGCCATTGATCCATCCTCAAGACCCAGTAACCCAGAGGATTGTCAGGGGGAAAGGTGTCCAAGTCTGACCTTGCCCCTAGGTATTCCTGGACCATATAAATCAGATGCTGGCGATGGTTGCTGGAACCGATCATAACTTGGGGCTGCGGACTAAAAAATTGTCTGAACGCATCGGTCAGACGGTAACCTTATCTACCACTCCTTCTTTGCCTGACCGAAGCCTCAGCCACACGTTGTCCAGTACCAGGAATTTGGAACCTCCCAGTCTCTGGGAATGCGTTGCACAGACCTTTCTGCAAGGCCTCTCGGGGATTTCTCATCCTCTGCTCCCTCTGCAACGGCAAGATAAGGTCCGCAACCTTACCCTTGTACCGTGGATCAAGGAGAGTTGCCAGCCAGAAATGATCCTTCTCCTTGATCCGCTGAATACAAGGATCCTTCCGCAGGCTTTGCAGGATCAGGGAGGCCATGCAGCGTAGGTTAGCTGAGGCATTCGGTCCAGAGTCCTCTGGGTCACTAAGGATGATATGATCCGCAGCCACCTCCTCCCAGCCACGTACAAGTCCGCGGGTTTCTTGGGACTGTAAATGATCCCTGAAAGACTGCTGCTGATGCTGAGTGCCAGGCTCCACCTCCATGCTGACACAATCCTCCTCCTCCTCATCCTCCTCCTCCTCTTCCTGTGTGATTGTCGGGCCAGCAGGAACACTGTCTGGATAAAGGGGGCCTTCAAAGGCAAGGAAGTCCTCCTCTTCCTGCCTCTGTTCTGCCTCAAGTGCCCTGTCCATTATCCCAAGCAGCGTTTGCTCCAACAGGTGGACAAGAGGTACAGTGTCACTGATGCATGCACTGTCACTGCTCACCATCCTTGTGGCCTCCTCAAATGGTGACAGGACAGTGCATGCATCCCTGATCATGGCCCACTGGCGTAGGGGGAAAAATGAGCTCCCCTGACCCTGTCATGGTGCCGTAGTCACACAGGTACTCATTGATGGCCCTCTGCTGCGTGTGCAGCCGCTGCAGCATGGCCAACGTTGAGTTCCACCTGGTGGGCATGCCACAGATTAGGCAGTTTTTGGGCAGGTTCAATTCCTTTTGGAGCTCAGCCAGCCGAGCATTGGCATATGACCGGCGGAAATGCACACAGACTTTCCTGGCCTGCCTCAGGACATCCTGTAAGCCTGGGTACCTGCCCAGGAACCACTGCACCACCAAGTTAAGGACGTGAGCCACACTGGGCACATGGGTCAGTTGTCCCTGTCGGAGGGCGGAGAGGAGGTTGGTGCCATTGTCGCAAACCACCATTCCTGGCTTAAGCTGGTGTGGCAACAACCACCTCTCAGCCTGCCCCTTTAGAGCTGACAGAACCTCTGCCCCAGTGTGGCTCCTGTCCCCCAAGCACACCAGCGCAAGCACGGCATGGCATCTTTTTGCCTGCGTACTTGCGTTGCCCCTTGAAAGCCTACGGAGCACCGCTTGTTCCGAGGACAAAGCACAGGAAAAGGCCATGGAGGAAGAAGAAGAGGAGGGGGTGGAGGAGAGAGGTGTTGTCACGTACCTGGTGGTTGAGCCCACGAATGCAGGGAGCGGCGTCTCGTATACCTCCGGTTCGGGAACCCCTGGTAGAATAGACAGGGGCTCGGAAGCACAAAGGGGCACAAGTGCCTGGCGGGTTACAGGTGTAGGGCCGGTCCGGACGTCTGGAGTACTGTAGGACGACCAGTAGAAGACTAGGGCAGGAACCCAGTCGTAGTAGGCAGGCAGGTGGAACTTGCGGATAGCCGGAAGAGACTGGAGTCCGGAACTGAAGCAGGTCACAGACAGGCCGGGTCAAACACGGGCAGGCAGGTGCGGTACCAAATCAGCAGGCAAGGCGTAGTCGTAAAGCAGGCCGGGTCGTTAACAGGCGGACAGCAAAGTACCAAGGAACAGGCAGAAGAGATGTCAGGACAAGCCGGGATCGAGGACAGGCAGCAGGTACGGATATCAGGAACAAGCCGGGTAGTCAGGTATCAGAAGTCAGGTAATACACAGGTAGCTGGTAGCTGGGGGTCACTGGAACGCTGTAGACCGGACAGCAAGACAGCATGGACAGGCACTTCCTTAAATAGCGCTCCTGGCGCCAAAACGGGCTCAAACAGCGTGCGTGCGTGCGCGCTCCCGCGCGCCCGCGTGCGCGCTGAGCGGCTCTTTTGCTGGGCATGCCATAGCCGATTCTCCTGCTGGCAGAAAAAGATCCTGGACGCTTTTCTTGACAGGTGTGTCACAATCGCCAGTAGTAACATTTTGGAGGCATGGTGGTGGAACAACCTCCAACACTACTGCACCTTGTCCTGCATCCTTCCCAGCTGCCAGAAGAGTCACCAAATGCACCGTGAAGGATAGGTAACGTCCCTGTCCATGCCTGCTGGACTATGAGTCAGTGGTAATATGCACCCTACCGCTGACCGCCCTGTCCAGCGAGGCATGGACATTGCCTTCCACATGCCGGTAGAGACTCGACATTGCCTTCCGTGAGAAAAAGTGGCGTTTGGGAACCTGCCACGGAGAAACCGCACATTGCACAAGCTCACGGAAGGGGGCCGAGTCTACCAACTGAAAAGGCAGCAGTTGAAGTGCTAGCAATTTAGCCAAGCTAGCATTCAACCACTGGGCATGTGGATGGCTGGGAGTGAACTTCTTTTGATGGTCCAGCTGCTGGGGCAGGGAAATTTGCCTTCTGCAATCGGATGCCGGTGTACCGCTAGCAGATTGCCCGCAAGTACTTGGCTGTGACACACCTAATTCTACACCTTCACTCCTCTCCGTGCAGGTTTCAGAAAGGACTGAAGGTATAGTGGGGTTGGAGATCCCAGCTGATGAGGAGCAAGGAGAGGTCTGCTTTGTTCTTTGGTGTGGGTATTTAAGGTACGCTTGCCAACGAACTGCATGGCAGGTCAACATATGTCTGGTCAAGCATGCGGTGCCCAAGCGGCTGATGTTTTGGCCACGCGAGATACACTTGAGACATATGTTGCAAATAGCAGTGGTGAGATCTGATGCACTCGTCTCAAAAAAGGCCCTCACCAAAGAACTTTTGGAATAATGCACAGAGGCAGCGCCCTGCACAGGCGGAGCTCTGTGGTGTGATTCAGTCGGTGTGCTGCCCTTAAGCTGGCACCTGGAGGACATCCTGCCTCGTTGGAGATGTGCCTTCTCCTCTCTCCTATCAGGCACCCATCTGGAGTCAGTGACCTCATCATCCCCTCCCTCCTCATCACTGGAGCAAACATGGCAGTATGCTGCAGCTGGTGGAACATGACTGCCAGATTGCTGTCCTTCTTGGGCATCCCCTCTCTCTGGGCTCACGCTACTGCCTTCCTCTAGCTGGGTATCATCATCAGAGCCTTCCAAATGCTGGGCATCCTCCTGGAGCATGTACCCAACACTGTGCTCAAACAGTTTGGGGGACTCCTCAGGAGGACATGGTGGGTCTAGGGAAGGAGTGACTGACGCCATTAAGACGAGGGAAGAGGTCACGTTGGCAGCTGCTTTGCCAGTACCCTGAGCCTGGGTGAGAGTAGATGAGGAGGGCTTGGTCATCCACTCTACCAAGTCTTCGGCATGTTGCGGCTCAACTCGTCCAGCTGACGAAAATAAGGACAAGCGTGTCCCATGGCCACGTGCTGATGAGGATGCACCGCTTCCACGACCAGCACTGTTGCCTCTAGACACAGAGCCTGCTTGCCCTCTTTTATTGCCTCGTGACTGTCTGCCTATTCTTGTTGGCCTTTCCGACATACTAATGGCCTGCAGGAGATGAGAACACCAGCAATTGGGGTAGCTTCAGGTGTACACTGTCCAGGTGGCACAATACACTGACTGTAACTGCTACAGCTGCCTGTGGTATAGGAACAGAACAACAGCAATTGGGGTAGCTTCAGATGTGTACACTGTGCAGGTGGCCCAATACACCAACTGTAACTGCTACAGCTGCCTGTGGTATAGGACCAGAACAACACCAGCAATTGGGGTAGCTTCAGGTGTACACTGTGCAGGTGGCACAATACACTGACTGTAACTGCTACAGCTGCCTGTGGTATAGGAACAGAACAACACGAGCAACTGGGGTAGCTTCAGGTGTACACTGTCCAGGTGGCACAATACACCAACTGTAACTGCTACAGCTGCCTGTGGTATAGGAACAGAACAACAACAACAATTGGGGTAGCTTCAGTTGTACACTGTCCAGGTGGCACAATACACTGACTGTAACTGCTGCAGCTGCCTGTGGTATAGGACCAGAACAATACCAGCAATTGGGGTAGCTTCAGGTGTACATTGTGCAGGTGGCACCATACACTGACTGTAACTGCTGCAGCTGCCTGTGGTATAGGACCAGAAGAACACGAGCAATTGGAGTAGCTTCAGGTGTACACTGTGCAGGTGGCACAATACACTGACTGTAACTGCTGCAGCTGCCTGTGGTATAGGACCAGAACACCACCAGCAATTGGGGTAGCTTCAGGTGTACACTGTGCAGGTGGCACAATACATCGACTGTAACTGCTGCAGCTGCCTGTGGTATAGGACCAGAACAACACAAGCAATTGGAGTAGTTTCAGGTGTACACTGTGCAGGTGGCACAATACACAGACTGTTAAGCCCCATAAACACGGTCGGATTTTCCGATGGATTCTGTCCTATCGGGCAATGTTGTCGGAAATTCCGACCGTGTGTAGGCACCATCGGACAGTTTCCATCGGATTGTCCGACGGACAAAGTTCTATCTCCTGCTCTATAAATATTCCGACAACAAAGTCCGATCACACCAATTCCGATCGTATGTAGCGAATTCCGACGGACAAAGTGCCACGCATGCTCAGATCACATTACAAGACCAAAGCTATTGGCTGCTAGCCTCTACGTAGTCCCGTCGTAGGCAACAAACGTCACCACGTTCAGAATGATCAGATTTTCCGACAACTTTGTCCGACCGTGTGTATGCAACACCAGTGTCGGACTAAATCCGTCGGACCAAATCCGATGGATTTGGTGGTCGGTTTTTCCGACCGTGTGTATGGGGCTTTACTGCTGCAGCTGCCTGTGGTATAGGACCAGAACAACACCAGCAATTGGGGTAGCTTCAGGTGTACACTGTGCAGGTGGCACAATACAACGACTGTAACTACAATAGCTTCAATGGAAATTAAGACACTGTCTCTCCGTCTATCTCTCTCTATGAGCCGCAACACACTACACAGGCGGCCTTATATAGTGTGTGGCGTGTACTAAACCCCCTGAGCCGTAATGGGCCGATTATGGCTCTCTTCGCTGACGGCGCTGTGATTGGCCAAGCATGCGGATCATAGTGCATGCTTGGCCAATCATTAGCCAGCAATGCACTGTGATGCCGCATTGAATTATGGGCCGTGGTGCGTCACTCGAATTTGGCACGTACGGTCCATAATGTTCGGATTTCGCCGAACGGACAAACAGCCAGTGTTCGAGTCGAACATTGGCTTAAAATCAGGCTTAAATCAGGGGTTATTTCAAGGTTTATCAGAAAACGGATACAAGGCAACATTGTCCAAGTGATCAGGTTGGTGTCCAGTAGCTCAGGTGACACAGCGAGAAAAACTACAGCTAGACACCGCAGAGGTAGCAGTTTCAGATCTGGACCCTGACAGTACTCCCCTCCTTCCAAGACGGTCCCAAGGAAACATCTAGTGAAACTCTCCAGGTACTCCTCAGGTTCCCAAGAATTTTCCTCTGGTCGATATCCTTCCCATTGAACCAGATATTGTAATGTGTTCCTAAAGATCCTGGAATCAATAATTCTTTACTACTAATTTTTATTCACTCTGTACCTTAATAAGTGGAGTAGGTGGAAGAATGCTTCCCGAAAAAGGATTTTCATGAAACAGTGCGTAGTGATACATGAAAAACGGAGTGAATCTGCATACTGTCAGGAAGTTTTAAGTAAGTGAAAAGTGACTGGGTTGATTTGAGCAGAGATCTGGAAAGGCCCCACAAACCTTTGAACCAACTTAGCTGATGGAACATGAACATGAACATTTTTGGTATATAACCAAACTGTCACCCACATCTGTATTGTCTGTCAGTGGCTTTCTTGTAATATTAGTTAATCTATTGGTAACAGCAGGAATTGGACTGGAGATTAAGGAATAAAAAATGGATGATACCCGGTATTTAAGAGAAAAGAGCTTTGAGAAGTTGAGCTACTATATATTTAGAATTGTTATACGCAAACTCTGCTGTAGGAAGATAACTGACAAAACATCAAAAGTACTGCTCCAATAATTGGTCTTCTTCGTCTGACCATTAGCATGAGGATGAAAAGCAGATAACAGAATAACTGTTACATCTAAAGCTTAGCAAATGATTTTCTCAAATGTGCTGTACTCCTCTGTCAGACACCACATCATCAGGAATTCTATGTCTTTTAAAAACTTCTCTAACCATCAACTCCGCAATTTGTTTATACCTCAACAGGTTTAAAATGAGCCATCTTAGTGAGACAGTCAACAACAACCAAGATAGTGGTAATCTCTTTTGAGGGAGGAAGGTCGTCCATAGAAATTGACCCCTATGTTCTTGATGGAACAGGGAATGGTTGGAGTAACCCCACAGGAGAAGATCAGGGTGTCTTACTGCGTGCACAAGTCAGACACAATGTCACATAGTTCTTGATATCTATCTTGTAACCAGGCCACCAAAAGGAACATGAAAAAAATGATTCTGTCTTATAAACCCCAAAATGCCCATAAAGTTTAGAGAGATGCACATGCCTGAGGTCTTCTACCTGAACTGATTCAGGTACATACAGTTAATGTGCCTGAGTCCTAAACCTATTCTTGCACTCGAGGTTAATGTCCTTAGGAAGATGATTGAGAAATTAGTCATTCTCATACCCTTCTTTGAGTAGACTCAAGACTGTCTTGGACCTTGTGGCCCCTAGGAAGTTCTTGTGAGAAAGGATTGTACATTCAGAGCTGCCTTCCTGGAGAGGCTCAGACAATACCCTTGTTAACACATCGACCTTACCAGTCTTTGACCCAGGTCAATAAAAGATAATAAAATTGAACCTGTAAAAGAATAGAGACCAAGGAGTCAAGGAGACAATCTATTGGCAGAACACATTAATTCCAAATTTTTATGATCAGTGAGAACAGTAAGCCCCTTTAAGCAGATGCTTCCATTCAAAAAAGGCTTCCTTAATTGCCAGCAACTCTTTATTGCCAATGTAATAATTTCTTTCATGTGAAGACATTAAACAAGAGAAATAAGCAAAAAAAAAAATGAAGCTTAATCTTTTCTCCTCTATGCTGAGAAAGGATAGCTCCCAGTGGGAGTCTGAAGCATTTGTTTTGACAATAAAAGGTAGTTCAGGATCTGGATGTACCAATATTTGTGCAGAAGTGAAAAGAGTTTTTAGCTTATTTAAGACAGCCTGTGCATCAGATGACCACACAAAGGGCACCCCTTTTTTTGTCAGCTGTGTAATTGGAGCTTTCACCTTAGAGAAATTTCTTTCAAATTTTGCAAATCAAACAAATTGTATTTCATTAACATTTCTAGGGGCAGGCCATTCCACCACTGTTTTGATGTTCTTGGGATCCATGCTCACTCCTTCTGTAGAAATATATCTTAAGAACTTACTTTGGGTTCATTCAAACATACATTTCTCTAGTTTGATGTTGATTCTCCCTAATCTTTCAAAGACAGTGCAAACGTGCTTGTGATGCTCCTCCAGGTTAGCAGAAAAGATGAGAATATCATTCAGATAAGCAGTCATAAACTGGTCCAACAGATCTTGAAAAAAGTCATTGATGAAGTATTGAAAAGTTTCAGGTGTGTTAGGCCAAAAGGCCACAATCTCGAAATCCCAATATTTGGTACATAAAGGCGGTTTTCCATTTGTCTTCTTGATTAACTAGGTTATATGCCCCCCATAAGTGTAGTTTTGTAAAGACTAAGGCAGAACAGTGTCTTTCCAACATTTCCGAGATTAAGGGAAGTGGATAATGGATTTGAATAGTGAATTTATTCAAATACTTATAATCGATGCATGCATGCAAAGTGGAGTCTTTTTTTTTTTTCCCAGCAAAGAACAGGGCTGCCCCTGCATGAGAAATTGAGTACTTAATAAAACCCTTGTGTAATTTCTCATGAAGCCACTCCCTGAGTGCCTTTAATTCAGGTTCTGACAGATTGAAAGGGCAACTGCCCTTGGGAACAGTTCAATGGGACAATCATACAGGCGACGAGGGGGTAATTGATTGGCATTCTTTTTATCAGACATCCCGGGGCTAGACATGTGCAATTCGTTTAGTTCTGAATTCATTTTTCAACTAATTTTGACAAGTTCGTTGAATTTCTGAATTAACGAAAATCTGTTAAACAAATTTTTCTGAATATTCGTAATTTATAATCTTTGAAAATTCATACATTCGTAAATTCGTATATTCCCAAATTCGGAAATTCAGAAATCTGAAATAATAATTCACTAAGAATAACTTAACTATTACTAACTATTAAATTATAATTATAGGAATTTCCTTTCAAATTTGAATATTAGTGAACGTAACGAATACAAATTTATCCGAAGTTACGAATTATCCAAAATAACGAATGCCGTATCTAAACGAATGGAACATAATGAATTAATAATAATAAATAACAATAATAATAATAAAAACATTTTATTTATTTAGATTAATTTGTTTTGTTCTTTTTGTTTAGATGTGACATTCGTTATTCTGGATAATTCGTAACTTCGGATAAATTCGTATTCATTACTACAAATTTGAAAGGAAATTGCAATAGTTAGTTATTATTTCGGATTTTCAAATTTTCGTGTTTTTGGATTTTTTTATGAATTTCGAATTTCAAAATTTACGAATTTTCTAATTTACGAATATACGAATGTACAAATTTATGAATGTACGAATTGCGATCATAACGAATGACCCAAAAAATGTAAAAAAAAACAAACGAATGAAACGAAAATGAAAACGAACAAATGTTTTGACAGTGCACATGTCTACCCGGGCTCATAATATTGTGGAGGCAGGTTTTCTTATGCATGGGTAGTTACCACATCAACTTGTGATTTCATGATCGGAGGAGAAATTTGTTCGACAAGGTTTTCTACAATGTTCCTTGCAATGGTGGAGGGGGGGGGGGGGGGTAAAATGTTAATGTGAATATCATTGCTCTGGGTAAAAACTTTATTTTCTTCATGGATCAATGGGGAGATAGACTGGGTAATGGAGTTTATTTGTTCAGGCACTAAAACATCAGTCACGGCAATTATTCTTTTAACTGTTTAATGCCATAAGTAACCAAAATATAGATATAAGTCCTCAGAACATCTTCTCTCTTTTTCCTAAGTAAAATTGGATTTTAAATGGCGTGAACCTGCATAGAAGAATTGAATTCGGAGAAACTTTTGGATCCTTGTGAATGACTAACAGAGAAAGGCATGCCACCATTACTTCAAAACTTTCCCAGTCTCTCCTTCCTCCTTTCTGTAGGTCTCTGATCAATTTGGATACATAATTGGATGAAAGCCTACAGATCGTTAGGAGTCTCTACTTTGGCAAGCAGATCTTTTATGTGTTCAGAAATGCCTGTGCCCACCAATGCAGCCTGTGCCTAACAATGCAGGCTACCTGTGCAGGGGAAGAGAGGAGAGGAATTGCTGGCCGGATGATCAGAGCGCCAAGGAATATCACAGCTTTCATTCAATTGCTGTGGGTTCCCGCTGCTCGCCATCACATACAGCCCCTCCTGCTGGCTGGGGAACTTTGATATACGTCGCATGTCCTGGGATTGGATGGGTGATCTGTCTATCCCCCTAGACAAGGAGGAGGGGCTGTATGTGACAGCGAGTGCAGGGAACACACAGCAATTAAAATGAAAGCTGTGATGCTCCTCGGCGCTCTGATCATCCAGCTGCCTGCTCTCCTCTCTCTTCCCCTCCACGATCACTGGGAGAACGGCTCCCATACAATCCCGCCTACTGGCGGTGCTCGCCCCCCCCCTCCCACTCTCAGATAGCCATAGCTCGCCAGCCCTCAAATTCCACTCGCAAAATGCGAATAGGCAAGTGGAATTTTTTAGGGCTGCCTTAGTGTATTTACTCTGCGAATGGTGGTCTGTTCACGGCATTCACCTTTACATCAGAGTCTGCAGGATTTCCCTTACAGTCCATGGGGGAACTTTGTGGACCCTGATGTAAAGGGGAACTCTGTGGACTCTGTTTTAAGGGAGAACTGTGTGGACTCTGATGTTAAGGGGTGCTCTATGAACTCTTATGTAATGGGGCCAGCACTGGTGACTGCACTCCTCTCCTGCACATACTACCCGCCGCCATTCCCTCCACACTCCTCTCCTGCACATACTACCCATCCCGATACACTCCGCACTCCTCACATGCATATACTACCCACTCTGCACTCTTCTCCTGAACATACTACCCAGCGCTACTACCCACTGCCATACATTCCGCACTCCTCTCCCTGCACATACTACCCACCGCCATACACTCCATACTCCTCTCCTGCAGATGCTACCCACCACCATACTCTCTGCACTGTACATTCCCTGTTTAACATTACCAAATTCTGCCCTGTAAGTCATCTCAGACTCTATTAAACCACACCCCTTTAAGCCACCCCCCAATATTTAGTGCAATTTATACCACGCCCACATTTTGCCAAATTTGCCTATTTTTTTAACTTCCTAGGGTCCGCTTTTTATCTCACACATGGGCATGCTGATTTAATTATATGCCCCTGGTGAGAGCAGCGGCTCTCCATGGTCTCAGTCTTTGCCTCCTCATTTGCTGAGACACAGCAGTTTAAGTCATTTGCTCCCTCTGCTGTCAATCACAGGCAATGAGGAGGGGGGAGTGGCCGAGCTCAGCTCTGTGTCTCTTATGGACACACACAGGTGGCTCAGGAGTGAGCACGCACTAGCGCCCCCATAGCAAGTGGCTTGGCAAGTGGGAAAGGCCAGGAGCACCAGCAGGGGACCAGAGAAGAGGAGGATTGGGGTTGTTCTGTGCAAGACCACTACCCCGATCAGGTAATTATACCAAATATATATATATATATATATATATATATATATATACACACACACACACACACACACACACACACACACACACACACACACACACACACAGTATCTCACAACAGTGAGTATAGCCCTCACATTTTTGTAAATATTTTAGTATATCTTTTCATGTGACAACACTGAAGAAATGACACTTTGCAAAGTAGTTGTCCCCTCAAAATAACCCAACACAGCCATTAATGTCTAAATCACTGGCAACAAAAGTGAGTACACCCTAAGTTAAAAAAAAATCCAAATTGGGCCCAATTAGCCATTTTCCCTCCCTGGTGTCATGTGACTCCTTAGCGTTACAAGGTCTCAGGTGTGAATGGGGAGGTGTGTTAAATTTGGTGTTATCTCTCTCACTCTCTCATACTGGTCACTGAAAGTTCAACATGACATCTCATGGCAAAGATCTCTCTGAGGATCTGAAAAAAATAATTGTTGCTCTACATAAAGATGGCCTAGGCTATAAGAAGATTGCCAAGACCCTGAAACTGAGCTGCAGCATGGTGGCCAAGACCATACAGTGGTTTAACAGGACAGGTTTCACTCAGAATAGGCCTCACCATGGTCGACCAAAGAAATTGAGTGCACGTGCGCAGCGTCATATGAAAGAGGTTGTCTTTGGGAAATAGATGTATGAGTGCTGCTAGCATTGCTGCAGAGGTTAAATAGGTGGGGAGTCAGTGCTCAGACCATACGCCGCACACTGCATCAAATTGGTCTGCATGGCTGTCGTCCCAGAAGGAAGCCTCTTCTAAAGATGATGCACAAGACAAGCAGACTAAAGACATGGATTACTGGAACCATGTCCTGTGGTCTGATGTGACCAAGATGAACTTATTTGGTTCAGACGGTGTCAAGCGTGTGTAGCGACAACCAGGTGTGTCTTGCCTACAGTCAAGCATGGTGGTGGCAGTGTCATATTCTGGGGCTGCATGAGTGCTGCTGGCACTGGGGAGCTACAGTTCATTGAGGGAACCATGAATGCCAACATGTACTGTGACATACTGAAGCAGAGCATGATCTCCTTTCGGAGAATGGGCCACAGGGCAGTATTCCAACATGATAACCCCAAATACACCTCCAAGACGACCAATGCCTTGCTAAAGAAGCTGAGATTAAAGGTGATGGACTGGCCAAGCATGTCTTCAGACCTAAACCCTATTGAGCATCTGTGGGGCATCCTCAAACAGAAGGTGGAGGAGCGCAAGGTCTCTAACCTCCACCAGCTCCGTGATGTGGTTATGGGGGAGTAGAAGAAGACTCCAGTGATAACCATTGAAGCTCTGGTGAATGCCATGCCCAAGTGGGTTAAGGCAGTGCTGGAAAATAATGGTGGCCACACAAAATATTGACCCTTTGGGCCCAATTTGGAAATGTTTTACTTAGGGTTGTACTCACTTTTGTTGCCAGCAGTTTACACATCAATTGCTGTGTTCTGAGTTATTTTGAGGGTACAGCAAATTTACACTGTTATACAAGCTGTACACTCACTACTTTACATTGTAGCAAAGTGTCATTTCTTCAGTGTCGCATGAAAAGATATAATAAAATATTTACAAAAATGTGAGGGGTGTACTCACTTTTGTAAGATTTTATATATATATATATATATATATATATATATATATATATATATATACACGCGCACACACAGTATCTTTTTTTTTTTTTTTTTTTAAAGCATGAGCCTTTACTATCACTTTAATGAGGAACCAGCATTGCTAAATGAAAAATATTTTTTTCTCTATTGGGTTCAGAAAATTGTTATTACATAAATATAGTATGCCAAGCCACTAAATGACAGCATCAGTTTGAAAAACAGGTAATAAGGCTGATACTCCAATACTGGACAAGAGTATTAGAGAACAAAAATCGCGGTTGCTGCACCCAGCACCTGAATACTTGTTAGGTTTCACTTTTCATTTTATGGGAAACACAAACTGGTTTCGATAAGCAGCAGCCCCAGTTTAGTACTCCTTTCACTTTTTTTATTTTTTTTAGATCTGCTGAATTAGCCCCATAATGGCTAAGATTGGGATGACAAACAGAACCTAAGCTGGCTCAATTGGCCCTTTATGTCTTCTTCTTTGCTCTCAGCTTCTAGTAATTGCTATATTTTACTGTAATTATTGAGAATTAGTTTAACTACATCTGCTTTATATCATATCCTTTTAAGCAATGTTTGTGTTGCATTTTTTTTAAACCTCAGTAAATATTATGGAAATTAAAAATGGTCATACGAAAGTATACAGAGATCAAATACAATACAGTCCACGTTACTAATGAGGGACTGCATAACTGACTAGCAGTTTAAGATTAAATCAAATCTATTTTCCTTCTCATAGGTAAACATTGTTATGATTGATTTCCTTGCTAATGATGTAACACTAGTGGCCTCTAAACTCAACTGGAAATCTATTTTATGGTGCATAATGAAAACTTTAGATCGCTTTGTAGACTTGTATGAGTACATGTTATGCTCTCTTGTTACACTTATATGAATTGGTAAGTCACAGTAGCCTGGAGTGAAAGCTAGTACTTAGTACATATGGTAATTATTAACTACACTCACTATGTCATATCTATCACTACACTATTGTAAAGTTCCAGACTGGAAAATCTAGAGCACACAAGTAAATCCAACCAATAAACCCCATAGCCGTTTTTAAAACAAATGTAAAGCATTTGTTTTTTTCATGAACATTTGTTTTTTATTTTACAAAGACACAAAAGTACAGTATAGATACAGCAATTACATTGAAAGTTACTGTCCATGTAAATTACATACACACGGGCCTGTAACTACGAAATCTGTGACACAATTCCAGCGGTATGTTAGCTGTGGTTCTCTGTCTATGTACCGTAGCATTTAACAAAAATAAAGCATAGAGTCATTGAATTCAACGTAAGCTTCCTCTCTAAATTGTACTCTATTGAAACTTCCACTAGCAGCTTCTTTATCTGTATATATTGATTATTGTTTATGGAAAATATTTAGCTATGGGCTATCCCCAATCAGCCAAATGTTCCAATTTAACAATTTTACTGTTAAATACTTAAGGCCCCTTTCACATGGGCGTTCCGTTTTGTCTGTTTTTCACCCATCAGTTGACGGATGAAAAATGGATATCAGTGCATCCCTATGGAAAAACGGAGGTAAACAATTGATCATCCTTTTACATCTGTTTACATAGGCCAACATCCGTTTTTTTTTTAAAAATGGCCTAATCAAAGCCCTATTTTTGTTCCATTAAGAAACAGAACGGAGGAAAAATGGTTATAAACAGACAAAAGGTCAGTTTTTACATTGGTAGTGGATGTAAAACAACTGACATGAAAACTGATTAAATACTGGCGTAAAACTGATGAAAAACTGATGTAACTGATTACATTTTTTATTTTCTGTGATCAGATCAGTGACTGATCTGATGAAACAAACGGGACACCCGTGTGAAAGGGGCCTAAGAGTTAAATGTTTGTTGAACTCTCCCGCTCACACCCAAGCCTCCCCTCATCCTCAGTCTTCCCAGCCCCACATACTCAGTCTTTCCAGCCCATCCATCCTCAGTTCCCTCTCCATCCTCAGTCTTTCCAGCCCCACTATCCTCAGTCTTCCCACTCCCCACCATCCTCAGTTTTCCAGCCCTCCCCCACCCTCTGTCTTCCCACCCCCAGTCTACCCAGCTTCCCCATCCTCACTTTTCTCAGTCCCCCCATCCTCAGTCTTCTTAGTCCCCCCAACCATCCTCAGTCCACCCTCCATCCTAAGTCTTCCCAGCCCCCCCATCCTCAGTCTTCCCCGCCCCACATCCAGCTCATCTACACAGTTCCCCTCTGTCCCTTAATTCACAGATCTCACATTAGCGTCTCAGATCTTTCTCTCACAGGCATGGGAGATTTCCTTTCAATGTGACCGGAGCCAGACAGTGGAAAGTTATAGCACAGCTGCAGCACCTCAGGCTTGTCTGAACCATGGATGCAGAGTGGGTCAGAGCATTGTGTGCCCCATCCCCCTTTGGGGCCCATGTGTACTGCCCACTTTGTACTAATGGGTGCTACGCCGCTGTTGGAATATACAATTGTAATATTAGAAATGTGTCAATACCAAATAGAGTTTTATATGCATATGAGAAATACATATAAATCAAGGCGCAGTGGGTCTCGGTGCCTCTATTGGTTTGTGAGGTCCCCCTACACACACCTCAACATCAATAGCCCTTACAAGTTAACTCCCTGCACATTTAAGAGTTTATTTTTTCCGGGAATGCTGTGCACATCTATCCTCCAGGGAGTTGATGACCACATTAATTTCTCAGTGAGTGACACAGCATGACGTTCACTTATTAACCAATGTGAGTACCCCAACTTTTAGTCGTCTAGCCAGAACCTCAATTACTGTTCCAACCCAAGACTTTTTGTAAAAAGTAACAGTCAGTGCCAAAAAAAAATCATTCCTGGAAGAGCGCCACATTTGCTTTAAGCTTTTTCAAATGACATCATAATCGGATGTGTTTGTGTGAGAAAGGCATACTTTTAACATTTCAAGTAATAATTCTCATACACTACTTCCAAATAATTACAGAAAACATGAAACATGAAAACATGAAACAGGAGAGAATGCAACTGTAGCCAGTGGTTCCAGGGGGATGATTTGTCATGAAGCATCCTGTGCCTGCTCTTTGGTAGAATATACAACCTGTCACAAGGAATCTCAAACTCTTATCTACTAAACATAGGACTTTATTTTTTTCCTGATAAGCAGCAGTGCTGTGGGACGAATGTGGCTCATTCAATAGGTTTGACTCCCTGATAGCAGAATAATCCAAGTAATCCAAAAACCTTTAACCCACATGTCATTATTGTAACAAGGGTGCACAAAACTATATACATAAACATTGCACCAAAGATGGGAAAACTGAGAACAATTTAAAGTAAAAGCTTTAGTCCAAAAAGTCCAAAACAGCAAAGTCATGCCGATGTATAATGCTCTGCATCACTACATTGCTCAAGTAGCCTCTTGCTCTGTCTTTATGGACATGTTTGTCTCTGATGAATCCCATTTTTGCTTTTTAGGGGGTAGTGTACCATTGCAATTCATACATTCCACAAAGGGTTGTGCATTGTCAGGTGTTTGAAAGACATGTGTTTTCTCATCGTCCATTGACATCCTGAGGGTTGCAGCAAAATCAAGCAAATCCTCTTACCGTTCTGCATCTGGTAGAACTGTCAAAATGTTTTGCAACATTTGATAGCATTTAAGTGGGAGAAAAACCTACTGTAACTATAACTATTTTTAACCTGTTCCTTTCCCCCTCCTCTTATCTACCCTGTCTAACCTGTATTAATAGGATATGTGTACTTGTCTATTTTTAATCCGTTCCAGTCAACGGATTCTGCAGCTTTGGCTCCCCTGTGTCATTTCCCAGCTGCTGCAGGGGAGAGGAGGGAGCTCTGACAATGGCTGAACCATAGGATTCTATTGGGGATGTCACAGCTCCTGGGATTCACACAGATCACGTGACTGGAGCATATTGAAAATAGGTAAGTACATAAAAGGTAATAGTAAGTACAAAAATCTTTTTTTAAACAGGACAGGTAGGATGAAGGGAAGAGAACATTTTTAGGATCAGTTTGATTTGGGGTTAACCATCTTAGATAGCCAATGGCTGCGCTGCTATCAATCTATCTAATGAAGAGCCGAGAAGACCGGGCCGAGAAGAGCCGAGAAGCCAGCGCTTTCTCGACATGGGACTTTTGAGGGCTCAGGTAAGTAAATCTGGGGGGCTGGGGGGCCTGTAACTATCAGATGTTTTTTTCACCTTAATGCATAGGATGCATTAAGGTGAAAAAAACAGAAGGTTTACAACCCCTTTAAAGACTGTTCCACAGATGCAGACTTATTACGGTACATATCCCAGGGTCTGACAGCATTTACAGCTATGGCTATGTAATACCTTGCTAACTTTGACCTTACTCCCCCTGGGCATGAGACTTGAGTCGGTATTTGATGCATCTTATGTGGATTTGTCTCTGGCTGTGCATTTTATATACAGACTTTATATTTACACATTTTACTGCGCTGCACTGTTATATATAAAATTTTATTTTGTGGATTTTTTTAATTTACCTTGGTGTTCAGCTTGCATTTTTTTTAACATGTTATAGGGCCTCAGGGTTGTGCCAATTGTATTTGTATCTACGGTATTTGATGCATGGTTTATATTGTTTTATATGAAGCAGAAGCTGTACGGGTGGAAGAAGGGGGGGGGGGGTTAAAATTATGCTTTAACATCTATGTTTGGGCAAATCTTATTTTTTTTGTTTTGGATACAGTAGAGAAAATTTAGAACCACTGTCAAGTTTTATTTATAAATATGTATGCATAGTGGTATATCTTCAATTATTGATATCCTGTAATTGTGGAAAACCAGTTTAACCACTTCAATACCGGCACTTTTATCCCTTTCTGCCCAGACAAATTTTCAGCTTCCAACGCTGTCACACTTTGAATGACAATTGCGCGGTCATGCAACACAACCCGCAAGATTTTTTTTTTTTTTCACACAAATAGAGCTTTCTTTTGGTGGTATTTAATCATCACTGGGTTTTTTAATATTTAGTCTGTAGGAACGTTCTAAAGTCCACAAACTATGGTACATATCTGAAAATTGATCAATCCTGATGTACTGACGGCCTATCTCTTTTCTTGAGGCCCAAAAATGCCAGAACAGTACAAATGTCCCTCTTTTTGTAAAATAGACAGTCCAAGGTATTTAGTTGTAATTTTTTGTTGAAAATAAAGAAATAAAAATTTTTTTTTCACAATTTCTTTTTAACATACGATCACCAGTGCAGTACAGCATTATCATATAACTGGTGTGACGGTGATAAGGGACACTGACTGGTGACAGTATGTCAAAAAAACAATTTTTAATAATTATTTTTTTTAAATTTGTTTTTAGTTTTTATTATTACATTATTTTAATTTTTCTTACTTTTTTTTACGATTTTTTTAACCACTTGCTTACTGGGCACTTAAACCCCCCTCCTGCCCAGACCAATTTTCGGCGCTGACGCATTTTCAATGACAATTGCACGGTCATACAACACTGTACCCAAATGAAATTTTTATAATTATTTTCCCACAAATAGAGCTTTCTTTTGGTGGTATTTAATCACAGCTGGGGTTTTTATTTTTTGCTTAACAAACAAAAAAGATGGAAAATTTTTAAAAATAAATCATGTTTAATAGTTTTTTTATTATACAATTTAGCAAACAGGTAATTTTTCTGCTTCATTGATATGCGCTGATGAGGCGGCACTGGTGGGCACTGATAGGCTGCACTGATGGGCACTAATAGGCACAGTTAAGGTGGCACTGATGGGCACAGATAAGTCGGTACTGATGGGCACAGATAAGGCCGCACTGATGGCCACTGATAAGATGGGCCCTAATGGGTGGCACGGATGGGCACTGATAGGTACCACTGATAGATGGCACTGATGGGCACTGGTTGGTGACACTGATAAGTGGCACTGATGTGCAGTACTGTTCAGGCACTGATTGTGGGCACTGACAGGTGGCACTGTGGGCACTGACAGGTGGCGCTGCTGGGCACTGGTAGGTGGCACTGGGCACTGAGGAGCTGGGGCACATCACAGTGAGCGGGACTAATGTCCCTCTCACTGCCGCTGGTGTGCTTTTTTTTCTCTCCTTGCGCTGTCAGAAAAAATAGCCGATTACCGGCTGTGTTGACATCACATGATCAGCTGTCATTGGCTGACAGCTGATCACGTGGTAAGGGTCGGAATCGATCTGTGATAGATCTCATAGACTCGCTGATCACAGAGCGCGCCGCGCGCGCCCTTCAGGAGGTGCGCAGGCCACTCGTGCACGGGACAACGTCAATAGACGTCGTCCCGGAAATGCAGGTCCGCTCTGTGGCCGTCATTCGACTATAGCGCTGATCTCTAGTGGTTAAACACACTGTGACCAGAGCAATACAGTGTTACCATACATACCATTGTGTGTTGTCTTTGTTAAGTGTGTCTGTGTCATAACAATTTCCCAATTTCCCAGTATTCTGTATAGTACTACTGTATTACTCTGGGGAAATTATCAGGATTTATTCAATTTTTTTACACATTATGATTGCTTATACCAATTGGTATAAGCAACCATGTTTACTAAATGAAACTGATTCATTCAGTGTAGCTGTAATTGGCCAAAGCTAATCACATGGTAAAGATGATCTGTGATCGGCCCTGTCTATACCATGTGATCACCGTGACCAATCACAGCTAGCAACACAATTGTATACAATGGATTGCATGAAAGCAAGCCATCTATCTACAATTGTCATGTGATCTGCTGTGATTGATCACAGTGATCACATAATACTGGCAGTGAGCTGGTATAGTGATCAGTCATCGGTTTTCTCCAGTGGACACAGCCGGTGACAGATCGCGCCGCTGCGCAGCGCCTTTTAAGGGAACATCATATAACATCCACTCAGAAGGACGAAAGATGTGCCTGGTGTCAAATCTGTTAAAGGCCAGACGGGAAGGTGTTAATATGAAAAGAACTCACTAGTTCAGGTGATGCTGCTCTCATAAGACAGTGTGTCCCTAAATGGGGGACCCAGAGTAGATAAAATATGTAATAATAGCACCAAACTGATGGTTAAAGAGTCCTAAAAAGTTTTTATTAGTTCATTAAGTTCAAAAATAGTCCAAAATATGAACTGACTAAAACCCTTTTGGACTATTTAACCATGTCCCGGTGACCACTGTCACCAAGTAAGAAATTAATAGAAAAATCTAAAATTTTACAGTTCTCACTATAACAGGAACAGATGGTATAGCTTCCATGGGGATACCTGTTCCAGTTACAACTGCCTAAGAAGATATTTGCCTTCACTTTAGATAGAGTTCCTTGCACTTCCTATTATGTCTTTGGGACAGGAGGTGAAGGAAAAATCTCCCAACCACAGACAGCAAAAAAGATATAAACAGGAGGTTTAACACTTTCCTACTCTAGTCAAAGCTAAAAAGAAACGTTTGGGCTATACAGTACATACACTTAATACAGCTTCATGCTGGTTTTGTGAAAATAAAATAGTTAAATGTTTATGATCATCACAGTTCTGTCTGTATACTTAAACAATTATATCACTGATAATATGACAGCACAGAATAATATCACTGCTAATTACTTTAGCATTGGGAACCAATTAAAACAAGTGCAGCAGGGTGCTGATGAAGGTATTTCTGCCCTTAGCTGAAGGACAAGCAGAAACAATGGTTTGTTTTATTGAATTCTCTCAGTTTATCTTGAGTGTTTCCATGCATTCTCCAGAGCACCACCTCTTATCTCCACTCATGATTTAAAGAATATTTCTCTGATTTTAGCATTGAACATGTAGGCACAATTGTTTCAAGTGTTCTTTTAATGCTTTCCTTTCTATCATCTCTTACTCGCCAGCATGCTCGGGCACCTTCTTTATCAGCTCGTATGTGATATTTGTACCACACACTAAATTATATAATTTTGTATAGTTACATAAAAACTGGATCAAACTGAATTTAAAAGAACAGAATGTATTTCAATATGCTGAAATATATACAGTAAGGCAACATCTGTAAAACTCGCAAATCTAAAAGTGAACATAAAATGAAGGTCAGGCATTATGTAACTGAAAAATAACCTTTTCCCTCTGATTTTCACATACACCTGAACATTTATGATTGATTTGAATGATTAAAATGAGTAGAAATGCTTATTGCACACTTTTGTGTTAATCTTACAATATATATTGCAAGACATATATATCGCATGTGTGCCGATTAAATTGTTAAAAGTTAGAAATGCAACAAAAGTGTTTGTTATTTTATGTTGCATTTCTTATTTTTTTAATAATATAATAATTTCTATAATATTTTTTTTAATAATATAAATTTCTTATTTTTAATAATATAATTAAAAATAAGTAGGAAAATCCCATACACTCACTTTTTTTTTTTGCAGAGGAAAAACTCTGGTATTTTTTATTATTTTGCATCTAAGCACCCCTTTAAATGCCCTTGGTGTAATTCAATCTATAAAGTATGTTTTAATGACACAATTCACATGACACTTGAACACTTGAACCACTGAATTAGTGGCTGGATATTTTTTTCTTAAAAAACTGTGTAAAGGCGAATGTGTGGAGGAACTATTTGGCGGAGGAACACACTAAAGTGAGTCTAACCCAGTAACAGGAAAAAAAAACGTGGGCCCAATAACCAGGCCCTTCAGGTCTGGATGGATATTAAGGGGGACCCCAGCCCAAAAAAATAAAAAATGGCGTAGGGTCCCCCTCAAAATGCATACCAGACCCTTGAGGTCTGGGATGGATTTTAAGGGGAACCCCAGCCAAAAAAAAATGCGTGGGGGCCCCCCTCAAGATCCATACCAGACCCTTATTCAAGCACGCAACCTGGAAGGCCGCAGGAAAAGAGGGGGGGATGAGAGCGCCCCCCCTCCCACCTGAACCGTACCAGGCCACATGCCCTCAACATTGGGAGGATGCTTTGGGGTCTGAGACCCCCAAAGCACCTTGTTCCCATTTTGATGAGGACAAGGGCCTCTTCCCCACAACCCTGGCCGGTGGTTGTGGGGGTCTGCGGGCGGGGGGCTTATCGGAATCTGGAAGCCCCCTTTAACAAGGGGACACCCAGATCCCCCCCCCCCCTGTGTGAAATGGAAAGGGGGTACAAAAGTACCCCTACCATTTCACCAAAAAAGTGTCAAAAATTGTAAAAATTACAGGAGACGGTCTTTGACAATTCCTTTATTAAAATCTTCTTTCTTCATCCTTCGGGTTTCTTCATCTTCTCCTTCCGTCATCATCTTCTTCCATCTTCTTCTGTTGTTAAAGGGGGCTTCCAGATTCCGATAAGCCACCCCGCCCGCAGACCCCCACAACCACCGGGCATGGTTGTGGGGACGAGGCCCTTGTCCTCATCAACATGGGGACAAGGTGCTTTGGGCCCCCCCCCCGGCCGCCCCCCACCGCCCCCCCCCCCCTCTCCGCCCCCCCCCACGACCCCCAAAGCATCCTCCCAATGTTGAGGCAATGTGGCCTGGTACGGTTCAGGCGGGAGGGGGGCCGCTCTCGTCCCCCCTCTTTTCCTGCGGCCTGCCAGGTTGCGTGCTCGGATAAGGGTCTGGTATGGATTTTGAGGGGGACCCCACGCCATTTTTTTTGGCTGGGGTTCCCCTTAAAATCCATCCCAGACCTCAAGGGTCTGGTATGCATTTTGAGGGGGACCCTACGCCATTTTTTATTTTTTTTTGGGCTGGGGTCCCCCTTAATATCCATCCCAGACCTGAAGGGCCTGGTTATTGAATTTGGGGGGACCCCCACGCTTTTTTTGGGTTTTTTTTATCAATGAATGACTGTTCTCTGTGTTACGGGAGCCATAAATTCATTAGCCCCGAGTGCTTTTAAATAGCTTTTTTCCTGCAAAAATTACACTTTTTGCAGGGACAGTTCTAAGCACAGGAAACCTGCCCCCCTTCACAGGCAACCTATAGTCACCCCCCAGATGTGATACTGCAATGCTGTACTAACAGCACGCACACACAAATCCCCAGAAATACAGCACATATTCTCAGCAGTCAGCAGCACACTGACACGCTGACACTGAAACACAATATGCAAGGCCGCCGCCACCGCGGCGGCCTCTTATACCGTGGGGTGTGTACTAAAGCCCCTGAGCTATAATTGGCTACAGGCATCCTGCCTGTAGCCAATTATGGCTCTCCTCGCTGCCGGCGTTGTGATTGGCCAAGGATGCGGGGTCACAGTGCATGCTTGGCCAATCATCAGCCAGCATTGCACTGCGACTGGCGCAATGCATTGCGGGCCGCTCGCATCACACGAATGTGATGCGAGCGGCCTAAATAGTTCTGGGCTCGCCGAACAGGCGAATGCCCGATGTTCGATTCGAACATGGGTTTGAATCGAACATCGGGCCCATCCCTAATGGGCACTGATAGGAAACACCAATGGGCACTGATGAGGAGGCACTGACAGGCATCACTGATAGGCACGGAAAGTTATCACTAATGGACACTGATTGGCATCACTGGTGAGCACAGGTGGGCACTGGTGGGCATCGCTGATGGGGCTGCACTGATAATCACTGCACTATTATCAGTGCAAACCCCCCACCCCTGTCAGGAGAGTCGCTTATCGGCACTCCTCTACACACACCCTATCACCCTATGAATAGAGGAATGCCAATAACCAAAACTTCCTAGTTACGCTGTGATCAGATGCAGCTGATCATGTGGTAAAAAGCCCAAACCATAGGCTTTTTACCTTGATAGGAGGTGTGGTGAGTCCGAGCGACACACTGCACCACCTATTGCTGCACTACGCACCCCCGAGAGTACGCACAAGCGGCTTGTTCTAAAGGACGTCCTATGACGTCCAGTCAGAATGGGAGAACCACTTCCCAGGCCATCATTTTGCTATAGATCGGCCAGGATGTGGTTAATCACTCGTCTGGAACAAATACACAGCTTGTGAAGTCAGTACACCTGATCTTCATGCGTGTTCCCAGTCAGTTATTCAGAAAGTAGAGAAGCTAATGGATGTGCATAACAGACAGGCAGCTAGCATCAGAAAGAGAAGTCGGCAATGGCAGCCTACATATTATTTTCTGAACAGGTTTATAAACAAAGCAGCCCATGCCTAGCTTGCTTTCTTAAGTTTCTGTTTCTCTACTCTAGAAACTTCCAAAATACAACTGACAAGTTTGAGACAATGCACAGAAAACATGTGAGGTAGAGATAAAGACTGGACAAGAGAAATTACAAATGGTTGAGGAGAATTTGTGAGGAAAGGTGATTGAAAAGTCACAGCGTGCCTTTGGGGCCAAATGGAAAGTGAAAATGAGACAGAAGAAAGCATAGAAAAAATGAGATAGGAATGTATCTATCAATGTTGACTGCACATGAGGGAGAAAGCTGTAAACTGCTGGCCGAGAGCAAATAATATTTCCTGAGATTGAGATAATATGTCCCAACAACTATTTACTGCTAATTCCCAAGCCCATCAAAATCTGTTTTATTAACCCTTGTAGGTGGAAATGAAAGGGAACATTGTTTTCGCTTTTATGAACAGTTTCACGGCTGTCACAGCACTTTATCTGTAGCTGATGGAAGATGAAGCATTATTTTGTTTGCTTCAAAAACACAAAGACTTAAATAACATTCACTAGCTGTCTGTGGCACGACTGTATATTAAAGCATCCCTCTCTTCACAGTTCTGTATAATCCACATCATCATCATAGTGCCTTGCCATTCTCAGCTCTAATCTCTCAAATACCAGTTCTGTGCAACAACTCCTTGAAAGTGTGGAGATTCTTACCATGAAAGGATTTCCCTAAAGGAAACAAAAGCTACTTCTATATTCCTTTCTCCCTGAAGCATCCACATTGCCAATCTTCTCATTAGGCCTGACCTGTCATCCAGGCCCTTGCAATATCACACTGTAAGGTGACAAGTTCTCTGTGAATGACACAAGCTCTTTACTTGAAACAGAACAGTCAATCTGTTCACTTGGTTGGAGGAAAGGAAGACGTTTTCAAATCACCACATGCTGTTTTCTCTAAATTTATTCTTCACTGTATTCCCTACAATGCATGAATATTAACTGTCCTGATTTTCTGACCCATAGAGGAATGGTTATAAACTGAACGAGGGTGCATAGCCCCCACACACCAAGGCCACTGGTATTAAAATGTAACCTTTATTCAAATTATATAAAATGTATTGACTGTGTGTATATATTTACTTCAAGGGAGGATTAATGCTTATTGATTGGCCGAAGGCATAAACAATGAATTTTGTAGATATGGCCACCAGGAGAAACACATGAAAAAGAATCCCTCCTTTACTAAATATTGAGTATAGAGATAAAAAACTGCGCCAGGTACAAAAGCAACTAGTAAAGGAAAGAAATGAAAAGATATCCAATTCGCATTGGCAATATATATATCCAATCATTTAGCACTTGAAAAACTATTGACAAAAGATATTTGCCTTCATAATGACATTGGCATAAGCAAAATAATATTCTCAGGTCAAATAGAACGTGCAAAACAGGATGTTCAAAAAAGTGTCCAAAAATTATAACTAAAGATGCTTTTAGTAGATAGTCCTCATAACGATAAGTTAATCCTTATGTGCATACAATTTACACCACACCACTGTGCTCCACATCTAACGGGGTGCCACCACCTGTATGTAGGCTCCTTACCAGATGAAAGGTAAGAAACAGCACTCAGATTGAGCCTTGTACCAGGATCCGAACACCTGATGAAAATACACCTCAAAAGATTTCCTCCAAGGGTCTGCTGTTCGGAACTTTGAACTCCAGAGGGGGCACAATACCGTATATAGGTGGACAAACTCAGCACTCAGCGGTGCGTCCAGGAGATAACATGCAAAAAGGATAAAGGACAAACCATTGCGTAAATATTCATAGCTTGAAAAACTATCACCCTCATTAGCTAGGGATTCTGGCTGGTCTGGCTATCCGCTGGATATAAGTCAGTCTGACTCTAAACCAAACCAGGCTAGCCACTATACATATATACTGGTCTAGACTAGTATTGCTGTAACTACTGTGATTGGACCCTTCCTGAATCTAATCTCAGGCATAAACTGTTCTATCACCCCCAAGACTACCGGGTTCCTCAAAGTCTAGGCTTGTACTAACAGTGTCTTAAACAATACACACTGTACATCTCTAACTCCGGCCTGGTCCAAAAAGTAATAATAACCTACCTCCAAAACTAGGGGTAAACTAATCCAGCTAAGAGAGCCTAATCTGACTGTCATCAACTATGCCTCACACTCAGGATAACTCAGTTCCTATCAAATGTTACCTTGCCTGCCATTAAACTCAAAAACCTGTAATGGGTCAATAAAGTAAATCTAAAGCATTACTGGATGACTTTTATTTTGCTAAAGGACCCTTATCATAAAAAGCTGCTGTAGTTTATTTTTTATAAAATATGTGTTTTCACCTTTTTCGTTATACGTTTTTGCATTTCAGCACTGCTGATCTGTTTTCTGGAGTTTTCTTATCTTCATGCACTTACTTGAGGGTCAGCTGATACAGTCAAAAGTGGACCATGCCTACACAATGTGCATAAGAATGGCCGCTTGTAGTCTCCATCTGGAGCGCATGTGACAGGGTGAAACACGGGAGCACAAATGGGAGACAATTGTCAACCCATAACAGGAAATGCTTGAACAAGGATCTTCATGGCAGGATTGCCTGCTATTTTTTTAATAAAAGCTGCACATTTAACCAGCTTAAATCCAGCAATGTCCAGCTTAAATCAAGCAATGTGCTCATTGACTCAGACACAGTAGTGGCAGCTAAGGGATCTCACTGCTGTAAATCGCAGCCAGGGAGGAAGGAGTAGGGGGCGGGACCAAGCCAAGCTCTGTGTGTCTATGGCCACATAGAGCTGGCCCAGGAAGGAGCACACACACGAGTTCCCCTATAGCCTATAGCGGCTTGTTATGGGGCACTGGGCTGGGGGAGGAGCTAGGAGTGCTGGCAGGGTACCTGAGAAAAGGCGTAACAGGGCTGCTATGTTTAAAATCATTGCATGGAACAGGTAAGTATGATTATATTTATTTTTTTTTTTTTAAAACAACTTTTGGGATTAAGTTGACATATTTAAATTATGGTATTTTATCTACATGTCTAAGGTTACTAATTAACTGAACCAAAATACACCCTATACTCCACACTTATTGCAACCAAAACCCCAAAATAATGATGCCGGCTGTAGAAGATAGTGACCACTTAATTTGCCAACAGGTGGCTAATACAAACCTTTCTGTGTTCATCCTTTATAGCCTCTGAAAAAGTCTTCATATCTGACACCCTACTGGGCTTTTCAGATCCCCGGTCCCCCACTGTGCTCAAAGGCTTCTCTTGCCAACCTCTACCATCACCACTGTATCATGTATTGACATAGGAACCATCGGGAGGAACCACAGTGTGTAAAGGAAGTGTTGAAAGCTGAAGACTTTGCTGGAGGTTGTATAGCTTAAACACAATAGAGTTTAGTCACACTGTCTGTCAGAAAGGTGAGTATTCACAGACTTCTATTGCAGGAACCACCCTTTGTAGTTTTTTTTAGTAAGTGACAGCAAAACTTTAAAGACAACTTTAAGGCAACCAGTAATATCATTCAGGAATCATTGGCATATACAGAAAGTCTATATATTTTACTTTAAACAATACACTAAAATGTTGTGAGCATGCACAGAGCTCCGCACACACACCTATGAATCCCAGTACTATATCAGAGTAAATATATATTAAATATCAACATTTGAAAGCAATAATCAAACGCATAAAACCATATATTGTTAAAAGTGCCCAAATATTGCACAAACATTTTTTTGTTCTCCACCATCAATATGTGATTTCCCTAAAAAACTTCACATAACAATGATGTTTTGTGATCATCAATACATCAAACTTAATTAACCCATAACTTAGTAGAAGGTCAATAATACTTTATGCATTATAATCTATGAGGTCTAAGCATTGCATGGCATGCAGCTGGGAATCGTTTTTAAAATTAGTTTTTGCAGGTATCTTTCCATCTTTGTACAGTCTTACTCCATTGAAATTTACCACATTGACTTTAGCAGTGTGTCCAAAAATACACAACAAGATCCGTCACTAAGAGTGTGGTTGGGAATTCAGGGGTCATTTTGGGTTGGTCGCTAATTGTGGTTGGAGCCATTGATTGGTTGAAGCGGTTGGGCATTTTGTTACTTCCTCTGCTATGTCTGTTGTTACTCTCCATAGGCATAGGTGTGCGCAAGGGGTGTGCCAGGTGTGCCTGGGCACACCCTAATCCTGGGATTGGCAACCCATCAATCGCGATTTACCCGCTGATCGTGGACAGGTGATCCTCCCTTGTCGACACCCAGAACCTGTTCAGGGGAGGCAGCGGGGGGGTGGAATTTAGCGGAACCAATCTGTATTTTCCTCCTCCAGCAGCTGAAGGTAGGCTTCTCCACCTCTCCCTCTCACTGACATTCAGCTACCACAGGAGGAAAGTATAGGGGATCATGCCATTATATGCCACTCCCGCCATCCCTCCTGTCCCTCTTCTTTTTTGCTACCGAGGTCCCCCTGTGTGCTCCCTTGCCCCCCCCCCCCAAATGTTTCAGGATGGAGAGCAGTGAAGAGGCCGGTAAATATGTCACACACACATATGTGTTGGAGCTTTGAGGTGCACACCCTAATGTAATAGTCTGGCACACCTATGTGCATAGGTGATGCTTTTGCTGCTTCTTCTCTACCTGCCTGTTCTGCATTCTTGTGCTTTCAATATATCCATACTGATGCCCTGATGCATGCACACTTGTCTTATTTATTCCTTCAGGCAAGCTATGCACATAGGCTGTGGGGAGGCCAAGCTTGCACCAGCGCTGGTGGGGTGCCAGTGTGGCATTGTGTCTCCTAATAGGTCCTCTCCTGTTGTTACATTTTCTAGCTCATTAATTTCTGATTTGCCGTTCACAGGTCAATATTTTGCAGAATTTGCTTGTCCAGATCTTACTGGATCTCCACTTGTTTTTACCTTTCTCGGACTTCCAATTGTGACTCCAACCCAACATTTTCATGCGTAATTCCTCAGCACTGTCTACAGCTGCTTGATTTGACTGCTTCTTGCTGTATAACTGTATGACTGCTCTAACTTCTGCTTAGTTATGTTTATTCTGGTCTGATTACAGACTGTTTGACCTGCCCCCCGGAAGCCTTGCCCTGACCCTTGCTGGGCTATAGCCATTATGTTCAGGCTGCATAATCTTTTAAAGATAGAGAACAGTGCAACCATAGCATAAGGTCTTTCTTTCTTTCTTTCTTTCTTTCCTTCATTTTTCCTTTCTTTCTTTCTTTCCTTCTTTCCTTCTTTCTTTCTTTTCTTCTTTCTTTCCCTCTCACTTGCTTTCCTTCTTTCTTGCTTTACTTCTTTCCTTCTTTCTTTCTATCTTTCCTTCCTTAAAAGATAATATGAAATAAAAACACATTTGCTACATCTATCTTTAAAAACAATACTCTGATTGTTCTGCTATTTTTTTAGAAGAAATAAATGATATTAAAGAGTAAATATACTAATATACAGTAGATCCAGTGCACAGGATGTTTGGGGGAAGTGTTGTACTTTTACTGTGGCCTGTTTAAGCACAAGAGGGTGCTGTGTTGTAGCTTTCAGAATTATCATAGAACAGTTTGGAACTCAGAAAACTTTCTTTGGGATGACGATAAAGTCAGCTGAATGTTTCATGTAGCCCCATGCGCCTCCTGAAACAGAATCTGGAATATCAGCAATGGGAACATAAAACGTGGGAACTGAGCAATGTGGTGTTTTACCCACCATCTAAATAAACGTTTAGTGAGTCGCTGCGGAGAGCTGAAAATCTGTCACTTTTGAAAGCTAAGTCCTAAAGTTTGGTTGGAAACATTTTTCTTAAAGTATGTGAGCTATATATTGTTACTCTTCACACATGGTTACAACTAATGCAAATTTGTTACTTCTGATATTTTGCCATCGACTACTGATCAACTTTTTTTTTTCTTTATAAATGTAATATGAATTATAAATAGGCAAAAATTGAGGCTTAATTTTCCTGAAATTTTAGTAAAATTTACCCATTGTGACAAAATTCTTTGAAGTAAATGAATAAGGCAAAATTAATAAAGTATTAACCAGTTGACCTGCAAAAGATTTACCCCCCTTCGTGACCAGGCCATTTTTTGCGATATGGCACTGCATTACTTTTACAATTTGACAATTGTGCGGTTGTGCGGCGCTGTTCCCAAATAAAATTAGTCATTTTTTTCCCACAAATAGTGCTTTCTTTTGGTTGTATTTGATCACCTCTGCAGTTTTTTTTTTTTCTATAAACAAAAAAAATTTTTGAAAAAAAAAACAGTATTTTGTAATTTCTGCTATAATTTCTGCTATAAAACGTGACCAATAAAAAAAAAATGTCTTCATCAATTAAGGCCAATATGTATTCTGCTACTATTTTTTTACTAGTAATGGTGGCAATCGGCGACTTATAGCGGGACTGCGATATTGCGGCGGACAGTTGGGACACTAACTGACACTTTTGGGGGACCAGTGACACTAATACAGTAATCAGTGCTAAAAAAAAATATGCATTGTCACTATGCTTATGACATTGACTGGGAAGGGGTTAACAACATTGGTGATCAAAAGGTTAAATATGTGCCTGACCAAAGCTTTACTACTGTGGGGTTGGTGCTTGTACTAGAAGAAGGCATGGATCGGTGCTCCTGCTTAGCAGAGACACAGGATCCATGCCTTCTGTACTGACAGAACGACAATCTGCCTTGTTTATATAGCAGTCACACTTTTACTAAGTGTGCGCTATCAGTGCAAATTTAGTTTTTCCTCAAAACTGTAATGGAGTTCTGGGGGTTGATTGTACAGGATTTACTTTGGCATCGGTCTGGCTGGGCTGTACTAAGGTTCCGCCTGGTCATAGGTGCAGTGAGGCACCCATGACAGGCCGAGAACCAGGCCTGGTTGGACGTCTTAGGTACCAAACTTTCCCAGAGCCAATCAGCGGGCGCATCTGGCCCTGCTGCGTAGTCTGGGAAGGGGTGTTTAAGGGGCTGAAGTCACGTGTTCAGGGTTTGGCTGCGGCTTTAATTCCTGGTTCTGGTCCGGGGCAGCCCCGCGAGGGGTCCCGGGCCTAGGAGCCTTTGCCGTCCCGCAAGCATGGTCAATCCGACCAGCCCCAGAGGCCCTCATGGTCTGGGGTAGGGATCCGTCTGTTCCTGAGTCTCGGAACTGACTAGTCCGAGGCCCAGTAACTGAAGGAGGATTCAAAGGCGTCCTGGTGTGCTCTCGGTATTGGAGGGACATGGTAACTCGTACAAGTGACCAGAGGAGGACTTTTCGGAGGAGGGCCAACCAGCTGGCTGCTCAGTAAGAGCCTGGGAGCTGAGTTGTATGGACACTAAAGAATCCACACTTCACACAGTATCGGCAAGAAGGCTGAGAGATCCAGGTACTGTGGGAAACGTTCCTATCTATCTTCAGTTACAATTTAGTCTGTGGCAGAGACTTTGCAAAGTTTCTGGATCACATGTTGGCTGCTAGATCTCTGGCTAGAGGTTTATCCAGCAGTGAAGCACCCAGCTGCGAGTGGCTACTCTCTGGGTTGATTAGAGACATTCAGTGGATGTCAGCAGTTCAAAGTGCCTGAGTTTATCACCCGTGCCCTCTATTCCCATCAGAGACTGTGTTATGTTGGAGGTTACCCCTGCAAAATAAAAACCTTGAAAAGGACTTTTACGTGTCAGAATCTGAAGTCACTGGGTACTAACCCTGGGAACCCCTAGACAACAACCGACAAGCCACGAGGAGGTAACTGGTAAGCCCAGAAAGTCAAGGCCGCCCCTCAGGGGGTTATGGCCGCTACATTTACATAGGCAGACCGCTGTTCTACCTGTGTACCAAAGCATCGGCGGGTGCCAGCGTACCTTGGGTCCGCCATACCCACTGATTAGGTCCCGCTGTGTCTAATCACAGCTGGAGTGGCCCGCCAGCGGCGCGCACCCCAGACCCAGTAGTGAAGGGTCACGTAGTAGGTACGTAATCCTGCGCAGCAGAGCCGCCTTGCCCCTGTATAGGTAAATTATACGGTCGGCAAGCGGTTAAACCCTCAGCATTTTTTAGCTTCGCACATTTTGCGTCATGTCATCATATTTCCCTTTTGATTGTATATATATTTTTGATAATCTTTTAATTTTTTTTAACTCTTTACTAGAACCATTTTACTTGCTCAAAGCGCATTCCAACATTTTCCTACCTACACCATTTTTCTACCACCATATTCATACAGAAACAAAGTTTCTTTTGTTTTGTTTTTTAACATAACCCAACATGATTAATCATATGTCGTACAGTATTTATACAAGAATACCCCAAAGGTATCATAAAAACACCATGCTAGCAGCAGATTTTGTGAGAAACAGCTGCAGTTGCATCTTCTCACTTTTGTTTGCATTGTATGGAGTCCTTGTCTTCTAAACTGACCTTCATGAGAACAACTACTGGGGTAGAGCTAACAATAGCCATAAAACTATTTTATGCTGTTTTCCAAACAAGGCCTCTTACTGCAGTGGTAATTGTAGTTTTACTAGACCTCTAAATGAGAAGCAGCCACTTATTAAGTTTTGATGTGGAGAGCTGATTAGACAAGTTAAACAGAAAGGTACAATTTATGCTTAGGACCACATGTTCATGTACTGTAGTTCCTCTAATGCTTGTGCTTGGCACTCATTCACATAATAAGTCCTGCCAGCTTCAGTTTTATGCTATTTACAAGTTACAAGCAGTAAAAACGAAAGATGCTGGATTTTACATGAAATAATATTCATAAATCTTCCCATGGGAAATTACCATACAGCTTACAGATGCATTAGGCCTATATTTACTAAGTTCCATTATTTAAAGGGGCTTTAGTACCAAGGAATAGAGCAATTTTATTTATCTTTTTAAAAAAAAACTGTGATTGACAAAATCATACATACGTTAATGAGATTATTGTCGTAAAGTGACACTGTCATAAGGAAAGTTCAAGGGCTGTCATTGCTGTTTATTGTGTCTGACTTAAAGTGTATTTACCGTTTTTCAGACAAATCTGGATAACACCTACTTTATATTTGTTACCTGCACCCATTCACATAGAATAACATCAAAAAATGTATGACTGCTGCTTACATATTTACTTGCTCTTTTATGAAAGCTCCAGAACTGAAGTTTTCCCCTGCTCTGTAATATTAACAAGTGGCAGAGTTAATGATTACCTTAATTAATCCTGCCAATACTGTGCTGGTTGATCTCATTATCAGTAGTAAACTTGTATCTCCTAGAAAAGGGCACAGGTTCTGTATTGTAAGTCAATGAGGGGAAGCCCAGCCTGATCCCACTTTGGCTCTCCGCTTTCACTTTCAAATTGTTCAGAGTAACGTGTAGTCTGCCTAAAGAAACAACTAGAAAGATAAGAAATATTTTTAAACATTATTTTACGTATGCTCCAAATTTTACTTTAAAGCTGAACTTTGAAAAACAAAGTTAAAGTGGAAGTAAACCCCCCTATCGTTTTCAGCCAAGGAAGCTGCCATCTTTGCCTCTGTTTAATCTTTAACTGCCACAGTGCTGCACATGTGATCCGTTATGACACCAGCCATTGGATGGTTTGACTGTTTGGTTGAGAGCACAGCCAATGTGCAGTTAGCATTCACGGCATGCCTTTTTTTTTTTTTAGACTGTTAAATCGATGGGTTTACTTCCGCTTTAAGAAGAATAAAGATGTGGGATTTTACAGGTACCTTATAAGAATGCTTATGGAGTTAGAAACTCTGATACACAGATTTAAATATTGAAACATGCATGTCTGTTCATTTTTTATTTTTTTTCTATTTGTGTTAATAAAATATGTTTCAATATTTAAATCTGTGTATCAGAGTTTCTAACTCCATAAGCATTCTTATAAGGTACCCGTAAAATCCCACATCTTTATTCTTCTTAACATTTACTACCCAAGGGATGTTGGTACAATAATTTAAACAAACAATGGGATAATCAACCTCCAATCATACCTTCAACTTTGAAAAACAAAGTAAAAAAGCAAAAACAAAAAACTTAAAAAACCCTCTTGCCCACACACTACAGAACATATATGCATACACACACATATATGTGGTCAGGACACACGTAAACATTTAAATCCCAATTATACCACACACATCCCCATGCACATCTGATGTAGAAGAATATATTTAATGCTGTCGTTTCAGTTAAAGGGTTAGTTCACCTTTACCACCAAATTGGCTATGCAGATAAGGAACAAACAAACTGTGCAGCTCTGACTAAAGTTGAATAAAGACCTTCTATAGGTGTAGGCCATTTACGTACCTTATGAAGCCTGACTAGAATACTTCCAGGATGTTGCTATGTGTGGCCTAGTCATCACTGCTCACCTCCACCATCACAGGAGTGAGCTCTCAAATGCTGAGCTCAGAGCTACTGCATCAGGGGGGAGAGAGAGAGAGAGAGAGTATGTAAAGGGGTTTGAATCAGAGAAAGAGCTCACTTCTGTGATGGTGGAGGTGAGCAGTGATGACTAGGCCTCACTTGTAGCAATGTCCTGGGAATACTTAGTAATGTCCTGGGAGTATTCCAGGCTTTGATACGTATGTAAATGACCTAAACCTATAGCAAGGGTATTATTCATCTTTAGTCAGACCTGCACAGTTTGTTTTAATCTACAAACATCCTTTACTTGCATATGCCATTTTTTTGTAAAAGTTAACTATCCTTTTAAACTTTGAACTGTTAAAGTGGGGTGCCCCCTAAAATTTTTTTTTTTTAAAAGTCAGTAGCTACAAATACTGCAGCTGCTGACTTTTAATAATCAGACACTTACCTGTCCCACGGTCCAGCGATGCGGGGGAACGAAGCCCCCCTCGTTCCCCGCTCCCCTCGTGCTCCGCTCGCGGCGCAGGCATTCTTACTGTGGGCACACGGCTGTGGCTTCACAGCCGGGCACCCACTGCGCATGCGTGACACATGACAGATCCTAGATGACTGTGCAGCGCCGAGGGGAAGTGATGTCAGTGCCCGGGCACTGAAGGAGGCAGACTACGAGGGACCCCCTAGCAACAGGCATTTAGAGGTAAGTTAAAAAAAATAATTTCCAATGTTTATTTATTTTTCTTTAATGAATTTTCAGCTATTTTTTATTTTTTTTGTTGGTGGAAAACCACTTTAACAATGGCAGGGGCTTAAGGGGCATGGTTAAACACTCAAGTCTCCTTGTACCCAGTCAGTGTCAGTTTAGGATTACATAATACAGAGTGAAGGAGTTAGAGGTATGTGCAGGGTGTGTAATGCACAGTAGGGGTCAGGAGTACAAAATTAAAAGAGTGCAAGCGTCAGGGGTCTGTAATGCCCAGTCAAGGTGACAGGAAAGTGCAAAATTCTCCCCCATAAGCAATACTCTCCCCCACTTTACCCTTTTAATCAAAAATCCACAGTCCCCCTCAAAAAAATCCAGGATCAACCTGCATGTTCCCAGGTCCAAGCAAAAAAAATATTTGCCCCCCAATCCCCCCCTCCCAGCACAAATTCTCTTCCCCCTCCCAGTACAAAGCCATCTCGACTCCTTAAAACCCCTCTCCCAGCACAGATCTCCTACTCCTTCTAGCACTGATCCCCCCCCCCAATCCCTGCTTCTAGCACAAATACTCTTTCCTCCCTCTAGCACAAAAACCCCCTTCTAGCACAAATCCCCAATCCCCCTCCCAGCATAAATCCTCTTCCCCTTTCAGCACAAATCCTTCACCCTCTCCCAGCATAAATTCTCCTCTACCCCTCTGTAACGAAAACGTCACACACTCCGCTTGAGTGCTTTTGTCATATACCGATACCTCCCAGTCTGAATATAGATATCAGATATTCCAACTGCTCCCAACAACAAACAAGGCAATACTCGCTTGATTTGCTGAACATGAACTGAACTCATTTATTTGAGATGACACCCAAATATATACAGCAGGCTGACAATACAAAGCTAGTTATCTAATCATTTACCCAGACTTGGTGACTCAGAGATATGGCCTTTCAGGGTAGACTTGCCGTCTCCTCACTCTCAACTTACAATACACATAAGTAGAAACACATCTCCCAATAGTTTGCTAGGAGACAAAGATGTGTTAATGAGCACAATAAACTATTGGGTGAAAAAGGCTTTCAAGATCTCATTAATCAGCATTCCTTTCACATACATCTGTCCCCAGAGTCTCAAGCTGGCAAAGACCATCATGGCCTCCTTAATAATGTCCTTTTGCATTACATAACAGAATATCTTCCTAAATGCTTGTAGCTCCCTCAAATGCCAGGGCCCATATTCGGAAGGCAAGAGGCTAGCATTCAGCCCCCTCCAAAAGCCTCTGTCACACCCTCAATTCCCCCCTCTCAGCACAAATCTGCCCAATCCCCCTTCTAGTATAAACCCTCTTCCCCTCCAAATTCCCCCCGACACAAATCCTTCCTCCTTCCAATCCCTCCTCTCATCCATCCCTAAATCCCTTACCCCCAGAACAAATAATTTTCCTCCCAATCCTACCTTCCAGCACCCTTCCTCCCCCAAATCCTCCTCCCAGCATAAATTATCTCCCTACTTCTGGAATAACCCCCCCCCCCCCCCGCAAATCTTCTAGCACAAATCCTCCTCACTAATCCCCAGAATCATTTTCACCCCCCAAATCCCTCTTCTGATGCAATACCTCTTCACCCCCAGTTCTCCCCCTTCTAGCACAAATCATCTTGCCTCCCTCTAGCACAACCACCCTCCCCCATACTCCCTTCTAGCACAAATCCTCTTCCCTCTGACTGTCCTTTTACAGCATAAATCATTTGATCCCTAATTTCCCCTTCTAGTACAAAACCTCTTCTCCTCCCAATCATCCTTCTCAGCACAAATCATCTCTCCTTCTCAATCACAAATCCCATCCATCCCACATCACAGAATAAATTATTTTCCCCCTTCTATCATAAATCCCCCCAAATCCTCCCCAGCCACCCAACCCAGCACAAACACAAATTCTATCCCCCACCCCCCTAGCACAAATCCTCCCCTCAAATTACCCATCCAAGCACAATCCTCTACCCCCATTTCTCCCTTCCAACACAAATCCTTCCCCCCATATCCCCCCTCTTAGCACAAACCCTAATATTCTCCTCAATCACAGCATAAATCCTCCACCCCCTGTGCAAATATTTGTAACCCTTTGATACTCTTCCCCAGATCATTGTTTCCCCCTCTGTACAATTCCGCAAACTTACAGACTTCAGGCACAATGCTGCTCAATACTGAAGGATATCATTCCTCCCAGGCTCCTCCATATGTTCTGTCATGAGACACGTCAAAATAGAGGGGGAGCCTGGGGGAAGCTTACATGTACTCCTATATGTATTGTTGTGACAGGCAGCTGGTGGGGAGAGATGCTGGCTGCTGAATTGTGGGCCTGGTTGCCCAGCGCTAGCGCACCCCTGCAAGATAAATTAGAGGAGCCAAGTGCCAGAACTTGCTCCCACATTGTGCTCTGGGACACAGACTAGGACAGTCCTGTGGAATTCTGGGCAGTTGGGAGGTATGTGTGTGTAAATGTATGTGTGAAAGGTGGAGGGGGGCACCCTCAGTATTTTTACCTTGGTTGCTAAAGGACCTTTTACCAGTTCCACAAACAGTGTATTCATATATATGTGAGGCTTGCTATACTTTTTAATGTCCTATTACAATATATATATATAACAACTGCATAAACTAGAAATTACAGTTACATGGTTTGTTAATCAGCATGCATGATTCAACAAAATACCAATAACCTAAAAATAAATAACTTGAAGTACAGAAATGAAATGTCAATAACTTTAAAAATGATTAAAAAACATTAAAAATGTGACATTACTGTATCTCCCATATAATTCTAAGTAGCCATAACTGTCATTTATTGGGTATACAGTATGTATTGTGTTTTCTTTTTTTTTTAATCTTGTGGCGCAGCAGTCAGGACTACATAACATTCAACAAAGCAGATGGAGTACAGTACAGGGGGTCCCCTACTTACAAACATCCGACTTACAAACGACTCCTACTTACAAATAGGGATGGGCCCGGTGCTCGATGCGAACCCACGTTCGCATCGAGCACCGGGCGTTCGCTCGCTCGGCGAGCCCAGAACTATTTTGGCCGCTCGCATCACGTTCGTGTGATGCGAGCGGCCCCGCAATGCATTGCGGCCGGCGCGGCCGGCGCAGTGCATTGCTGGCTGATGATTGGCCAAGCATGCACTGTGACCCCGCATGCTTGGCCAATCACAGCCCCGGAAACTCGAAGAGCCATAATTGGCTACAGGCAGGACGCCTGTAGCCAATTACAGCTCAGGGGCTGTAGTACACGCCCCCCCTATAAAAGGCCGCCACGCCGTCTGCGCCGGTCACATGCTGTTCCGGCGCAGATAGAGCAGGCTAGATCTGTGACACTCTGCTGGATTTAGTTAGTTAGAGAGATTTACTTAGAGAGATCGAGTTAGATAGATTCATTCATTTAGATTGATTTAGAAAGAGGGGCTTGTAGTGTGCTCGTGGCAGGCAGGCAGAGCTCCTATATTTTGTTCCCAGAAGCACCTATAGGACTTGTAGTGTGTTCGTGGCAGGCAGGCAGAGCTCCTATATTTTGTTCCCAGAAGCACCTATAGGACTTGTAGTGTGTTCGTGGCAGGCAGGCAGAGCTCCTATATTTTGTTCCCAGAAGCACCTATAGGACTTGTAGTGTGTTCGTGGCAGGCAGGCAGAGCTCCTATATTTTGTTCCCAGAAGCACCTATAGGACTTGAAGTGTGTTAGTCCCATCACACAGACCTACATTTTCTTCCCAGAAGCACCTATAGGACTTGAAGTGTGTTAGTCCCATCACACAGAGATCATATATTTTGTTCCCAGAAGCACCTATAGGACTTGAAGTGTGTTAGTCCCATCACACAGACCTACATTTTCTTCCCAGAAGCACCTATAGGACTTGAAGTGTGTTAGTCCCATCACACAGAGATCATATATTTTGTTCCCAGAAGCACCTATAGGACTTGAAGTGTGTTAGTCCCATCACACAGAGATCATATATTTTGTTCCCAGAAGCACCTATAGGACTTGAAGTGTGTTAGTCCCATCACACAGACCTATATTTCCTTCCCAGAAGCACCTATAGGACTTGAAGTGTGTTAGTCCCATCACACAGAGATCATATATTTTGTTCCCAGAAGCACCTATAGGACTTGAAGTGTGTTAGTCCCATCACACAGACCTATATTTCCTTCCCAGAAGCACCTATAGGACTTGAAGTGTGTTAGTCCCATCACACAGAGATCATATATTTTGTTCCCAGAAGCACCTATAGGACTTGAAGTGTGTTAGTCCCATCACACAGACCTATATTTCCTTCCCAAGAAGCACCTATAGGACTTGAAGTGTGTTAGTCCCATCACACAGAGATCATATATTTTGTTCCCAGAAGCACCTATAGGACTTGAAGTGTGTTAGTCCCATCACACAGAGATCATATATTTTGTTCCCAGAAGCACCTATAGGACTTGAAGTGTGTTAGTCCCATCACACAGAGATCATATATTTTGTTCCCAGAAGCACCTATAGGACTTGAAGTGTGTTAGTGCCATCACACAGACCTATATTTCCTTCCCAGAAGCACCTATAGGACTTGAAGTGTGTTAGTCCCATCACACAGAGATCATATATTTTGTTCCCAGAAGCACCTATAGGACTTGAAGTGTGTTAGTCCCATCACACAGAGATCATATATTTTGTTCCCAGAAGCACCTATAGGACTTGAAGTGTGTTAGTCCCATCACACAGAGATCATATATTTTGTTCCCAGAAGCACCTATAGGACTTGAAGTGTGTTAGTCCCATCACACAGACCTACATTTTCTTCCCAGAAGCACCCATAGGACTTGAAGTGTGTTAGTCCCATCACACAGAGATCATATATTTTGTTCCCAGAAGCACCTATAGGACTTGAAGTGTGTTAGTCCCATCACACAGAGATCATATATTTTGTTCCCAGAAGCACCTATAGGACTTGAAGTGTGTTAGTCCCATCACACAGAGATCATATATTTTGTTCCCAGAAGCACCTATAGGACTTGAAGTGTGTTAGTCCCATCACACAGACCTATATTTCCTTCCCAGAAGCACCTATAGGACTTGAAGTGTGTTAGTCCCATCACACAGAGATCATATATTTTGTTCCCAGAAGCACCTATAGGACTTGAAGTGTGTTAGTCCCATCACACAGACCTACATTTTCTTCCCAGAAGCACCTATAGGACTTGAAGTGTGTTAGTCCCATCACACAGACCTACATTTTCTTCTCAGAAGCACCCATAGGACTTGAAGTGTGTTAGTCCCATCACACAGACCTATATTTTCTTCCCAGAAGCACCTATAGGACTTGAAGTGTGTTAGTCCCATCACACAGAGATCATATATTTTGTTCCCAGAAGCACCTATAGGACTTGAAGTGTGTTAGTCCCATCACACAGAGATCATATATTTTGTTCCCAGAAGCACCTATAGGACTTGAAGTGTGTTAGTCCCATCACACAGAGATCATATATTTTGTTCCCAGAAGCACCTATAGGACTTGAAGTGTGTTAGTCCCATCACACAGACCTACATTTTCTTCCCAGAAGCACCTATAGGACTTGAAGTGTGTTAGTCCCATCACACAGACCTACATTTTCTTCCCAGAAGCACCCATAGGACTTGAAGTGTGTTAGTCCCATCACACAGAGCTCCTCTATTTTCTTTGCAGAAGCACCCATAGGACTTGAAGTGTGTTAGTCCCATCACACAGAGCTCCTCTATTTTCTTTGCAGAAGCACCCACAGGACTTCTAGTGTGTTAGTGGCATCACACAGAGCTCCTCTATTTTCTTTGCAGAAGCACCCACAGGACTTCTAGTGTGTTAGTGGCATCACACAGAGCTCCTCTATTTTCTTTGCAGAAGCACCCATAGGACTTCTAGTGTGTTAGTGGCATCACACAGAGCTCCTATATTTTCTTCTCAGCAGCACCCACAGGACTTCTAGTGTGTTAGTGGCATCACACAGAGCTCCTCTATTTTCTTTGCAGAAGCACCCATAGGACTTCTAGTGTGTTAGTGGCATCACACAGAGCTCCTATATTTTCTTCTCAGCAGCACCCACAGGACTTCTAGTGTGTTAGTGGCATCACACAGAGCTCCTCTATTTTCTTTGCAGAAGCACCCACAGGACTTCTAGTGTGTTAGTGGCATCACACAGAGCTCCTCTATTTTCTTTGCAGAAGCACCCATAGGACTTCTAGTGTGTTAGTGGCATCACACAGAGCTCCTATATTTTCTTCTCAGCAGCACCCACAGGACTTCTAGTGTGTTAGTGTCATCACACAGAGCTCCTCTATTTTCTTTGCAGAAGCACCCATAGGACTTCTAGTGTGTTAGTGGCATCACACAGAGCTCCTATATTTTCTTCTCAGCAGCACCCACAGGACTTCTAGTGTGTTAGTGTCATCACACAGAGCTCCTCTATTTTCTTTGCAGAAGCACCCATAGGACTTCTAGTGTGTTAGTGGCATCACACAGAGCTCCTCTATTTTCTTTGCAGAAGCACCCACAGGACTTCTAGTGTGTTAGTGGCATCACACAGAGCTCCTCTATTTTCTTTGCAGAAGCACCCACAGGACTTCTAGTGTGTTAGTGGCATCACACAGAGCTCCTCTATTTTCTTTGCAGAAGCACCCATAGGACTTCTAGTGTGTTAGTGGCATCACACAGAGCTCCTATATTTTCTTCTCAGCAGCACCCACAGGACTTCTAGTGTGTTAGTGGCATCACACAGAGCTCCTCTATTTTCTTTGCAGAAGCACCCACAGGACTTCTAGTGTGTTAGTGGCATCACACAGAGCTCCTCTATTTTCTTTGCAGAAGCACCCATAGGACTTCTAGTGTGTTAGTGGCATCACACAGAGCTCCTCTATTTTCTTTGCAGAAGCACCCATAGGACTTCTAGTGTGTTAGTGGCATCACACAGAGCTCCTATATTTTCTTCTCAGCAGCACCCACAGGACTTCTAGTGTGTTAGTGGCATCACACAGAGCTCCTCTATTTTCTTTGCAGAAGCACCCATAGGACTTCTAGTGTGTTAGTGGCATCACACAGAGCTCCTATATATTCTTCTCAGCAGCACCCACAGGACTACCGACTACAATGGCTGGAAGACCGCCAAGGGGAGGCAGAGCGTGCAGAGCCAAGAACACAGGGCAGGCAGGCTCTGTTTCTAGTGGACGTGGCCGTGGACGTGGACGTGGTCGTGCATCGTCATCAGCACGTGGCCATGGGACACGCGCGTCTTTGTTTTCGGCAGCTGGACATGTGGAGCCGCATCATGCTGAAGGCTTGGTAGAATGGATGACCAAGCCCTCCTCATCCTCCTCATAGTCTCTCACCCAGGCTCAGGGTACTGACAGAGCATCATCAGCCACCCCTTCCCTAGACCCACCATGTCCTCCTGAGGAGTCCCCCGAACTCTTTGAGCACAGTGTTGGGTACATGCTCCAGGAGGATGCCCAACGATTCGAAGGCTCGGATGATGATACCCAGCTTGAGGAATCTGGCAGTACTGTTCCACCAGCTGCAGCTTACTGCCAGGTTTGCTCTAGTGGTGAAGAGGGAGGGGATGATGAGGTCACTGACTCCACGTGGGTGCCTGAAGGGAGAGAGGATGAGGAGGAGGACGAGGAGGAGGAGGATGCGGCGTCACATGTCCAACGAGGCAGGATGCCCCCTGGAGGCCAGGTAGAGGCCAGCAAAGCAACTGTACAACACCGCAGAGCTCCGCCTGTGCAAAGCGCTGCCTCTGCACGTTATCAGAAAAGTTCTTTGGTGTGGGCCTTTTTTGAGACGAGTGCAGCAGATCGCACCACTGCTATTTGCAATATTTGTCTCAAGCGTATCTCGCGTGGCCAAAACATCAGCCGCTTGGGCACCACAAGCATGACCAGACATATGGCGACCTGCCATGCAGCTCGTTGGCAGGCACACATAAAAGACCCACACCAAAGAACTAAGCGGACCTCTCCTTGCTCCTCCTCAGCTGGGATCTCCATCCCCACTACACCTTCGGTCCTCTCTGAAAGCTGCTCTGAGAGGACTGAAGGTGTAGAATTAGGTGTGTCACAACCAAGTACTTGCAGTACACCGACGTCCGATTGCAGCAGGCAAATTTCCCTGCCCCAGCTGCTGGACCGTAGAAAGAAGTACACTCCCAGCCATCCACATGCCCAGCGGTTGAATGCTAGCCTGGCTAAATTGCTAGCACTTCAACTGCTGCCTTTTCAGTTGGTAGACTCGGCCCCCTTCCGTGAGTTTGTTCAATGTGCGGTTCCTCAGTGGCAGGTTCCCAAACGCCACTTTTTCTCACGGAAGGCGATTCCGTCTCTCTACCGGCATGTGGAGGGCAATGTCCATGCCTCGCTGGACAGGGCGGTCAGCGGTAAGGTGCATATTACCGCTGACTCATGGTCCAGCAGGCATGGACAGGGACGGTACCTTTCTTTCACGGCCCATTGGGTCACTCTATTGGCAGCTGGGAGGGATGCAGGACAAGGTGCAGTAGTGTTGGAGGTTGTTCCGCCACCACGCCTCCAAAACGCTACTACTGCTACTGGTTGTGACACACCTCTCTCCTCCACCCCCTCCTCTTCTTCTTCCTCCAGTGCTCTGTCCTTGGAACCAGCGGTGCTCCGTAGGCGTACAAGGGGCTACGCAAGTACGCAGGCAAAAAGATGCCATGCCGTGCTTGCGCTGGTGTGTTTGGGGGACAGGAGCCACACTGGGCCATAGGTTCTGGCAGCTCTGCAGGGGCAGGCCGAGAGGTGGTTGACGCCACGTCAGCTTAAGCCAGGAATGGTCGTTTCTGACAATGGCACCAACCTCCTCTCCGCCCTGCGACAGGGGCAGCTCACCCATGTGCCCTGCATGGCTCACGTCCTCAACCTGGTGGTGCAGCGGTTCTTGGGCAGGTTCCCAGGCTTACAGGATGTCCTGAGGCAGGCCAGGAAAGTCTGTGTGCATTTCCGCCGATCTTATAATGCCAGTGCTCGGCTGACTGAGCTGCAAAAGGAGCTGAACCTGCCCACGAACCGCCTAATATGTGACATGCCCACCAGGTGGAACTCAACGTTGGCCATGCTGCAGCGACTGCACACGCAGCAGAGGGCCATCAATGAGTACCTTTGCGACTACGGCACCAGGACAGGGTCAGGGGAGCTTGGTTTTTTTTCCCCACGTCAGTGGAGCATGATCAGGGATGCATGCACTGTCCTCTCACCATTTGAGGAGGCCACGAGGATGGTGAGCAGTGACAGTGCATGCATCAGTGACACTGTCCCTCTTGTCCACCTGTTGGAGCATACGCTGCGTGGGATAATGGACAGGGCACTTGAGGCAGAACAGAGGCAGGAAGAGGAGGACTTCCTTGCCTCTCAAGGCCCCCTTTATCCGGACAGTGTTCCTTCTGTCCCATCCATCACACAGGAAGAGGATGAGGAGGAGGAGGAGGAGGAGGAGGAGGATTGTGTGAGCATGGAGGTGGAGCCTGGCACTCAGCATCAGCAGCAGCAGTCTTTTAGGGATGATGTACAGTCCCAACAAACCAGTGGACTTGTACGTGGCTGGGAGGAGGTGGCTGGCGATCATGTCATCCTCAGTGACCCAGAAGACTCCGGACCGAATGCCTCAGCTAACCTACGCTGCATGGCCTCCCTGATCCTGCAAAGCCTGCGGAAGGATCCTCGTGTTCTTCGGATCAAGGAGAGGGACCATTACTGGCTGGCCACTCTCCTTGATCCGCGGTACAAGGGTAAGGTTGCGGACCTTATCTTGCCGTCGCAGAGGGAGCAGAGGATGAGACATCTCAGGGAGGCCTTGCAGAAAGGTCTGTGCAACGCGTTCCCAGAAACTGGGAGGCTACAAACTCCTGGTCCTGGGCGACGAGTTGCTGAGGCTTCGGTCAGTGGCAGGAGGAGCGGTGGGGAAGGTGGACGTCTGACCGATGCGTTCAGACAATTTTTTAGTCCGCAGCCCCAAGGTATGATCGGTTCCAGCAACCATCGCCAGCGTCTGATATACATGGTGCAGGAATACCTTGGGGCAAGGTCAGACTTGGACACCTTTCCCACCGAAAATCCTCTGGCTTACTGGGTCCTGAGGATGGATCACTGGCCAGAGCTTGCACAGTATGCAATTGAGCTACTGGCCTGTCCTGCCTCCAGCGTTCTTTCCGAACGCACATTCAGTGCTGCTGGAGGATTTGTGACTGATCATAGGGTGCGCCTGTCCACCGCCTCGGTTGATCGACTGACCTTCATCAAAATGAATCAGTCTTGGATCACCACCAGCTACCAGGCACCTGAGGCGGATATAACCGAATAATTTTTAATGTCACATCCCTTCAAGACTGCCTATGCTGATGCTGAGTGACTGTCCTCTTATGTTCACTGACTATCCTCTTCCTCCTCCTCAATGATCCATGCCATCACACCAGTGCCTAAGGCACAATTTTTCAGCCCCTGTTTAACAGGGGCGTGTACATACAATTTTTTATAAAAAAATGCTTCGCAACACGTGTGACTGCTGTGCTCCAAGTACAGTATCTGTGAGGGGTTGCAGTGTTGTGGCACCAGCACCAGTGCCTAAGGCACAATTTTTCAGCCCCTGTTTAACAGGGGCGGGTACTTACAATTTTTTAAAAAAATGCTTCGCAACACATGTGACTGCTGTGCTCCAAGTACAGTATCTGTGAGGGGTTGCAGTGTTGTGGCACCAGCACCAGTGCCTAAGGCACAATTTTTCAGCCCCTGTTTAACAGGGGCGTGTACTTACAATTTTTTTAAAAAATGCTTCGCAACACGTGTGACTGCTGTGCTCCAAGTACAGTATCTGTGAGGGGTTGTGGCACCAGCACCAGTGCCTAAGGCACAATTTTTCAGCCCCTGTTTAACAGGGGCGGGTACTTACAATTTTTTTAAAAAAATGCTTCGCAACACGTGTGACTGCTGTGCTCCAAGTACAGTATCTGTGAGGGCCGGGTTGCAGTGTTGTGGCACCAGCACCAGTGCCTAAGGCACAATTTTTCAGCCCCTGTTTAACAGGGGCGTGTACTTACAATTTTTAAAAAAAATGCTTCGCAACACGTGTGACTGCTGTGCTCCAAGTACAGTCTCTGTGAGGGGTTGCAGTGTTGTGGCACCAGCACCAGTGCCTAAGGCACAATTTTTCAGCCCCTGTTTAACAGGGGCGGGTAATTACAAATCTTGATCTAATAACTCACAGCAGGGCCCATTCCTGCGCCCACCAAGAGTAACTATGAGGGCCTGCAGTCTTGTGGCAACACCGTCCACCACCACCGCCAAAGGCCCAATTTTTCTGCCCTGTTCATCAGGTGCTTGCAATTACAAATCTTGATCTAATAACTCACAGCAGGGCCCATTCCTGCGCCCACCAAGAGTAACTGTGAGAGCTTACAGTCTTGTGGCAACACCGTCCACCACCACCACCACCCCCAATTTTTCTGCCCTGTTCAACAGGTGCATGCAATTACAAATCTTGATCTATTAACTCATAGCAGGGCCCATTCCTGTGCCCACCAGTCTTGTGGCTACACCAACATCTAATAGGGCAAATTTCTGCAGAGTATATACGCCAGGGCCCTACTTTCAAACATCCAACTTACAAACGACTCCTACTTGCAAATGAAAACAGGAAGTGAGAGGAAATCTACCCCTAGGAAGGGAAATTCTATCCTGTTAGATTTAATTTGGGAAAAAGGTATCTCCTCTCTACTGATACTTTATCACCAATCCTTGTTTCAATTAAAACCCCACTTTTCCAAAAACATTTGTCATTGGGACGGAAAGTGAGGTGACATGTTCTGAACAGATGTGCAAAGACAGCAAATGTTACAGGGGTGATAACCCCTCCCTATGTTCTCCAAAAAGCTTAAAAATAGATTTTTTTGGGATGGAGCTACACTTCATAATGTACCTGTTCAGATTCTACTTAAGAACAAACCTAAAGCCGCAAGTGGTTTTAAATGGCTTCTTTTTTTCCTTTACAAATGTCATTTTGTGCAAGGACAGTTCTAAACACGGGAAACACATGCCACTTCACAGGCATACTTTAGACACCCCCCAGGTACCATATTTAAAGGAAAATTTCACTTTTTTTTTTTCACTTTATGCATCATTAAAATGACTGCTCCCGAAAAAACGTTAGTTTTTAAAAGTTCTTTTTGCATTGATATATGTCCCCTGGGGCAGGACCCGGGTCCCCAAACCTGTTTTATGACATTAACATGCATATTGGCCGTTGTAATTAGCACTTTTGATTTCGAACGTTCGCGTCCATTATAACGTATAGGGTTCGAAAATTCGCGCGAACTTTCGGTCGGTTCGAAGGTTCTGGTGCGAACCGAACCCGGGGGTGTTCGGCTCATCCCTACTTACAAACGGAGGGAGACAACAGGAAGTGAGAGGAAATCCACCCCTAGGAAGGGAAATTCACTCCTGTAAGAGTTAATATTGGAAAAAGGTGTCTCCACTGATGCTTTATCACCAGTCCATGTTTCCCTAACAACCCCAAATTTTCAAAATCCAATTGTCATTGGGACAGAAGGTGAGGTGAAATCTTCTGAACAGGGGCACAGACAGCAAAACAAATGTTACAGGGGTGATAACCCTTCTCTATGTTATCTAAAAAATATAAAAATAGATTCTTTGGCTGGAGCTACACTTAAAAAATTTACCTGTTCCGACTTACAAACAGATTCAACTTGAGAACAACCCTACAGTCCCTATCTTGTTTGTAACCCGGGGACCCCCTGTAGACAAAACTGTGTGGTCAGTGTGCCTCCTTCATTCCGTAACATGCAACATTGCGTATATAATGATGAGATCGGAACTACAGTATGTATACAAGGCCATCTTTAATATTGATTGGACCCTGGGCAAACATTTTATTGCTCACCCCCCCCCCCCCCCCCCCAATGCAATTTCGCTCTCCATCCGCTCTGAGACATACAATAAATAACTAGACTCAAAATCAGTTTACTTTATCAGATCAGGCAGCGATTGCGATTGGTTGCCAAAGGTCATAGCATATTATTACAGCTTACTGACTGGATGCTAGAGGTTACAGCACACATTACGACTCACTGATTAGTTGCTAGAGGTTACAGCACATGATTTACGCTTGTTGATTGGTTGCTAGAGATTACTGTACAGTAATACTGCTCACTGATTGGTTGCTAGAGGTTACAGCACATCTCCTCACTGCCTGCACACCATGGACTGGGGAGGTGAGTGGCCCATCAATAGACAGAAAACTCCTAGGAATCCTAAAACTCCTGTTCAGTTTCAGTGTTCAGTGGCAGTGCTGGGGGTAGGGGAGGGTGTGATCAATGGCAATGCTGATGTTTCAACACTGGCCACCAATATAATAAGGGTTTACACTGGCCACTAATGTAATAGAAGCATTCACAGTAACCACCAATGTAATGAGGGATTTACACTGACCACTAATGTAAGAGGAACATTCACACTGGCCACTAAATGAAAGTATTATACACCAAGCCCCAATGCAATGAGAATATTTACACTGACCACCAATGTAACTGAGACATTTAGCCTGCGTTCACATTTGTATGGGAACACATGCAAAATCACTTTCCTAACACCACAAAAACATGCTGCCCTTTAGCAGATACATAGCAGTGCCATTAATTGTTAATGACACCCTCACGTATCTGCTGACATGTGCTGTGCAACTGTGTGATTTTGAAAAAGGGTTAGGGACTTTCTTATGCATTTCTAGTTTATAGAGCAGCCCATTGAAATGAATGGGCTGCCCTACACACTACCTACATCTTTATCTACCCTGTCAATACACCTTTGCATCCTAAAACCCCTACTAACCTCTGCACTAGGGATGAGCCCGATGTTGGCCCTTTTGCCGAATTTAGAACATTATGGGGTGTTCGCGGGAAATTTGAGTGCCCGCAGAACGCCCCATAATGCACTGCGAGATTGTCAATGCACTGCGAGATCGCAGTGCATTGACGGCTGCTGATTGGCCAAAGCATGCACCTGACCTGCATGCTTTGGCCAATCACAGTGTGCTCTGCTGTGAGAGCCATGGTGCCTTTGGCCAATCATGGCTCAGGGGGCTAAGTCAACACCCCACACATAGTGGCCGTACATAGTGTAATGAATGAGAGCAGCAAAATGACATTTCTAAAGGAAAAAATGTCATTTAAAACTGCTCGAGGCTGTAATGTATTGTCGAATCCTGGCAATATGCATAAGAATCATTGAAAAATACGGCGTGAGTTCCCCCCCAGTCCATTACCAGGTCCTTCAGCTCTGGTATGGATTTTAAGGGGAACCCGCGCCAAAATTAAAAAAAAAAAATGGCGTGGGCGTCTCCCCCAAAATCCATACCAGACCCTTATCCGAGCACGCAACCTGGCAGGCTGCAGGAAAAAGGGGGGCGAGAGAGCTCCCCCCCTACTGAACCGTACCAGGCCACATGCCCTCAACATGGGGAGGGTGCTTTGGGGTCCAACATGGGGACAAGGGCCTCTTCCCTCTACCCTTGCCTGGTGGTTGTGGGGGTCTGCAGGCAGGGGGCTTATCAGAATCCTGAAGCCCCCTTTAACAAGGGATCCCCCAGATCCCGCCCCCCTATGTGAATGGGTATCGGGTACATTATACCCCTATTCATTGACCAAAAAAAGTGTCAAAAAAGTAAAAATGACAGGAGACAGTATTTGACTATTCTGTTATAAAAAAAAGTGTCCTGCGATGTTCATTCATCTTCAATCATCAGACCCCAGAAAAGGTGTTGGTTGATATAGACAGCAGGATGGTGGCCATGGAAGACGGTATCCGCTAAGGAGTGTGTAACAACTCACCTGCCGAATCAACTAGCCCTGAAAATGGATGGCGCTGGGGCCCGGGCGGAGCCACTGCGGGTGCAGATCTTGGTGGTGGTAGCAAATATTCAAATGAGAACTTTGAAGGCCAAAGTGGAGAAGGGTTCTATGTGAACAGCAGTTGAACATGGGTCAGTCGGTCCTGAGAGATAGGCGAGCGCCGCTCGGAAGAGACGAGCGATGGCCTCCGTCGCCCTCAGCCGATCGAAAAGGGAGTCGGGTTCAGATCCCTGAACCTGGAGCGGCAGAGATGGGCGCCTTAGAAAATGAATAAACAAAACAAAATGTAATGAAAAGAAACAAAACAAAGTACAAAATGAATCAACAAAACAAAATTAGTAACCTAACTAAGCAGAGACTCTTAACCAGTTAACAACCGGCCCATAGCCGAAAAACGGCTACAGGGCGGTTGCTTAACTCTGGGAGGCCGTTAATTAACGGCCTCACAGAATTCTGCTCTTGCGCGCCCCCTGGTGCGCGCACTCGAGAGCATCCATGATCGCCGGGTCCAGAGGACCCGGCGGATCATGGATCACGGTAAACGGCCGCTCATCGCGGCCGTTTACCACGTGATCGCTCCGTCAAATGACGGAGTGATCACATGTAAGCAAACCGGCGTCATTTGATGACGCCGGTTCCTCTCTCCTCCTCTCTCTGTACCGATCGGTACAGTATGAGAGGAGAGGGGGAGGGATCGGTGGCAGCAGTGCTGTGGGCGGGATCTGTAGTGCCCACAGCCTGCTCTGCCACCACCGATCCATCCATCCATGCTCAGCCATCCCTCCATACCCTGCAATACCCAGCAATAGCCTGCAGTGTATTGCTGGGTATTGCAGGGTATGGAGGGATGGCTGAGCATGGATGGATGGATTCTCTGCCATCCCCCCCAATATTGTGCCATACCCCCCTATACTGTGCCATACCCCCCTATACTGTGCCATACCCCCCAATACTCTGCCATACCCCGCAATACTCTGCCATACCCCGCAATACTCTGCCATACCCCGCAATACTCTGCCATACCCCGCAATACTCTGCCATACCCCGCAATACTCTGCCATACCCCGCAATACCCTGCGATACTCTGCCATACCCTGCGATACTCTGCCATACCCTGCCATACCCTGCGATACTCTGCCATACCCTGCGATACCCTGCCATACCCTGCGATACCCTGCAATACCCTGCCATACCCTGCGATGCTCTGCCATACCCTGTGATGCTCTGCCATACCCTGCGATACCCTGCCATACCCTGCGATACTCTGCCATACCCTGCGATACTCTGCCATACCCTGCGATACTCTGCGATACCCTGCGATACCCTGCAATACCCTGCGATACTCTGCGATGCTCTGCCATACCCTGCGATACACGGCGATACCTTGCGATACTCTACCATACCCGGCGATACTCTGCAATACCCGGCGATACTCTGCAATACCCGGCGATACTCTGCAATACCCGGCGATACTCTGCAATACCCTGCGATACTCTGCCATACCCTGCAATACCCAACAATACCCTGCGATACCCAACAATACCCTGCGATACTCGCTACGATCAAAGCCAGGATCGTTTTTTTTATTTTATTTCAGGCTTTCCAGCCTAGAGGTGAAATGTGGGGTCTTATTGACCCCATATCTCACTGTAAAGAGGACCTGTAATGCCATATTCCTATTACAAGGGATGTTTACATTCCTTGTAATAGGAATAAAAGTGATCAAAAAATTTTTTGGGGGGAAAAAAAGGGTCAAACTAAACAAATAAAGTAAAATGAACAATAAAAAATATATATATTTTTTTTAAAGCGTCCCTGTCCCCGTGTGCTCGCACGCAGAAGCGAACGCATACGTAAGTCCCGCCCACATATGAAAACGGTGTTCAAACCACACATGTGAGGTATCGCTGCGAACGTTATAGCGAGAACAATACTTTTGGCCCTAGACCTCCTCTGTAACTCAAAAAATGTAACCAGTAAACAAAATTAAAGCCTATGGGGATTTTTAAGTAGCGAAGTTTGGCGCCATTTCACGAGTGTGTGCAATTTTGAAGCGTGACATGTTGGGTATCTATTTACTCGGCGTAACTTCATCTTTCACATTATGCAAAAACATTGGGCTAAATTTACAGTTTTGTTTTTTGTAAAGCACAAAACATTTTTTTTCCAAATAAAACACGTTCGAAAAATTGCTGCGCAAGTACCGTGCTAGATAAAAAGTTGCAACGACCGCCATTGTATTCTCTAGGGTCTTTGCTAAAAAAACATATATAATATTTTGGGGTTCTATGTAATTTTCTAGCAAATAAATGATGATTTTTACATGTAGGAGAGAAATGTCAGAATTGTCCTGGGTGCTGCAGAACACCTGATGGCGCTCCCTGCATGTTGGGCCTCTGTATGTGGCCACGCTGTGTAAAAGTCTCACACATGTGGTATCGCCATACTCAGGAGTAATAGCAGAATGTGTTTTGGGGTGTAATTTGTGGTATGCATATGCTGTGTGTGAGAAATAATCTGCTAATATGACAATTTTGTGAAAAAAAAAAAAAATTAAAAAAAATCTTGATATTGCAAAGAATTGTGGGAAAAAATGACAACTTCAAAAAACTCACCATGCCTCTTTCCAAATACCTTGGAATGTCTTCTTTCCAAAAAGGGGTCATTTGGGGGGTATTTGTACTTTTATGGCATGTTAGGGTCTCAAGAAATGAGATAGGCCGTCAGTACTTCAGGTGTGATCAATTTTCAGATATTGGCACCATAGCTTGTGGACTCTATAACTTTCACAAAGACCAAATAATATGCCCAAATTTGTACTTATTTTTACCAAGGATATGTAGCAGTATAAATTTTGGCCAAAATTTATCAAGAAAAATTACAAATTTGCTAAATTTTATAACAAAAACGAAGAAAAATTCATTTTTTTACTGAATTTTCAGTCATTTTTCTTTTATAGCGCAAAAAATAAAAAACCCAGAGGTGATTAAATACCACCAAAAGAAAGCTCTATTTGTGTGAAAAAAAGGACAAAAATTTCATATGGGTACAGTGTTGTATGAATGAGTAATTGTCATTCAAAGTGTGAGAGCACCGAAAGCTGAAAATTGGTCTGGTTATTACCCTGCGATACTCTGCGATACCCTGCGATACTCTGCGATACCCTGCGATACCCTGCAATACCCTGCGATACTCTGCGATGCTCTGCCATACCCTGCGATACACGGCGATACCTTGCGATACTCTACCATACCCGGCGATACTCTGCAATACCCGGCGATACTCTGCAATACCCGGCGATACTCTGCAATACCCGGCGATACTCTGCAATACCCTGCGATACTCTGCCATACCCTGCAATACCCAACAATACCCTGCGATACCCAACAATACCCTGCGATACTCGCTACGATCAAAGCCAGGATCGTTTTTTTTTATTTTATTTCAGGCTTTCCAGCCTAGAGGTGAAATGTGGGGTCTTATTGACCCCATATCTCACTGTAAAGAGGACCTGTAATGCCATATTCCTATTACAAGGGATGTTTACATTCCTTGTAATAGGAATAAAAGTGATCAAAAAATTTTTTGGGGGGAAAAAAAGGGTCAAACTAAAATAAATAAAGTAAAATGAACAATAAAAAATATATATATTTTTTTAAAGCGTCCCTGTCCCCGTGTGCTCGCACGCAGAAGCGAACGCATACGTAAGTCCCGCCCACATATGAAAACGGTGTTCAAACCACACATGTGAGGTATCGCTGCGAACGTTATAGTGAGAACAATACTTTTGGCCCTAGACCTCCTCTGTAACTCAAAAAATGTAACCAGTAAACAAAATTAAAGCCTATGGGGATTTTTAAGTAGCGAAGTTTGGCGCCATTTCACGAGTGTGTGCAATTTTGAAGCGTGACATGTTGGGTATCTATTTACTCGGCGTAACTTCATCTTTCACATTATGCAAAAACATTGGGCTAAATTTACAGTTTTGTTTTTTGTAAAGCACAAAACATTTTTTTTCCAAATAAAACACGTTCGAAAAATTGCTGCGCAAGTACCGTGCTAGATAAAAAGTTGCAACGACCGCCATTGTATTCTCTAGGGTCTTTGCTAAAAAAACATATATAATATTTTGGGGTTCTATGTAATTTTCTAGCAAATAAATGATGATTTTTACATGTAGGAGAGAAATGTCAGAATTGTCCTGGGTGCTGCAGAACACCTGATGGCGCTCCCTGCATGTTGGGCCTCTGTATGTGGCCACGCTGTGTAAAAGTCTCACACATGTGGTATCGCCATACTCAGGAGTAATAGCAGAATGTGTTTTGGGGTGTAATTTGTGGTATGCATATGCTGTGTGTGAGAAATAATCTGCTAATATGACAATTTTGTGAAAAAAAAAAAAAAAATTAAAAAAAAATCTTGATATTGCAAAGAATTGTGGGAAAAAATGACAACTTCAAAAAACTCACCATGCCTCTTTCCAAATACCTTGGAATGTCTTCTTTCCAAAAAGGGGTCATTTGGGGGGTATTTGTACTTTTATGGCATGTTAGGGTCTCAAGAAATGAGATAGGCCGTCAGTACTTCAGGTGTGATCAATTTTCAGATATTGGCACCATAGCTTGTGGACTCTATAACTTTCACAAAGACCAAATAATATGCCCAAATCTGTACTTATTTTTACCAAGGATATGTAGCAGTATAAATTTTGGCCAAAATTTATCAAGAAAAATTACAAATTTGCTAAATTTTATAACAAAAACGAAGAAAAATTCATTTTTTTTACTGAATTTTCAGTCATTTTTCTTTTATAGCGCAAAAAATAAAAAACCCAGAGGTGATTAAATACCACCAAAAGAAAGCTCTATTTGTGTGAAAAAAAGGACAAAAATTTCATATGGGTACAGTGTTGTATGAATGAGTAATTGTCATTCAAAGTGTGAGAGCACCGAAAGCTGAAAATTGGTCTGGTTATTAAGGGTGTTTAAGTGCCCAGTGGTCAAGTGGTTAATAACCTATGCAAAAGGCCTGTGCATGTACACTAGTTCCTTATCCTGTGCATATGCTGTTTTCTTTGGTATTGATCAGTCTGAGCACCCTCCCATTGTTTGTCTCTAGTCAGACAGCAACAGGTGTTATTAATATCACTTCCAGTTGTGATCAGGGCAGCCATCAGAAATTGTGGGGTCCCTTAAACAACTTTAGGCCTGCCCCCCCCCCCCCCCGAGCCTGACCACCAACATTTTCCAGGGTCCTGCCCACTAGCCATCCCACCAAGTCCTTCAGTGCCTCAGCCCCTCTCACACCTGTACGCTCTGAGCCCCCTCACACCTGTATGCTCTGAGCCCCCTCACACCTGTACGCTCTCAGCCCCCTCACACCTGTACGCTCTGAGCCCCCTCACACCTGTACGCTCTCAGCCCCCCTCACACCTGTACGCTTTCAGCCCCCCTCACACCTGTACGCTCTCAGCCCCCCTCACACCTGTACGCTCTCAGCCCCCCTCACACCTGTACGCTCTCAGCCCCCCGCACACCTGTACGCTCTCAGCCCCCTCACACCTGTATACTCTCAGCCCCCCTCACACCTGTACGCTCTGAGCCCCCTCACACCTGTACGCTTTCAGCTCCCCTCACACCTGTACGCTTTCAGCTCCCCTCACACCTGTACGCTTTCAGCTCCCCTCACACCTGTACGCTCTCAGCTCCCCTCACACCTGTACGCTCTCAGCCCCCTCACACCTGTACGCTCGCAGCCCCCCTCTCACCTGTATGCTCTCAGCCCCCCTCTCACCTGTACGCTCTCAGCCCCCCTCTCATCTGTACGCTCCCCCCGCCTCTCTCACCTGTACGCTCTCAGCCTCCCTCACACCTGTATGCGCTCAGCCCCCCTCACACCTGTACGCTCTCAGCCCCCTCACATCTGTATGCTCTCATCCCCCCTCTCACCTGTACGCTCTCAGCCTCCCTCACACCTGTGCACTCTCAGCCCCCCTCACACCTGTACGCTCTCAGCCCCCCTCACACCTGTACGCTCTCAGCCCCCCTCACACCTGTACGCTCTCAGAGCCCCCTCACACCTGTACGCTCTCAGCCCCCTCACACCTGTACGCTCTCAGCCCCCTCACACCTGTACGCTCTCAGCCCCCTCACATCTGTATACTCTCAGCCCCCCTCACACCTGTACGCTCTGAGCCCACTCACACCTGTACGCTTTCAGCTCCCCTCACACCTGTACGCTCTCAGCTTCCCTCACACCTGTACGCTCTCAGCCCCCCTCACACCTGTACGCTCTCAGCCCCCCTCACACCTGTACTCTCTCAGCCCCCCTCACACCTGTACGCTCTCAGCCCCCCACACCTGTACACTCTCAGCCCCCTCACACCTGTACGCTCTCAGCCCCCCTCTCACCTGTACGCTCTCAGCCCCCCTCTCACCTGTACGCTCTCAGCCCCCCTCTCACCTGTACGCTCTCAGCCCCCTCTCACCTGTACGCTCTCAGCCCCCTCTCACCTGTACGCTCTCAGCCCCCTCTCACCTTTACGCTCTCAGCCCCCCTCTCACCTGTACGCTCTCAGCGCCCCTCTCATCTGTACGCTCTCAGACCCCCTCTCACCTGTACGCTCTCAGCCCCCCTCTCACCTGTACGCTCTCAGCCCCCCTCTCACCTGTACGCTCTCAGCCCCCTCTCACCTGTACGCTCTCAGCCCCCCTCTCATCTGTACGCTCTCAGACCCCCTCTCACCTGTACGCTCTCAGCCTCCCTCACACCTGTATGCGCTCAGCCCCCCTCACACCTGTACGCTCTCAGCCCCCCTCACACCTGTACGCTCTCAGCCCCCTCACACCTGTGCGCTCTCAGCCCCCCTCACACCTGTGCGCTCTCAGCCCCCCCCCTCACACCTGTACGCTCTCAGCCCCCCCTCACACCTGTACGCTCTCAGCCCCCCTCACACCTGTACGCTCTCAGCCCCCTCACACCTGTATACTCTCAGCCCCCCTCACACCTGTACGCTCTCAGCCCCCTCACACCTGTACGCTCTCAGCCCCCTCACACCTGTACGCTCTCAGCCCCCTCACACCTGTACGCTTTCAGCCCCCTCACACCTGTACGCTTTCAGCTCCCCTCACACCTGTACGCTTTCAGCTCCCCTCACACCTGTACGCTTTCAGCTCCCCTCACACCTGTACGCTCTCAGCCCCCTCACACCTGTACGCTCTCAGCCCCCTCACACCTGTACGCTCTCAGCCCCCTCACACCTGTACGCTCGCAGCCCCCCTCTCACCTGTATGCTCTCAGCCCCCCTCTCACCTGTACGCTCTCAGCCCCCCTCTCACCTGTACGCTCTCAGCCCCCCTCTCATCTGTGCGCTCTCAGCCCCCCTCTCGCCTGTACGCTCTTAGCCTCCCTCACACCTGTATGCGCTCAGCCCCCCTCACACCTGTACGCTCTCAGCCCCTCACACCTGTGCGCTCTCAGCCCCCTCACACCTGTACGCTCCTAGCACCACTAACATGTGTGTATATGACAAGCACGTACACACACAGGCATGTACACACACAGAGACATGTAAACACACAGGCATGTACACACACACAGACATGGAAACACAGGCATGTACACACACACACAGACATGTACACACAGAGAAATGTAGACACACAGGCATGTACACAGTCACACACAGCCACCCTTACTTGTAAGGTGGTCCTAGTCCCAGCTCTTGTTTCCACATGTAGAGGGGTGCTCATCCAGGGAATGGCCAGAGGTGAAAGCAAAGAGCCCAATGTCAGCTCATGCCAGAGCAGCAGCCTTCTGACTCGCACAGATACAGGAGAATCCACGGAGCTCCTCTGCACCCGCCACTGCCTTCTCATATCCCTGCCAGTCGGCCATGCCCGTTCAGATGCTGGGGCCCCTTACAAGTGTATGGGCTGTACCCCCCTGATGGCGACCCTGGTTGCGATGCAAGATGAGCTTAGTTATATGCCCACAAGCTGACCATTCTCTATCCATCTTGTGTGAATGGGGGAATCTGTTTGTTTTTTATTTTGTTTTTGTTTTTTCATTTGACCTACCGTCTTAGTGAAAAAAAATAAAAAATCTAGGGGCAGCTTTGGTAGTATTGTGTCTATTAGGGACAAAGACTGTCCCAAAATGCAATCCCGAGTGAATTACCTTGACAGTAGACAAGCCAATTTACAACTATTTGAGACAGGAACAGCAGCTCATAGAAAAATGTAAGAATGAGGATTTAGTAACCATCCTATCAATGGATGTACTAAACAAAATGTGCTTTGCTCCTCCTCCCTTAATTCGGCCCTCGCACAATTCGATAACTTTGCCCAATACTCTGGCATTCGTATTAACTGGGATAAATCTGTTTTATTTCCACTCAACACGTCCCCCCCGCAGGCCCCCTCACACACACCACTGCGTTGGGTGGAGACCTTCACATATCTGGGAATTAAAATTGGTCCCACGATGAAAGGATATCTGCCTAGAAATCTACACCCACTCCTGGAACAACTCACCAAAAGCTGTGCCAACTGGCGCAACCTCCCTCTTTCCCCAGTGGGTAGGGGCAATTTGATCAAAATGGTGTACCTACCCATTTTTTAGGCAGACTCCTACCCCCATTCCCCGCTCCTTTTTCCAAAAACTAGATAGTTTGGTGACCACCTTTATTTGGGCAGGACGCCCTCCCCGGGTTGCCCGTCACACACTCTACCTCCCACTCTCCGCCGGTGGTCTGGCCCTCCCGAACTTCCTGGCGTACTACTGGGCGGTGGTGGTTTGCCCAACCCAAGCAGAACCCTGCTGTAACGTTGGAAGCTGCACTCCTCGGGTCCTATGCTGCTCTGTCTAACCTTGTTTTTCGGGGGGCCAAGGCTCACCCCCAGGTGACTGAGCCTATGAAAACCACTATAAGGGTGTGGCAGACCTCTAGGGCCCCGGGAGTCAAACCTAATACGTGGTCACCTCACACTCCACTGTGGGGTAACCCACTCCTTCCTCACCTGAACTCGATCCCTGACCCAGCAGCCTGGGCTCACTATGGGATAGTGAAACTCAAACACATCCTAACGCGAGGCAGGCTAGACACATTCCTCAACCTGAAACGGACCTACCGACTTCCCCAGACCTTCCTTTTTCAGTACTGGCAGCTCAAACACGCCGTTGACTCACAATTCCCAGATACTTTTGCCCTTGACTCAGATTCCATAGAGAGACTGCTCACCTCAGGGGCGATGGGGAGACCTTTGTCCTCCCTGTACCTCTACCTCACGGTGGCTCAGGACACAAACACGACGAACCTGTTCAATAAATGGAGGGCAGACATCCCGGACCTCACTGAAGAGACCTGGGAGGATCTGGTCTCCACATATATCCCCTCTATGATTGCGTCCAGGGACCGCTTTATTCAATTGAAGTTCCTACATAGAGCCTACTACACCCCGCATAGGCTGGCCAATATTTATCCCTCCCTGAGCCCACTTTGCACGAGATGTAAACAGGATAGTGGCACGTTTATTCATATGGTCTGGTCCTGCCCGAAACTCCAGCCATACTGGCAGGCGGTCGCAGAGGCCTTGGAAGAGGTCTGTGGGACCAGGCTGACTATGGACCCCCTCTTTTTTCTCCTTAGCTATCTGGGGGACATGGAGGGGGACAGGTACACTAAACTAACTATGACTTTCCTCCTATTCTATGCCAGAAGGGAAATCCTGTTGAAATGGAGGAGGGAAGAGGTCCCCACTAGGGGAACCTGGGAAAGCACGGTCAACAGGGTCCTGCCGCTGTATAAAATTACGTACGAAAGTAGGAACTGCCCGGCCAAGTTCGATAAAATATGGTCCCCCTGGATGGATAGAGTGGCAGGCGACCCTCTGGATGCAGAACTGGTCTGAGATCTCTAGAGTCCTAGGAGATGCCTGAAGCCCTACTGAGGTTGTAGTCCTTGGCTCCTTTCCCTCTCCCTCCCCCCCTCCCCTCTTTTCCCCCCCTCCCTTCTCCCCCCCATCCCCCCCCCGGGACGAGGGGGCTCCACCCCCCCCCCTCCCGCCCCCGAACTGACCTCCCCCTCCTGAGCGTTCTGACCCACCCTCTTACCAAGGTAGAACACACTGTAGCACCTGTTCTTAATTGTTATGTACCCTCTGAGTCTAGTATCCAGAATGCAGTTGATTGTATCTTTCTCACTATGACGACATGTATACTTGTACCCTTGAATCTGTTCATGCATTGTATGTATCTGTTATTTCGAAATAAATACCACTTTACTGTTAAAAAACAAAAACAAAATGTGCTTTAAAAAAGTGTTGCATTTATAAAACTCTGGATGATTCTTTTGTTGTATGCTAATTTCGTTTAAGACAATGATGCATTAATGCCTGGGACATACAATCTTAATTATTTATTTAGTTGTCTATAGTGTGACTTTAGTAAAGCATATGAAACACCACAAATTTGTTATATTAGTGTAAATAAATGAAAGTATATCAACATCAACAGGTTAAAGGGTTGAAGACTTTGTTTTTTTCTTATTTTCTGTTTAAACACTGGAATAGAAACAATAAACCAAGAAAAACCACTTCCTTGCATTAGTAGTACTGGAGAATTTAGGCTCTCTCAGCTGCACATTCTTAAAGTGTTGTGTGCTTTCCACATCCATCTCTGGTAAGCTCAGCTCAAGTGCTCTAAATTGACAATAAAAAGTATAAATGGATCCACTACATGATTTCTCCTAGAGAGAATGTCACATTTCCATAATTGTTTCTCTGTTTTGTAGAAACGTCTGTAGGAATGGATGTTAAACCCAGCTCCAAATATATTTTTATGCATTTTTAGCAAATTATTCTTTATATACTACAAGTACCAATGGGGTAAAATAATTTGGAGCTCAAAGCTTATCTGGAAAAGTGCCCCAAATGAAAATCCCATTTGCTGTTTAATTCATTACTATTCACATTACTATTTACATAAATATATGGTCTCACAACAGAGTATGATGTTTTTTTGGGGTTTATTAAACATTTATTTATAAATTGAAAATTAATTTATAAAAAGTTTATTGAAAATTTTTTAACACAATGATGGTCTTACATACATACTGGCTACATAATCTCGATGACTACACTCCAGGCAGATATAAACATAATGCATTAGAAATTTCAGAAAAGAATAGACAGAGATACAAATTGTTATATATGTTATATTATGTTATGTATATTTGTGTTTCAGTTGTAGATCTACATTTTTCCCTGCAATTCTGATTTAAGAAGTCCAAAGTGGCACCGTGCAGTTTGAATCACCTGACCTTATTGCAATGTCAAAAAGCAGTTTGGTGAAAAGAAGATGATTACAGAGATGATTTAGCTCTGTGGTTGGTAAGAATATCCTGCATGCATCCCATCATGCAATCTATTTGAGGTACTCTAGCAATGAGATTTCATTTAAAGAAAAAGTTCACCTTTTTGAGCATGTTACATGTTCCACCTATATTTAGGGCAGAACATGGAACATTTTCAAGCTTTTACAGCCTCTCCCTCTGCTCCCTGCCTCAGTGTGACAGTGGGCAAGGAATCTTCTCCCCATACCCCCTGTCAAAATTCAAAAACAGTGCAGCCGTGCAGGACTCCTCCCACACATGCTGCATCACTCATTCACAGTTTCCTGTGTATGATAGACTGCAACTACCGTAGCTGATAGCTTGTAGTCCTGAATTGAGGGAGCCAATGAGTGGTCTCGTAGTTAATCCACAAGCTTTGCAGCTTGTAGTCAGCCTGTATCGGAGGTACAGACTGAAAGTCGCAGGGCTCATCTGCAGAAGCCGGACATTGCATCCACTGATCACGGGGGCAATGTTTTCCAGGCTCCTACAGGAAAAAATAATAAATGCACATTTTTTTTTTTCTGCACAAATATGTGCATTTATTGTTTTTTCTTAAAAGGTGGACGTATTATTTTTTTACAGCATTGCCATTTACATCATATGTTAAAGGGGATTTCCAGCTTACGTAAAAATATCCAAAAAAAATGAAAATCTACAGTGCCATTTGCTGGTGAAATCAATAGTTACAGAAATAAAATGATATAATGATCAGTGGCGGCTGGTGGTAATTTTTTTTGGGGGCAGCAAACAGTGCCCCCGCCACCCCCAGGTCAGTCGTGTACTTACCTCAACCTCCGACTCTCTTCCACAGGCATCATGAGCGGGCATTTCCTTCCCCTGCTTGGTGGTTTCCGTCTCCTCCCTCCTCCTCGGTGGCCAATCAAAACGCTTCTCTTTTCGGACAATCGGGAAACGCGTCTCACACCCACGCTTTCTGATTGACGGAGAGGCGATTCAGTGTAATAGTGGCTATTTATTCGCTATTCTAACACACCTGGGTGGGCTCCGAGCACAATGCTCTGTGTCCAGAGCCCACCCTATTTTGAAGCCTATCAGGTGCTTAAAAAAAAAAAAACCCACCGCTGTAATTTATGCGCCCGGCGTCCTGAAAGGGGCCAGAAACATGAATAGGGGGTGGCGGCAGTGATGGAAATTGGATTAGCTGCCCCTGATGTTTTACGTAAGTATAAATCTGAATAGTCAGACTTTATGTGAACCTGAACCTGTACTCTATTTGCATCTATCAAAAGTGAACTTACTGCCTAAAAGTAGACATTGCGGGGTGGCTGCTGTTAACTCTCTTTATCCAGAAACCCTCTGGTGTACCTTACTCTGATTCAGTATTTTTATACTAGGGTTTGTCTTTCTCTAGGTTTGTACCTAATTACTGAAAAATGCTGTTCCACTGTCCAATGAAACCATTTCAGTAGCCAGTAAGTCTTGTCCGTATAATGCTGATATCATTACATCAGGAAAAATCAGGTCCAGTAACATAGTGAAACTTAATCAGAAATGGGCATATAAGAGGTTTTTTTTGCTAAGAAACATAACAAATTGCATCTTTTGGTGTCTGTTCTTAGGCTTTACTTACTTTAACCACTTCACAACTACCTATTGCAGTAAAACAGACATTTTTAAGTGTTCACTCAGAACATGTGCCTATAGTGAGCACAATGCCTATGATTGCACGGTCAGTGGGCAGCACAAATCACATGCCAATCAGAGTGGCTTTGTACCTGGTAAACAGTAGTAAACCAAGTTTACTGGGGGGGGGGGGGGGGTTGTTTTCATATTAAAAGATAAATACAAAACTCTGGTTGTTAAATACCACCAAAATAAACCTCTATGTGTCTAAAAAACTTATATAAAATTCATTAGGGTACAGTGTTTGTGATCAAGTAATTGTCAGTCAAGCTATCACAGCACTGAAAAATGGCATGAAAAAGGATGGGGTGTAACATGCTTGTATTGAGGTTGCTAAAGTAAACCTATTAGGTGATCAAAGTGACTTTAACAAAAATAAAATTCAGGCACCTTGTGTTAACGCCCAAAATATCTTTTGTAAACCTATATTGGCCCAGCTTGGCTCAATGTAAGTATCTATATCTGATATCTGGAGGGTCACTGGGGATGCTGGAAATCACTGTAGTAGTCTACACTACATACAGTGATAGCCATGATTTTCTGGGTGCTGCTCCAGTGGCTTTCTTTCTGCACACTGAACACAGAGGGTCATTTGCTTGGCGCTGCCACCATTTCGGAGAACATCTTGTATTTCTTTCAATTAATTAAGGGCATTCTCTGACTGAATGAGGTAGAGATTGTGACATCATTCACCATTCCTTTCCACCTCCTTCAATCATAAAAAAAGCCTTGTATTCATTGAAAAAAATACAAGGTGTTTTGTGAATGGTGCAGAGTAAGTGACTCTCTGTGTTTAGTGTACAGAGGGAAGATGCACGCAGAAGATAATGGCTATCACTGTATGTAGTGAGGACTATTACAGTGATTTTTAACATACCCATCTGTCCTCCCTATATCAGATATGGATACCTACATCGAGCCAAGTTGAACCAGTGTAAGTTTGCAAAAAATGTTATTCCCGGATTTCTATTTTAATTATGTCTGTGACTACTAAGTTTTATGTAGACCAAGGAAAGATCTGTGTATATATAAGACCTTAAATTCTGGACAAACCCACCCTTCAACTAAACCCTAGCACCAGGAGCACCACTGTCCATTAGTGGCGGTACTGATTTGGAATGGTGAAGGCTTGTGTGAAGCCTACAGTATCTCACAAAAGTAAGTACACCCCTCACATTTTTGTAAATATTTTATTCTATCTTTTCATGTGACAACACTGAAGAAATGACACTTTGCTACAATGTAAAGTGAGTGTACAGCTTAATGTACATTTGCTGTCCCCTCAAAATAAAATATATAAGAAGATTGCCAAAACCATGAAACTGAGCTGCAGCACAGTGGCCAAGACCATACAGCGGTTTAACAGGACATGTTCCACTCAGAACAGGCCTTGCCATGGTCAACCAAAGAAGTTGAGTGCACATGCTCAGCATCATATCCAGAGGATGTCTTTGGGAAATAGACGTATGAGTGCTGCCAGCTAGACATGTGCATTTTGCTTCGTTCCGAATTGTAATTCGGACAAATTTTTCATTATTCGGAAATTCGTATGCATCCGATTTTCCGAATTAAACGAATTTAAACGAATCCGAAAAAAACGAACGAATTCGAAAACAAATTAGGATCGAATAGAAAACAAATTTGAATCGAATTCTAAAAAAATAGAAAACGATTTTCTAAAAAATACAATCAAAATAGAATTTAAAATAATAAAACAATAGAATATATATATATATATATATATATATATATATATATTTATATATATATATTATATCTATAATATTTTTTTATTATTCTGTTCTGTTTTTCAATGCTTTTCTTTTTTTCTTTTTTTTCTATTCTATAATAGACTTTTCTATTCAAATTTGAATTCATTCTATACGAAATTCGAATTTCGGAACATGGCTTCCGAAGTTCAAATTTTGTATAGAATGATTTTGAATTTGAATAGAAAAGATTAGAATAAAAAATTATAGAAAAGAATAGATTAGAAAAACAATAGAATAGAATATAATATATATATATTATATTTTTTTCTATCGTGTTCTATTGTTTTTCTATGCTATTCTTTTCTTTTCTATTCTATTCTAAACTTTTCTATTCAAATTTAAATTCATTCTATACGAAATTCGAATTTCGGTAGATGGCTTCTGAAATTCGAATTTCGTATAGAATGAATTTGAATTTGAATAGAAAAAATTAGAATAGAAAATAATAGAAAAGAATTCCTGAATGGGCCAAATACAGACTGCCTGTTACACTGGCAATCTAGTAGTGTTGGTTAATGCAAAAAATAGCCACAAGCTTAAGAGTACTTGTCAAATTGTGTGGGCTCTTGTAGGTTGGTTAGGAATTATCTGTTTTACAACATAATATAAAAAGGACGTTCATTGTCGTGTGTATAACCTGCAGTGGTACTAAAATACTATACATACCATAATCAAAATTGTCAATTCATATACAGTTTTTTTCCATTGAGCTTTATGAGTTTGGAGATGAACATCTCTTTGGGCTGACGTATTACATACACTGGTGCTGTTTTAAGCAATTCAGTGCAATTGCCATATATTCAATGACATTGTTGCTGTTGAAATGTCCTCCTAAAGATTAATATAAATGAAATATAAAGTATAATTTGTATTTGTGTTTTAATATGTTCTGAACTTTTCATGTTTTATTTGGTGACTTACAGCTGCCATCCAGCACATCCTGGAAAGAAACACCTAAACTGTAAAGCAGACACTATGCTGGAGCTGTGAATATAATATCTATGGTTTAAATTATAGATGTATGAGCTTTAAAGCTCTATAAGATCTATCAAAGCTATGATAAGCAACAATGCATTTCCTATCTACATAAGAGCATTTAGTATTACAATATCTGCCAGTGAAATGAAGAATCATTTTATAACTGTTCTAATGTGCACAATACATCTCTATTCAGATGTATATATAGCTATGTCTTTTTCCCTGTCAACAGAAAAGGTAAATCAAGGGCCATTATGCTTGTAAAGTACTGTGAAAATGTTGAAAATTTGTTTCTTTCAACAAATAAATTAAATCAAATCAAGTCGCACAGTATCGGTATTACATATTTCTATTCACCAAAAGTTGTAAGGTTTCCTTATAAAGGAAGGATTCAGTGATAAGGGGATTGGTTCTTTAAAACTGGATTCAGTCTGTATTGGGCTTATTTGTCACAATGGATCGCTGAGCTATATCGTGATCTGCTCTTAATAAACTAAATTAACCATTTGATCTCCTTAGATCTGTAGCCTAACTGCAGCCCTGTGTCATGGCAGCCATACAGGCCAGGCTGTCACATTGTCAACCGCTGAAGCTGACGCCTCCCTCTCTCCTGGGCTGCGAGTGAACAGAATAGCCACATGGGGACAGAAAAGGAGGGAGAGAGGGGGCCAGGGAAGAACGTCTGCCCACTGCCTGGGACATCACAGGAAAGCCTTTGGCTGTACTTGCAGTCATGGGAGGAGGAAGTGGCCCATTGACTGATGGGGCAAGAAAGGGCTGATTGCAAAGGTAGTCCCATGAAGGAAGCCCCTATCCAGGAAGTGACTGTGGGACTAGAAATCCCAGAGGGGAACAGTGCTGCTGAGAGGAGGGTCTAAGTCAGTTTTCCACATAGAAGGCAAGGCGAAACGTGCTGTGTGTAGCCTGTTTCTGATGCTGGGGGTGACATTGTGAGTGCTGGCGTGACACAGTGTTACGGAATTGGGGATTAGCTGCTGCACCTATTCAAAGACTGCTGTTGCCAAGGGAATGCCAAGAGGGTGCAGTGGCAGTGTTCCAAAGCAGATGGATCTATTGAGAAGTTGGAGGGGACTTGCCGCACAATGATCAGAGCCACTATCATCTCCCTCACAGTGATTTTAAAGGCTCACATAAAAAATAAAAAAAAAAGTAGCCTCCTCTTCTGAGGTCCTCAACAGGTACTCTTGGCTCCTCCCCTTCTCTGGGTGCCCCCATAGTAAGTCGCTTGCAATGGAAGCATTCCTGCAGGCTCGATACCAAACCAGGCTGCGTGCATCTATAGACACACATAGTGTGGCTCAGTCCCACCCCCACTCTCTCCTCACATGATTTGACTAACAGCCGAAAGAGCCAATGGCCCCCGCTGCTCTCAGTCAAGCTTGTGAGAGCACAGAAAGGAGAGAGATGAACTGAAGCCAGGACTGAAAGCACTCCAACACAGTTTTGTGCCCCAACGCCAGCCACCAACAGGTATAACACTAGCCAGTGGAAGGGGATTAAGAGGGACTGTGACTTTTAGCCCCTGAGTGTATATACAGCATACTACATATATACATTATTTAGGGCTCCTTCATAAGTCAAGGCCTAGGAGGTGTGGATATGTGGACAAGTGAACCGCACTGTCTCTTTAAATGATGTGTTTATCACATTTTGACATCATATCAGCGCTACACTTTCTTTATATATAGTTTTTCACTTTTGAAAACCGATCCTTTGCTGTGTCAGCTGCTGACAACAAATAATGTGACTATATATGCAGTACGGTGACTTCATATGTGAAACCAGTGATGTCAAAACGTTGCACTGCAAGATAATGTGATTGTGTCCTCAGTGCAATGACATCAGGTGCTGATAGCAAAAATAGGTCTATGTTTTGTAGTACAAAGATCATAAAACAAAAAAGGTATATGCATTCATAAAAGAACATCAAAGTCCATATATGACAACATGGTGACTTTAAAAAACTTGGTGCAGACAGTTTGTCAGTAGATAATCCACCACCGATATACCGTATATATATATATATATATATATATATATATATATAAGGCTTACTGGAAAGATTGAACCCAAATAGGTGTACGCCTAATGAGTCAATAAAGCCTGTGGTGTGATACACCCAGGGGAATCTTTCAACTGCACAAACGGTATCCAATGGAAGATAAAAACTGATGGCCAGAGGATGGATCAGAGAATTTTCTCCCGGGTATATATTTATAAGAAGAAGGAATAGGCCACATAGTGTAATTACATTATGATATAAACCATTTAATGTATATAAAAAAGGGAGCACTCACATTTCATGAAGATAAAAAGCGCTTTGCAATAAAAGATATGGAATAGTGATGCAGTGGCATCAGCAGAGCCCGTACCGACGCGTTTCGTCTAATAAGACATCATCTGGGGTCAGGAGGTGTGGACTTTTCCCCTTTAAGCCAGGTTTTGGGTACCCTGTGAAATAAATTTTGATACTATTTTGTTTTCAATTTGTTAAAATTGCAACTGATATGTGCCATTGTTTATGCTTGTTGTCACAGTTATTTACTCTGCCAAGCATGCTGTCCAAATAAGGCATTTCCTGATGGGTTGTTATCACTAGGAACCAGTGAACCCAATCATCCAGTGTCATCACAATTCCACATTCATAACAGCTCTCCTGATCTGTCTTTAGATGTATATACAAGGCAGCAGAGATGTGGTGACATTACTGGAACTATTTGGTCATTGATGCCACAACCATTCCACCCTTTAGCTTACATGGCTGGGTATTCCCTGCTTTTCTCATCATTAACATACAATACAGGAGGCCAGCTTCTAAATCTTTATCCATTTGTTAGGGCAGACTGTGTTTAAATGTAGTTCACAACTAACAATGTGACCAAGCAAGCACAGTACAGACAGAGTTAATTATGAGCTTTCCAGCTGCCTCAAAAAAAGGTCTATGTATGATTGTTCAGTGCTGGAGTTATCAGAAAAGAGCATTTCAAATGGTGACCGTTTTTTTTTTTTTTTAAGTTGTGGTATGTGAATGAGAACATGTTACATACAGTATATAAAATAGGTGTTACTCCAATTTAGCTGAAAAGTAGAAATTGATTTTATAGGCAGGTGAACTTTGAACACAAGGCCATGTAATCTAAGAAAACAAGGCTGCTGTTGGAGAATTCACCTTCACAGGCATGACTTTGTAGAATGGAAAAATTGCAGAAGAACATTTCTAAACCACTGCCTTGGATTTCATTTTCTTATTGGTGGACTATCTGATGTCCTCCGATTTAGCTAGATCTGGGTTAGATCTGAATGCATTTAAACTGGATAACTTAACTAGCTGAGATCCGCGCTATAGCCAAATGACGGCTACAGCGCGGATCTGATGTGCCGGGACGACGTCTATTGACGTCGTCCCGGCAACGAGCTGCCTGCGCGCCCCCTGAAGGGCGCGCGTGGCGCGCTCTGTGATCCGCGAGTCTGTGAGACTCGCTGGATCACAGATCCGAGTAAGGGGTCGATCCCGACCCCTTACCACGTGATCAGCTGTCAGCCAATGACAGCTGATCATGTGATGGTAACTGAGCCGGTAATCGGCTTTTTTTTTCCTGCTCGCGCTGACAGCGCGAGAAGAAAAAAAAAAAAGCCGATCGCCGGCGACAGTGAGAGGGACATCAGTCCCTCTCACTGCAATATGCCCAGGGTCCATGGTGCCCTCCTTTTCTAATAAAAGCGCCCCCAGTGCCATCTGTCAGTGCCCCCAGTGCCATCTGTCAGTGCCCCCAGTGCCATCTATCAGTGCCCCCAGTGCCATATGTCAGTGCCCACAGTGCCATATGTCAGTGCCCACAGTGCCAGTGCTGCACATCAGTGTCCCCTACCAGTGCTCATTAGTGTCCCCTACCAGTGCTCATCAGTGTCCCCTACCAGTGCCCAGTGCCACCTATCAGTGCCCATCAGTGCCACCTATCAGTGCCCATCAGTGCCATCTATCAGTGCCACCTATCAGTGCCATCCATCAGTGCCCATCCGTGCCACCCATACGTGCCACCCATACGTGCCACCCATCCGTGCCACCCATCCGTGCCACCCATCCGTGCCCATCAGTGCCATCTTTGCTGTGCCCATCAGTACCGACTTATCTGTGCCCATCAGTACCGACTTATCTGTCCCCACCAGTGCAGCCTATCAGTGCCCACCAGTGCAGCCTATCAGTGCCCACCAGTGCCGCCTCATCAGCGCATATCAATGAAGCAGAAAAATTACCTGTTTGCAAAATTTTATAACAAACTATTAAACATGATTTTATTTTATTTTTTAATTTTCCATCTTTTTTTATTTGTTTAGCAAAAAATAAAAACCCCAGCTGTGATTAAATACCACCAAAAGAAAGCTCTATTTGTGGGGAAAAAATGGTAAAAATTTAATTTGGGTACAGTGTTGTATGACCGCGCAATTGTCATTCCAAGTGCGTCAGCGACGAAAGCTGAAAATTGGTCTGGTCACGAGGGGGGTTTAAGTGCAAAGTAATCAGGTGGTTAAGCTCGCCATAGACGGTTCGAATCTTGGCCAGTTCAGCAGGAACCGGATGAAATTTGAAACATGTATGGGCAGGCTGAATGTACCCAGGGTTGATCGAAAGCATCGTCCATATTTCTTTCAGAAGAAGTTTCCTTTAACATACTCACATTTTCTCCAGGTAGATTTGCTTGTATCTTTTTTTTGCCATTGTGCATTGTTAGCCCACCAAGCCGTTTTATATTTCTTCTAGTAAAAGCAAAGAAAGAGCTTGATTGGTCGTTTTTACCAACACCAATCAGGACAGTGTTTTTCTCACCCATGATGAGAAATAAGACCCAGTGTGCATTGATACATGCCACCGATTCATGGTGACATCATCATTTAAATAGTAATGGCACATCTCCGTAGATTAAAGGGGTTGTAAAGGCAGATGTTTTTTAATCTGAATGCATTCTATGCATTCAGACAAAAAACTTTCTGTGTGCAGTAGCCCCCCTAATACTTACCTGAGCCCCATCTCTGTCCAGCGATGTCCAAGAGTGTCTCGGTCATCCAAGATACACAGCAGCGGTGCCATTGGCTCCCGTTGCTGTCAAAGTCAGTTAGCCAATCAGGATTGAGGGGGAGTTGTTTGTGTCTGAATGGACATATGGAGCTGTGACTCGGCTCAGGTGCCCCCATAGCAAGCTGCTTGCTGTGGGGGCACTCGACAGGAGGGAGGGACCAGGAGCACCAAAGAGGGACCAGAGAAGAGAAGAATCTGGGCTGCTCTGTGCAAAACCACTGCACAGAGCAGGCAAGTATAACATGCTTGTTAATTTTATAGGAAAAAAAACAAGACTTTACAATCACTTTAAGTTATAATTTAGTTTTTTTGGTCTTCAACATTTTCTTAAAGTATAGCTATAACTAAAACGTTTTTATTTTGGATAGAATAAGGGAGGGTTATAACACCTGTCAGTTTTTTTTTTGTATATCCATTTTATCCCATTGCAGAGATTTCCCTTCCTGTCACGTCCCATAGCCAAACAAATTAAAGTGTTTGTTAACGCAAAAAATAAATAAATAGAATTCCTGGTCCCTTAAAGCAGATTAAACAGCACAGTGCTTGTGCTGTGTAATCTACCCCCCCCCCCCCTCTAAACTGTAACAAAACCTCTCTGAACCTGCCACTTCCTGTATCCCCCCTATGTACTGACCATGAAAATCAGGGCTGCTGTGGTCAGAGTGCGTCCCTCTGTCATACGCAGCTGTCCTCTCTGCTCTCCTCCTCCCCCTCCTCCTTGCCTGTCAGCTCCCTCTCTGTGTCTCTGTCTCTGCCCCACCCCCGCCGCTATTATTCAAAATAAAAAACCTACAATAGTCACTGCCAGCCCCTCTATTAGAGCCTGGCATACCACACTATGTAAGTAATTTCTAAAAACGAGCATTGTAAATACCTATTTAGAGCTATCTTCTGGCCTGTCATGTGACTTGTGGCCGCTTTACAGCTCCAAGACAGGGCTTCCACAGGAGGGGCTGATGTATGGAGCTGTATCGGAGCTGTAAAGCGGCGGGGAGTCAGGTTACCGGCCTGAAGATATCTCTAAATAGGTTTTTACAATGCTCATTTTCAGAAATAAATTGCATAGTGTAGTATGCCAGGCTCTAATAGAGAGGCTGGCAGTAATTTATAAAGTTGTTTGTAAGTACTTAACAAACACTTTGTTATGGGAATTTCTTGGGGACCACCAGGACATCCGAACTAGTGTCCCCATTGGAAGACTTCCCCTCTATTACTTTTCTGGAACAACCCAAAATTTGGGATTTTCTTTTACTTTCAATGAATATGGTAAACAGGGAAAATAGAGAGGGGGGATCTCCCTAAGAGGGACACAGACAGCAATAAAAACTGACAGGGGTTCTAATCCCTCTTTACTCTATCCAAAACTAAAAAAAAAAAGTTTTGCCTTTAGTTATACTTTTTTAATCAAAACAAAGTTTATTGAGCATATAAAACCGAATGAAATAAAACATGGTAAGCGTCAGGTGCAACAGGCACCATAGTATAATACAAAATAAACATACAGTGCTTGTCTTATACATGAGTCTTAGTATAGTTATCATAGCATGAACATATGGTATATTTATACAATGTACATATCCTTGCCTGTCGTTCTTTTAGTAAGGGTAACTGAATCCTCGTAAACTGGGTCAAAAAATAACCTTATAAGAAAATATACATATTAGTCTGTGCATGTATGAGCGCTTTTGGTCCACCTATCCCATATTTTCTGGTATTTGCTCGGGCACCCACGGTGTAGGTATAGGGTTTTTTTATAGGGCAGTGTACTGTTTACAGCCCTTTTCCATTGCTGGATAGTGGGCGCTGCTGGCCTGAGCCAAAGCAGGGCTATTTGCATCCTGGCTGTAAATAGTGTTTCTTGTAAGAACGTTGTGAGGTACTTCTCCTCCTCGGGTAAGGGGAGGAGACCCAGCAGACATTGGCGCGGGCAGAGTGTTAGGGGGGATCCCATGTGGTCGTGTAAGAATTTAATGATCTGTGTCCAGTATAGCTGGATAGGTGGGCATGTCCATACAAGATGGTAAAATGTACAGTCCATGTCTCCGCATCTAGGGCATGCAGGGTTCGAGTCGGGTTTGTATTTGGCTTGGCGGGCAGGTGTGATGTACGATCTGTGAAGTATATATAGGTGGGTAAGTCTGTCTGAGAGTTTTGGGGACACTTTCTTGGGCGTCTCCAGTATCTCCCCCCATTGTTCGTCATCAATGCTCCCAATGTCCCCCTCCCATTTGGTTTTCAGTTGATAGGCGTGAGCTGTGGCTCCAGGGGTAAGGAGATGTGTGTATAGGAAAGAGATCAACTTCTTGGGGTCCTCTCCCACTAGCAGGCTTGTTATGGTTAGGGATTCCAGAGCTGGTGGGGAGTTACCCAGCTGTGTCTGTAGTGCATGGCGAATCTGAAGGTAGCGGAAGAAGGCATGGTTGGGGAGGTCAAATTCCTCCTTAAGGTCTTGGAATGTCTTTAAGGCGCGGTTGGTAATGAGTTGAGACAGGTATAAGACCCTCTTGGCGATCCAAATTTTGTGGTCAGGGATGCTAAGTAGTTCGGGCAGCGCAGGGTTTTCCCAGAGGGGTGTGTAAGTATGTAGGGGTGGGGATCCCAGCACAGTAAGTGCCTTATGCCATATTCTACTGTGGTGCGCCAACATGCCCCGCCTACCCCCCGAACCTGCAAGGCTTTGATGTCTGCAGAAGATCATTTGGAAGGGGTGGGCCACAATATCTGTAAACGTTAGACACACCAGGGCCGAGTACCGTAGCTTATCATGTTTGTCTAAGTAGTAGAAGTGGGACAATTGGGAGGCAAGGTAGTAGAGCACCAGGTCTGGCAGAGCAGTGCCGCCCAGGTTGACAGGGCATTTCAGAGTTCGCCAGGCCAACTTGTGCCTGGAGGACCCCCAAATGAAGGTGTTCAGAATTGACTCCATGTTTTTAAGTAGTCGGATGGGAATGGGGAGTGGGGCGTGCCAGAAGAGGTAAAGTAGTTTCGGGAGTAGAATCATTTTCACCAGACTGATTCGGCCCATAACTCCAAGTGGGAGCCTGGACCAAATTTGGGTCTTGCATTTTAGTAGGCCAATTAGGGGTTCTATATTCAATCTAGTATAGTCTGTGAGGGATCTAGAGCATTGGACACCCAGATACTTAATCTGGTTCGTTCGTATTAGGGGTAGGGACGCTTGTTCTTTCGTGGGGACTGTTACATCTATAGGAAGGATTTGGGACTTAGTCCAATTAATATGCAAACCGGAGAAGGCCCCGAATTCGTGGATCAGGTTAAGGGCTGCTTCCAGTGATGGACCAGCATCCTCCAGGTATAGCAGCATGTCGTCAGCGTACAGGCTGAGGACCTCGGTTATTGGGCCTTTTCGCAATCCACGAATGTCCGGGTGTGCCCTAATAGCGATAGCAAGGGGTTCTACCGCCAAAGCGTATAACATGGGTGAGATTGGACATCCCTGTCGGGTTCCCCGGGATAAGGGGAAGGGGCTGGAGATTTGGTCGTTCACGCGAATACGTGCAGTTGGTGCTTGGTATAAAAGTTGAAGCCATTTTATGAACCGGGGGCCAAATTTGAATCTAGTCAGACATTCCCACAGGTATCCCCATTCCACCGAATCAAACGCCTTAGCGGCGTCAAGGCTGACAACCACACGCGTGCCGGTATCCTCATGGGTAGCCTGGAGGTTCATAAATAATCTCCTAAGGTTGAAAGCTGTGTTTTTGTTAGGCATAAAGCCCGTTTGATCAGGGTGGATAAGGCTGGAAATAACTGTGTTTAAGCGGAGAGCGAGTACTTTGGCTAGAATTTTAACATCCAATTGTAATAGCGATATGGGACGATAGGATTCAGGGTATAGAGGGTCTTTGCCGGGCTTGGGTATTAGAACAATTAAAGCTTCCTTCATTGTCTGTGGGAGGGTGCTGGTTTCAAAGATGTGGGAGTATAATGTAAATAGCTTAGGGACAAGGGTTTCTTGGAATTGGGTATAGAACTCTAGGGGAAGGCCGTCAGATCCTGGGGCTTTAGATGGTGATAGGCTTGCAATGGCCTCAACTATGCATTCTTCCGTGATGGGAGCGTCGAGGAGTTCTATCTGAGTGTCCGTTAGGGTAGGGAAGTTGACTGTTTGCAGTAAATTTTGCAGTTCACATAGTGGGCGGTCATTCTGTGAGGTGTACAGGTTGGCATAGAAGCGACGGAATTCCTGAGTGACCTCAGTCGGGTCGGTTAGGATTGATCCATCGTTCGCTGCCAATTGAACCACCACTGGAGGGCTGTGATCTAGGTGGGCCATATAAGCTAAAAGTTTTCCCGCTCTCTCACCGTGCTCATATATCTTTTGTTTGGTAAAGAAGATTCCCTTCTGAGCCTTTTCAATGTGTAGGTTGTCCGTGAGCCTGGAGTGCAGGCGCAGGGCAGCCGAGTTTGAGGGCGACGGGTTGGCCAGAAAAACTTTTTCCAGCGTATCCAACTTCTCCTCCGCCTGTTGCAGGACAACTTTCGATGTGGCTTTGTGTCTATTTATGCGGCTGATAAGGATTGTGCGGGCATGTAACTTGAAGGATTCCCAAATTGTCCCAACCGGGGCTGACCCCATGTTAGAGTGAAAGAAGTGAACCCAGTCCCGCTCCACGGCCTCCAAATCAGTGAGGACCGTGAACCAGAAGGGATTCAGCCTCCATACTCGAGTCGGGGGGGAAGAGGGCAGACGGAGTTTGACCCAATATGGTGAGTGGTCCGAGAGGATCCTGGAACCAAACCCAGCCTCCAACAACTGTGGCGTGAGAGCGGGGGATATAAGAATCATATCTATCCGTGACATGGCGTCTTGGGAGGGGGTAAAGCAGGAATATGCCGTCTTGTGTGGATTTCTCAGTCTCCATGTGTCGGTCATGGCGAATTCCGATAGGAACCTGCCAAATCTGGTCAGTGTGGTTGTGGTTGGCGGTGTGGGGTCCTTGTGGAGCCTGTCAAGGTGGGAATCTATTACGGCGTTGAAGTCCCCTAACCATATAGCTGGCACTGTGGGATGTTGAGTCATAAAGTCTAACCCTTCTTTTAGGGCCGCAAATTGAAAGGGCGGGGGGACATAGAAGGCCATCAGGAGGAGCTCAAGGCCCCCGACAGTTGCGTGCAGAAACAAAAATCGTCCCTGGTGATCCGCCCTCAGTACATGTAACTGAAACTGAACAGTTTTGGCAATTAGGATGGCGACTCCTCTGGAGTTATTGGTGTATGGAGCCTGGTACAACCAGCCTATCCATGGTTTCTTGAGGGACATCTGTAATTGGCCCGTCATGTGGGTTTCCACCAACACGGAGACGTCCGCATGCATTTGTTTAAGGTGGGCAAGGACAGCTAGGCGCTTGGGCTTGGCCCTCACACCTCGCACATTCCATGTAACTAGCTTAAGTGACGCCATCCCAAGCCATTAAGTTTCGTACTGATGGCGAATCCGCCAGGTATTTACCCAGTGAAAATGTTTGAGGTATTGGTCCGAGACCACGGACGCCCCCCGTCCACCAGCCCAGAGCGGGGCAGCCCGCAGGATGACCACAGCGCCCCTCTCCGGGGGGTGGACAGAAGGGGTCAGAGAACACAACATGTAAAATCAGGCACAGTTTAGTAACACACAGGAGATAGCCAGTGAGGACAAGCATAGCACAGTGAAATAAGGTAGCATCGTAAAACAAAGAAAAAGAAAAAACAAAAACATAACATCCACCAAACAATGAACAGGTGGAAAAAAACTGGTGACAGTCATGGCACAGGAAACTTGATACAGTCCACCAGGTCGGTAGTGACTGAGGCTGGCCAGGGAAACCAATCTTGTAACAACGATGAGACGCACGGACCCTCTGATAAGGTGGCAGCAGGCTTCGAAGCCCAGAGGGACCGTGCAGTCTCAGGTGTCAGCGGGGGCGAACAAAAATTTGCTGGATGGCATAGCGGAGCTAGCGGGGCTAGCATCCAGGGATGACAGGGGGGTAAGGTAGTCTGAGGGCATGGCTGCACAGAGTTCACATGCGGACGGGGGACAAGCATAGCTGGTGTATGCAAGGACCGGTCGGTCCAAGGTGGCAATCCACACCCGGGGAGGGCTGGGGGATGGGAAAAGGGGAGCTAGGAGGGGGCCTCTTTGGGAGCGACTTGGGCCATGTATCAAAGGGGTATCGGCCAAGGCCTACTCACGGCATAGTGCAAAGTCGCTGACAGCGTCTGTGGTGGGGCTTCGGCTTCTGGTCCGGATCAGCAAGGTAGGCAAGTAATTCTAGGTCGGCGCCTGAGCGCCGGCAGCTCGCCTCTCCAGCCATTGCAGTACCGCGGTCGGGTCTTCAAAAAAGTGGGCCTTGCCATCACGTGTGACTCGCAGCTTCGCGGGGAACAGCATGGCGTAGGGAAGATGTTGGTTCCGGAGCTGGCGTTTGGCCTCAGAAAATCGGGCCCTCTTCTTTTGGACCTCAGCGGAAAAGTCCGGGAAAACCGCGATGTGTTGATCTCCGAATGGGATGTTGCCCTTTTCTCTGGTGAGGCGCAGGATCGTGTCCCGGTCACGGTAGTTGAGCAGTTACGCTATGAAGGTACGTGGCGGTGCTCCGGGTGGTGGCGGTCTGGAAGCTAGACGATGCGCGCGCTCCACAACGAAGGTGGAGGAGAAGGCCTCTCTGCCAAAGGTGGTGGTTAGCAGGCGCTCGAGGAACGAGGGAGGGTCGGAGCCCTCTGATTTCTCCGGCAGTCCGACGAAGCGGAGGTTGCATCTGCGCAGCCTGTTTTCCATGTCGTCCTGCTTGCTCAGGACGACACTTAATTGATGTTGCAGGCCTTCGGTGGTAATCTGTAGGGGGTGAATGTCGTCCTCCGCCTGCCCAAGTCTGCGTTCGGCTTCGCCAACCCTCTCTCTCAGCTTATGCAAATCTTGTCGGATGAGAGAAATATCAATCTTGACCTCCTCGATCCTGGAGGTGAGGGTGGTTTGGCAAAGGGAGACGGCCTCGAGGATGCGAGCGGTATCTCCAGATGGCGGGGTTTCCTCCTCAGGGCTTGGTTCGGCGCCATCTTCCTCCCCGGGCTCCGGCTCGTTGGCGCGGTACTTGTTAAGCCTGACGATTGCTCCTTGAGCCCTTTTCGGCGGTGACATGGGTGTTGAGGGTGTCCCCGGGGGGGTCAGTGCTTATTTCCGAGGAAATAGTGTAAAATAGGTCCCAAAGGATAAGTTTTAGGATATTGTGCAGCCGGAGCTCTCACCCTGTGCGTCCTACTCCATGCGTCTCCAGGCCACGCCCCCCCTTTAGTTATACTTTAACGGCTAAATGTTTTTAAATTCTTAAAAATGTGGTATACAAAATATTTACAGCGGACCTTCAGTCATATTTCCATCTATTAAATCTTCTGCCCTTGTTGTTTAAACTTTGGATAGTAAAATTATTTTTTCTGCCAGTAAATACCTTATACAGCCTTATATAGCCTAGGCTTATGACATCATGCACAGCTCTCTCTCTCTCACTCTCGTAAGAGTTTGCCAGGAAGGGGGGGGGGTGAGTCATAAGAGGGTCAATGGGAGCTGCAGAGCTGGAGGTGTGCCTCTGTGTAAATCCAGGAAGTGAACAGGCAGCAGTTTTAGCTGCCCACAGTTAAAATGGATGCAGCCAGATTTAGTGGAGGGAGATTTCTGCAGCATATTTGGCAAGTTCAGAATCGCAGTATATATAAAATAATATGCAAAGTGGTTGGAGGGAAGCTTGAGAATGGCAAAGATGTTTTTTTTACAAATTATGTGAGCAGACTGCAGTTCCTCTTTAAACAGTTTTACCAATAAAATCGATGGAAGTGTTTAAAAATAATGTGCAGGTCCTTTGTTATTAAAAATCACATAGCTCTTCTGTTACTCATGCATGTAATGGATACTGTAATTCCCTGGATGACGTTTCATATACTCCTATCCATGATGTAATTGAGCAGCGTATATTCAAACATGTCATTCAGGCCCAGATATTCCTGCCATACTGCATGTAAAGGTCCAGCAAGATTAGGGATGATAGCACATTGAGGAAGGGTAGGTTTCTTCTTACAGCCAGATGGCTCATGTTTGTATCTTGGCAGGAATTTCAAAGTGATTGTTTTTAGATCAAATGCTAAGTTTTTTAAGGACAAGGATTTCTAGGTAATTGGCAATTGTACTACTATTGATTTAGAGTCTTGTTGAAGTTACTGTGTGAAAAATACTTAAACTTGTTATTATCTAAAAAAAAAAAAAACGTTGTTTTCTAAAGTTAGGGACCACATGAATATGACAGTGCGACTTCATATTCATTTGCAAATGTATGCAACAAAAACCTATGTTTTTATCATCTACATTTTGTAAACAGTTTATAGTCACCTGCAGGTAGATATAAAAGACACAAATTGAGCAGTCCTGTCGTTTTTTTTTAATACATCATTATTGATATGTAGTTTATACTGTATATGTGTTTAAATGCAAGCAGTGTAGGCACCTTAATTTGACCTGGAATCAGCCTCCTGCCATCCATATACAGCAGAACTTGGAGAGGGAGCCAGTTAGTTGTGCTGTACTGCTCATGTGCTAATAAGAAGCATGCTGATAGGAGAAGAAAGCAGAGTGGCAGAGAGATAAACTCATTGATCAGTCATGCTCTGGGAAGGGCAAGGCCTGTAAGTGATACTTAACTGCAGCAGTGAAGTGATTCCTGCCCTGCCAGACAGGGCCAGCCTGTGTGGCAGAGTTGTGTAAATCTTAGAAACTAGATGGACAAAAATACTAATCCAGATAAAAACAAATAAAATTGCTGTTTGTCAATAGTTGTTATTTAATTAGGTCTTTTGTACTGTGGTCCTAATGCTGGATAGTACTAGTGCACCTCACACCAAGATCCTCCAAAACGTGCGTCACACTCCCCTTAGGGGTTCTCACTCATCAGATGTAAGAGCATGAGGGTGTGACCTTACGGCGACCGGAAGTGATGTTTCGCTTTCCACACCTAGGAAGGGCCAAATCAGAAGTAATCCGGCAGCCTCTGTGCTTTCATGGTGACTGTCCCGCTGCTATTAAGGGCTGTTAGTAACGCTATTTAGTACACTCTTTTGTACGTTTTATCTATTGGGAGATTTTGGAAACTGTTATTCTTTTGAAGTTGGTGACATTAAAAGGTGACTGGAATCATGCTGTGTGGAGTTTTTTTCCTATGTACCAGAGTACCTGTGGAGGTGATTGGCGGTTCTGATCCAACTTAAGATGTGGATGGCGTACTTCTTGGCATATTAACCACTTCCGCCCTGGAAGAGTTTACCCCCTTCCTGACCAGAGCATTTTAAGCGATTCGGCACTGCGTCGCTTTAACTGACAATTGCGCGGTCGTGCGACGTTGCACCCAAACAAAATTGACGTCCTTTTTTGATCACCCCTGCGGTTTTTATTTTTTTGCGCTATAAACACAAAAAAAAAAGCGACAATTTTGAAAAAAAATCTATATTTTTAACTTTTTGCTATAATAAATATTCCTCAAAAATTGTTTTCCTCAGTTTAGGCCGACATGTATTCTTCTACATATTTTTGGTTAAAAAAATTGCAATAAGCGTATATTGATTGGTTTGCACAAACGTTAAAGCGTCTACAAAATAGGGGATAGTTTTATGGCATTTTTTTTATACATTTTTTTTTATTAGTAATGGCGGCGATCTAAAATTTTTAACGTGACTGCGGTATTATGGCGGACACATCAGACATTTTTGACACTATTTTGGGACCAGTGTCATTTATACAGCGATCAGTGCGATAAAAATGCATTTATTACTGTGTAAATGACACTGGCAGTGAAGGGGTTAACCACTAGGGTGATGAAAGGGGTTAAGTGTGTCCTAGAGAGTGATTCTAACTGTGGGGGGGGGTGGGCTTCAACTCGCATGACAGCAATCACTGCTCTCGATGACAGAGAGCAGTGATCTCTGTCATGACGCAAGGCAGAATGGGGAAATGCCTTGTTTACATAGGCACTTCCCCATTCTGAGGCTCCATGACACGATCGCCGGGAGACCAGCGGTCATGCTGTGCGCTGCAGGCACACGCCTGATAGCCCTGGCTCTTTAAGGGGATGTACAAGTACGCCCATTTGCCCACCAATGCCATTGTGCCGATGTACATCGGCATGCGGCGGTTGGCAAGTGCTTAAAGGCTGTTTTTATGCGTACATCTGGTGAGTGAGAACCCCTAAGGGGAGTGTTTTGGAGGATCTTGATGTGAGGTGCACTAGTACTATCAAGCATTAGGACCACATCCTGTGTCTTTTGGACTTTCTCATCACCACCTGTCATCTATATTTCCTCATGTGTTTATAATAATATGAAAGCTTGTCATACGGCAAAGTGACAATAGCGCTGCTTTAGTATATATACTAGTACTTATAGGCGTACCCGTGGACTTGATACTATTTGCTGATATAAAGTTTATGTTTAAGCAGCTGCTGATTAATGAAATATAGGTGAATTTTATGTATTAGTGTGTTGGTAATAACATTTAAGCTCCGGAGCGCTGAGAGAGTGGAAGGAGGCCTTGTTTTCCATTTTTTTATCTATAGGTCTTTTGTACTGCCTATTTGGATCAAGTGTTTGTGAAATTTTGAGAAGCTGTCTTTTTGACCACACAAAAAAGTTTATTTGTAAGGGGGCAACTATGCAGAACATTTCCAAAGTAAAGAATACGATTGTAAAGAAACTGGCTTGACCTGCCGAAAGAATGTTATCTGTTCTAAAAAAGAAAAAGGGAGAAATCTGACAATTTTTTGTTTCATAGTAAATGTTAAACTTTGACATGTGTTCTGGTTATTGTTTAGTTTTGACTTGAAGCTGAAATCCAGCCAAAAATAACAAAATAAAAATTAATAGCCTAATAGAAGAGAAAATAACAAAGCCACATGTAGCCAGGTACTTGGCTATGATGAAGTTTTGACTCTCTTTACACTATCACTGAACTGATATGCTTATTCATCTCACTGTCTACCTCCCAACAGCAGGGGGAGCTGGGAAGTCAAGGGGTTCTATAAACTTCTATGCTGCCCACAGTGGAATGGGGGGGGGGAGTTAGGTGAAGTTCAAGAAGGGAGCCATACTGTGGACTTCTATTGAACTGCATTTCCCAGACAAAGATTGTCAGGAGGAGGGGAAAGGGGCTGCATTTTCTCATGCTGTACAGGACACAGCTGGTTCTTGCAATGAGAGAGCCCAGAGAGTGAACATCACTGTCCGGTGTGCACCACCACTGCTGCATATTGATGGCCTGAGCAGGATGCAGGGTGTTGAGTCCAGGTGTGCCAACAGCCAGAGTCACCTGGATGCAGAGCAGATAGTGGACTAATCGCTGTGTGTGACCAGATAGTGAGCTGCTGCTATGGGGATTTACTATCTGCTGTTGGAGAGACTAAGCCCTTTAGGAACTGACCATACAGCCATCTTGTAGCCCTATTGCTGCCTGCCTGGCTTCACTGGGAGTATTCTCATGCGTTAACAGTACAACTGGGCCCCAACTATAGCCAGCTGAAGAGTTATGACTAAAGACTGTCCCTTTACAGCTCCTACACAGAGACCCTCACTTAGTGCTTATGCTAAGAGGTACCTCTTGTGGAAAATGTAACCATATCCTAGCCATTCTCCTAGATTGCACTCTAGATTAGTTATAGTATTATTATTCGCATTGCAGTTAATACTTATATGCACTGTTTATAGCTGACTTTTATGAGTTAATGCCAGTTTAGTGTTATTCTTGATTATACTGTCTAGCGACTCTATCTGAATCTACCTTCTGTGTGTTAGTTTATGCTCAAACCACCATTTATTCTAAACCATACCAATACATTCAGTTCATTTACCACTAAACGATCTTGTGTTTATTTACTGGTGCTAAATCACAGCCGAGTAAAAGGTATCTATACTTGTGGTCTTATAAATGTTTGCAATTACTTTCATTCAGCCAGGTGTGTCAGATGAGCTGAGGATGTTCTTGGAGTTGAGACGCAGAACAGAGAACCCAAATTACCAAGCAACACCTGCAGGGGTAACGCTACACACTGTTGCTGTATTTATTGTACCTTCAAGCCAGAGATTTCCTCCTGCAGTGCATTTTTCTGCTACTAGATGTTCTCTGTTTGAAGGCCAGCATCATTCAATCCACTTCTTCATCCTGGACCTGCAGCTTATGACAGTCCATCTCTCTCTTCTCTCTTCCTATCAGAATGCTTTTCGTCAGCACATAAACTGATTAGCAACTTGTTCTGCTTCTTCTTTTCACACTCCACTTCTGCTGTACCGGGACTCACATTTCAACACTGCTGTACAGGTCTAATTCAGGTAGGTGTACTGTTTGCATTTTAAAAATACATTTAGTTATGCATTTATGATTAAAGAACTGCTGTAGGCTTTTTTCTCTTTGATTTCACCTGGTGATTCAGCCAGTTTGGCCCCTTTCACACGGGAGGGATCCGTAATGATCCGCCCTGTAAATATCCGTTGATGCCCGCTGAGCCGGCGGATGACAGGGCGGTCCCTGCACACCTCTATGGGGGATCCGATGAACATGGGCTGTCTGTCCGTGTTCATCCGATCCGCTCTGCAAATAGATAGAAAAATAGGATTTTCCTCTGTCTGCAGAATTGGACCATATCGGAGATGGATGATATCGGGGGTCAGCGGATGTTCATCCGCTGACACCCGCTATCCCATAGGGATGCATGTATGTCCGTATTTTATCCGAAAATGGATGGATGAAATATGGACATACTGTCCGCACGTGTGAAAGGGGCCTAACACACTTCTTGCCTTATGCCCTGTACACACGATCCAAAATTCCCCCAGCAAAAGTCCGATGTGAGCTTTTGGTTGAAAATTTCGACTGTTTGATGCTCCATCGGACTTTTTCTTTCGGTCGGAAAAAGTTCCGATCGGAAGTTCCGACGTGCAAAATTCCTACGCATGCTCGGAAACAATTTGACACATGCTCGGAAGCACTGAACTTAATTTTTTTGGCTCGACGTAGTGTTGTACGTCACTGCGTTCTTGGCGGTCGAAAGTTCAGAGAACTTTTGTGTGACCGTGTGTATGCAAGCCAAGCTTGAGCGGAATTCCCTCAGAAAAAACTATCTTTTTCTGATGGAAAATCTGCTTGTGTGTACGGGGCATTCGGGTGTCTCCATTTTGGATGGAGGAGCAACTGAGACACAATTGGACAGCAGCATTGTCAATCTAGGAAGAGAGTAGTGTTAGATGTTCTACAAGAACTTGAATAACAAATTAATCTGAATTCCAGCTAACATGTTTTAAGCAGTTCCTTTGGGATAAGGATCTTACATAAATGAATAAAAGCAAACTATTGTAAGTACCCCTGTCAGTGGTAAATGGTTTATTTCAACTCTTTAAAGTGATACTAAACGTTCATTTATTTTTTTTGAAGAAAAAAAATAAACATGCCTGTACTTACCTGTTCTATGCAATGGTTTTGCACAGAGCAGTCCTGATCCTTTTCTTCTGGGGCCCCCTGTCGGCATGCATTGACACAGACAGCGGGATTCAGCCACACCCCTGCTTCTGTGTCACAGCTTTTGATTGACAGCAGCCGATGGCTCCTGCTGCTATCAATCTGTTCAATGAGAAGAGCGACAGCAGCTGGAGCCGGTGCGCTTGCGTACATCGCTGGATCAGATCGGGCTCCAGTAAGAAAAAAAGGGGGGGTCTAGGGGGGAGCTGCAGCACAGAAGGTTTTTCACCTGTGCGCCTGTGCTGAGTGAGTCTAATGGGAGTGGTTTCATAATTATCAATCAGCTGTGCGCCTGCAGGGCTCTAATGAGGAAAGCTGCTGGGTTTATTGAAAGTATCTCACCAAAAATGAAATGTTTGTTGCAGGGGATGACGGAAACATGACTTGTATCTTAGTGCAGACTTCTGGGAAAATTGGTGAGCCAATCACACAAGCAGGAAATAATGTTTCTGTGGGGCGTTCTGTACACACTCTCAGAAAATGTCAGAGCTGCAGATTGAAAAAGAAAGGTCATTTTTGATAACATTCAATTACAATAAGACTTGTGTCGCAATTGTATACACTATATTATTGTTTTCTTTATTTGCTATTTTTTCCCCCCACAAAAGTGGAGTTACCCTTTAAGGATTTACAATCATTTTAACTGCTACTTTGCCTGGACAGCTTGGTGTGTTAAAAGAAGGTTAAAAAATAACAGACCTACTGGCCGGATCACCAGGTGAAAAATAACAGACCTACTGGCCGGATCACCAGGTGAAAATAAATGGGAAAGAAGACTGAAAAAAGAAAAGGAATGCAGCCATCACATCTAAGTATGGGTAAGTTGCAACATAATACATTGTTGTTTTTCGGTTTATTTTGTGCCTTTTTTATCTGTCTAGATTTCAGCTTTAAATACAAATGGATTAAATCTCAGAAAAGCCATTAAAAGCAAAGGTACACTTTTATATTGCATTCAGTACCTTACTGGTTATTGAAAAAAATGTATCTGTGGTTTCATTGAGACCCTAAGTAGTGTTGTAACTTTTCATACTTCTTTTTTTTCTTGGCTACAGACTGTGGAAATTGTGATCCCAGTTCCAACCAAGTCAGTGAGTGATTTTTATGTACGGACCACTTAAACAGACTTGAACAGATTGTTTGAGTGTTATATCTCCTGGCTGTATACATTTGGCTAAGTATATTCTGAAAACTGCAACTATGTTAGAATATGACAATCCCTATTCTGGACCTAGATTTGTAAAAGCCATATGCTAGTTAATTAAGGATAAGAAATGATTATACCTCAAAACTATTTTTTTATGCAGCCGAAATTTATGTGAGAGATGTCATTGGCATGCCTCACTTGAAAACGTTAGATTGGCAAACAGAGGCATTCATCAGATTCTATGGCTCCCGCAAACATGTTCCTGTAAATAATCTTTTCTACATTTACGACACACCCTATTAGCTTTTGGGACACATTAAATTCCTTGACAAATTGACCAGTTACAACACTGCGATGTTCCCTCTCTTTAATAACTTCATCTTCCAGAAAGCTTTTTCATGTTTCTCTAGTCTCAAAAAAACAAAAACAGCACCCAATCTCTTTTTATGACACTGCAGTTGTGCCTGTGTCTGTTTAACAATGGCTGTGGGATTCCATCAATCTTCATAGAATTCTTTCCAGCCCAAGGTGAAAAGGTGGTGATTTGCATGCCTCTACCCACAACGTTGCAGATTTTGCCTGCTGGTTCTGTGCAGAAATGTGTATCTTGTGCAGAATAAGAGCATATATATGTCATATTTATTTAATAAGGAATTTGAAGTTTTTAGGAGAAGAATTTATTGTCCGAGATACAGAGGCAATGTCCGGGACATGATGTGATATACATTGTCTGTATTTGTACTTTGAATCCATGTTCTTAAGTTATATAATCCTGAGGGTACATATTAAAAGCTCTCCTAGTCCATACTTACTGTATTTTGTACACCACTTTCCAAGTCTTTATTTTGTGTGGGGGTTACTGGTTCGTACCTAGACAACAGACTAATAGGACAGTGCAGGGCATGTAAAGTTGCAACAATGCATGCATTGTTAGTATTTTTTTGTTAGCTTTCACTAAATAATCAATAGGTAAATTCTTTTGCACTAACTTAAAGAATATTTTTAAGAATATCCAGGTCCCTTGCAATAAGCAGGGACCCTCATGGGAGATTACAAAAGGGCGTTTTTGCCCTGTTCTCCTTTTCCTCTCTCTTTCAGGTTGCTCTTGGTTTCTCCTTCGGTTTTCTCCCACAGCAACAAGCTTGTCACGGTTATGCAGTAATCTTCCTCTGTCTGCTTACCTCTCCTCATGTGTTCAGACTAAGAGGCCAGCCACTTCCACCTGGTGGTTTTTATAACCTCTCCTCTAAGCATGGCTCCACCCCAGGCCCTATCAGGGAACCCTATATTAACCTGTGCACTGCAAGCCAGCGGTGCTGATCAACCATTGTGTATTCACTGTGTGTTTGGCTTCCTGTTTCCTGCTTGCCGTGTGCTCTACGTTTGTCTCTGTTACCGACCTTGGCGTGTTCTCGACTATTCCTGTCTGCTTGTGACCTTGACCTTTTGGCATGTCCCGACTATCCCTGTCTGCCTTTGACCATGAACCTTTGGCATGTACTCTGTGGTTCATGTCTGCTAGTTGCCCTGAGCTCTGCCTTATCCCTTTACTATCCTTGTTGTTCCAGCCTGCTGTTTCCTTCTCCTGTAGTCTACCGTGAGCTGTGAGACCCTAGGGGCCGTGTCCTGAAACTCCCTGGGTATAATCCGCAGCAGTCGGTCCTGGAGCCAGACTGCAGCGCAGTCCATCCTCACCACTAGAGGCTCTGGTGAACACCTGCTGGCTCTTAGACTCCGCGCCCTGGGGAATCTATGCTCTAGCTCCCACTGGGATCTGTGTTAATGATTCAGTAGACCTGCATCCTGAAACTCCCTGGGTACAATCCGCAGCAGTCCGTTCTAGGGTCCACTATCTTGTTGGCGCACTTCCGACTCCTACAGAGTGCATCTGTCACCTGGTCTCAGGTGACCTGACACAGCTAATTGGTGCTTTTTGGTGGACCTGCATTTGCGCCGTTCTGGAGCCTTTATAAACTGGCTTCTTCCCTCACGCTGCCAGCCACCTAAAGAGGAATGGACCACAGTCCCTGGCATCATGGAAACCTTACTTCGCTGGCTAATAGAGAAGGCTGAGAGCTCTGGGGGTCAGGAGTGGCTCAGGCAGTGCTTGGGAGAAGACCCACCTGCAGTTTCTCCTCCTCCCATCTCTGTGCCAACTTGGCCTGTTCCTGAGGTACAAGGAGCCCATGACTCTGCACCAAGCAGCTCTTGCCCCCCTGTCAGGAGAGGTAGAAGACCAATGAAGGATGCCCCTGCCTCCCCATACAGTAGGAATGACAGCAGTAGCCGTTGGTCCCGGTCCAGTGGTCCCAGGAATCCTGCATCTTCCTCCTCAGAGAATATTCAGCAGCCAGGCACCTCTGCTGACACTGAAGAACTTGGCAACAATCCAGCCCCTATGTCTGGTGAGATTCCCTTATCTTCTTTTAAAGAGCCTAATACTGTTAGCAATCCTTCAACCTTTTCATTGACAAATGTACAAGAAAAGAACCAGGGCTTTTCTAATATATCACAATCTGCTGGGATAGCACAGGGTGCACCGCATTTGGATACACTACAGAATGCACAACTTCTTTGTGCACTACTAGGCACACAATCTCTGGGTGTCCTACAAGGTGCACAGTCTCTTGGTGCTTTTCAAGGCTCGCAGTCTGTTGGTGCTTTACAAGGTGTACAGCCTATTGGTGCATTACAAGCCGCACAAGTTTTTGGTACAATGTTTTTGGTACAATGCAAGGTATACAGCATATTGGTGCATTACTAAATGCACAGCCTATTGGTGCTCTGCAAGGTGCACATTCGTTTGGTGCATTTCAGGGTGCACAACCTATTGGTGCTTTACAAAATGCTTTGCCTTTTGGCACACTGCAGGATTCACCATTGAATATTAGGTTTAGAAACGCGTTACCTATTGGAGGTAGTATTAACACTGCCCCCATGGACAATGTTTCCTATGCTTATCAAAATATTGGTTCAGTATGGGACAATGCTCATACCCACCAATACTAAGCATTCACACGCGGTTAACGGCCATACTGCTCCAATCTACAGGGAATCTGTTGTTTCACTACAACCTAGCCCTGTTCACACATTGTCATTGTTGCCTTCGTCTAAAGAATGTCTTTCAAAATTAGATAAGAAAGCCGAGGGCTGGTAGGAAGAAGCTAGGAGAAGAGCTTTACCGAGAACGTTCCAGAATTGGTTGATAGCCCTAGACATTTTCCACATTTTGTCATGTTACAACCAAAACCATAAATGTATTTTATTGGGATTTTATGTGATAGATCAACACAAACTGGCACATAATTGTGAAGTGGAAGGATAAATGGTTTTCCAAAATTTTTGCAATAAAATATATCTTAAAAGTGTGGCGTGCATTTGTATTCAGCCCTCTTCACTCTGACATTCCTAACTAAAATCTAGTAGAACCAATAGCCTTCAGAAGTCACCTAATTAGTAAATAGAGTCCACCTGTGTGTAATTTAATCTCTGTATAAATGCAGCTGTTCTGTGAAGCCCTCAGAGGTTTGTTAGAGAACCTTAGGGAACAAACAGTATCATGAAGGCCAAGGAACACACCAAACAGATCAGGGATAACGTTATGGAGAAGTTTTAAGCCGGATTACGTTATAAAAAAAAATTCCAAGCTTTGAACATCTCACAGAGCACTGTTCGATCCATCATCAGAAAATGGAAAGAGTATGTCACAACTGCAAACCTACTAAGACATCGCCGTCCACCTAAACTGACAGGCTGGGCAAGGAGAGTATTAATCGGAGAAGCAGCCAAGAGGCCCATGGTAACTCTGGAGGAGCTTTAGACATACACAGCTCAGGTGTGAGAATCTGTCCACAGGACAACTATTAGTCATGCACTCCACAAATCTGGCCTTTATAGAGGAGTGGCAAGAAGACAGCCATTGTTGAAAGAAAGCCATAAGAAGTCACGTTTTCAGTTTGCAAAAAAGTAATGTGGTGGACACAGCAAACATCTGCTCTGGTCTGGTCAAAACAAAACGCTATGTGTGGCAGAAAACTAACAATGCACATTACCTTGAACACGCCATCCCCACCGTGAAACATGGTGGTGGCAGCATCATGTTGTGGGGATTCTTTTTTCAGCAGGGACAGGGAAGCTGGTCAGAGTTGATGGGAAGAAGGATGTAGCCACATATCCGGCAATCTTAGAAGAAAACCTGAGTCTGCAAAAGACTTGAGACTGGGGCAGAGGTTCACCTTCTAGCAGGACAACGACCCTAAACATACAGCCAGAGCTACAATGTAATGGTTTATATAAAAGCATATTAATGTGTTAAAATTGGCCCAGTCAAAGTCAAGAACTAAATCCAATTCAGAATTTGTGGCAAGACTTGAAAATTGCTGTTCACATATACTCTTCATCCAATCTGACAGAGCTTGAGCTATTTTGCAAAGAAGAATGGGCAAAAATGTCACTATCTAGATGTGCAAAGCTCGTAGAGACCTACTCAAAAAGACTTGCAGCTGTATTTGCAGCGAAAAGTGGTCCTACAAAATATTAACTCAGGGGGCAGAATACAAATGCAGGCCACACTTTTCACATATTTATTTGTAAACGATTTTGAAAATCATTTATCATTTTCCTTCCACTACACAATTAGGTGCCACTTTGTGTTGGTCTATCACATAAAAATCCCAATAAAATACATTTAGGTTTTTGGTTGTAACATGAAAAAATTTTGAACATTTCAAAGGGTATAAATACTTTTTCAAGGCACTGTATGCTTTGGTAATGGATGAGAAATTTCCGGAAAAATGTTCTGGATTGTTTCAACATTTAGAAATTGTGGCAGAAGCTTTAAACCATTTTGGAGGTATCTCATGGTTTATGTAAGCGAATCTACACCAAATCTTTTCTAAAATAAAGACCAAGAGTAGATAGCGGCGCTAAACATATATCAAATGCATATGTAACTTTATAGAACTACTCAATAAAAAATAAAAAATAAAAAATAAAATATGAAAATATAATATCACCAATGGTGTTGAGTGAAATAAATATAACATGTGTATGAAAACAAATTATATAAATAGATCACAAATGATAAGTGCACAAAAAAATGTGTAATGATCAGTATAACACTGATTTCTGCAGAAAAAACAATTAGTGAAAACATAAGTCGCATAAAAAGTCCATGCAGCTTTTCACACGATGTGCAAATAAACAGACGTGAAAAACTCTTCCTTTGATCTTCCACCACACCACAGTGATCCGTGCTTTCACTCCCCCAAAAGAAACGCACTCACCGCATCTATCGCCCGCACTTTCGTGACAGGCTAATACATTTTTGAATTCCACCCAAGAAGGTAAGTGATCAATCCAAAATCCATCTATGTCCGGATCTCTCCATATGTGAAAATAAAAGGATTGCTCCAATAGTGTAAAAACATTTAAATTTTATTCACACCACACTAAAAGTCTCTCCAATAGTCTCACTCACATTTGATTAAGTTCAAGCCAGCATAAGTAAAAGTTACCACAGCACAGCACGCTTCACTTCAAATGAACACACGGATAGAACGTTTGCAGTCACGGCGGACTCGAGGTGTGTACAGGCAGTATCAGATATTGCTCACCCCCTCCTTCCTGCTCGTGCTCCAAACAACGGGTTTATGTACGATGATAGTTTTTGCCTAAAATTATCAGTACACCCCTCATTACACTGGGGAATTAAGGGTGTAGGTTTGTGGCTGAACCTAATGCTTCCTCAGAAGCCATTATTTCAGAATAAGCCACCCAGCTCCCCACATAATTCTTTTCATAAAGGTGTGTGCTTTGCCTTTAATGAAAGGCAATGTAAACTTTTGGTTCCCGGTTTTTCCAGTGAAGGTTGTGTAATAGTTAAGAACCTATGGTCAGTGTTTTACCATCTAGATGTTGTAACATAAAAAAATTGAAATGAAAGGAAATGGGGCAGAATTGCAGGCCCATTTTCATCCCCCCTTTACTCATTTTAGAATCTCACCTAAACCTTAGTTTTTTCTTAGATTTTTTGGTCTCCCTCCCTGTCTTCCTTCTTTCCGGTTCATCAGGTGCATTAAAGCTTTCAGGCGTTCTCACACAGGTAAAGATGGTAGGAAACCTATTTCTATTGAGTTGCTAGGAGAATTAATATCTGCTTTGGAAGTCACCTGTTTCTCCCCTTTTCTGTTTATATCAGTTTTTTCTATTGCATTTTTTGGCACCTTAAGAATTGGAGAATTTTCAGCTTCCAATAAACCTTCAAGTTCCTTTTTACTGGACAGTGATGTGTCAATTTTTGTTAAGGCAGTAAAGCTTTTTATTAGAAGGTCTAAATCCGATCAAGCTGGTAAAGGTCGCTTTATCACCTTATACAGATCTCCTAATATTAACATTTGCCCAGTCGCCAATATTTTAAATGTTCTTGCAATCAGACCTTCCTTTAGTGGCTCTCTTTTTCTTCATTTGGATCTGTCCCCTCTTACCAGATACTAATTTTCTTCTGTCCTCTCCACTTGCCTTAAACATCTTGGCCTTTCAGGCTTTTATTTCTCCTCCCACTCATTTAGGATAGGGGTTGCCACGTTAGATAGCTCCCTGGGTTTTTCCCCTGATAAAATTAAGAGACTGGGTCGATGGGATAGTAACAGATATAAGATTTACATTCGTCCAGATTTAATTATCAATTAATTTTATTTTTCAGGTCCTTCATAAATTACGTTCTGGATTGTCTTTTATATATTGGGCCCAGAAGAGAGCAGCATCTAGGAATTATTCTGAGACTCTTGGTTTAAATGAAAATGCATTTCCAATTTTTTGGCAAGGTATCAGGGCTTAAGATGGAGAAATGTAAAGAATGTTCTAATTGCTTTATCTAGTATATGGGCCGATCCAGATTTGATCATATACCATGCCGGGGAAAATTACCTGGGCAAAGTTAAAACCTGGGACCTTCTTTGCAAAATTCAACAGGGTCTATACTCCTGCAAAGTCTTGTTTCTGCATACCATTTTTGCCTTTTCTGAAATGGTACCTAGACTACTTTGGTCCCCCATGGGGTGAAAATACATAGACGTTTGAATTCAAACAATTCATAATACTTTGATCAAGTCAAATGGTTTTTCATATCGTCACTTTGATTTGGAGGGATTTATCCCAGGTCTGTATAGACCTGATTTAGTACATTAATCCAATATTGGTTTGGAAATATTTACCATGGGTTTACAAAATGTGTTTTTTGGTGGGCCTCAGCCAGTCGCTTCACGCCTGGCCTAGGCTGGTGGGGTTTGTCATCCAGTCTAGTCTGGATGGACAGCGGTATTCGATTTGATTTATTTGCTAATTTGAGGCATATGGAAATTTAAATATGCAGAGATATACGCTATTGTAATTATTAAACATTTCCCTTAAATAAACTCTGTGGCCAGTTTATGACAATTTAAACTTATTGGTGTTGTCAGACTCTGTATTTGTATGGTTATATTGCTACTTTGTGCTATCCCATTTCCGGGTCCCTTGCAATAAGCAGGTACCCCCACGGGAGAATCCAAGGGCTTTTTTGCCCTGTTTTTTTCCTCTCTCTTTCAGGTTGCTATTGGTTTCTCCTTCAGTTTTCTCCCACAGTAACAAGTAGCTAATTGGTGCTTTTTGGTGGGTCTGCATTTGCGCTGTTCTGGAGCCTTTATAAACCAGATTCTTCCCTCGCGCTGCCAGTCACCTGAAGACGAAGCGACCACGCTCCCACCCTCCCTACCTACATTGTTGTTTAGTGGGGTTTGTCATCCAGTCTAGTCTGGATGGACAGCAGTATTTGATTTGATGTATTTGCTGATTTGAGGCGTATGAAAATTCTAATATGCAGAGTGGTTATTGTAATTATTAAATCTGAGTTGCCCTTAAATAAACACTGGTGGTCGGTTTATGATCATTTAAACTTATTGGTGTTGTCACTTATTTGTATGGTTATATTGCTACTTTGTGCTGTCCCATGAATATTTTATACATCGCAGAGATGAACACATGGTGAGAGCACCATTGGAGTGAGCTTGTGGAATTGCGTGGAGACTGAGTACTACCTAATTGGTCGGGTGTAAGGTATCTGTCCAGGGAGCTGGGAGGTCCATGCATCTGAGGCTGCTGAAAGACATCATCTATGCCCAATTTGCGTCACCATCTAGTAAGCACATAACCCTTTTGGTGGTCGGGTACCCCTCGTCACCATTACTGTTTAGTGAAGTCACAGTGGTGTACATTTCCAGCTACGTTCGGATTCCTTCTCTGTCTCCTAAAAATACGCTTATTTTTACCTCTGCTAAAGTGACTGTTCAATTCACAGCTGTTATTGGCAGATGGTATCAATGTATGGACTTTACTGATTTTATTAATATTTTTTCATATTTTTCCATTCATATGTGTATTCCTTTATGGCTATACATTATATATTGCAGTATAGGATTTTAGCTTAGTTTACTTATTTGGCGCAGCTTTATAGTTCTTAGGTATTATTTGTGTGTGTATCCCACTTTAAGCAGCAGCCACCGATTAGATATTAATTTTTATATATTACTATTTGTCTAGCACGGTTTATTTATTTTTATAAATGAATATATACAATAACCAATGAACGATGACTACAATTCCTCTGATAGGAATCCTTATACTACTGTTCCTTGTGGATGGGAGGCTATCTGCAGGTGCACGCTGTGAATCTCAACATGTGCTGATAAGACACAGCAGAGACAAGGGCGTACATCCGCCCATAACCGATAACGTCATTGCAGAACGAACATATCACCCCAGATGATCGTCTGTGCAATGCATAGGGGCCTTTTTACTGGCGGACATACCCCCACTCTGCAAACACCTCTCTCCAATCCCAGGAAGTTTTCCACTACCTAACGGATCTCAACCAGCGTCAGTCTGCCCCAATCAGCTCTAGAGCAGGCTGCGGGAGTGCTAACACCGGGAGACTCTTATGACAATACATATTAAAATATATCTTCATAAAATTTCCACAACAGGTGATAACATTTATTGTTTTTGTTTCAATCTATATTCACATGACAGTTTAGCAGCAGATAGTTTGCTGCATTTAGAGGAGGCTAAACACCAGCTCTGGATCCAACAACACTGTGCTATGGCTGCATACAAACATAGCTGCTCTATTCCATGGGTGCTCAAACTGTGGCCCTCCAGCTGTTGTGGAACTACAAGTCCCAAAATGCCTCTGCTTTTGGGAGTCATGCTTGTAACTGTCAGTGGCTTGCAACGCTTCATGGGATCTTTAGTTCTGCAATAGCTGGAGGGCCACAGGTTGAGCACACATGCTCTATTTGTTAGGATTACAATCAAACAACAGCAGCGCTGGCCATTGATTTGAACAGAGTAAAATTCTGAAAGTGGCGGCTGACAGCTGCAGCTATTTGAACATAGTGTTTGCAGGCAGCATTTACAACCACTAACAAGACTCCCCTCCCCAGGATGCCCTGGCTAACTTGCTATGTCATTTTAGCCTTATGTTTGTTTGTGTCCCCACAGCATTTTCCCTTCCAAAACAATGCTTGTATTGACATGTAGTGTACTCTTCCTCGCTGTGAGTCATAGCCCTCTCTTTTTCTAGTAATGTATTTTTACTGTCTGTGCTGCACAAACGACTTTGGACCCCCCTTACTTCCTTTCATAACCTTTTATGTAGCAGCCAGGGAGAATTGGGGAGAAGTACTATAAAGTGTCACTTGAGTGACAGCCCTGCTGGGACTACTGAATCGTATCCAAGATGGCAGCACCCGGTGGCTGACTCAAGGCTTTTGGATGTCTACACAAGGAAGGCTTTTACAGGTAAATCACATGCATAAAATACATTGTACTTTAAATGTATATATAATCCAATGGGAAGGCTGTTGTTGAAATTCGTGGTCTATGGAAAGGTTCCATTTGAAAATGTATAATAGAATGCAACTGGTGAGTTTTATTTGCCACCCATGTCCTTGTTAGGAAGCTTTTACTTAATTTCCTACCTTGGTGACCACATAGGCCCCTTTCAGATGACCGTTCCAATCAGGTCTGCCTGTCAGCTTTTCAGGGGGCTTGATTGGACAGTCCATTCATCCCCTATAGACTGGAGGGTATAAACGGACTTGTGTCCATTTACACCCACCCACCACCGATCTGTTCTGATCCACTGAAAACAAACAGAAGGGGATTTGTCCCTTTACGACTGGCCACCCATAGAGCAGAGTGGGCTCTGTACACTGGCTGCACTGATCAGCAGGGGATCTTTGGATTAGGGCACAGGATACCCAAAAATACTATAAATATGCAGAACCTGTATTACCACTCACAGTCAACACAGAAAAGGAACCTTGACTGGCATTATTCAGACGGTAGAGCAACTTCAATCAACACACTTACCAGAACTTCCTTCAATGTCCACTGCCAATCACTTCTACCCAGCTCTCAGTAGACAAAGTTTCACCCCTGGTGCTCCAATCAAGGCAATCACCTAATTTCCCCTTTCCTGTATATACCCTCCAGCAAGACAACAGAAAGCTTCAGGCTTCAGGCTTGGGCCTTTCTCTAGCACAGAACATCCCCCTTAGTCAGTAAGCCTGGGAGGATGGGGAAACATAGCAGTTTCCAGGCAGTTTTGAAGGCAAGAGAGCTTTCCAAGGTCACTCCAAATGTTTATACCACTGGCAATAAACCTCTTAGTGGTTTGCCATGGAGACATAAATATTCAGATTATTATATCTTCCCACACTATTGTCAGGGACATTCCCCAGCAGCAGGCAAATCAAATAATAACACTGAACTCGGGGAGAATATGGGGACAGCAGAACTATCAATCTGTGAACAGCACTAAATTTAGGCTAGGGACTCCACTACAAGGGGAACAATAACATACCTTTAGCCAGGTGCATCAGTCTCAACCATGTTAGTGCTTGCAATTCATTTATTTGCAAAAGACATGCAACTGTGTCAGATTGACTTTATTCTAATTTCTGCACAGTTAATATTCACATTAAATAAATGCAAATATATGACAATGATTAAGCAACTGGTAGTCCAACATATTCTCATGGAAGATATTGTTTAAACACAAACTTATGTCTCATGACTTGAGAAAATTCTGTGCTTGGACTGGAGCGTGTTGAGTGACAAAAGGCATTCACTTTAGAGTATATGCTTTATTGCATGTTATAACTACTGATTTTGATAAATATATCACATCTGTAAAATAACACATATTTTGTAATGTTTACACTCTAAATGCTGTATGACATTTGAAATACTGTAATCATTTTGATGCCTGAGAGTTGTATATTCACTAGAGGTTTGCTTTTCATTTGGAATGGGACTAAGTCAGTCTACAGTCATCCATCTTAGAAGAATGTTCATTATTATGAGGCACCCAAGACTGAAACAAGTTGTTTGCCATCATTTAGAGCAGTTATACATAACTCAGAGCTCAACCCGAAAATATAATCAGTCACTAACATTCATACTGGCCAAACCAACTAAAGATAAGCTTGTGTTTTGTTTATTTAGTAGTCCATAAATTCAGAAATTTTGCAAATAAGCTTACAGGAACTTGGTGATGCTTATCATGTTTACCATTTTCTGTTGTTTCTTCATTTGCAAATGCCTGAAAGTGATTGTAAATGTAAATTAATTAAAATAATGAACATGTTATACTTACTTGGTTTGTGCAATAGTATTGCACAGAACGGCCCCCAAACCTCCTCTTCTGGGGTCCCCCGATGGTGTTCTAGGCTCCTCCGCTTCTCCAAATGCCCCCATAGCAAGCTACTTGCTATGGAGGCACTACTGTGGGCTTGATCCCAGGCCGGGCTGTATGCATCCATTGAAACATGCAGCACAGCCTTGCTCCCCGCTCCCTCCTTACTGGATTTGACTGACAGCAGCAGGAGCCAATGGCTCCCACTGGTCTCAGCCAAGTCCATGAATACAGGAAGAGAGAACAGAGTGGCACTGTTGGCTGGGACAGCATTGGATCTAGAGTGGTGTCAGGTAAGTGTTTAGGGATTGGGGGAATTACAAACACTGGAAGGTTTTTTACCTTAATACATAGATTTCATTAAGGTTACAAATGTTCTTCTGGGGGCATGGTTGGGACATGGCCAAGATTAGAGACGTGTGAGCTGAGCTCCCGGCCTTCTCCTATTTACCCCAACCTACCTAGCTCCATTTCTTACATAATGCTCCCATCCAAGAAGCAAACAGCTAAGTGGAACAGGAAGATCACAAAATTGCCCATCTCTGGGTGAGATCCGGTGGTTTTTCCAGCTCTCCCAGTCAGACTCCCCGGAATTCAATATGGCGGACACATGTGCCTCGCACTCTACGGGCCTCGACCCTCTTGCTTTCCCTGCCTCCCCTACAGGGTCCTTGAGCCTGGAGATCTACCCCAACACCCGCCAGCTCTTTCGACAGAACCTCGGAACTCACCGCACCTACCCCTGACTTACAGAGCAGACGCGGAGCGGAAATCTATCCTCCAGGCTCTGCCTATGAAAGCCAACATCGAGGCCCTGGTGGGGCGCGTGGAAGCTGCTCACAGGAAGGAAATCTGCGCCGTCAAACAAGAGGTTCAGACCCTAGTCACCAGACTAATGGCGGGGGAGGCTTCTATGTCCACAATAGACCGGAGAGTGGCAGCTCTAGAGGCACTTCATAGCTCCAACACAACAGCAACAGTGGGCCTGCAGTTGCACATAGAGGAGATGGAGGACCGGAGCCGCAGGAACAATTTGTGGCTCTGAGGTCTGCCAGAGGCTACGGGTCCAGCAGACCTAGCGGCCACGGTTACAGATATATTTAAGAGAGTGGCGTGCGAGCAACTACTGAACTGGGTGGAATTCGACCGGATTCACAGGGCCTTGGGCCCCCAGTTGAACGACCCCTCCAGACCCTGAGATGTGATATGCCGGCTACATCACTACATTTATAAGGACATAATAGCCCTTAAAGCAGTGGGAAGCAGGGGACCTGGAACTTGATGGTGTAGCGGTCAAGTTCCTGCTAGACCTCCCCAGGGCAACACTGCAGCGCTGGGCCCTCCTGAAGCCGCTCCTGGACCTAGCCAGGAGCCTGGATGTCACATACCACTGAAGCTTTTCCCTATCAATCACCTTCCGAAAAAAACAGTGCTCCTTCACCCTTCGCTCGCCAGAATCCTTACTAGCCCTCTTCACCATTTATTTATCCACTACATGGAACCCTCTGTGCCTAGTTTTGCCCCCTATATTCAACGTTTAACTTTTGGCTCTTGAATTAACTTTTAACTTTTGAATTTTTCTTTTGTTTATTTGGTGTGCGGCCAGTGCTCCCACAGCACACGGCTGCCTCCCCCGCGACTCCAAAGCTGCACGACCTGGTCCCACCTCATCATTAAGTGATAGTCTCTGCTGCTCACACCATACCCGTGGAACGTGACACCATACCAGTTACTGGCCTGTAATGGGCTTAGAGGCCTTGACCCCCGATGCACTACGATCTCTGAGATGCATCACCCCTCTTACACCTGCCAATATCACAGAAGACTCTTATACCTCAATGTTCTAACCGGTACTACCCCAGCATTTTGCCTGGACATGTGCAGCCTTAATTTTCTTGTATGTGCTCAAACACTGACACTACACCCTAAGGTGCCACCTACACAAGACTATGCAATGGGACATCCTGTTATTTTGGTGCATATTGAGTGGGTTTATTGATTTACCGATGAGATGGCAGTGGAGGGGGTGCCCTAGCATCCCTTACGGGGTCACCTCTCAAGAGGGGGGATAGTGAGGTGGGCTTGCATACGAGATGACACAGGGGCCGTGGGTGGCAGATGGGGACGATGGGCGTGTGGTCCGCTCGGCTGGGGCCTTACTCCCTCCGGATCCTTGGCAGGATCCGTGGGGGCTGGTGGAGACGAGGGTCCATCGGTGAGGAGACAGCTCGGTCGTGACTGCCTCCCAGCATCTCTTTTTGGGATGTGTGTTCAAGACTCTGTAGAAAACAACAGAAAAGGAGGGGAGAGGGAGGCCCACCTAAGTGTAGTATTAGTAACACATCTTATTGCACAAGATACATTGAACTTACATTATATAGGCAGAACAGACGCATTGTGTTAAGAAATCATCATCCTCTAAGGCTGTCACAGTCCAGTGTTTCTCCACGGGTCCAGATGGCTGTGGAGGAGAGCTGCGACACAGGAAGTGACAGGAAGTCTGGGCTGCTCTGCATGGATCACACAGGAGGAAGTGATGTCATCCAGATCATGGAGAGGACAGGAGGATGGCTGGCTACGCGTCAGAGCCAATAGAAGGAGCTGTGATCTCCGAATTTTGTGTTTTGTGCAATAAACTGTGTTACTAATCCTACACTTAGGTGTGCCTCCCTCTCCCCTCCTTTTCTATCCCTATTGGGTGATAATTCAAAGATGTATGGGTACCGTCAGATCTTGGCACATACACCTGTACTCACAAGTAATAGATCTCCAAGAACATCAGGGGTGTCCTCGATGTACACCATCATGCGCACTACAAGAGGCTGATTTACTAAGGTAGATGAGTATCTTCACTCAGTTCATTAAAGTGTTGCTAAACCCACAACAGTAAAATCAGTCTGTATATGCAGTAAAGCATGCTTGAACACTTATAGAAATCATAAGGCTGCTCTAACTGATGAGAAGAGGTATTAGTTTATATTTACTAAAACTATTGCATTTCCATGTTTTGTGTACTGTGGGAGACCAGATATAATGAATGCAGGGTCCTGGGATTAGTAACGCTTTAAGTGAAAATTTACTTTAATAATCCAATCACATGAAAGGCAAATGCCTGGTTATTATTTAATCTGTTTATGGTTGTTTTTTCAATTGAATACAGCTACCATTTATTGAGTAACAATTCTCAACTCATTTAGTAAATCAACACCATAGGATATGCATTTAAATGTTTAAATGCATACCTAATTTAAAAAAAAACATTTCTGTTAGACATCTTACTGCCATCCAATGTTTATGGGCATTTTAAACATTTTTAATGTAAAAGTAGCTATACAAAGGGGGTCCAAATTGGTCCCCCAAAATGGTCCATTTTCCAAATTCAGCTCATTGTTTTAGAGGGCACACAGAGCATTCCTTTTGTATAATGGGAATAGAAATTAGTTTGTTAATTTTTAAAGAAACAATACATTTTTTCATATTTGAAAATTTTAAGTAAAACCATATACAATACAGGACAATAAATAAGATTCAGTTTTTTTTTTTTTTTTTTAAATCAGGGTATTTGCATTGATAAAACACCCTAGCTGAAAAGTTCATTTTAATTCCTAACTCTAATGCAAAATAAGTAGATCTGTGTATGGAAGCATACAATCAGGGTCAGTACAAATAAATAACGGTAACTGCATTAAAGATGTAAGTGCTAATTTATGCTACTGAGATAATTTTTTCTCTCCTGCATTAGAGGAAAATAGACATACTGCTCTTTGTAGTGTCTGTGAGCAGTTCAGAAACCTGACACAGTCGCTCCAGTTTATGGGAAAATTGACATAATTTTGCACACAAAAAAAAAAAAAATAGAGGCGAAATCATTTGTAAACTGGATTTTGCATAATGGGATTAATTTGGTTGACTGTCACATCTACTCTGCTGCCGCATGCAAAGCATCATTCTTATCTTATTCAGAGAAATAAAAGATATTTCTTTTTTATTTGACTGTTCACTCATTTGAATATGTGCAATATATTTCAAGCAGATGACAGGTAAAGTTTGAGTACAGTAATACAGATATAACAGGCTAATGACCCTCTTTCTCCGATGACTGAGTATGTGACTGTGGGCTTGGAACCTCTGTAGCTGGGGCTGAATCAGCCCAGTTTTTATTTGCATTGTCTGCTACAAAGACACTCACATTTAATTGAAAGAAATAAATTTGCATATCTGCAAAACATTTGCACAAAAAGTATTTGTTGATTTGCAGTGTATATCATCATTATCCCATCAGTCTCTGCAATATTTGTAGGAAATAAATATCTAGAGAGCTAAATACACAGTTAAGCGAGTTAAAAACAAACCGTACATACAAAATAAAATCTAATAAGTGTGATCTAATTATGCAATAAAGTGAAATAACAGTGAATTATTAAGTTATTTAAACCTAAATAATATATATGTAAAAATGTACTAGTACAGGAGCCATTACTTTGATTTTTTTTTCAAACATTATTTTCAAAGCAACCTATAATTTATTTATGAAACAACAATATATCCTGCTGAGATTTACTATAAAAATGTAATAATTTGAAGTAAAATTACAAAATAGAGAAACTATTACAAATGTTGTTTTGAGGAGCATTTAAGGATTAAAAGAGAACAAGAAAAATATATAACTGAGGACAATATTGATTTATAAATTACTAAACACATAAAGCCTGTTTGATTAATGGTTCTAGTTGTGTTTCTGCGACACAATTTTTTTTCTGTTATTTAATAAATAGTCTATAGTTGCTAGTTGACCGTTGCCTAATTGGTCAATATCAGGTGGTCAGAGTATTGGTCAAAAATCTTTGGGCAAATCAAAGTAGGCACTTTAGGTTTGGATTTTCTGTATGAATTCAACTCATACAGAATAATGGAAAGACAAGGGGTAATTGGGTCAGAACAACGCAGGTGCTGAATCTGCGTATAGTGAGCCGGTAACCCACAGGAAAAAAAGGGGTTGGACTATCTCGGTACTGGTGAATAATATAAACAGGGACTGATAAACAGGTATTAGAAAAACATATACATTTTAATAGAAAAAAGCAATTTACATAATAAACACTGAAAAGCGTTCAGTTACATAAAAACAAGCAAGCACGATGATCCCTCCTTTATGGCCATCAAACTTAACCAAATAATGCAGGCCTGGGCCCGTAAGTTTGACGTCTGTTTGAGCATAGGGAGGAGATGTCTCGACCGGTTTCGCAGCGTAAGCTGCTTCTTCAGGAGATAGCTCTAAAATAGATATAGTTGTTACATATGTAGAATATAAACAGCATTGATACAGGGAAATTACAACATGAAAAAATAGGATGTGTCAGCTTACCAGTGCATATGGAGAGGAGTGTCCATCAGGCCCGATAGTGCCTTACCCGGCAGATATGGGGGCGTGACTACATGGACTGAGACAATGACAATAGAGGGGAATGTATAAACGTAAGTATATTGATATTAATTGGTAAATTAGCATCACCGCCAGTGATGGGTCTATGGGATAAGTGTGCATAGAGTTTAGAGTTCCCCAGGGTGAAGATGGGGAGGGAGGAAGAGAGGGAACCATGGGGAAGGGGGTGAGGCAAGGAAGGAAAGGGGGACAGAAGAGGGGGGGGGGGAAGGAGGGGGAAAGGGGGGGGGGTTTGGAAAGGGGAGGAAGGGTAGATGGGTAGTGTATGGGGGGAGGGAAGACAGAAAGGAGGAGAGGAGTGATGGGAGGGGAGGGGAGGGAGGGGGGAGAAAAAAGGGGGAAAGGAGGGGGAGAAGGGGGGGGGGGAGGGAAAGGAGGGGGGAAAAAGGGGAAAGGGATGGGAGGAAAAGAGAAAGACAAGGAAAAGAGGGGGGGGAGGGGAAGGAAAGGGTGGGGGGTGGGATAATAGTGAGGAATCAGGGAGCCCGTGATGGAAGGGGAGGGGGAGGGAAAAAAGGGGGGGAGGAAAGGAAAGGAAAGGGAGGGGGGGGGGAACGGGGGGGGGGAGGGGAAGGAGAGGAGGAAGGTTGTGATGGGGGGGGGGGGGGGGGGGGGGGGGAAAGGGGGGGGGAAACTGTGCAATAATGCCCAAATATAATAATATTTAGATCACACTCACACGAACTATGTCAAAGTCAGACCAGGATGCAGGAGCGTGGGGGGTCAGCTGGTTAGGGTTGTATTGGATGGACAATTATGGCGTTTATGATCTAAACACCAAGACCATTCAAGGGGTACAGTGTCCAGCGTTTTAGAGTCTAGACGGAGAGAAGATAATGATCCCAATTAGATGAGGGTGAGAACCCAGAACAAGGATGAATAATCATAAGGATTCGTATTGAGAGTACATACCCAGTAGCTGAAGTTCCCACACAAACGCTCCGCATTCAAGGAATTCCATGTGCCTACTGACGGTGAAAAGACACCGTCATATAGGCGCCCCAATTAGTGACGTCAACGCCCGCCACAGGTGTGGCGCGCGCCGGCGTCATCAATCAGCCCCACTACGTATCCATCCAGCAGGGACAGAGCTCCAGTCGGGCCGCGCTGTGTGAATCCCCCACCGCCATGATGGCTAGAGGCTGCGTGGCCCGGCGTGATGACGTAATACTAATCGCGCCGGGCTCGCGCATGCGCACTAGCTCACAGGGTGCGCATGCGTCGGGGGGTGCGGGAGGGATGTAACCAGGGCAACTTAAACATATACGATGCCCATGGGACTGTCTGAGCCAGGTTTACAAGCATCCGTAGGATGCTGCTTGCTAGTGAGGCAGTATCACACGCAGTAATGGTACATCACATAAGCGCGTGTCCGGTGGGTCCCTAGTAGGTGAATACGCTCCAGAAGAGGCCCAATAAAAAATAGGGCCATTAGGTAAGAGGGTTGGTAATCCCTCCAAGAAGGGCACATACCTGCCGGGAAAGCCCTAATTAAAGGGAACCGGGCTCTGATGGCTGATCTCCTAATTAATGCATCAGCGAGGTGACACAGCCTGTACAGCAATGGTTATCATACATATAACATGAGGTTAAAAACATGCACAAACAGGCAATGTAAAACAAGGCAAGGCAAAACAAAAATATCATATTAAACAGTATTAATGGACTCCTATATAAGAGTCCAAAAGAGCCCTTTATAGATCATAATCGGCAACCTGAGATCACTGTGTCACAGAGGTAAAGGGAATGGTTAGAATGCCAGACGGCATTGCTATTATCATCTTAATCAAGATGTGGGGCGAGGCTGAATGTAGCCTAATTTTTACAGGAAGGGCTTATACGATATCGTCTCGTTCAAGCCTGGGGGTTGGGTAGCATTAAGTTTTTCAATCCAAAGGGTTTCCCTTTGTAGAATGAGGCGGTCCCAATCACCCCCTCTAGGATCTGGGGGTATCACCTCCAATACCCGGAAGTCTACCACTGACGTGTCATAGCGGTGGTAAAAGCCGATATGCCGTCCAATTGTGGTCAGTTTCCCACTTCCGGAATAGTAAAGGTGATCCCCGATCCTCTGCCTAAATTCTCTGATGGTTTTCCCCACGTAGAACGCTTTGCACTTACACTTCATGAGGTAAATCACCCCTCTGGTGCCACAATCCGCATGGCAACGAGGAATAAAGATCTCCCCATTAGGTAGCGCAAAGCGCTTTACTTCACTGACCCAAGGACAACGAGGGCATTGACCACATTTAAAGGTCCCATAAGGTTTACTTTTGGGAGTTTTAGCAGACACATAGTGACTATTAGTTAGACAGTCACGCAGGGAACGGGCTCTCCGGAAGACCAAATCAGGTTTGGAGCGTACATGTTTATTTAAAGTGTGATGGTCTGTCAAAAGGTGCCAGTTTTTGGTTAATATATCCCTCAAAAGATGATGGTGAGCGGAGTAACGGGTAATAAATCTGACTGGTTCCATAGTTGGTACTGGTTTAGGTCGTTTGATTAGGAGAGAGCTTTTGGGCCTTTGGTAGGCCTTGTTGAAGGCCTTTCTAAGGTTCGAGGAGGAATATCCTCTCGCTAGTAACCGTTCGCGTAATGCGTCTGTCTGTATCTTAAAATCTTCCTCACGTGCACAGTTCCTGCGTAAGCGCAGGTATTGTGCAAATGGTATACTTCGCACCAGTGATTGGGGGTGGGCGCTGGTGGCAAATAATAAGGTATTGCCCGCAGTAGGTTTCCGGTAGAGGTTGGTCCCTAGATAGCCATCTGGTTGTTTGATGATGGACAGATCCAAAAATGGGATCTGACCATCATCAACATTAAAGGTAAATGATAAGTTGAAAGTATTGTGTCCAAGTAAATCAATAAATTCTATAAGTTTCTCCTTGGTGCCTGTCCAGACAAGGAATAGGTCATCAAAATATCGATACCATAACAACACTTCTAATAGGTATTCCGCATATCTCTCATCTGATTGTACCGATCGTTCCCAACCTCCTAAATAAAGGTTGGCGTATGCCGGGGCACACGAAGTCCCCATCGCGACTCCTTGAGTCTGCAAGAATAATTGTTCATCAAAAGTGAAGTAATTTTTTGTTAGGATAAATTTCAAAAGAGTCAATATGAATTCATTAAGGGGCCAGGTTTTAGTGTCCTGTTCAAAAAGGAAGGATCCAGCCGTCAAGACCCCCTGCTCGTGGGGAATGCTCGAATACAGCGCTTCGACGTCAATCGCCACGAGCAGGGAGTCCGGAGGGATCTGGATCCCCTCAATCTGTTGTAGTAAATCGGTAGTGTCCTGGATATAAGAAGGGAGGCTGCGAACGTGGGGCATCAAAAACGCATCCACGAATTTGCTCGCATTGTCTGTGAGGGAGCCAATTCCTGACACAATGGGTCTCCCCGGGGGTGTACGAACGTTTTTGTGGGTTTTGGGGAGCGAATAGAAAGTTGGGGTACGAGGAAACTTAGGGACCAGGAACTCATAAGTGTCCTTGTCGATGAGGCCCAGGTGGAAGGCCTCACCGCAAAGGGCAGTGAGTTCCTGGGTAAATGAGGAGGCCAGGGATTCCGTGATCGGGCAATACCAACTACGATTGCCAAGAATTTTTTGGCACATCGTATGGTATTGGGGATGCGTCATAATCACAATGTTGCCCCCCTTGTCTGACTGTTTGATGACGATATCTGAGCGGCACTGTAAGTTCTTGAGGGCCTGCAACTGTCCTGGATCTAAATTGGGAGATATTTTGTGCCATTCTTGTAATTTGAGGTCTCTTATAGTGGCCTGTACAAAGGACCAGATTGTGGGACAAGTCATTAAGTCTGGAAAGCGACGTGAACGTAACCGAAAGGTTTGACCCTTGGTTTTAGGTTTGCATAAAGAAGTGTGAGGTGTGGCTGTGTGTGCCAGGATTTGTGTAGATTGAGGGTCCTCAACAGCGCCTTCATCATAAAGGAGCATTAAGTCCCTTAGTGCCCGAAACTCTTGTATCGTGAAGTGTTTGGTACGTTCTGCTAATTCCCGTTCCAAGTTAGTATTGGTGCGGTCTTTATCGAACATGAACTTGAAGGTGAGATTGCGTGCAAAAAGATATAAATCTTTTATAGTCTCATTGACTTTTAGATTATCATAGGTGCAGAAGCCTAAGCCCAACTGGAGGACTGAGGTTTCTTCTTCAGTGAGATGAATTGGTGTAAGGTTAATGATATTTAACTCTGAGTGGTCGGAAGGGCATTGGGAAGTGGAAGTGTGTTGGGTGCTATCTGTGTGGACTTGATCACAAATGTGTCGAGATTTCCTTGTTGTTGTTTTTTCAGGTCTAAAAAAATTAGATCTTCATTTACTTTGGTGTATTTATTAGTCATGATGCTTGAATTTAGAATTTTTGGAATGGTATTATGGAGGGTAGTATGACCTATTGCTCCCTCGAGTGGAAGTTCAGTGGTAGTAGGGACTGTGGGGTTAGTAACTATCTTAGTACTTTTGGGTACTTTTTTGTTCTTTTTGGGGTTTGTAGGAGGAGTACCTCCCCCAAACCTTAAACGTTTACGAGTGGAATTTCTTCCAGGTGTAGGTTGTGTACTGTTGGGAACAGAGACTGTAGAAGAAAGCGAGGAGTCAGATTCACCCTCCGTGTTGGTAGGTCTCGGAAAGTTGCCTCTGGTTTGTCCCTTTCTGCTAGTATCTCTCACCGACCAGCGATAAGCATAGCCCTCTGAGAACGCGATTTGGTCTTTGCCAAATTTATTCTGTTTTTTGGTTATTATCTCTCTGTTCATAATTTCCAAACGGTCTCTCAGTTCCTTCCACTTGATGTGGAATAATGGACTGTCAACCAAATGTAGGTAAGTGGTGTTAAGACGTTCAATCTCTGAATCCAATACGTTCATGTCATCAGAGTATTGAGTAATCAATATTCTCATTAGGTCTATGCTGCAGCCGGTAAGGGTGTTTTCCCACGTTTTTTTGAACTCCGCCGAAGGGTCTTTGATAGTGGGGAAAATTTGTCCCCGCAATCCGAGGGGGCAAATTCTCTCCACGACATACATTTTAAAATATTCGATATGCCAATGTAAATGTGACTTACGTTTCAAGAATCCAAACATCTTAGTAAAGAAAAATTTTAGATCATCCTCAATTTTATGATCACTGAGACAGGAAGTTTTAAGGTTAGACATAAAGCCTACCCAATTGTCGCCTAAGACATCCATAGTCAATCTCTGGTTACCTCAAATGACAGTGACTCTGTATTGCCTGCTATGACAAAAAAAGACAACATATACAAATAATAATAAAATCAATGATAATACATAATCAATAAGGATTGTTATAAAAGACACTCACTAAAGGGGGAGGGTAGCTGAGCTGTTGCTGAGCAGTCAAAGTACCCTAAAAGGGAGAAACGGGTGTGTTATCCACCCTACGAATATGTCAAAGGTGTGAGTATAGTCTAATGTTGTAGGAATACGTTTAATTTAAACAAGTACCATCATCCATTATGTTTGGAAAGACAAGGGGTAATTGGGTCAGAACAACGCAGGTGCTGAATCTGCGTATAGTGAGCCGGTAACCCACAGGAAAAAAAGGGGTTGGACTATCTCGGTACTGGTGAATAATATAAACAGGGACTGATAAACAGGTATTAGAAAAACATATAAATTTTAATAGAAAAAAGCAATTTACATAATAAACACTGAAAAGCGTTCAGTTACATAAAAACAAGCAAGCACGATGATCCCTCCTTTATGGCCATCAAACTTAACCAAATAATGCAGGCCTGGGCCCGTAAGTTTGACGTCTGTTTGAGCATAGGGAGGAGATGTCTCGACCGGTTTCGCAGCGTAAGCTGCTTCTTCAGGAGATAGCTCTAAAATAGATATAGTTGTTACATATGTAGAATATAAACAGCATTGATACAGGGAAATTACAACATGAAAAAATAGGATGTGTCAGCTTACCAGTGCATATGGAGAGGAGTGTCCATCAGGCCCGATAGTGCCTTACCCGGCAGATATGGGGGCGTGACTACATGGACTGAGACAATGACAATAGAGGGGGAATGTATAAACGTAAGTATATTGATATTAATTGGTAAATTAGCATCACCGCCAGTGATGGGTCTATGGGATAAGTGTGCATAGAGTTTAGAGTTCCCCAGGGTGAAGATGGGGAGGGAGGAAGAGAGGGAACCATGGGGAAGGGGGTGAGGCAAGGAAGGAAAGGGGGACAGAAGAGGGGGGGGGAGGAGGGGGAAAGGGGGGGGGGGTTTTGGAAAGGGGAGGAAGGGTAGATGGGTAGTGTATGGGGGGAGGGAAGACAGAAAGGAGGAGAGGAGTGATGGGAGGGGAGGGGAGGGAGGGGGAGAAAAAAAGGGGGAAAGGAGGGGGAGAAGGGGGGGGGGAGGGAAAGGAGGGGGGAAAAAGGGGAAAGGGATGGGAGGAAAAGAGAAAGACCCCCTTTCCTTCCTTGCCTCACCCCCTTCCCCATGGTTCCCTCTCTTCCTCCCTCCCCATCTTCACCCTGGGGAACTCTAAACTCTATGCACACTTATCCCATAGACCCATCACTGGCGGTGATGCTAATTTACCAATTAATATCAATATACTTACGTTTATACATTCCCCCTCTATTGTCATTGTCTCAGTCCATGTAGTCACGCCCCCATATCTGCCGGGTAAGGCACTATCGGGCCTGATGGACACTCCTCTCCATATGCACTGGTAAGCTGACACATCCTATTTTTTCATGTTGTAATTTCCCTGTATCAATGCTGTTTATATTCTACATATGTAACAACTATATCTATTTTAGAGCTATCTCCTGAAGAAGCAGCTTACGCTGCGAAACCGGTCGAGACATCTCCTCCCTATGCTCAAACAGACGTCAAACTTACGGGCCCAGGCCTGCATTATTTGGTTAAGTTTGATGGCCATAAAGGAGGGATCATCGTGCTTGCTTGTTTTTATGTAACTGAACGCTTTTCAGTGTTTATTATGTAAATTGCTTTTTTCTATTAAAATTTATATGTTTTTCTAATACCTGTTTATCAGTCCCTGTTTATATTATTCACCAGTACCGAGATAGTCCAACCCCTTTTTTTCCTGTGGGTTACCGGCTCACTATACGCAGATTCAGCACCTGCGTTGTTCTGACCCAATTACCCCTTGTCTTTCCAAACATAATGGATGATGGTACTTGTTTAAATTAAACGTATTCCTACAACATTAGACTATACTCACACCTTTGTCATACAGAATAATACTATTTTTTGCCAGGGGCCTGTCTACCACCGTTTGCTGATTTTGAGGGTGCAATATTTGAAGCTGCCATCTTTATTTTACAAAGTTATTGACCCAAGCCAGCAGCCAGTGAAAGGAGTGTATACATACTATGCATATATATGCACAGTCACTTCTGCAAGCAGCTATAGGGTCGTTGGTTCGAATCCCATGACCATGCCACTACCTGCCTGGAGTTTGCATGTTCTCCCTGTGCCTGTGTGGATTTCCTTTGAGTACTCCGGTTTCCTCCCACTTCCAAAGACATTCTGGTAGGTTAATTGGATCCTGTCTAAATTGGCCCTAGGGTGTGTGTGTATGAATTGGAGTTAACAACCTTAGATTGTAGGTTCCTTGAAGGCAGGAACTGATGTGAATGTACAGTATATATCTAAAAAAAAATGGGTAAATTGACAGCGCTATATAAATACCTGTAATAAATAAATAAATATACTTGTTCTGAGTGGAAAGAAGTAGCCCTGTGTAACTACATCACTAATTCTATAAGGGAGAGCTTATGGTGTATTGTGGCAGCAGTGGAGAACAATAAAGCCTCGTTCACACTAGCTTATCACATCAGTGCCCCATGCAGGGACATATTTTGCTGGCACGGGGGTGCACAGATGTTGCATGCATCCCCATACTGGTAGTCCCACATCTGTCAATTGGGATGAAGCAGCTGCACGGACACAGACACTACTCCCAATGTGATGTCCATGCAGGTGCACAGCCCCAAATGCACCCTGCCCTGCACCAGCACAGATGTCATATTGGGAGCAGCAGCTGTGTCTGTTCAGCTTCTATGTCCCAATAGACAATAACGGGACTGCCAGCATGGGAATACATGCAACACCTGTGTACCCACGTGCCAGTAAAACATTGCCCTACATGGGGCAAAGATGTAATCTCCTCATGTGAATGAGGTCTAAAGGTAAGATCCAATAAAAAAGGATAAAGATGACATATCCTGAGCTTGCACTTTCAAAAACATATCACTATCATATTGGCCACAAAGCCAAGTCCTCCCTCACCTGTTGACCTGGAAAACCCTTTTTGTTATTTGTTGGCAATGCAGAACAGGTATTTTCACATTCACTGGAGAAGAAAGTGTCTGAAAAATATGTTTTTTTTTTTTAAAGTATATCAACCTTAAAGTATATCAACCTTGAAGTAATCCTCTCACAAACTTGGACAATTTAACATGAACATTTGCAAATATAAGCAGAGGTTATATTGAGTGAAAGTTGCATGCCAAAAAAGATTTGTAAATTATAGACATATTGAAAGTTAGATTGATATAAACATCTAACGTTTTTCTTTAGGCTTGTACCCAGCCGGACCCTCCAAGCCATTAAACTGGCTCTTTGCGTATGCAACTGTTTGCTTTATACTACAGTATCTTCAAAACTGAAAAATATCTATCAAATGGCCCTTTAATGCAATGAACAACCTCACTGACCTCACTAATCTGAGGAGTGTCTGGTAGAAGACTTAGCTTGACTTTTACAGTAAAAATCAAGATTTTTTTATATATATATTTCAAATCCTTAATGTAAACACCTATTGGTCCTTGTAATCTGCAGATTTCACTGAAGAAAACCTCTGCCCATAAATTTTTTTAATTTCCCTGGTTGATTAAACTTTTGAAAATGCTCAAAAAGGGAAGAGTGGGTTCTCACCAGATAACTATGGAATGTACTTTTTCACAACCCAGATGTCTAGCTGCAGCTGTAGTTAGGTTTGAAATGTACTTGTAAGAGCTTTTAAAGGCTGAAACTATGGCATACCTGTGGACCCTAAGACCTGTGTTGCTGAAACAGGTGAGTGCTGAATTAGATTGTAAATCAGACAGTAGTTCGTTCTCAGATAAGCAGGGTTCATTATATGTTAGGATTTTGTTTTAACTATTTGTGGCTAAGATTGGTGGTTGTAAACCTTTACATATACGGAGTGAAGGGACTGGCCTCAGGTGATACATAGAGATGAAACAAATCCCCCTACATAAGTAGTATGTGTTTTTCTGCAGTCATCTCTCCTTTACAGCCTTCTAAAACACACAGATCAAAGGAATTTTCTCAGCTTCTGCAGGCAGAGGGTAGGGTTCTTATGTTACACACTGCACAGACTGGAGAGGAGAGATCAGTTCTACCTGGGACCTGGGTGGAGGGAAAGGACACACCCCCTCTGCACAGAATAATATTGAAACCTGCACAGCAGAGACTGTCAATCACATGCTGGAGGGAGCAGAGCTGTCATCCGGAATTTTGTGGTGTCGAGCTAACCTGTCAGAAGTAAGCCATGCAAATAGTATAGAAAGTAGAGATTAGAGAAGAACCACACTAGGTGCTTTGGGTTGAGACTAGAACACACTGTAGAGGGGTATCACTGTAGAGGGGTATTTTAATTTTTAATTTCAGAGATTTACAACCACTTTAACTTTGCTTTTGGGGCTGAGATGTTAGCTACTCACAATAAATTCTATTGAGATCAGGGCTAGATTTACACTTTCTGCTACCCTAAGTGACCTGTCTTCTGTTGTCTACCTAAAACAATTGAGTCTTATGCCATCTGGGCTGGATAGTATGATGGCTAACTATACAATACACACTATGCCAGGAGGAAGAGAGGCCAAAAGAGACAGTCAGTACACCTGGAACTAACAAATGGAAGAGTAGATGTACACACGAGTAGACTTTTTGACAGACTAGGTCCGACGGTCTTCCCAACAGACTTTCGGAGGAGTTCTGACGGACTTTCCGAACGAACGGACTTGGCCACACACAAGCACACCAAAGTCCAACGGAATCAAACGTGATGACGTACGACCGGACTAGAATAAGGAAGTTCATAGCCAGTAGCCAATAGATGCACTAGCGTCGGTTTTCGTCCGTCGGACTAACATACAGACGAACTGATTTTTCGACCGGACTCAAGTCCGTTGGAAAGATTTGAAACATGTTTTAAATCTAAAGTCTGTCTGATTTTTAGACAGCAAAGGTCCGATGAAGCCCACACACGATCTAATTGTCTGGCGGATTCGTTCCGTCGGACCTAGTCCATCGAAAAGTCTGCTCGTGTGTATGCAGCATAAGACCCCATTCACACTATACAACTTTTGTTGTCTGATTTCCTTTAGATTTACCAAAACCATGTTGTGCAAGGGCCTGCCTGATTGCATACAAATTAAAACTCTTAAGGTTTGACCTCATATTATATTGTTTTGGTAAATCTGAAGGAAAAAAGCTACAGGAAATTGTATAGTGTGTATCCAGCTTAACTCCTAAGCCCCTTTCTGCTAGCCAGTGGTTTGGTTCTAGATGTGTGGAGCCAAAAGTGAATGAACCATACACAGTACACTATTGGAATGAGTTACTTACAGTTGACAAAATTATGTTTTAGTGGTATTGTACCTTCCCTTGTTGCTCTGCTGCTCTAGGCTATAACCTATGTTGGCAATACAGAAATTTTGCACTGTTACAGAAACCTGGAGATTCTTTGTCTCCAGCAATACTTTATCAGTTGTGTATCTAACCTAATTTTTCACTTCCCATTTGAAGCTGAAGCCTTACAACGCCCATTGCAGTCTCCCTGCTGTCTCACATACAGACACCCATGTGTATCAAAGTGTCAGTATGAAGAGGTTTCTCACAGACAGCAATCGCATTTAAACCTGCCTTAGAGCATTTAATCTGACTGGTGATGTTACAAGAAGACAGAAAAAGAAAGTTACTAAGCACAAGCGAGGAAGCTCACACACCCACCTTCCAATCGAGGAGCTCTGTGATATATTATATCCTTGTTGCGGAGTAGAGAAGACTTAGATTAAGGGTCCCTTCTGACTTGAGCTTAGTTGCAGTGTTTGCTGGATAGCACTAGCACCATACAGATTTTATTTGTTGCCTGGAATTATTATTATTATTATACAGGATTTATATAGCGCCAACAGTTTGCGCAGCGCTTCAGAGCATGAGGGCAGACAGTACACTTACAATACAAATCAGTACAGGAGGGATCAGAGGGCCCTGCTCATTAGAGCTTACAATCTAGAAGGAATTGCTCTTTAATAGGCAAGGCTCCTTTGCTAAGAAGTGGGGTGGGACAGCTTATCTGTAGTAACATGACTTTCTGTAGTAACATGCAGCTATTTCTAATTCTGTCAACTAGTAGGCTGAATTGTCGTTCGGTGCAGCTTGTCAAATAAAGCAAGCAGTATACTCCCTCTCATGGCACACTCTGGTTTTCATTTTTACTTGTAAAAACATGTAATGTGGTTAGTAACCAAATAAGTGGAGTCCTTATGCTTTAGAATTTATGTTTCTAGGGTAAAGTGAAGTCTAAGTTTTGTGTTTTGATGATATGCATTAGATATATTGTTGGAATGTTGATGATAATTTTGATATATTAAATACATTGCTGATTGTTTAATTGAATTCACCTTTCATGTGCAAATCAAATATTATGTACACACCTAGCACAACCTTGCTCACATACAACTTAAAAAGTATGTGAAGATAGATGTTTTTTTCACTATCAATAGAGTGAAGAAGCATGGTAACTGTTGGTTTTGTTACATGATATGCAGGGGCATCTTCCTCTTTGATTGTTCTCTGGTGCTGATACAGAGAGTGGCACTGACATGATGACATTAGTGCTGTTGTCTGCATCTGTGTATGTAAGTGCATCCCACCTTTGACTCCTGTTTCTACCTTCTTCTCTACCTGTTTCCACCTCCATTATAACCTAAAATGGATCCTAAGCTCTCAGGGATCCTTACTTTTATTGTTTACTACTCTAGATCATATCTATGATGTATTATTACAATGTACCTCATTGCCCTGTGTGTATTGTTTGTTATTTTGCACTACTGTTTTTTTGCCTAGAAGCTCTGGCCATTCTTAGGTAAGTTGTCAACCCACAGCATGCCTGGATCATTATGCTGTTCTTATTTTTATTGATGCAATGTTTGAAGATATGATTCTTGTGACTTTTTCCTTTGTATCTATAATTTTTCAAAATAAAAGATCTATGGTAAGAAAAAAAAAAAAAGAATAAAAACGCAAATAATATGCTATGTATTTTTATTAATACAACTGACTTGGTATAAGTTTGTTGCAGTACCCATACAGAGCTCCAGTTAGGGGAGGAAGAAGCAGCACAAAGAGCGAATCAATTGTACTGCAGTTTAAGGAGCTGGCAGATAGGAGGAGAAAGCAAAGCTTTACTGTCCATTCATAGGTTGGGGCTGTAGAGGAACCTTTAAGCAAAAATGAAACTACAGAAGGATAAGGTCCCTTCCCATACCAGGCAGGGCTGTGCGGTGGGTTAGACTGGAGGGAAAGGGGGGTGTTGTAAATCTCAGGACTGGATGAACAGAAATACAAATCCTCTGGCAGGTAAACCAGCTTCAGTAGCTCCCATATACAGTGTGTATTTCATTTGGGTATTTAGCTATTTGCCTGGAGTTGCTAATGCAATTTTTACTTTACTGGCACCAGAGAGGAAGGACCACAAAAGGTAATAAAAGTATATAATGTTTGTTACAAAATTTAAAAAGTATTCATAAAACCATAAAGAAACAGCCTATTATGTCATGTTAGCCATAATTTACTATAACGAATGAACTTTGCTGTGTGATACCAGAGGCCAACACATTTCACATATACCAGCTTCCTCACGGCCTCTTGACAGTAAAGAATTGGCACATCACTTAAAGATGATCATGTACTTTTTGGTCCGTAATCCTCTGAATAGCCCTCATCCCTGATGCAAGCAGTTGGTTGGCAGGAGTCATTTAACCACTTCAACACCGCCCATAGTCATATGACGCCCACAAGGTGGATCTACCATCCTGGGTGGGCGTCATATGACGTCCTCGGATTCCCGGCCGCCTGGGGGACCCGGTGCGAGTGCCCGGCGGCCGCGATGTCCGCCGGGCACCCGCGATTGCCCGTTAAAACAACGGGACCGGGCGGGACCGTGGAGCTGTGTTTTAAAACACACAGCTCCACGTCCTGTCAGCGGGGAGGAGACCGATCATGTGATCCCAGTACAGAGGAACACATGATCGGTCTCCTCCCTTGAGTCCCCTCCCCCTACAGTTAGAATCATTCCTATAGGGACACATATTAACCCCTCCAGCGCCCTCTAGTGTTAACCCCTTCCCTGCCAGTCACATTTACACAGTAATCATTGCAATTTTATAGCAACGATCGCTGTGTAAATGTGAATGGTTCCAAAAATGTGTCAAAAATGTCCGAAGTGTCCGCCGCAATGTCGCAGTCACGAAAAAAAAAAATCGCAGATCGCCGCCATTACTAGTAAAAAAAAAAAAAAAAAAAATTCAATAAATCTATCCCCTATTTTGTAGACGCTATAACTTTTGCGCAAACCGATCAATATACGCTTATTGCGATTTTTTTTTACCAAAAAAATATGTAGAAGAATACGTATCGGCCTAAACTGAGGAAAAAAATAGTTTTTTAAAAAAAAAATGGGATATTTATTATAGCAAAAAGTAAAAAATATTGTGTTTTTTTTCAAAATTGTCGCTCTTCTTTTGTTTATAGCGCAAAAAATAAAAACCGCAGGGGCGATCAAATACCACCAAAAGAAAGCTCTATTTGTGGGAAAAAAAGGACGTCAATTTTGTTTGGGTGTAACGTCGCACGACCGCGCAATTGTTAGTTAAAGCGACGCAGTGCCGAATCGCAAAAAGTGCTCTGGTAAGGAAGGGTGTTTAAAAGCCCTGTATTGAAGCGGTTAAATATCAAAACTTCTTGATGGGTAGAGGTGAATCTGGTGGAGTGGGAGTGCAGACTTCACTAGGCCATTTGTAATGCTGAGCTTCTATATTCAGAATAACTGACACCAAATGAATGGAAGGGGCTGACCAGGGACAATAAGAGCCATTTTACACAAACAGCCAGGGGGCATCTTCTCAGGGCTGTACACATGTCTTGCCAGTGTAGCCTTGCTTCACCCCCTCTGAAAAACTAAATTACATGCTGCAACTATCCTACAAACATGTGCAATGCATTTTGAGGGTTATAACAGACTGTGGGGAGGTAGCATATCACTTCACAAATGAGTTTCACATGCCTGGTGGTATATCAGTATATGTGTAAACACACACCTGTCTCTTCAGGCTACTTCCTCACCCTGGCCAAGGATTACAGTTATAGAAGCTATGGGGCATGCTGGCCATTTCAGAGTGTGGATGTAGGCTGTCACGCTCGAGTCAATTGATATTGCCCATCTGACATCACTCTTCGAGCATGTAGGAAGGGTGGTAATGGTTAGCGGATGCCTCTTCCTTCATGATTTCCATTAACTCGTTGGGCGCCAAATGTGTGTTACATGAGAGAACTACCCCCCCCCCCCCCAAGGTGGGTTCTTTGTGAAACAAGCATTTATGCACATTTGTATGCATGCTTTTCAAGTGTTTCTCTGCCTAACAACTAGGCTCTGCAGCCTGAAGCTTATTAAGCGTTACCCCCAAAGGAGCTGCTGGATAGTAAGGGTCCTCTGTTATTTGCTTTGACCGTCTCAAAAACCTCACCCTCTCTGCAACACCAGGTTGAGTGTACAAACATACAATATCACAAGAAGTTACTGAAAGTAATATTTAGTATCCAATAGCAGTGCTATATCAAAGAAAATAGGAAAAATATAAAGGTATTAAAGCAGGGTAGTCCAAACTGCAGCCTAAGTGAATTTCGCATGTGGACCGGGCTCGTCTGGAAGGACGTTGGGGATACCATGCAAGCACGTCAGCCACAGCAGCTGACACAAACAAGCTTCTGTAGGGACGCCGGGGATGCCATGCAAACATAGCAGCTGTGGCAGCCTAAATTGACTAGCTAGGCAAATGCATGCCGGAGGGATGCCGGGGCTGCCATGTTTGTAATAGCACTGACAGCAGGGAATGCAGTGGTGCCAGGTAGGTAATTGCTCATCAGCTATCCTTATTGTTTATGTATTTTATGTGCGGTCCAAGACAAGTTCTCTTCTTCCAATGTGGCCAAGGAAGGTCAAAAGTTTGGACATCCCTGTATTAAAAGCAAACTTAAAGTGGTTGTAAACCCTTACAAACCACTTTGACCTGTAGGTAAGCCTAGATTAAGACTTACCTGTAGGTCCAAGAAATATCTCCTAAACCTACACGGTTTAGGAGATATTTGCCAAAAGACGGGCACCGCTGTCTACGGTGCATGTGCCATAGACAGTGTCGCGCAGGCGCACTGAGCACCCCGCTGTTCACGGCGATATGCCGCGAGTGGTGGCTCGCATGCGTGGGAGTGACATCATCGCGGCTCCGTCGAATGACAGCGCCGAAGCAGCGAGACCCACCAAGAAGATAGAGGCTCCGTACACAAGGCGACAGCGGTGACTTCGCTGGTTCCTGTGTCAGGTAAGTGACACATAATGGACTACTATGCGATGCATAGTAGTTCATTATGCTTTACCTTTGCAGGGAAACAAAGAGTAAGTAAACCCATCAGGGTTTACTTCCTCTTTAATATATTGTCACCTTGTATGGTTGGTAATTAGGCAAGCATAAAATGGATTAACAATGGTAATAACACAATTTAGCATACAACGTGATTAACAGTAAGGGCTAGGCATAAGATGACATTTGGTGTCCTGATCAGCATAAACAATAACAAGGCCACCTCAAATGCATCACTGAGCAGTAGTAAAGTGTAACCTACTGAGTGCTGGAACTATACTGCCAGAGAGCCTTTATGGTGTCAATGCTAGTCCTAAACTGACTGGGTATGTGCTGTCCAAAAGAAATGGAGGATGCAGTATGCATGCAGTATAGTTACCACAGATGTACGGTATAGTCTTGCATGCGGTAGATGTGGTTCAGATGCGATAAAGGTTCAGTTTAATGTGGTATAGGGTTGGTATGGGTGCAATCTAGGTTTGGACTAAGTGCAGTATAGAGAGCAGTATGGGTGCGGTATTGATTGGGTGCACTTGGTGTCCTGCTCTCAGTGGGTCAGTCCCCACTAGCAGTATCAGCAATGGGCGGATAGCCCTCTCACCAGTCCCTGGGATGTAGCAGTGACCCCTCACTGTAGAAAGTGTGCCCTCTCGGTCTCCTTCCGAAAACCTCTAGTGATCAATAGTGGGAAGCAGAGGGTGAGTGGACACTTCCAGTCTCCCTGTTGCAGATGTGCAGGTACTGTGATATGGGCAGTGCTGTGCTGCCCCCAGGTATCCTCACTTACAGTCTCAGGTTCAGATCTCTGCTGGTATGGTCTCCAGCTGGCAGGAAAATATTCAGACAGAGGTGCTCTCCCCCTAACTTCTTTGTTGCTAAGAGGAAGAACTTTCCCAGGCAGTTTAATTAAAATCTTATCTCAACTCCTCCTACTGCACAGTGTATATTGGGATCTGTAGTGTAGCCGTTATATGGCTGCAGTCTCAAACTACAACTCTCAGCTCTCTGCATAGAAGTCTATGGGCTTGCTTGGCTTTAGCTCTCCCCCTGCTGGCTGGAGGAGGACAGTGCAGCATAACACTAATATCTCAGTCAAAGGAGGGAAGCATAAAAGACAATGTCTTCTTCTCCATATTGCTGTAGCCCAGCATCTGGTTACTCTTACAAAACACCTAAAAAATGTGTTTATATGTGCGACAAAATGAACTAAAATAATGCTGGCAAATCACTTGAAATATGCTCTGCTCGGGTGTAAATGCATCCTCAAGAGCAAACCTGCACTAAAACATAAAATCAGAGAAGAAATAGCTGAAATTCAGCTTTGATGACGCATACATGCACTAAAATGCAGTATAACTAAACAATCTTCACTGTCAAGTTTTACGTAGTGTAAATTCTGCTTGGGTGACCTGATTATTTCTGTTTGCTGATGGTATAGTCTACTGAAGGTGAATCTGGTTAAGAAGTGACATATTCACATTTAGTGACCTAAAAACAACAACAGAAAAAAACCCTTTATGACAAAGCAGCAGCTGCAGGAACAGTGATGATTAATATTGGTAGCTACACCTTCAAAATCTATATTTCTTCAGAGAATTGAAACCTTCCTGGGCCTGTCAGCCTACATAGTCTCAGAAAGGCTGGCAATGAAAGTTCCTGAAGAGTGATGCAAATAACAAAGAAGAGGACATGAGTCATTTTTGACTAGAATGTGAACGCTTTACTTAACATGCAGAATTATGAGTGAGGCTGAAGGTTCGCTCCAGATTACCTCCAAAAGGAACAGCCTCTCAGGGGAGCCAGACAAGGACCTGAAAAACTCTCTGTCACTGCTTATTTAGCACCTACTCCTAGGAATACGGAGATTTGGAACTGCCACCTCCTGTCTCCTGTGATTAATGGGTACCTCTCCTGCTGCCATCAAGTAGGCTCTTCTTTGTTCAGACACCGAATTTAGAATTTGCCTTACTCTACGCTACATATGAATACAGCTTGACCAGTCTCATTTCTGACAGTGATTCCTCGAAACAAGGAGAAATTCTTCATCTACGGTGGTCAGTTTACGTCAATAAAACCTGGAGAATTGCTTAACTTTTTTGTATGTCTTACAGCAATGCGCCTTAAATGTCTTTATTATTAATCACACCTATCATTAACATACATTTTGCACAAGTATATGAGCATGAAAGACTGTTCTAGATAAAATCATCAAAGTGGAGTTGTGCAGGTAAAATCCTGTGGCCTATAGGCTTTTTATGTTGATAATAGAGGTTGGGGAATCTAAATATAAACCAGAAATAAAATAATAAAAAATTCAGTAGGTTAAACTATATGATATGCAAAAGAACAATTTTGTAAGCCAATTATAGTATGCTGCTTTAGTTTTATATGTCTTTTGCAGAGTCCTGTAAACATCTGTAGCCCAATACTTTATTGAAGCTATAATATTCACATTGTATTTGACATCTAGATAGGTTGCTAAAGGCCCCTTACACATGGCTCATGTCCAGTCTGATCAGCAGGGGGCCTGTGAAGCAGAACGTAAATGATGTCCATTTTGTATCCACCTGTGTCTGTTAATTTTGTTCCTAAATTTATAAAACCAGAGCTTTGCAGATCCATGTTAGATCAATGGGCTACTGGTTGTAAATGGATTGACATCCTTTAACATCCGATTACCTCTGCTCCATCACGTTTAGGTCCAAAAAAATAGACCTGGACAGACTCGGACATCCATTAACATCCAGCCGCCCATAGAGTAATATAAGTTTTCCAATCAAGTTTGCCTGAAAAACTGACAGGTGGACCTATTTTGACCACCTGTATAAAAGAGGCTAAAGGAGTATTAGTAAGAATTCTTATAGCTGAACTCCAGGATAAGTAAATATTGTCTAATTACAAGTGGAATATATATTCTACATTGAATCTAGGTGTGCTTTGTGTATTTATTTAGATCTGCGCAGTAATCCAGTGTAAGAAGTTGCCTCTCTGCAGGAACTTCCTGTAATTAACCACTTGCCGACCGTATACTGTATATATAGGGTGGCAAGGCGGCTCTGCTGTACAGTATCACATACTTAGTACGTGATCCTGAACTTCTGGGTCTGGGAGACATGCACGCCTGCTCCAGCTGTGATAAGACACAGCGGGAGCTGATCAGCGCGTATGGCGTCCTCGATGTCTGTTGGCACCCGCCAATTCTTCGGTACACAGACAGAACGTGCAGCCTGCATATGTAAACAAGGCAGATCACCGTTCTGTCACTACAGAAAACATGGATCCTGTGTCTCTGCTAAGCAGGGGCACTGAGCCATGTCTTCTCCTAGTACAATCACCTCCCCCACAGTAGTAAAGCACTGGTCAGGCACACATTCAACCCTTTGATCACCCCTGATGTTAACCCCTTCACTGCCAGTGTCATTAGTACAGTGAGCGCATATTTTTTTTTAGCACTGATTACTGTATTAGTGTCACTGGTCCCCAAAAAAGTGTCAGTTAGTGACCCGACTGTCTGCCACAATATTGCAGTCCCGCTTTAAGTCGTTGATTGCCGCCATTAGTAATAAAAAAATGTATAGTATCCCATAGTTTGTAGATGCCATGAATTTTGTGCAAACCAATCAATATACGCTTGTTGGGATTTTTTTTTTTTACCAGAATTATGTAGCACACTACATATTTGCCTAGCACCTATACTTTTTTTTTTTTTTTTTTTTCTTCTCCCCTTCTCTATGCTCCTCATGAAGAGGCACATTATTAGGGATATATAGTGGTGGCTGAGATAAGAGTCTCTCCACCTCATAAATAAAAAAAAAGAAGAAAAAAAAATACATATTTGTCTAAATTGATGAAGAATTTAGATGTTTTTCAATTTTTTTTATTGAATATGTTTTATAGCAGAAAGTAAAAAGATATAATATATATTCATTTTTGGAGATTTCGGATTTAAAAATTTCCATAATAACCAATAATAACTAACTATTAAATTATAGGTATTGCAATTTCCTTTCAAATTTGCCTGTTTGTGAATGTAACAAATAGAAATTTATCTGAAGTTACGAATTATCCGAAATAAGGAATGCCACATCTAAACAAATGTAATGGAACAAATTAATAATAAATAATAAAGGTTTTATTATTATTATTATTGTTATTTATTATTATTAGATTGTTGCGTTCCATTAGTTTAGATACGGCATTCATTATTTCAGATAATTTCGGATAAATTAGTCCACGTTACGTTCACTAACAGACAAATTTGAAAGGAAATTCCAATACCTATAATTTAATAGTTATTATTAGTTGTTATTTCAGATTTTCGGGTTTTCGAATTTTCACATTTTCATTCTTATTTTCGGATTTTCAAATTTCCAAATTTTTAAATTGAAAAATTTCTGAAATTTTGAATTTCCAAAACTTTGCAAATTTCAAATTTATGAACTTCGGAATTTCTGAAATTTCAAAAAAAATTTTTTTTGAATTTCAGAAACATTCCAATTTCCAAACATTTCCAATTTCCAACATTTCCGAATTTTGAATTTGCAAAATTCTGAAATTTGAAATTTCTGAAATTAAAAAATTCGGAACTTCAGTAATTTTGGAATTAACAAATTTGTCAAAATTCATTAAAAAAGGAATGTGAAACTAAACTAATTGAACATGTTTAGACAATACTGTTTAGAGGGCCAGTCTCTCTGGGCCGAACCGCAGTATACCATAAAAAGCCTTGAAGGTAGAACAGGCGGTTTGATATATTTTCAAATTGTAGCCAGTGGATCTGCGATGGGGAAAAGTGCCAGTGGTAAAGCCATATGTTAGGTAGGCAGATAAATGAAAAAGAAAGAAAATCAATAAAATTTGAAATAATAACTAACTAATAATAACTAACTATTAAATTATAGGTATTGGAATTTCCTTTCAAATTTGGCTGTTTGTGAATGTAACGAATACAATTTTATCTGAAGTTACGAATTAACCGAAATAACGAATGGCGCATCTAAACAAACAGAATGGAACAAATTAATAATAAATAATAATAATAAAAAGGTTTTATTATTATTATTATTTATTATCATTAGATCGTTACATTCCATTTGTTTAAATATGGCATTCGTTATTCCAGATAATTTGTAACTTTGGATAAATTTGTACACGTTACATTCAATAACAGCCAAATTTGAAAGGAAATTCCAATACCTATAATTGAATAGTTATTATTAGTTATTACTTCAGCTTTTTAGGTTTTCAAATTTTCATTCTTTTGAATTTTCCGATTTTCATTCTTATTTTCGGATTTTCAAATTTCAAAATTTTAACATTTTAACATTTCCGAAATTCCAAAATACCTGAAATTTTGAATTTTCTAAATTTAGAATTTTCTAATTTCTGAACTTCCGAATTTCCGAAATTTAGAATTTCCGAATTAGAATTTTCGAATGTTCCCATTTTCGAAACAGTTTCGGAATTAACAAATTTGTCCAAATTCATTAAAAAATTAATTTGAAACTAAACGAATGTCTAGACAATACTGTTCAGAGGGCCAGTCTCTCTGGGCAGTATACCATAAAAGGCCTGAAAGGTAGAACAGGCGGATTGATATATTTTCAAATTGTAGCCAGGGGATCTGCGGTGGGGAGAAGTGCCATTGGGCCGTTTGGGCTAGTCTTGTATGTAAAGCCATATGTTAGGTAGGCCTAGGTTTCCTTGGGAAAGGGACCTATAAGTTAGCAATTTACCATATCTAGGTTTCTTACCTCTCCAGATGAATTTATTTATATCCCTTTGGATCTGCTTGATGGTCCGATGGGAGACATAGACAGGCAAGGCTCTGAAATAATAACGTATCTTCGGCAAGATGGACATCTTAATAGCTGTAACTCTTCCCATGAGGGAGATATGGAAGGTGGACCATAATCTTCATAATCTTAGCCACTGACTCTCACAAAAGCTTGTGGGTAGTCAGAATTGTACATAACCTGCAGTGAGGGAGCCAAGTGTAGCTCCAGATACTGAAGAGTACTATATGTTAGGGAAAAGCCAAAAGATTCTTTGACGTTGGCTATAAAATGTGGGGAATATTTATTGGTAGAGCAGAACATTTTGTCAGATTAACTCCTAATCCAGACAATCCTTGGAACACCTGCAAAATACATAACGAGTTTGGGAGAGACACCACTGAGTCTGGTAAACACATAAGCACATCATCAGTGTACATACTTAATTTAAATGCCTCCTCGCCCTTCTGATAGCCCTTAATATTTGGGTCAGCCCTAATTTCTCTAGCCAAGGGCTCTATGGCCAAGGCAAAAATCAAAGGTGATAGCCCTGCCTTGTGCCTCTTCCCAAGTGAAAGTATTCAGAGGAACAGGAAGCTTGATATGGGTGTGGGGATTGTGATAAAGAACCTTAAACCTATGCACAAATTTGCTACCAAACCCAAATTTGGCCCTGATAGAATCCATGTATGGCCACAAGACGCTATCTAATGCCTTGTGGATGTCTAGACCTAATATTAAAATTCTGCAGGAGAAGAGATCAGCGTCTTGTAAATTGTTGGTGGCTAGGCGGATGTTGTACGTAATTTGCCTGGAGGGAATAAAGCCTGTTTGTTCTGGGGCTATTAACGAGGATATAATGGGAGCTAGACGATCCGCTAAAAGCTGACCTAAAATTTTCAGATCATTATTAAGGACAGTTATCGGTCTATAGTTTTGGGGGAGGGTATGGTCTTTATTTGGTTTCCAGCTAAGTGTCATGTTGGCATAGAGCATCTCAACAGGAAATTTGTTGCCTTGGAGAATATAATTAAAGAGACTAGATAGTTTGGGGGTGAGGATTCCAGAAATGTTTTTATAGTATAAAGAGGTGTATCCATCCGTCTGGGCCTGGGGCTTTAGAGGATTTTTGGGATTTAATTATGGATAAGATCTCATGTTTTGTGCAAGGGTCATTCAAGCTTCGTAGCTGTGTCTCTGATAGGGATGGGAGAGATAGGGAGTCCAAGCAAGAGTCCTATCTGTGGAATGCATTGGAATCCGGAGAAGACAGTAGGGCTTGGTATAAAGGGGTGAAGATTTGTAAAACCTCTTTAGGGTGTAAAACCACTTGTTCTTGTCTGTTCTTCAGCTTATACACATGTGTTGGCAGGAGGGATTGATGAAGCTTACAGGTAAACATAGCTGAGGCAGAGTTACTAGGGAGAATAAAATCATAGAGTGCTTTTCAATGCAAACAATAATAAAGCTTTTATAAATGGAGGGGGAGGGGTGGCTATAGTTGGCATTTTTGACGTGTGATAGGTTCAGCCAGGACTGTCAATAAGACAGCTACCTCTGGTCCTTCTGTATGGGGCTCGGGCTGGGCAGCTGACAAGCAGGAGTAAAGCGAGATTGGACAGGAGGGCTGTGATAGGTGTGGTGGTGGCAGCATTTATTCGAACCAATCCCCTGTAGTTTTCCCTGTGGCAACTGAAAGCCAGCTTCTCTTCCTTTCCTGCCTGCTTTCAGCTGCTGCGGGGGGGGGGGGGGGGACTACAGGGGATCGGTTTCAGTAAATGATGCCCCCACTACACAGCTCACCGTCTTCACCTCAACCCGAAAGAACACCTTTGGGATTCTTGTCCAACATCAGCACCTGACCTCACAAATGCCCTTCTGGAAGAATGGTCAAACACTCCCATAGACACACCCCTAAACCTTGTAGACAACCTTCCCAGAAGGGTTGAAGCTGTTATTACTGCAAAGGGTGGGCCAACTCAATATTGAACCCTACGGACTAAGACTGGGATGCCATTAAAGTTCATGTGCATGTAAAGGCAGGCGTCCCAATACTTTTGGTAATATTGTGTATATACACAGTATGCATATACATTTGGCTAAACTTAAGCTTTAAGTTATAAATCAAATTATTCAGGCTATCAAAATACTTTTATTTTTTGCTATTTACTGTATTACTGTTTAGCTTAACAGTTATTTAACTTAAGAATGAAATCCTGCAGATCACACAGAAGCAGCCATGTTAATAATTCAAACTAAGAATACACCATTCATTATTTATAAATGTACATAGCACACAGTGATATAGGTGAACATAGATTTTCTAATGGCAGATTAGACATATGCGTGCTGCTCACCTTATCCATAACGTACACAGCAGCCCCCCCCCCCCACTTCTCTCTTGAAGCAAGGCTGGCAAATGCTCTGTGGAACTGAATGTATCAGTATATACTGCACAGTTCAATCGTTTATTTAAAGCCCACATTTAGTGAAAAAAGAGTTTTAAAAAATCAACAGAAGATACATTACTTACAGTCAATGTGATGTGTCCATTGTGCTGATTGCTGCAGAATTAGTTGAAAACTTATATCCTCCAATTGCTCCCTGCCGCCACAATCTTCCAGAGCCATGGAGTTAAAGTTAAAGTGCCGACTATACCCGCCCATTCTTCCCGCCTCTTTTATTCATAGAAGATGTACTGTAGGTTCTATGAATGAAACGTCATCTATCAATGGAGTATGGGAAGATGATTGAAAGATCCACCTCCTCCATTAATAGATCATTTTTAATTTGTGGGAGCTATAGTACAGCCTCTATAAATGAAGGCGGTGGGCAGAAAGGGCGGGCATAATCGGCATTCTCAATGAATGCATATAACAGGTCCATAAGCTTTATTAACCCTTATGGCACCATAAGATTATGGGTTTTGGAGGATGGAAAATTCCAAATAATTCTGCAGCCTTCAGCACATGGAACACATTGCATTGTGCAGATTTTTTTCAAAACCTTTTTTGGCTAAACTTAGGGTTAAAAGTTGTGCATATTCCAAACATTCGCTCTAGTTAAATTTACCATCCACTTATGACTGTCTGCTGTGTCCATTACAATGTATATTCTATATTAAAGCAGAGTTCCAGGCTTTTTATGTTTATTAAAAGTCAGCAGCTACAAAAAGTGTAGTTGCTGACTTTTAATAAACAGACACCTGTTCCACGGTTCAGCGATGCGGCCGAATGGAGCATCGCTCCTCTCCCTCTCCCCTCCGCCGGCGCTTCCATTGGCACTCTGGGCACCCGGCCGTGACAGCTTTCGGCTTCACGGCCAGGTGCGCACGGTGCATACGCGAGTCGCGCTGCGCTCCCGGAGTGGACAGGCGATCTCCTGGGACTTGTCACATATCCCAGGTGATCGCCTGGAGGGAGGGTCCGCCTAAGGCAAAAGGAGGAGTCACCTTGGCGGTCCGTGGGCAGAAGGAGGAAGTGGGACAGGAAGTCCCCCTCCTAACGAAGCCCCCACTCCCCCCCCCCAAAAAATGATATGCCAAATGTGGCATGTAAGGGGGCGAGGAGTGCTTAAAGAGGAAGTTCCATTTTTGGGTGGAACTCCGCTTTAACTACAAATGATGTTAGGCTACCAGTCCTAGTAGGTTTCATGTAACTAAATATGTACAGTATATATAAGTTATTATTAAAATGTTTCACCTTTGCAAATATTTAATCAGAAGATATATGAAAAATGGGAAAGAATCGATCCTCGGTGTATATATACAGAAATCACAGTAACAAATTCAATGTCGTAAGAATTTTTTTTTATTGTTTTAAAAAAAAATACCTTCTATTGCAGTCTACATATATAATATGTAATCACTTGAACATCTATAAACATAGCTTTGGTGACTTTGTCTCTGGGCACATTTACTAGGTAAGGTAGTTGCTCCTGTTACATATTTCACAGGTAGAAAGTGAAATAACCCAGAGGTCTGCATTAGGCCCATTGTTGTCCAATAGAAGTAAATTGTTCCGTAAATGATGGTTAGTGACATAACAGGATTATGCTTGTAGAGGCCACATGTACATCTTGCCTTTTATTCAATGCAGCATGCTGGATTTGTTCTGTCCATTAGGAAATTTGACATGTGAAGAGTAGAGTTTGGCCTGAAGCCGACTGAATAAAGTTTGTTCATGTGGAAGGCTACATACATATTGTAAATACTTGCTCAAGGGACACTTTCTATTAAAAAATGATTTGATGTCACATAACAGAAACTGGAAGGGTTCTCATGAAAGCTACGGGCCATAGCAAAATAATAGAGACCATTATATAACTGTTGGTGCACCAACTGGACAGCCAGAGTCAACAGAATTCACATGAAGCAAGATGATGAAGTAAACTGTTTTTACTTCTGTTTTTGCGGTGTCACAAATGCAGATATAGACAGTCAAGGCAAATACTTTTGGGGGGAAAAGCAAAACTAATAGATGTTATACTAAAACAAATCATAGTAGAAAAATGCATGTTTACAGATGACAAACATTTAGATTGCACTCCACTGCATTCTCTTTTTCTCACAACAAATTGTATTGTACCATCAACTGGGCTTGCAATTCTCAAGCACTTCTGCTGCCCATGGCTCCTTTGCTGATGTTCTTCACTTCTGGCTTTAGCTTAATCAAAAGAATCACTATACCTAAAGCTGGTCATACAATTTTTTGCTTAAAGAACATTTGTTAGATCTTCTAATTATTAGTGGGGTCAAATTGTTTTGTACTGCAGTGATGAGAAAATTTGAAAGAATAGGATGTTATTTTTGGAACAAAAAAGTTTCAATGTTTTTTAATTCAGAAAAGTTCACTCATTCCAAAATTAAGGGTTAAAAGCAAACAAAATGTTGAAGTACTTTAAAACAACATTCATCAATTCATCAAATGTAGTCATAGAAATGTTTGTACCAAAATTTACTAGTGTATGACCAACTTAAGCAAAATAGGACCTGACTGTTTGTTGCATGCCGGGAAAGACTGATACCATGTCTGCTCTAAGCACCCGCAGTTGGTCAGCACAATATGTTTGTAGCTTGGAACAACACCAGCTCTGATGTTTATAGATGACACTTACTAAATAACCTCTGTAGTTGAAGACGGTGAAGTATGGTGTAAAGAAAATGAGAACATTAGAGATAATAGCACCAATTTATAAAGCCACATAAAATATGAGTTTATTTTATCTCATTATACTGTATATTCTGGAACAAAATCGGTAGTTCACAAAAATGAATATTGCATACATCTTGAATCATAATAACAAAATAATTTGTGTTCAAAGGCACAACTAAACATATAGCTGATAGCATACCAATCAATATAAATGGGCAATTAGACAAGTGGAAAAATATAGTGCTGTGCTCCATAGACTAATAATGAGTGTAACAAAAAGTGAAAAGTACAAAAACTGTGTAGTGACAGTCCACCGTTACAAGTGTGGAGGTAACATGAAGATGAGTGGCTCTTGTGACCACAAATAAGTGATGGTCCTCAAAGAGTAGGAAATTACACCACAGTGATCCTTTACCATACATCGATACGCTTACCAGACTGAATCGACCCTCTAATTAAGAGAAGTCTATATAGGCTCATGTACAAAGAATCCCCCGTGGCACTGTATGACATCCCACACAGATCATAAATGAGTGTCCTCCATAGCTCCTTGCACAGTCCCATGGATTCACCCTCATCTGCCTGATGCAGTATGTGGAGAGTCAGTCAGGTAAGGGTGACTCCAGGGGACTGTGCAAGGAGCTATGGCGGACGCTCGTTTATGGTGGACTCTCACTACACAGTTTTTTTACTTTTCACTTCTTGTTTTACTCATTATTAGTCCAAGGACTGCAACACTATATTTTTCCATACATCTTGAATTGTCTCATAAACCTGTATTTTATCTGTCCATATTTTATTTTCACCTGGAATAGTTAATTTTCCTGTTCTCCTCAATAGATATCTCTTGGAAGCCCATTGTTATGTCAGTTAGAAGGTAGCCATAACTCAGGAACAAAAACCTATTTGATAATCTTTGTAAATTGACTATTATATATCGTATTTATCGGCGTATAACACGCACCCCAAGTTTAGGAGGGAATTTAAAAGAAAAAAACTTTTAGGAGGGAAGTTTAAGGAAAAAAACTTACATTTAAATGCCCATTAATGCAGCCTTGTCAGTGTCATTTGCAGCCTTGCATTGCAGCCTTGTCGGTCATTTGCAGCCTTGTCAGTCATTTGCAGCCTTCCATTGCAGCCTTGTCAGTCATTTGCAGCCTTCCATTGCAGCCTTGTCAGTCATTTGCAGCCTTCCATTGCAGCCTTGTCAGTCATTTGCAGCCTTCCATTGTAGCCTTGTCAGTCATTTGCAGCCTTCCATTGCAGCCTTGTCAGTCATTTGCAGCATTCCATTGCAGCCTTGTCAGTCATTTGCAGCCTTCCATGTCATTTGCAGCCTTGTCAGTGTCTTTTTTCTTTTAAAAAATGGCACCGCCGAGATACAGAGTGGATGTCCTGTGTATCTCGGCGGCGCTCGGTAGTTCTCGGACGTTCTTGGCGGCTTTCGGGTATTTTCGGCTGTTCTCGGCTATTTTCGGCCGCTCTCGGCCGTTCTCGGCAGCTTTCGGCTTTCCAAAAGCCGCCGAGGACGGCCGAGTGTGGCCGAAAATAGCCGAGAATGGCTGAAGATTGCCGAGAACGGCTGAAGATACCCGAAAGCTGGCGAGAACGGCAGAAGAGGTTACAAACGGCAGGGATTTTAAGGGGGAAAAGGTGCGTGTTATACGCCGATAAATACGGTACATAATGCTAAACTATTGTAATATTTTAAGCGTGAATGAAAAAAAAAGTTCCTAAATGAAAATACCTCTTGTGCTAGGCTTTTGTGAATGAGGTTGATGAAGTAGCAAGAAAATTAAAGCAATGATCATATGAGAGTATAAGGAATTATTGGCTAAAATTGATTGACATTAACATATAAGGGTACTTACTGAAAATGTACCCATTTAGATTTACTTAGTCATCACTTGATTGATTGCTATGGGTTGCTTTTTTTTTGCCTAACTGAATAAGCCCATTTTGGTTTTAAAATTTGCATCTTAAAGTGAACATGAGCTTTGCCCATGCAGGTTAAAGCAACAGGTGCTCTTTAATGCTAACCTCACCAGCTGTTTACAAATACTTTTGTTTTGCATGCCCGCCTGTCTGTTCACTTGTAGGAGCTGAAAGAAGAAGAAGCCCTGTGCAAGCTCCAAGTTGTTAATGATTCTCACCATGCCCTCATGTGACTGTGCTAGGTGCCTGTGTGGCCCATTCCCAAACAGCAGTACTGTCATGTGAGAGGGAGGGGACTGAGCTACATACCGTGTGCTGGAGGAATGAAGAGAAGGTAAGTATAAGCAGATGCAGGGGCTGATATTAAAATGGTCCTGAGAAAAGTGCATATTACCTTTAAGGGTCAGGCTTTGTGACTGTAATCTTTTGCTACTGGGTGGTACATTTTTGGTAATCAGCTCATTTTAAATTAATGTGTGCCAATATGGTGACTGGCAAGTATGTGTGTGACTCAAGCCACCTATTCAGTTTTGAGACATGGATTTTCCAGTGCAGAGAACATCAATATGGTATTTGTACAGGGTTTTTGGTTCCAAAACATATGTTTTCAATGAAATGTGACTGCAAACGCAATTGACATTAACCTACCCCTTAAGATAATCGTAACACTTATACCTTGGATAACCCTAAAATCTCCCCTAATCCACTTAAACCTAAAGCAACCCTGTTGTGAAAATAAAACTGTTAAACATTATTATTTCCAATGTACTTGACTGTAAATACTCACCCCGCCTGCTGCTCGTGTCTCTGAACGCCATTTAATTGATAGGAAATGTTCTGGAAAACTGACACTTCAAGGAGTGTAGATCTCCTATGTCCCCACGGAGATCACGGGTTAGGGTAAAAGTCTATGTCAATGTCTGATTAGACGTAGGTAGCTTCATAGCTGTACACAGACAAATTAGATTTCATGCATAGGAAGTCAAAGTATTCCAAAACGACATCACTAAAATCTTATATAAGCTTCAACATTTAATTTCAAAAAGAATTTTCAACAAATTTAAAAACTGTAGCTTTCACTAGACTAATAATACCTGGTGTTCCTGCCATATCGGTCATTGTTCAGGGACTTCCTGTTAAAAGGTGACAACACTCTGTCCCTGTATTGCAATTGTGTTTCTGTGTTGTCATTCTGTCACACAGTTATCCGATTACAAAGGGGCACCTTACATTTTAGCACATCCTTGTTGAAACCCTCCCTTAGAAATGCCATGCAGTCATTACTGGAGTGCATACATGTAGACAGACAGTGTTTCCAAAGAGGCTGTCGAAGATCATCTACATTAGGGAAAGTGTCTTTATAACTCTTATTAACCAGTTTCACTAGTCCTGATTTTAAAGATAGTTAGACACAATGAACACCGAAATATCTTGAAACAAGTTAAAACGTTTGAATTTTATATATCCAAGCAAGGCCTGGCACTTGTGTGCTCAGCAAAGTGACTTTTATTTTGCTGTCTCTTATGACTTTAGGATTTGAGGCTGTGGAAATCTATACACCTCTTGGTATTATACAGGTAACATTCATGTCTTATTTTCCCTGACACCTGTGCATGACACCCAATTTCTGCTATAGAAAACTATCTATCAAATAAGCTATTACTTCTTATATTAAAGCAGTAGTAAATGACTCCAAAACAATTATAAACATGGGCCCCCACTTTACCTATCAAACAAAGCCCTTCAAATGCTGTGCTCTAGCATATCCTGAGCACTTTCATCTTTACCTGGTTTTCTATCTCTTTGGCTGCTTGAATGGCCGGGCCCTGATGATGTCACTCCTGCTCATGCGCACAGGAGTCACATCACCAAGGTACATAGCAGGTGCCATAAATGTGGTCTGAGCTGCACATGTGTTATCACATTACCACTGACAGGCAGGGGGAGACATTTATGACAGAAGAGACCACTAGGGTCCTTTCTGTTATAAAAACCTTGCCTGTCAGCGGTCTTTACAAATATGAGTTCAATATCAGTTTAAAACTGTAAGCATAAAATCATAAATTCAGCATAAATTTTATTTGATTTACGTTTCTTGTATTATTTTCTCTCCCTTTTCTTACTGAGATCTCTCATATTTCTTCTGCATTATGTGTATTTAGAGTAGTTAATTCCTAGGTTAACAATTACACTGCACTAATTGGCCCATGTCAGTCCTGATGAGAAGCTAAACTAATATATTACAAGTGAAGAGCTCAGACAAAATGTGCCTAATTAAATTGATTAAAAAATGTGACAAGAAATAATGAAAAAAACATGCATCCATTGTGATTTTTCATTCTCATAACAGTTGCTCCTGTGGACACCTCTAATTAAAGATTTCATCTCACCTCAGTAACTGTCCCACCAGGTGGAAGAATCAGGTGATAAGTGACACAGTTTCTGTCTACCGGCAACTCACCTGCTGCTCTGTGCTGTAAAAAGGAGCTCACAAATCATATATCTACCTGCTACAATTTTACATCAAGAACAAATGACACCTCTCAACAAAGGACGTGCTTGGGATAGTTATTTGTGCCTACAGAATGTCTTATCTGATGCTTATTGCTAGAAACAAATTTCACATCAAACTACATTTTTAGTGTTGGAATTATTTGATATTAGTTAATACATGAATTAATTAGGACCTTAACTTTGAAGTCTATTAACTGAATGTGACAACCCCACTGTAAACTGCAAAAAGAATATTAAGGCATGGGGTTGAAGGAAACTGTGAATTTTCTCCATGTTTCAGGTCCCATAATCTGCTGTTTGTAAGTATGCAATGCTACAGAGAAGTCTCCAAGACACAAGTTCCAAAAATAGATAATATACCAAGGTGTACCAGGTATTATCTTCTCTCCAAGAGGCTGAACAGAGCAGTGGGTGAGGGAAGGAAATGTGAGCATGTGCTGCTGGAAAGGGGAGTGGTAAATCCATGCTGTTGCTTTGTCACGCAAAGACAAAGCCCAGATTTCCTTTGAAGTCCAACTCCAGCTTTCCTGGGACTACCCCACATCTTTAAAAAAAATCTATGTATGCTTTACATCAGGGGTGTCCAACCTGCAGCCCATGGACCCCCAATATGGGTATGAATGTGGCCAAGCACAAAATCGTAAAGATTTTGTGATTTATTTGTAAAAATATGTTTACACTTAGCGAACACATGCGGCCGGAGAAAATTTTGACTCTATTTATTAGACTTTTATCTTCTCAAGGAAAAATTTCCCATTCTTCACAATCACGTTTTATTCATGTCATCAGTTTTCGGCAGCATCTATATTTGTAAAGGAACAATTTTTAAGAATGAAGCACATGAAGGGCAAAGTAAAATATCCGAAGAGCATTTTGAGAAATCACTGAGAATTGCTGCTACAGCCATCAAACCACATATTGATGCCTTTGTTTATCAAAAACTGTGTAAAATATTGCACTAGTTTTATGTTGCCCTCTTTTACTTTTATATTAAAAAATATTTTTTTAAATGAAGTTTTATTACTCAGGTACATTATTTGTATCAGTGATCATTAACTTGTAAGCTGCCTGGCTTTTTCTGCTCATCAGCTATCCTTATTATTAGTGTATTTTATGTGTGGCCCAAGACAATTCCTCTTCTTCCAATGTGGTCCAGAAATGTCAAAAGGTTGGAAACCCCTGCATTAAATCTTGCTGTCTTCAGTCTGGTAATGCAACATCACTGTGACTGGAGTCACTTTGGAACCCAGCTTACCTTGGAGAGCACTGAAAACTACTTGTCCAGCTTCCCCGGCCCCTCCTATGTGTAAGTTACCCTGTGTCTATTAGGGACACAGGGTGACTGAGAACCCCAGTCTGGTCTGCCTAACCCGACTCATCGTATAACCACACCAGACTTAGCATTTTCTTTTACCCCTGTTGTCCTGGATTCTATATGTGTAGTTAGTGCTGAAAGAATGAAGGGGCTGTTCCACTTGGGACATTAATATTTCTGAACAATATCCCTCAAGAAATATGAAGATAAATCATTTCAGACTGCTAGATTGAGGTGTGGCTGTATCCCATTGTTCTATTGTTTCTATCTGCCTTGAGAGCAACCTATTATGGGCTGTATGTGTGTATGTGGATTAGCTGGGAGAGGGGAGGGGGTGTTTCTCCTGCAGTCCCTCCTGTCTGTGTGTCTCTTGTTACTAAATGTAGTTTACCCCGCCATGTGTCATTATGCAAAGAAGGGGGAATGTCCTTCTCAAGTGTATAAAAGCCTGTATTCTTGTTCAAATAAACAGTTCTTAGTTGTAATATGCAGCTATAATATCTATATTCAGACTGGAGGAAGTGGTATATGATGGAAGCAATCAAGCGGAGTGTGGGACATTCCGTTACAATCATAACTCTCTTTCATTAATGATCCTAAATGCTGCAGAGCTTGGGCTATTTCATGATTTTGGTACTGCTCCCTACAGAATTTTCTGGTGAGCTTAGGGTGGATTGTTGATGCACCCCCAGAGGTGGGTCTTTGGAACTCTGGGCTCACAGGAAATGGACTGGTACTGGATTGCAAGACAGTGAGTCTATAGGCAGATGCAGTTTACAGTGTAGCGACACTGCAGTTGGAGAGGAAGTCAGGAGGAACAGGGTTTCTCTATGGTTTTCTGGGTCACTGGGGAAGTATCCCATTGGATACTGCTGCCCCATGTAACCTCTGCAGCCATCTTGGGTCAGGTAGAGCCTTTTTAAGGTTAAGGTTCCCAGGTTTGGTGTGCATTTGCGAGTTAGGAGAGTAGTGACATGTACCCCATCTGGTAAGGACCAAATTAGTGGCAGGGAAAGGTTCCTGACGAGGATGGAAAGTGTAAGATCCACTACTTCTCTGGATATCTGGATAGGTGCAAGATGAATAAGCTGCATTCTGCCCCTCTCTACAGATGCTATCGGTTTGGCTGATACCTGCTCGCTACACACTGATGGACCTGTGAGTGTTCCTGACTGAGTTGCCTTCCCACTTGTTTGTGAACTGCCTTTGCATTGTTTCAATACAAGTTCTTTCACTGCAGTCTTATTGCCACACCGCCACATTGCACCCCACCTACAAGTGTGCAGGATACAGCGCTAGAGATAGGGTGATAATTACAGTAGGAGCTAATTTTTGGTATTTTTAACCCATGCAGGCAATTTCTTTTCTTTTAATTTTTAAGCTATATTGGGAAAATTAAGTAACTTATATAAGTAATAAAATATAGGAGTAAAGTAAAACAATATAGTAATGACAGATGTAAAAATCTATGGAATTGATACATTTAATCATTTTGTTACTTAGAACAAAAAAATTGTTTTTTAGTTTCCTCCTTTGCTGCCATTTTTATGACTATGATGTCCTAAATTAAGAGAAGTCATATTATTTTGTCTAGATTTTTTTCTCTGCTGGAGTCTTGTACTACATGTTATGCACAGTGTAGACAGCCGTGCAGTTTGTTTAAGCTCAAGAGACATCCATTTTGCATCATCATGTATAAAACATTAGAGCTAGAAATACATTCTGTCTTTATATCACTACAACAGTTGAACAATTTCCAGGTGTGAGCAGATAACACACCATACTGCAGAGGTTAGAAGAAGCATTTGATGACTATATGACATATAATTCAAAGTCAGTAAAGTATATCTATAGTTTGTATAAGAATGCATTAAAACATATCACTACTTATTTTTATACTTTGTGAAATATTTTTTTTTTTCATTTTTATTCCATTTTCATTTTTATTCTGATAAACATTACCTGTATTATTCTATATCTCATTTGCCTTTATGTAATTTCCTTATACATTTTCACACATTCCTAACACTTAAAGGGGTTGTAAACCTTTGTGTTTTTTCACCTTAATGCAGCCTATGCATTAAGGTGAAAAAACACCTGGCAGTGACCGGCCCCCCCAGCCCCCCCATTTTACTTACCTGAGCCCTGGAACTTGACCCGCGGGGATGTGCTGTCTCTCTGCCTGGGGTTGTTGGCTCTTGATTGAATAGATTGATAGCAGCATAGCCATTGGCTCCAGCTGCTGTCAATCAAATCCAATGATGTTGGTGCTGGGGGGGTAGGGCTGAGTCATACATTCGGCAGCTATGGACACTGAACGCTGGACTCAGGACCACACCAGAGAGGTAACCCCCTTAGGAGAGGGATTCTCCTAGGGGGTTATCTGATGTGGGGAGGAGCCGTGAGAGCTGCCGGGGGACCCCAGAAGAGGAGGTTCGGGGCCACTCTGTGCAAAAACGAGCTGCACAGTGGAGGTAAGTATGATATGTCTGTTGTTTTAAAAAAAAAAAAAAAAAACTAACCCTTATCACTTTAACTTGTAAGCCTAACATAAAATCAGCGTGCCAGTAGCACAAAGCACCGAGATTGATGCCAAAAAAAAGAAACTGCTTTTCTTAATAGGTACTCTAAAAATGTTTGTATAAGACATAGGGGAGACCTATGTTTTGATTTTACACCAGGGTCTCCTGCACTACAATAGTTCAGTCACTGATGAAAAAGCTTTTGCTTTTTTCTGATGAACTATTCTAAACAATTAAATGGACTCCAAGGCTAGTGTGAAAAAAGGGCGTATGGTTTGAAATGTTTTTTTAATATGTTAACAATTTCATACCAATTCATGTTACTGGTTCATAATATAAAAAAATAATCTATCTGAAATATTCAAGTCCCAGTCATACCAAACAGTTTGTATACAGGCTATACTTTGGTTAGTGTTCCCAAATCCTTTAGCTTCCACTCTTGCATAGTTGCTAAAGGTGTCAACTTTTGCATTTACCTTAAATATAAAGACAAATGCATCTGAATGCAGTCAGTTTACAGATTGTTTTTTTTTTTTTTTTGCAACTGAATCCAGTGATAAATATCCTGTTTGGTCATACAATTTATATATAATTCATTATGGCTGTTTAGCACATTAAAGATCTATGACAAATAGATGCTTTGTACCCCAGAGATGCTTTTCACAATGATTGTAAATACACATTTGCAGTAAATAGTAGTGGGAGTACAGAAGCAGCTTCTTAGCCAGAGCAGCTGCAGATCACCAAATAGACCTCTTTTCTCTCCAGCCATCATAATGATGGATTGTGATACATAAGAATGACTCCCTTAAGAATTTCCTTAATATTTTATTTTTGGACCAAAGGGGAGGGTCAATTAAAAAAAAAAAAATCACATGCTCCACTCACTGTAAGATTCAGTGACATGGATGTCGAAGTGGACATTTGCTCCAAATTTTTATGTTCTACTTCCCTCCCGTCTCCTCACAAGGTTTTTAGGAAAGCCTGCTTTTTAGCTTGCTGCTAATGTAAGGAATGCATATAGCATACACATGTTTTTCGTAAATGAAGCAGTTTTATGAACTACAAAATGTACTTCATTGTGGTTTCTTAAAAGTGATCGTGTAATTCATTCAGATGTGAGTTGTTTGTCCTTCACCTTTGAACTCAATAGTTAATACTTCTGGGTCTGCTGCAGTTTCCGAGTATCCAGTCAGTGATGTCAAAAAAACCCTGTTCTTTCTTCTGCATCAGTACACAAAGATTTTGCTGCACCCAGAAAAGGAGTTAGCAGTAAATAGACAGGAAACTGTACAACATTGTACATTAAAACAGTTGCTAATACCCAGATAAGTATTGGCATAGAATGCAAAGCATACAATATGCTGGACAATGTTCAATGTGTCATTCAGCGGCGTATTTGCAGCCATAGGGCTTGGAGGTGAAAGAGGACTCTATTAGGGAGGAAAATTAAACATAGAAAATGTGTGTTTGTGTAGACAAAACAGATTGTGTATTATAAAGTAAAAGTAATGAAGGGATGGTGGCGCTCCCTAGTAAGAAAATGTGTACGTGACCACACTACCTAACACACTTAATAAGCTAAAAGTAATAATAAATAAATTGACAACAAAATGGTGTGTAAATATAGAAACCAATGGTGAAGTGATCCATAGATTAGCCCTCCATAATAATCCAACCTGGGAACACTCAAACTAAGTGTAATACCAGAAGGAAAGCTGATGGGGCTAATCACTTAAGTTGATGCAGGAAACTATGTGTGGTAAATTGGAATAGGGTGTATCCTCCTGCTACCATCTCACACCATCCTAAATACAATCAATACATGTGATACATATAAGTGAATTATCTATACGTGATAACAGCAATACCCATAAATTAAAATAATTGAAAAAAATACATAACATGAGCCACATAAGGGGATGTGTGAACCCTGTGGTAAAAGATATACATAAGTATGTGTATATATACACGTGAAAAGTCCTCCCCGGGTTGGGTGCTCCAAAAGGTATACAAAAAAGAAAAAAGGGAAAAAATATATATACAAATGTTCAGTGATCAGTGACTTTAGTGACTTCGCTGTTGTAGATAAGGTGACTTCGTGCTGCCCATATGGTCCCACACTCACCGGAAACTACCACCCCTGCAGGGGTAAAAGGTATAAATGGAGATCCGTCAGTGGTCCCTCTCCCAGAAATGGATCGATATCCCACTCCTTCGTATCCACGGGGGCGGTCACAGGATCTAGTTACCAGCGTCAGCACTCCATTCTCCAGGAATTTCAGAAAAAATGTCCCTCCATGGCAAAAATTAAAAAGAAAGATAGGGGACTCATAGCGCAAAATGTAAAAACAAATTATACTTTATTAAAATAAAGCAAAAAAATGTAAAACAAAAATAAGGTTAAAAAAGTATAACAGAGTCCCGGCGGGCTAGTATAGGGCTTTAAAGCCTGGATGCCCTCGATCATCGCTTTTGACAAAGTCACATGACGAAACGTGCGTAAGGCGTACTTACCTCACTTCCGGTTAGCGCAGGAGGCCTGGAACGCTGCTGGGACGCAAGCGGCCACTGTGCACTATCTCTAATAGAGGGCATCCAGGCTTTAAAGCCCTATACTAGCCCGCCGGGACTCTGTTATACTTTTTTAACCTTATTTTTGTTTTACATTTTTTTGCTTTATTTTAATAAAGTATAATTTGTTTTTACATTTTGCGCTATGAGTCCCCTATCTTTCTTTTTAATTTTTGCCATGGAGGGACATTTTTTCTGAAATTCCTGGAGAATGGAGTGCTGACGCTGGTAACTAGATCCTGTGACCGCCCCCGTGGATACGAAGGAGTGGGATATCGATCCATTTCTGGGAGAGGGACCACTGACGGATCTCCATTTATACCTTTTACCCCTGCAGGGGTGGTAGTTTCCGGTGAGTGTGGGACCATATGGGCAGCACGAAGTCACCTTATCTACAACAGCGAAGTCACTAAAGTCACTGATCACTGAACATTTGTATATATATTTTTTCCCTTTTTTCTTTTTTGTATACCTTTTGGAGCACCCAACCCGGGGAGGACTTTTCACGTGTATATATACACATACTTATGTATATCTTTTACCACAGGGTTCACACATCCCCTTATGTGGCTCATGTTATGTATTTTTTTTCAATTATTTTAATTTATGGGTATTGCTGTTATCACGTATAGATAATTCACTTATATGTATCACATGTATTGATTGTATTTAGGATGGTGTGAGATGGTAGCAGGAGGATACACCCTATTCCAATTTACCACACATAGTTTCCTGCATCAACTTAAGTGATTAGCCCCATCAGCTTTCCTTCTGGTATTACACTTAGTTTGAGTGTTCCCAGGTTGGATTATTATGGAGGGCTAATCTATGGATCACTTCACCATTGGTTTCTATATTTACACACCATTTTGTTGTCAATTTATTTATTACTTTTAGCTTATTAAGTGTGTTAGGTAGTGTGGTCACGTACACATTTTCTTACTAGGGAGCGCCACCATCCCTTCATTACTTTTACTTTATCACTGGCTCCCTAGGGAGTCCATTCAGGGGAGGCTGCATACCTTTACTCCTATCCTAAGCGCGGACTATTTATCTTAGATTGTGTATTATATTATTATTGGTTGGAGAGGCTGCAGTTGATGATGACCCTGATTCCCTGTGAGGTCTCCAGCCAAGAAGAGCAGACGTCAGATGCACAGGGGGAGTCTTTGGAATCAGTGCTAGTCAGAACACTCCCTTGCTTTCTCTGTGCAGCATTTGGTTAGCTGCTGAAAAGCTCAGCTGGGTTACATAAACATTCTCTTGTCCAGGCTTCCTCTATTTTCCCATTCAGATACTGGGTGATGGTTGTCTACTCAGCTTACCTGTGACTGTGTCTCTGAATATCTGCATGCAGGATAATGGAGGCTGCACACTGAATCTGAACATGCAATAAACATTTATTGAGCCAACAGCTATCCTTAATCCCCCTCCCTTGTTGTGCTGCAAGTTTGAAAATGACTTGTTAAGCTATTGCTGGACTTGCCAGGCTTCACAAGTCTGTTGCACAATTGCAGCAAGTCCTCATTGCATTACTCCAGATCAACTTTCTTTGCAAACATTCTGCAAGTCTGCTGCAAGTTCTGATTTAGTTATGTTGTACAATAGTCATCCGACCACAGGGGTCACTGTGGCTGAATTTTCATGCTGTAGACTTGCAGAGCTCTTGCTGTAGACTCACCACTGCAACTTTGCTCTTGCTAGCGACTTGCCACGCAAATTTTATACAAATTGAAAAAGTGTCAAAGAGAAATTGTGGTTTAAGTGCTCTGCAAGTTTACAACTTGCCAGTGAAAATGTGGAGCAAGTTAACAGACTTACAATTCAACACTGCCACAAATTTGTGGAAAGTTATCCTTGCTATCTGGGTTATGACTAAGCACAGCAAGTTCTTGCTATGCCACAAACGACATTCCTCAGACAGTAAAAGTCCCAGTGTGTCTACTCAGCTAAAAGCTGACAAGACAGTTGAGATTTGTCTGTTGGTAAAAAGCCACAGTTTGAATAAGTTTGTGTTAGAGCTCTAGGATATTTGTGTGCAGTAACACTCATGTCAAATGATAAAACATCATTATGGTTGGTTATTAGTATTATTGCTACTACAATTGTCTGGAAAATTAAGTGTAAAAGTTAGTGCCCTGCACTGACACTCCCTCTTCTTATATCTACTCTGGTCCTTGGTATTCTACTGACTATGCTGACAGCTCTCATGCTACCTGTCCTTGATTTAGGCATAGGTTATGTTGAGATCAGCTGTGACAACAGTATTGTCACAGTTGACACTGCCAGGTGCCACGTGAAGAAGTTCCAATAAAATTGTGCTATGGGGACCATATGATCTTCAGTTCTGCCTGTGGTGTCATCCTTTACCACAGTGTTGGTCAAATTATGGGTTGGAACCCAAACTGGGTTGTACTTGGTATGGATTTTGTATCCAAGTGAAAAGTAGCAGGTCACTTGCAAATAAAACCACATTGGCTATAACTGACAGCAGAGACTGGGGAGTCAGAGTGTGTGCAAGAAATCATGCAACCACACAACCAAGATTATGAGGCAAGAAGATCTTACAATAGTTTGAAATTTCTCTTTTCTCTTCTAAAGCTTAAAAAAATGGAAAAGAACACCCGCAATGTGTTCTGTGTTAGCAATGCTTTTTTATGTCAAGTAGGGGAATGGTTAAACCTCAGTCAGCTTTTTATTGTTGTCTTTTTCCCCGTTGCAGATTTACCCTATCTGTCTGTTAAAATGTTTTCCCCAGAAGAGAAATTGAGTTAAGATCTCTAACAGAACCTTGAACCTTGAATAGAACCTTGAATAGCAGTAAAATCTGACAAGGGTTCTAACTTTCCCCATTTAATCCAAAACTTAAAAAAAAAGTTTGGTGTATAGATTCACTTTAAGCTAGAAAAACATGGAAACAAACCCAATGAATTTTTAATGGTAAGTGGCAGAAACAGCTTGTCAGGTTAGACCCTCCGACCAGCTATAGGTAGGTAGCTAGTTGATCTGCAGTGGTTCTCACATGTAGTCCCTTTCTTCTCCCCTTATGTAGTAAAGAGCTGCAATAATTATTGTTTCTTTATTATTACAGGAGCATGACATTTTGGTAAAAATGTCCCTTCTTGGGTCTTAGTGCTAAAAAAAAAATCTTATTTAGGTCAGTTAAAAAAAAATGGAGAAACCCTTGCTCAGTAGTCTGCCTTCTGCTGAGCTTATTGGGTGAATTCACTAAGTAGTTAAAAGGAAGTGAAGATTTTGAGCTTAGCTGACATGTAAAAACATCATGGACACAGGCATCTACCCAAACAGGGGGATAAAAATCCCAATTTGATATGATGATCTATCTGAGAACATCTTTGGCTTATCACTGCTTTGTGGGTTGATTCTGTGCATCAAACTCTACAAATTATTATTTGTTAAACAACTTATATTGCATTACAAGAGAATCACAAAATATGATTGGCTTAAGAAAACTCCATTCAGAAAGACTTGATGCCAAACATACTTGATTGACTGAAATATACAGGATTGCTTTTAAGGATAAAATCTATCTATCTATCTATCTATCTATCTATCTATCTATCTATCTATCTATCTATCTATCTATCTATCTATCTATCTATCTATCTATCTATCTATCTATCTATCTATCTATCTATCTATCTATCTATCTATCTATCTATCTATCTATCCACATACATGTATTGATATCTTTATATTTATTTCACTTGTTCAAGAAAAGAAAAGGCTTGGTTAAAATGTTTAAAATAAAAATAAATATATGTATAAACAGTAAGAATTTTACTGCTATTTTTGTTTTACACATTTATAAAAAAAATAAAAAAAATAAACGACCCGTCTGCTGCACCAAAATTCTCATTATTTAAATAAATAATGTGTGAACAAACATAAAGCAACAAAATGAAATATGATAGCAATTCAATGCCCTTCCCAAAAGCAAAATCACACAATTCCATTAAATTATTTCAATGAACATTTTTCACATTTGCAAGAGAGATGGATGTATCATTAACGAAGGCTACAAACAATATGACTTCCATTAGGAGACAACACTTTCATCTGATTAGGAAAACCTTTAAATGTAAACAGTTAACATTCCACTTCTCAGTTCAAAGTAAAATCTACTTCTCTTTCTTGTCTTATCAACATTTCATGGATTTATTTAAGATAACGGCAGATTCCACCTTATTTCGTCTGTGTCACGGTTCTTTTATTGCATACATTATTATAATCTGGACTACTTACTGAGTCATATCTTAAAATATTTATTATCAGGAATGTTCTGCTCTTCTGTATTTAATCGAGACTCACGTTTTTTTTATTTTTTTTATATGATTAAAATGGACCTTTTTAGTCTACAGAAATTCCTGATATGCAACCATATATTGGAGCAGTATGTATCTTTTATCATTAGAAAGTGGTCCTTGAACTCTGGTCAAGTGATGGTGCCTAGGCTTGGGAGGAGCATATCAGGAGGATGATGAAGTCACGAGGTGCGTAGCGTGACGTAACGCCTGGGAACGCAAACCGGAAGTCAATAAAGCGGACCGCAAACAGGGTACCGCCGACTCGAGAGGATCCCAAACATTACTGCAAATTTCCCTAATTCAGCGGCATACACGTAACTGGCCACATTTATCCTTGTTTTTCTAATGTAAGCTATTCATTTGTTAAATAAATCTTTTATTGGGGTAATACACCATTTTGGCCTCATTTCCTCCATATATACAATCGGAAGCCATTAAAGAACAGCTCAGCAGGACTCTACTAAGGGACGCCGCAGATCGATCATTGCCACTAGAACAAGTAAGCGCGATATCCCTGGTCGAAGGTAAGAGCTCTGGGAGCACACTGGAGGACACTTTGGCTATTTGGATTCACTGAATAAATACCCCAAAACAGTGAGGCTTCTGAATTCATGGTGGAAATATTCATCACAACAGAAGGACTGGCACATTGTGGATGCACATTTACTAAGTGAACTATATTATTTGTGCACGGGCACACCATATTGGACACTTCTGCGCGCAGTCAAGTCCTGCAAGCAGTCTTCCCATTGGACACATTTATTTATTTATTATTTATTTATTTTTAGAGACATTAATTATTGAAGTTATTAATTATTGAAGCACTTTATGTACTATTATTATTTTATTGCCATTACTGTGTTCCTATCATAGTAGCGATACAATTAGGATATCTAGCACTTTAATGCACTATCATCACTTTATTTATCACTATGTTTACAGTATAGTAGTGACTTCACAAGGTTATTTAGCACTTTATTACACATACATGTGAATGCACTATCAGCACTTTAATTAATTCATTTTTTCCATATATTTAAAGATTTGCGTTGAGTCACGTACATTATGTACATATATCAGGAGGATAATTTAGTCTGCTGCAGGTTGGAGAAATTTAGCTCCCTTCTGCTGATCACTATGTTTGGTGTAGTGCTTTTTAGGATAAGAGGCATCAGAGGGGTCGGGGTAATCTGTGTGAGACTGTGATGGACCTTTACTATGGTAGGTCACAGGGTTGAATGCAGTTCAATAAAAGGGATGGTAATTGTATAAGCCACTAATGGTGTTTTATACTGCCAGGTCACAGACTAAAAAAAGATCAGCAGAGAGCTTAGCTGTATATGACATACATATTATAAACCTTCTACAGGCATCAGAATTTACAGCTCATGATTGCGTCATCACAGGGTCAGGATTTTAGTCCAGGAGATAGCTGCTGACCCTGAATGATACCTGTGTAGTGCTACCCCCCAGAGGAGCGCCTTAAGTATGTTTGTTGCATACTTTGCCATTCAACCCCAATAACAGTCTCAGCCCCCCTCTGGCACAGCTGGCAATAATGTAAGTGCAAAGACCAATGAGAAACACACATGTTAAGATTAAACACAGAAATTGTCTTTACTGCAATATTTCTGCGGAAAAGGGTAACAGACAATAACAGTACATATTCAAGTAATACAACTGGAGAGCAATAACTGAGATCAAGAGCAATATAGCTCAATACTACATTCAGGCTGCTTTCAGGGGATTTCACACCTGAGAATAACCTCAAGAGCAGAGGCAAACACTTCAATAGCAATAAATCACAACATGGCAATCTATACCGGGTGGGTTACCTCTACTTAGATTGGCTCTATGAGTTCAGGCAGGAGGAGAGCAGAGGAATGACCCTCTCTTATGTCAGATCTCTCTCTTCTATTCCCTGACATCACAGGCCCAATTGAAACCACTGTACTCAAATCAACAATAGATGGATTAACCCCCCCAAAAAAATATCCTGCACACCCACTACATATACAGAGCCATGGACATGTGTGTGCCCGTATGGTACCAGTAACTTTAGTCTCTTGAAAGAAAAGTGTGTATCTTTGGCTAGCCACATAATGGGTGCACTTAAATTTCTGCTTAGCAAAATTTATCTGTGGTATACTGACAGTATCTGGATAACAAGGTGAACACTGTGACTGCTTAACAGGCCATTAACAAGACCCAGGTTCTGGTAAGTGTAGGCAAAAGTGAAGCAACTGTCTATGTGCAGTGTCCTTGTTTCCTGCAGATGGGTAAGTGCCCTCTCACCAATCCTGCGATCAAGGCCCAAAGATCGTCCTGGAACAGGCAGACTCAGTGTTTAAATTTTAGCTTGAACTATTGAGCTCTGTAAATAAAAGACTATTTTTAGCAAAAATAGATCAGAATAGCCTGGAAGACATACAAAAAGCAGCCTAGATTTCCACCAGATGGCTGTATTTGAGAATACAAAATATTCACATTTACATCACACTATAAACTTCACTGTTAATACATGTTTTTCCAGGCATGTCCTTTTGCCAGGGTGCTTTATTTTGTGAGGGACGGCAGGCGGTCAGCAAACATAATTGTAGTTACATACTGTATATTGTAAAATAAAAACAAACCACAATAAAGAGCTGCGTGTTGTAAAGTGTAAAAAAACTCCTATAACGTGAAAAAGAAACAAAGGAACTGCGCTCTTATATCATAAATTACATATCATGAATCGCCATAGTGAATAAACAAATAAATCTTAATTCAAGTTATAAAATACATAAAAATTTTAAAGTTTAAATATATATCCCACACGTGAATTAATGTCCTCAGTGAGTATAGGAAAGGTTCCTCTCCCCCTGCATGCAGACAAACAATGCATTCACCAGACTTAATTGACCCCTATTACAGGGAGTCAAATTGCACATATTGGAAAATCCAAGATGTCATACATGAGGTCACAGCAATGAAACCAAACTGCTGCTGTCATCCATTCAGTATACATATAAATAGCGTATTCAAAGCTCCAGTGTTGCCATATAGATAGAAAGAGAAAAGAATACTCCCATGGTGCAGTAAAACATTTATTTAAAAAGAAGGTTGTATTGCACTTACATCAAAGAAGACAAGGGTCAGCATGTATTGTATAGGAATCGCTGGTTACCGTTCCACCTGCATTCCAGCTGACCGGAAATGACGTATCCCAAACACTACCCAACGCCGTTTCGTCAGCCTACATTTGACGTCTTCAGGGGTTCTCTCTCCCTCTCTATATGGCAACACTGGAGTTTTCACATGTGGGACCTATATATGGACTTCACAATTTGTATGTATTTTTCAGACTTTCAGGTTGTTAACGATATGAATATGAGTCTGTTGGATGATCTAACAGCTGAACAGTCCCTGTAAAGAACTGATTAGTGCATAAACGTGCATACTCTTATACCTAGTACACACACACTCAGAAAATCTTACGAAAAATACCACTTTCCAAGCAATCATAAGAAATTGTGTTCGTTAGTACACACCAAAAGGACAAAACTTAAACATTTTTCTTGTACGATACCAGAATTAATGATTTTTATTTAATCAACACAGTATTGGTCCTAAAAAATCGTTAGATCAAGACCACGGAAACAAAATAATACACTACAATACAATATAACACGTTGCATCACTTCCGAAGTTGTATTCTGCCTTACAAGAAATGTAATAACTTTAGTAACCTGTTCATTTTTGATATGAGACTAGCATGCAAAAAAAAAGATAATTCATCCGATAATCTCATTGTGTGTACGAAGCCTTATTCGTTGAAAGTGCATGGTTACATACAGTGTAGACACCTCTAGTTCCACTCTGGTCTTGGAAGAACAATTGTAAGGCTGGGTTCACACATGCCCGTCTGCAGTTTGCAGTCCGGAGTCCGGTGCGTTTCTGTTCACTGATTCAGGTGCGAATATTTTCCTGAATTTGCACCTGAACCAGACCCAAAAACGCACACATGTGTGAATTGGATGCGGTTACAAACTCATCCAAATTGCACATATGTGAACCCAGCCTAAGACAACCTAGCATAGCTTAGGCCGGGGGGTGGTGGAATGGTGGGATGCAAACAAATTCAGTTGTTCTTGCTATCAGCCACCTCATGCAACAATCATCTCTTATCTTTGGACACCTTTAGTAAAGTAAATATTTTCTTTGATTGATTAATTGTTATAGTGATTTACAACTTGCACTCTATGCAGGGGTATAACTAAACAGCTCTGGGCCTGAGGTGAAATACGAACCAGGGCTTTGTGACACATTCTCATTATGTATGATAACACCTCTCCTTGTTCCTATGCCCCATGAGTCTACATTAAAAATTTTTTTTTTTTTTTTTTTTTGTAATTGGAAAAAAGTTGTAGCTGCTCTGGCTGTACAGGCTAACACAATTTAAAGAGCTGATTTAAAAAAAAAAAAGTAGAAAATATAATCCTTGAGCATTGCAAATATAGTGCTTTAGAAAAAAAAATCAAGTTTTAAGTATTGCCTCTTTAATGTATTATTAATACAGCTCTTTTTAAATATACCTAGCTGGTGTAGGACTTGACAAGGTGAAACAGCTTTGAAAGAGAAAAACTTTAAGGTAGATAAGCAGTAACATTCTTTATGGTTTGGATAAGGTCAGTAGAGGAGTAGGCCAATTAAGGAGCTGCTGAAACAGTTCATAATTAGTGCATGAATAAAGAGTTTGGATGTGTCTTATGTGAAAAAAATGATACAAAAATCTGCACCATTAGACACCTGAGTCCCTAATGGTATATTGCTCAGCCAAAATGAAAAAGTGTTGAATCTCAATTTGGTATGTCATTCAATTATTTCACACTCCTCCTTAAATTAGCTGGAGTATTCCCTTGCTATTTATTAATGAACCTGTTAATTTGGACTTGCGAGAGTGTTTATTCACTATGACATCAATTTTTTACATTCATTTTTATTAATTATTTTACCTCTTTAGAACTGTTTGCTTTTCAATATGATGTAATATTTTTTTTATTTTTGTAGCTTCATACTTCTTTTGGATTTCAGAGCACTTTATAGACACATGATTGAAGGTGAGATATCAATAGATCTGTGGTTGATGCCTATAGTATTCCCCCTACGGTTGCAGGTTTTACAGAACCAAAACTGATACTTTTATTGTGAGGAGATTAGCATGTGCATTTCAGTATCATTTGCAATGTTTTTATGTGGCTTTAATTATAAAAGAAACAATATGGTTCTTTGTGTTACTATGAGGCAAGGTCTGATTTCCATAACAGTACTATATAATGTTGACAGTTGCTACTACTGGACAGATGCCCCCCAGTGTACCGTATAAGATGAAAACCTAAACCAAACAGCTGGAAGAAAGGAACCTCCATTCTGGAAATAATAAAATGTTAAAGTATACTTTACTGAGTCTTCTTAAAATTGTGGTAAAATGATACATAGCTTACACACTTATGACAAAGAACTTCATAGTCTACTGGGAATAGGCATTTTTGCAAAGATGAAAACATTTTATGTACGCACTCTTTAACCAGAAAACATTTTCACACTAGTTGTGGAAATAAGTTAATTGAAGTGCTTATTCCAGGCTAAGTACAGAGGAAGTTCCATATGATGAGCTGCAGCAAAGCATGACGATACATTAGATACTGTGCCCACACCATATTTTCATGGAAACTGTGCTAGGAACTGTTTGCAGTATATACCAGTAAGCAGCGGCGGCTGGTGCTCAACATTTTTTTGGGGGGGCGCCAAAATCTTTATAAAAAAAATCATCAATTGCAGCCACTGTGCCCATCAAACACTGCCACTGTGTCCTCAAATGCTGCCACCGTGCCATCAATTGCAGCCACTGTGCTTAAATGCTGCCACTGTGCCCATTAAACGCTGCTACTGTGCCATCAAATGCTGCCACTGTGCCCATCAAATGCACCCACTGTGCCAAACGCTGCCACTGTGCCATCAAACGCTGCCAGTGTTCCCATCAAACGCCACTGTGCCATCAAATGCTGCCACTATGCCATCAAACGCTGCCACTGTGCCCATAAAATGCTGCCACTGTGCCAAACGCTGCTAGCGTGCCCATCAAATGCTGCAAGTGTGCCCATTAAATGTTGCCAGTATGCCCTTGAATGCCCCCAGTGTGACCCCAGCCCGCTCGCCGTCTGCCTGGCACTTACCCTGTCTTGGTGGGGCAGCAAGTGGTGGCGACGATCAGGGTCCTCCATGCGTCGCCTGCTGTCCTCATCTCCCGTCCTCTCCTCCTGATAGGCGTCCAATAGCGGCACCAGTCGTTGCAGCCAATCAGGTGACAGGTAACAGACCCTAGCACCTGATTGGCAGAGAGGCGGTTTAGTGTTAGGAAAGCGAATAGTCATTCACTTTTCTGAGCATGGCGCTCGCAGGTCACCTTTTTTGAAGCCTATGGCTCTAATCAGGTGCTTCAAAACCACCTCTTGCCACTGTAATTCAGGCGCCCTGCGCCCGAAAAGGGTCCGGGCGCCTGAATAGGGGGTGGCCGTGGTGGCCATAGGTAGATTTATTTATTTATTACAGGATTTATATAGCGCCAACAGTTTACGCAGCGCTTTACAATATAAAAAGGGAGACAATACAGTTATAATACAATAAAATACAAGAGGATTAAGGGGCCCTGCTCAGAAGAGCTTACAATCATGCAATGCATGAATCTATCTATTGGTGTTAGAGGGGGTGGCGCCTGTGCACCCTTGATGCACGAGCCACCACTGTCAGTAAGTGAAACTGGGAGCAAAGACAACTGACATTGAAAAAGTGTAGGTAAACCCAGTCACTAAAATCTTATATGTGCTTTAACTTGTTAATGCTATTTAAAAATGGCAACAAAAGGCAAATCCACTTTGCACTACAAGTGCACTAGGAAGTGCAGTCGCTGTAGATCCGAGGGAGACATGCAAGGAAAATAAAAAACAGCATTTTAGCTTGTACATGATTGGATGATAAAATCAGCAGAGCTTCCACTCATTTCAGATCTACCCCTTAGATTTACAGCGACTGCACTTGTAGTGCAAAATGGATTTGCCTTTCGTAAATAATCCCAATTGTGCTTTAGCAAATTGTTTAAATTGTATTTCTTTTTTATAAAGCTGTTAATCTGATATGTACCAAGCTTTCACTGCAGGAGAAATCTGAAAGAGAAAGGTAGGAGGGGAAGTGGAACACAACAATTATAAGCCAGTTATATACCATCTGTGACAGTGCAAAGCCCTGCCACAATGCAAGTTTAGGAAAGGGATGTAAAGATGACACAGGATTCTCACATTTTCAGTTTAAGAAGCTCCAGAGTGTGTATTATGAGTGGAGAAAGCTGTGTTTTAGGTTTTCTCTGGTTCTGTAGTCACAAATCGGTGACAAAGTGTCTTGGGTGGGACAGAACCTCTTGTCTTCGGCACCTGTAGACAGGTGTGCAGGGTCATTATAAGCCAAGTCTGAGGATAGCTCAGGGCTCCTATTTTGGTGTCAGGGCTCCACCCAAGAGTCAGGAGGGACCTGTCCAGGAGACAAGAGGGCTTCACCCTTGGAAACAGGTGTGAGCCATTAAAAAGGAGCTATGTACATTAAAGTAAAGCTGTGTGCATTGAAGAGCCGATGGTCTAAGGGACCCATTACTAATGCCTAGTACACACCATTCCTTTTTTTTGTTCAACCAAGCAAGTTGAGAAAAAAAAAAAACGACAGCTTCTGTCGGAGCCACTGTACTAACAATCCAACGTTAGTGCAGCGATCTCCCGCTCTGAGCTGTTGTTTTCTGACACCCACTCACCAGAACACTCCGGTCATCGATCTCAGCCATTGACTGAGAGCGCTGATCGAGACCTGGTCGGTTTTCCAGTATTCACGTCTGGCTCTGTCCGTTCTGTCGGACCGGCTGCCATATACACGGGCCAAATGTTGGCTGTTTTTTATTGAACCAGCCGATATCACCCGACATTCGGTCCGTGTGTTCTAGGCTTAAGAGCAGAGATACCGCTGAAGTGAGAGCCAGGTAGCTTGGTGTTTCATTACATGTCCTACTGTTTGAATCTGAAACCCCTGTGTGGGCAACTAGTGTGAACTAATCTTTGTGTTGAGACTTTGCTTTTGCCTAATAAATGTGGGCTGCCATGCCCTAAAGCTGAAGCTCAGGATGACATTTCTCACTCAAATGTATCTACCACTCTGAGTCTAATCACCCCATGTCACACATCACATTATGCTGTTTTGTACTATGCAGTAGTGCAGAGAAGTAACTAAAGCGCATAAGGGTATGTAGTGTTTAAATTAAGTTTCCAGCTGTTACAAAACTACAAGTCCCTTCATGCCTCTGCCTCTGGGTGTCATGCTTGTGGCTGTCTGAGTCTTGCTATGCCTCATGGGACTTGTAGTTCTGCAACAGCTGGTGGTCCACTAATTGCATATCCCTGCTATAAATGATTCAAATATTGTCCGGTTCATTAGGGACTGACTGAGATTCGAACCATGTATGGGCAGGCTAAATGTACCCAAGTTGATCGCTAAATCAACTTGGGTACAACCAGCCTGTTTTACATGTAATTATTGCTTGGGGCTTTTATAGCCGCTAGCAGTAATCACTGTGTTCTACCTGATGATAACTCCCCCCCGCCTATGCTGGGAGAGCACACTGACTGTGTTGATGGGGTAATCAAGCTATTTTCTTTCCTGCAACCCGTGGCTGTAGGAAAGAAACTCGCTCCGTCTATAGGTGGTTTATGTCACATGTTCTTGACAATTAATGTATTGGGACTTTGGACTTGGTTTTTATACACATTGTATGGGCACAGGAGATGATTTATGTTGTGTCCACATGATATGTACTGTATATGTTTACAAAAATGCTTTTGTTTTGTGATTTATTATATTGTTTAGCACAAGTACTGTTTTTGGGAGTACATCATACTGGTTTGATTTAAGCACTTAGAGAAGTGTTGTACTATTTTGTTATTGAAGTTGTGGGAGGGACATGTTTCTTCCAGGACATAGTTATAACCAAGAAAGTAAGCAAACCAAAAAGTAAGGCAGGTCAGTTCTCTGAATCTAGTTCTGGAATGCCCAGTTGCTACTTACATAGTTATAGATAAATATGATACATCATTAAAACGAACAATAAAATGCTTAATGCAAAGTATTTAATGATATAGGTTTTGCACTAAAAGTTTTATAGTTAGTTTTATAGTGCTGTATCGTATTTATGTATTTACACCCAAATGTTTAGGGATATCTGTATAGCAGTTAGGCTATTTATTTATAGATGTTTATTTATTAACTAATATAATATACAGTATACATTACTTATGTAGCAATGAAGTAAATTCCTGTCAAGTGATATGAATAGACTCCAGTAGATGGACGAGGCAAGCTTGGATAAGCTGGTAGAGCAATTTCCAGGTTTGTTTCTCATGCTAGGCTGACAATTATTACACAGGCTGAAAATTATTATTGTTATATAGCGCCAACAGTTTGCTCAGCGCTTTAAAAAATGAAGGCAGACATTACAGTTACAATACAATTTGGTACAAGAGGAATCAGAGGGCCCTGCTTGTTAGAGCTTACACTCTAATGCCCCGTACACACGGTCGGATTTTCCGACGGAAAATGTCCCATCGGACCATGTTGTCGGAAATTCCGACCGTGTGTGGGCTCCATCTGACTTTTTTTCCGTCGGAATTTCCGCCGGAAAAAGTTTGAGATCCTGCTCTCAAATTTTCCGACAACAAAGTCCTATCGGACTTTTTCCGATCGTGTGTAGCGAATTCCGATGGACAAAGTGCCACGCATGCTCAGATCACATTACAACGAACGTCACCACGTTCAGAATGATCGTATTTTCCGACAACTTTGTCCGACCATGTGTATGCAACACCAGTGTCGGACAAAATCCGTCGGAAAAAATCTGACGGATTTTGTGGTCGGAATTTCCGACCGTGTGTACGGGGCATAAGAGGGAGAGTCAAGTGATACAAAAGGTATTAACTGTTGGTAGATGAGCTGATGGAGAAAATAAAAACACAGTGTATTAGTTAGCTTTTTTAAAGGAAAGGGGTTTCAGGGATTGCCTAAAAGATGGATAGATTAGGAGATAGTCGAACAGATTGGGATAGGGAGGTCCAAAGGATTGGAGACACTCAGGAGAAGTCCTGGAAGCGAGCATGGGAGGAGGTGACAAGGGAGCCAGAGACCAGGAGGTCTTGGGAGAACCTAAGTTTGTATGATATTTTGAGACCAGATTAATGATGTAGCTGAGGACAGAACTGTGGATAGCTTATGTAAAGGTAATACAATGAGGAGGGAGTTGCAGTAATTTGTTTAAAAAGGGGAGTATTTTGGAGATGTTGAGGAGGTTGAGGTGGCACGATTTGGACAGGGATTGTATATGGGCTTGAATGACAGTTCCGAGTCCAGGGTTTTCCCTAGCACCCTGGTATGCGGGGACAGAATGGTTGTACCATTGATCCACTGATCTAAAAAAAACTGCCTGTGTGTACCAGGCTTAAGAGAAATAAAGGTTGACCCTAAAATTGGTTTCTGTGCACAACCTGCAGATATCTAAATAAAAGTAAATGAAGACTGTGTGTTGCTTGGAGTACTGCAAATGGAGTTAGGTTTTGCTTGTGAATAATATCTTGAAGGGTTTTCATACCAACTCTGGCACAAAGTTGTGAGTCGGGTATGGTGAGGGAATGTTGGATTTCTGGGATTCACCATGGAAGGGAATGGGATGAAAAATCACTTGAGGGTCTAGGGAACCAGTAAAAACCTTAGGGGACCACCTCCAGGCCTTAAGTGTGGTAAGCATCAAGTATGTAGTTGGGTAAGGGGCTTTTGGACCTTGTCAAAGTATGGATCAAGTGCCCCCACCAAGCCCTAGACTGAGATCTCAAGCACTGTGGAAGAGTTGCCCAGGTTAGAGTTGAGCCACCAATAGACAGTACTAAATTGTGAATCAATTAGTCACTTATGTAGGTCTGGCATAACAAGGCCTCCCCGGCTAGTGCACCTGGTTAGAGTGGAAAATGTGTACAGCGGGACCTGGAAGCCTTAGAGGAAGGAATGGAACTGAATTGGAACTATTCCTGAAGACATTTTTTAGGTGAATGCTGTCTGTTTTTTTATTTTTAAGAATTTGTTGAATGGGGCAGGTTGTCTCATTGCACCAAAAGGTAGTGGTCTCACTTCTACCCAGACAGAAAGTCTCTATGGAAGACAGGAAGAATAGAGAAATAAAAAGAAGATTCTAGAAGTCACTACCAAGATCACTGAACTGCTGACGGGGCAGGTTTCCTCGTGCCTGCAGCAGTGTTTTCATTTTTTCAAATACTGGAACTAGGTTTAAATTCATATCTTAGCTGAGATGGTAATCCCCAAATATGCAAAACATGGAACCTGTTGTATAAGAATGAAGGCATATATGTCAGTTGCAGCCTCTGAGTCTATACAGAACAATAGTGACTTCCTCCAGTTCACTCTGAGGCCTGAAACCTTAAAGTAGTGAGTGAGTAAGGACCTCTATTGCAATTAAAAACAAGGATGCAGAGAGGGCAGCTGCATACCCCTCTGCAAAGGAAAAGCGGGGGTGACACCAAATTGCTCATAGCTGAAGTAGGTGCCCAGTATAGTAGCTGGATCAAACTGAAAAATTTAATGAATGATTGACTTTTATAGAGCTGCAACTGCGAACTGAATCGCCTTGAGACATGTGGGAACCCCATTCTATACATTAGGTCCCATAAGTAAGGCCATTCTACTGTGTGACATGCCTTCTCTACATTGAGGGAGGCAACAACTCTTGAGCCTGAGTTGGTATTAGCAGCATGAATGTTGGTAAAGAGTCTGTTCTTTACAGAATGCTTTGCTTCAGGCAAAAATTAAACTGCATGTAGCCTTTGGTGTGCATTACCGCCACCAAACACAACCCATGCAACATATTGCCTCCCCACCGTCTGCAAACACCTCTGAAAACAATCCACCACAAATCCCTTTCAGAGGGTTGCCAAAGGCTGCCACACATGTGAACGAGTGCTAAGAGACTGAACTGTTGTGAGTACCCTGAGTGGGAAAGGTTGTGCCCAGTTGTGAGAGGAAGTCCCCTGGAGGAAGAAGGATAGAAATGTTTCCTAACCAAGAGACTGATTCAGCACCTGGATAAATGGAGAATGTGTCGAATTGTTGAGGAAAGACTTCTCTGACAATAAGATTGCTGTAACATTAATGCTTTTCTAGAGTAAAGTTTCAAGTCACTTTGCAAATGAACTTTACTGGGCATTCATGTTTTGTGGGCTAAAAAATATATAGTGGGCTGTGAAGGACAATGTGTAATTGACTTAAAGAAGGTCACTTGGGAGAGGTTATGTCCCAACCCTGCAGGAAGGAGCAACTAACGTGTGCAATCCACATCAGGCCACAAAAAGAAAAGGAGAAGATGTTCTTGTACCCCAAGACCTTGCTACATGTTTGCATGGATTAAACTGGAGACAGTGTTACCAACATACCAGATTGCAATTTACTGACTCAACACACACATTTTACTGGCACAGCAAAGTTTTTACTGACATTTCCAAAAGTTACAAAATTACAGGTTTAAGTGCAAATTTCAGTATGTAGGCTACAAATAAGTACAATATGCAATTAGCAATGTGATTTAAGGTAGATATTAAGGCAAAAAACATATTTCCTATTTTATTTTCAGCATAGTAAGTAAGTAGCTCAGGAACGGGACTCGGGAAGGCAAGAAATTAGAATGGGCAGGCACACACATGAAATTGACTCTCACAGTGACACTGGCAGCAGTGTGCAGTAGGACAGATGATGATGACACCTCATGGACATGGCACGTCCCCTTTTGAGTCACAAAGGCAGTCTCTCTCCACGCCAGGTGGTCTGACAGTCCTGCTCCCGGATTGCCTTGGTCCCATTTCGCAGACTCGCACACGTAGCTCTGGCAGCTCTGCTCAGCTCCCTTGCACAATGACATCACACGAAAAGCTTAGGCACTGCCTCCACTAGACCTGTGTCCCGCCCTTATACACTGTAGCAGTCACAGCCATTTTTTTTACTGGCACCCTTTTCTGGTCATTTACTGGTAGGGGGAAAAGTGCCAGTTTTTTACTGGCTGCCAGTAAAATATCAAAGTAACTCTAGAAAAAAACACCCACACGATTCCTCTTGTTATCCCTTCAAACAATAGTTTTGCACAGATGCAATTTTAAGCCCTTTCTCCTATCACAGCTCTTTAATGCCGCGTACACACGGTCGGAATTTCCGATGGAAACAGTCCTATGGGAGCTTTTCATCGGATTTTCCGACCGTGTGTATGCCCATCGGTCTTTTTCTGTCGGAATTTCCAACAGGCTTTGGATTGAGAACATGTTCTTAATTTTTCCGACGGAAAACCTTTCTATCAGATTTTCCGTTCGTGTGTATGCAATTCCGACATGCAAAATTCCGACGCATGCTCGGAAACAATTTGAAGCATTAAACTTCCCTTTAATAGTGCTGTCGAATGTGTTGTATGCCGCGGTGTTATTGACCATCGGAATTTGGTGTGACCGTGTGTAGGCAAGACAGTTTGAGCGAAATTCCGTCGGAATTCCGACGGGAAAACCATCAGAGCTTTTTCCAACGAGAATTCCGACCGTGTGTACGTGGCCCTAGATAGTAGCTGTTAAAATTTCAACTGAAAAATAGACTTTTGAACGTTGGTTCTTAAATCATCTGCCCTTTCCTGGTTGGAACTATTTGGCTGAGTAAAGGAGGGAGGAAAGAAGGGAAAGTTAAACTAAGTATTGTAGATTTTTACCCAGAGCTTCACAGCTGCAATCCAGCAATTGTTAGTGAGTTTTGATATGAGCAATAGAGGGCTTACTATATTTAACCATATGTTAGCATAATATGGGATAGCACAAGGAATGACATAGTAAACACCAGACAAACTTCCAAGGTCTGGTTCAAGGATAAATAATGACAACGGGGCCACAAAGTCACAATATTATCATACTGATCTCCTAACACAGTCTGAACCCTCCGCAGACTGTATGTATATTTGAGCAATGTGAGACTGTGCCTGGAAGCCTTAAACTGCATGACCTACTGCAAGCAGAAACAAATGATAATGATTTAAAGTCAAATCGAAGTGTTAAATAGATTTTTTGTTTCTATATATATATCCCTTTAATAAATACCATACCAAGATATACCTATTTAAAAAAAAATATGTAAATTGTTACAAATACAAAGGAACCCTAAAATGTAGAGCCTGTTTAGTTGCTGTCTAATTTTCTAAAATAGCACCAGTGTTTAGTTATTTTTCAAACTAGATTTGCGAGTAAAGGAAATAATTAAGATAAAATGTTACAGGCCCCATTTACCTACAAGTTGACTTGTGAATCCAAGAGACTGAGTTGGCTATCATCAAAGAACATATGAAATATATTGCTAAGGTGACATTGCTCATAGTCTCTGAAGACAAGCAGAGCCTTTTGGGAGATTTGTTTAAAGAACACAACTAACATTTCCTCTTGAACAGAGCTGAAGTGTTATTTACCCAAATATTTTGTTTCTGTAATTACAAGAGGGGAAATCTTGAATACAAAAATGTCTGCACACTTAGGAAACAAATAAGATTAACTAAGCAACTCTTTCCTGAAATGACATTTGTTTATAAGCGTGATTGCACAAGGATTTCAATGTTTCATTGGTTTTAATGATTCTTTTCTAATCCAAAATTTTGAAAAGTTATTTGCTTTTTGGAATATCTTCAGTAGTTTACATTTTTAGAGTCTTAACAGTATTTTTCAAAAGTAATTGCTGAATAAACAAATTAATATTGCTGTTTTTTTTTTTTTTTTTACAAGAAAATAAAAATATTGCTGTTTATCATGTAGTACACTTTTGGTATGATCAATATAATTAAACGATTTCTGCCTTAAAAAGCTTGCAATGAAATATATATTACCTAGAGATGAGCTGAAGCTTTCGAGCAAACCTTCGCTGTTCCACCATCTGGGCAAACACCAAAGCATTTACCCATTTAGTGGGAGCTATGTATAGCAGCAATATTACTTCCTTCAGAAAAAATGTCAGCAGGTCTTTTTTATGACTTATTTTAGAAAAAATCTAAAACAGAAGCTCCTGGTCTGAGTAAAATAAAACAGCTATGAAGGGTGGGACATCACAAATAGTAAGCACATTTTTCTTTGTTCTGGATAAAAACTTTTTTAAATGCAGTTTTGTACAACATACGTTATTATGTGCACTGTGCTGAGTGGAAGGAGGGTGGGTCTATCAGCACCAGGGGCAGACTGGGTTGGGGGCAGGGGGGCAGTTTTTCCCCAGGCTGCTCTGATGCCCTGTAAAAAAGCCACACTGCAGACTGACAGTGAGATTCTAGCTCTGATTGCCTTGTGGAGTGATATGCTCAGAGCAATGAAAGCCAGCTAGCCCAGGAGTCCAGCTGCATTTGCTCCATCGCCCGTCCTGTCAACCTGTCTCCACTGTCCTCTTAGCCTCTCCCTCACACTGCTGCCTGTCCAATCCAACACTCTGCCTCCCATTTGTGTCCACCCAACCCCGCCCACACTCCAACCCCCTACATGCAATGTACACACTTTGCTGTGGGCAGAACATTTGAAACAATGGCTGCTAGCTGTCACAGCTTCATCCAACCTGTGGGAGACCAGCTTGAGGGGGAGGCATAATTAGTGAGGGAGCTTTCTGCACCCAGAACAACCTCCTCTTATCCCCACCCCTTTTTGCTCTGCCCCTTCTTTTCCCCTCTCTTTCTCCCTTTCTTTCTCTGTTCTCTCTTCCCCCTGTGCAGAATGGGTGGGGGAGGGGGGAATTGTACAGACTGGGGGGGTTGAGCAAACCAGGGGGGTGCATTTGTGCGGACTGGGGAAATTGTGCAAACTCAGGGGGGTGCACATTTTTTGGGGGGAGAGATGTGCAGACTGGGGGGATTGTGCAAACTGGGTGGGACTTGGTGCAGACTGGAGGGGGGTAGGACTTCAAAGACTACTGTACTATATACCAGAGGTGGGGGACTCGAGTCATATGACTTGACTCGAGTCAGACTCGAGTCACCTTTTTTAGGACTTGCGACTTGCTTGACAGAATTAAATAAATGACTCGACTTGACTTTGACTTGCAACTAATGACTTGCGACTTGACTTTGACTTGGGCTATATGACTTGCGACTTGCAATGACTTGCAATGACTTGGCACCGGGGATCCACAAACAGAGAGCCGCCCTGTCCCTCCCTGACGCCGCCTACCTCACCAGCACATCCCTGCTCCTCCACCAGACTCCAGCCATCAGAGACCAGAACCCTGCCCCTCCTCCTGACTCCGCCCACAACAGAGCGGCACCCGGCCCCTCCTCCTGACTTAGGCCACTAGAGAGCGGCACCCGGCCCCTCCTCTTGACTCCACCCACCACAGAAGGGCACCCGGCCCCTCCTCCTGAATCCGCCCACCATAGAGCGGGATATTCCAGTGTCATGAGGGGTCGGGTGAGATTGGTGCTCTGCAGCGGACTGAGGAGGGTGGATGCCGGGGCCCCCAGGAGGGCCAAGAGTAGTGTGGTAGCCCCCGCGGTGCCGAACCAGATCCTCAACCTGCAGGCCATGAACTCCAGGTGCGGGCAGTGGAGAATGCTGTGAGGGAGCCCATCGTCACCAAGACTGGGGAGATCGTTAGAGAGCTGCAAAGGTGAGTGGCTAAAACTGCCAGCATGGCCTTAGTGACAAGGGACTACAACTGCCAGCATTTACTGAGTGACAGGGGGACTACAACTCCCAGCATTTCCTGAGTGACAGGGGGACTACAACTCCCAAGGTGGTCAGGGTGACTAGAACTACAACTGCCAGTATGACCATAATGACAGGGGAACTACAACTCCCAGCATATTCTGAGTTGCAGGGAAATTAGAAGTTCCTGTATGCAACGCACTCCTGAACCTCGCACTCTGTATATAAACGCACTCCTGAACCTCGCACTCTGTATATAAACGCACTCCTGAACCTCGTACTCTGTATATAAACGCACTCCTGAACCTCGCACTCTGTATATAAACCCACTCCTGAACCTCGCACTCTGTATATAAACGCACTCTGTACATAGCGCATTTCTGAACCTCGCACTCTGTACATAACGCATTTCTGAACCTCACACTCTGTACATAGCGCATTTCTGAACCTCGCACTCTGTACATAACGCATTTCTGAACCTCACACTCTGTACATAACGAACTCCTAAACCTCTCACTCTGTACATAATGCACTCCTGAATCCTTCCACACTTTGTGTAACACACTTTTCCATAGTGTGTGCAAAACCATTTGTAATGGAAGCTTTTTATTCATTTTTTTTAAATGATTGTACTGGGGTTTGTGTCTGTGAGACTCTTGCTTGTGGCAGAGCAATCAAAGCAGGAAGCCCGAGTTTGGTTTAACTACGCCCCATAAGCCACTCCCACTCATAATCATTAGGCCATACCGTTTTTTTGCCACGGCGTGCGTAGGGACACTTCATCCCTCAAGTGTCCCTCATTCTGAAGTTCAAAAGTTGGGAGGTATGCACTACCACTAACCCACTAACACTAACCGCAAGCCGCCATCTGCCTACCTGATCAGCGTGTCATGCAGACAGACAGTGGCCATTGCAGTGTTCAAAAGCCACGCCTCCTTGTCTGTGATAGGCGGAACACTCAATTTTACAGCAGGCAGTGTTCAGCCTATCATGGACATCCTCTCATCCTTGTCTGTGTTATGAGGATGAGCGGATGTCCGTGATAGACGGAACACTGAATGCTGGGAGATTGTTACGCCTATCACAGATGAGGAGGAGGCGCGGCCTTTGAATGCTGGAATGGCTGCCGGGACGCCGCCGGTCAGGTACACGGCTGACGGGCACAGTGAAGCATGGGCACAGTGAGACACTGGTACAGTGAGGCATTGGGCACAGTGAAGCATGGGCACAGTGAGACACTGGTACAGTGAGGCATTGGGCACAGTGAAGCATGGGCACAGTGAGACACTGGTACAGTGAGGCATTGGGCACAGTGAAGCACAGGCACAAATGAAGAACGGGCACAGTGAGACATGGGCACAGTGAGACATGGGCACAGTGAGACATGGGCACAGTGAGACACGGGCACAGTGAGGCATTTATTAACTCATTTAAAGGTGGAAATGGGGTAGATCAGTATTTTGACTTGATTTGTGACTTGACCAAAATAAATGACTTGACTTGACTTGCTTGACTTCTAGCAGTGACTCGACTTGACTTGCTTGCTTTTCGCCACAGTAACTTGGGACTTGCTTGTGACTTGAAGGTTAAGACTTGAGACTTGCTTATGACTTGCACATGTGTGACTTACTCCCATGTCTGCTATATACACTGTATTTTACATTACAGAATCCTGCACTATATACATTATATTGTACATTACACACTCCAGTACTATATACACTAAATTGTATATTACACACTTCTGTACTATATACAGTGGTGTGAAAAAGTGTTTGCCCCCTTCCTCATTTCCTGTTCCTTTGCATGTTTGTCACACTTAAGTGTTTCGGAACATCAAACCAATTTAAACAATAGTCAAGGACAACACAAGTAAACACAAAATGCAATTTGTAAATGAAGGTGTTTATTATTAAAGGTGAAAAAAAATCCAAACCATCATGGCCCTGTGTGAAAAAGTGATTGCCCCCCTTGTTAAAACATACTATAACTGTGGTTGTCCACACCTGAGTTCAATTTCTCTAGCCACACCCAGGCCTGATTATTGCCACACCTGTTCACAATCAAGGCATCACTTAAATAGGAGCTGCTTGACACAGTAAGGTCCACCAGAAGATCCTTAAAAGCTACACATCATAACGAGACCCAAAGAAATTCAGGAACAATTGAGAAAGAAAGTAATTGAGATCTATCAGTCTGGAAAGGGTTATAAAGCCATTTCCAAAGCTTTGGGAATCCAGCGAACCACAGTGAGAGCCATTATCCACAAATGGCGAAGACATGGAACAGTGGTGAACCTTCCCAGGAGTGGCCGGCCGCCCAAAACTACCCCAAGAGCGCAGCGACGACTCATCCAAGAGGTCACAAAAGACCCCACAACAACGTCCAAGGAACTGCAGGCCTCACTTGCCTCAGTTAAGGTCAGCGTTCATGCCTCCACCATCAGGAAAAGACTGGGCAAAAATGGCCTGCATGGCAGAGTTCCAAGGAGAAAACCACTGCTGAGCAAAAAGAACATCAAAGCTCGTCTCAATTTCTCCACAACACATCTTGATGATCCCCAAGACTTTTGGGACAACATTCTGTGGACCGATGAGACAAAAGTGGAACTCTTTGGAAGGTGTGTGTCCAAGTATATCTGGCGTAGAAGGAACACTGCATTTCAGAAAAAGAACATTATACCAACAGTAAAATATGGTGGTGGTAGTGTGATGGTCTGGGGCTGTTTTGCTGCTTCAGGACCTGGAAGACTTGCCGTGATAAAAGGAACTATGAATTCTGCTGTCTACCAAGAGATCCTGAAGGAGAATGTCCGACCATCTGTTCGTGTACTCAAGCTGAAACGAACTTGGGTTCTGCAGCAGGACAATGATCCTAAACACACCAGCAAGTCCACCACCGAATGGCTGAAGAAAAACAAAATGAAGACTTTGGAGTGGCCTAGCCAAAGTCCTGACCTGAATCCTATTGAGATGTTGTGGTATGACCTTAAAAAGGCCGTTCATGCTCGAAAACCCTCTAATGTAACTGAATTAGGACAATTCTGCAAAGATGAGTGGGCCAAAATTCCTCCAGGACGCTGTAAAAGCCTCATTGCACGTTATCGCAAACGCTTGGTTGCAGTTGTTGCTGCTAAGGGTGGCCCAACCAGTTATTAGGTTTAGGGGGCAATCACTTTTTCACACAGGGCCAGTGATGTAAGTAACTGAGTTAAAATAAACTGAGTTACGTAACTCAGTTACTTTAGAGGGTAACTAGTAATCTAACTGATTACTTTTCCCCTCATGGTAACTCAGTTCCCATTACTTTGGCTTAGTTACCCCAATTACATCTACCGTCACTAGATGGCAGTAGTGTAATTCCGGTGTCGTGCCAAAAAAGTTCCCCCGCCGGATAAGGACCCCCTGTACTGCGCAGTCGCAGCGCTTGCGCAGTACGAAGGACTACGGAGCTTCCGAAAATTGCCGAACCTAAACAGCTCTGAGTGAACTCTACACAGCGCAGGCGCAGTTAACATGTAATTGTACGAGGCGATGCCGCACCCTCATGATGCTTGTGCTACTCTGCAAGGGGCGTCTATCGTGTAACTAAGGGGCGAGTCTAGTATTACTGTAACCAAGGGGCGCATTTATTATTATTGTTATATATCGAGCTCTGCCCATTAATTTAACATTCGCCCTCTTCTGTAGCCATCCGCCCCTTACACGATATAATAATAATAGCCCCTTGCTTACACGATATAACAGAACTGCCCCTTGGTTAGAGTAATAATAGAGCAGCTCCTTGGTTACACGATATATACAGTGGTGTGAAAAAGTGTTTGCCCCCTTCCTCATTTCCTGTTCCTTTGCATGTTTGTCACACTTAAGTGTTTCGGAACATCAAACCAATTTAAACATTAGTCAAGGACAACACAAGTAAACACAAAATGCAATTTGTAAATGAAGGTGTTTATTATTAAAGGTGAAAAAAATTCAAACCATCATGGCCCTGTGTGAAAAAGTGATTGCCCCCCTTGTTAAAACATACTATAACTGTGGTTGTCCACACCTGAGTTCAATTTCTCTAGCCACACCCAGGCCTGATTATTGCCACACCTGTTCACAATCAAGGCATCACTTAAATAGGAGCTGCTTGACACAGTAAGGTCCACCAGAAGATCCTTAAAATCTACACATCATGCCGAGACCCAAAGAAATTCAGGAACAATTGAGAAAGAAAGTAATTGAGATCTATCAGTCTGGAAAGGGTTATAAAGCCATTTCCAAAGCTTTGGGAATCCAGCGAACCACAGTGAGAGCCATTATCCACAAATGGCGAAGACATGGAACAGTGGTGAACCTTCCCAGGAGTGGCCGGCCGCCCAAAATTACCCCAAGAGCGCAGCGACGACTCATCCAAGAGGTCACAAAAGACCCCACAACAACGTCCAAGGAACTGCAGGCCTCACTTGCCTCAGTTAAGGTCAGCGTTCATGCCTCCACCATCAGGAAAAGACTGGGCAAAAATGGCCTGCATGGCAGAGTTCCAAGGAGAAAACCACTGCTGAGCAAAAAGAACATCAAAGCTCGTCTCAATTTCTCCACAACACATCTTGATGATCCCCAAGACTTTTGGGACAACATTCTGTGGACCGATGAGACAAAAGTGGAACTCTTTGGAAGGTGTGTGTCCAAGTATATCTGGCGTAGAAGGAACACTGCATTTCAGAAAAAGAACATTATACCAACAGTAAAATATGGTGGTGGTAGTGTGATGGTCTGGGGCTGTTTTGCTGCTTCAGGACCTGGAAGACTTGCCGTGATAAAAGGAACTATGAATTCTGCTGTCTACCAAGAGATCCTGAAGGAGAATGTCCGACCATCTGTTCGTGTACTCAAGCTGAAACGAACTTGGGTTCTGCAGCAGGACAATGATCCTAAACACACCAGCAAGTCCACCACCGAATGGCTGAAGAAAAACAAAATGAAGACTTTGGAGTGGCCTAGCCAAAGTCCTGACCTGAATCCTATTGAGATGTTGTGGTATGACCTTAAAAAGGCCGTTCATGCTCGAAAACCCTCTAATGTAACTGAATTAGGACAATTCTGCAAAGATGAGTGGGCCAAAATTCCTCCAGGACGCTGTAAAAGCCTCATTGCACGTTATCGCAAACGCTTGGTTGCAGTTGTTGCTGCTAAGGGTGGCCCAACCAGTTATTAGGTTTAGGGGGCAATCACTTTTTCACACAGGGCCATGATGGTTTGGATTTTTTTTCACCTTTAATAATAAACACCTTCATTTACAAATTGCATTTTGTGTTTACTTGTGTTGTCCTTGACTATTGTTTAAATTGGTTTGATGTTCCGAAACACTTAAGTGTGACAAACATGCAAAGGAACAGGAAATGAGGAAGGGGGCAAACACTTTTTCACACCACTGTAACAATAATAAATGCGCCCCTTGGTTACAGTAATACTAGACCCGCCCCTTAGTTACACGTATAGAATATTTAAAAAAAAAAGTCAGTTACTTTGCTGAGTAACTAATTACTTTTCCAATGTAGTAACTGAGTTACTAACGCAATTACTTTTTGGGAGAAGTAATTTGTAACTTAACTAAATTACTTTTTTAAAGTAAGATGACCAACACTGCACAGGGCCATGATGGTTTGGATTTTTTTTCACCTTTAATAATAAACACCTTCATTTACAAATTGCATTTTGTGTTTACTTGTGTTGTCCTTGACTATTGTTTAAATTGGTTTGATGTTCCGAAACACTTAAGTGTGACAAACATGCAAAGGAATAGGAAATGAGGAAGGGGGCAAACACTTTTTCACACCACTGTACACTGTGCACTGGGGATAGGTAGCAGGTATAAAGCTCCCTGGGATGAACACACTTTCAGGTGCAGTTACCAGTCCAGTGAGGTAGTGATAAACAGTGAGTGCTGTATTTATTTGTGCCATTTACAGGTCTGTTTACAGGTGTTGTACAGTGTTCCACAAAGTAACAGGGTAAAAACTCCAAAACCAAAATCCTAGCCTTGTTTTGGCACTTACTTCACTAACACCAATCCTGACTATCAGGCTGAGCAAGCCTAGTGCTTGTCAGTCTCTAAAGATGCAGTTTTACATTTTTTACAACAAACCTTTTAGCTCTCCCAGACATGACTTGTCTGTTTCCCATTTTTGAGAGCCCTGACTACAGGTTCCAGGTAAATCTGAATTGACACTGGGGAGGGGAGTAAAACCCAAACTGGACCGAGGATCAGGTTCCTAAATGTGTATAAGAGGAGAATGGGAGATGTGTAAACTCTGAACAGGACTTTTCCCTGCTCCCTCTGAGACACTCTGCCACAACACTATATTGTACATTACACATTTGTATACTTTAATACACTATAGTGTACATTACACAATCCTGTACTATATGCACTATACTGTACATTACACACTCCTGTACTATATACCAGCGGCGGCTGTTGCTCAATCGTTTGGGGGGGCAAATTAACAACATCCCCCCACGTGCCGGAGATTGATGGCAGCGATCACCCCCTCCCCCCGCAGGAAATGGGCAGTGGTAAACACTCCCCCCCACCTCAGGCTCTAATCACGTGCTTCAAAAAAAAGAAAAAAACCCCATCGGAATCCATGCGTCCAGTGCCCTGCATGTAGATTGGGGGGGGGGGGGGGCGGTGCCCCTGCACCATGCATTACGGCGCACCACTGCTATATACACTACATTGTACATTATAGACACCTGTACTATATATTGTACATTAGATACGTTTGACTAACGTGTTCATTGTCTCAACAGTTGCTGATAGTTCTGGTAGTTAAGCAGTCCATGACTATTCTAATGAAGGTCTTTCGTAGGGTAGGCTCAGACAAAGTTTCAGCTCTTCTGACTATTTTCAGTGTACAAAGAATCATATGTAATGGAAGAGTTTAATTTGAAAAAAAAAAATATTATTGTACTGAGGTTTGTACATGTCTGTGATACTCTTGCTTGGTACCAGAAGGCTTTTGGTTTAGTTAACCATGCCCATTTAAGCCCATCCCACTGTTAACGCAATTTGGCCACATTTACCCTACATGCGCCACATTTCTTCTTTATTTAAGGTTCCCGAGCACACCCCAGGTCTTTTACAATCATAGTTACACCTCAGCCTCAACGAAAACCATGCCATGCACTAAGCACATTGCATTTTTTTTTTTTTTAAATCAAGCAATGGGGCCCAACTTATGATCTTGCACACAAGCCCACTGATTTCATAAAAGACTCCTGGGGCTTCCTGGTAAAGAGAAGTAAAAAGTCCTCATTGGTTTCCTACTGAGTGCAGGATAAAGACAAGGACAAAGTGCAGCCCCCCCCCCCCCCCCCCCCATCCCCTGGATAGCCACAACCAAGCCGACTAACACATTTTTGTTCCTATTACTTTCTATTGCAGTAAAATATTGGCAGTCTGTCAACCCTTTAATATAAACCTGAATGTTCCAAGCTGAAACCAACAGAAACCTGACTTTCAAGTCTCTAATGCTTGACCCTAAACCCAACCTTATCCTAACCTCCTACCATCACATTAATCCCTGAAGAACCATAATCACCTGTAGGAGCTGAAGCTATCGTCCCAAAAGCTAGCTGCTCTGTGCTAGATAACTGAGATGACAATACAAGTCTTTACAAATATTCTGGTTGCTCACAAAGCACATAATAACTAGGTGTGTGCATTAATTAAAATGCAGAATGTAGGTTCAAACTTTGTAGCAAGTTATTTACGATATTAAATCATATACTGCGTTAATAGACTGTTTACATAAACAACAAGAAGCAATCTTCATTTGACGGTACTTGTAATTACCTAGTTTTTTTTTGTGCAAAGTTTATTAGGCCTTCTCAATTGAAAACACACAAATAAGACAGAAATTATAACCAGTATAATTAATATTTAAGAGTTTTATTAACAGGCAAAGGAAATTATGCGACAGAAACAGTAAGTGCACATGATGAATATAAAAGGAATAACGTTTGTAAATTAAAATTATTTCACTCAGTGGGACTTTTACATAGAGTATGTCTCTTAAAAAGGTTGAAAACCCTTGAGGTTTTTCACCTTAGCCCATTCTATGCATTTAGGTGAAAAATCTTCTGTCATGCAGCAGCCCCCCCCCCCCCTCCCAAGCCCCCCTTTTACTTACCTGAGCCCCGTAATTCCCGCAACGGGAACGAGCACACTAGCTCCGGCCGGTGTCTCGTGTTCTGATTGGATAGATTGATAGCAGCGCAGCTATTGGCTCCCGCTGCTGTCAATCATATCCAATGACACAGGCGCCGTGGTGCGGGGCCGAGTCCTGCTGTCTGTAACAATAGATGCAGCAGCAGGACTTGGGAGCATGCCCGCATGGGTGACCCAAAGGAGAGCACTTCTCTGATGGGGCACTCGAGAAGACAAGGAGCCACCAGTGCCACTGAGGGACCCCAGAAGAGGAGAATTGGGGCACGCTGTGCAAAACCAACTGCAAAGAGAAGGTAAGTATGATATGTTTTTTTTTTTTTTAAAACAAGGGTTTAATAACCCTTACATTTTTTTTTTTAACAGTAAAAAAAATGCCAGCTGCTTGGTCAGTTTATAAATAATATGGGTGGAACACAATTGAAAAAGGTATTTACCTAGTGCACAAACAACAAAGAAATGTTCTAACACATGCCTTTCCAATCAGAAAAAATGACCAGTCTACTTTGTTTCTAATTTCATAACCTGCATATATAGGTAGCAACTACAGAGCCACCATAAGGGCTCATTAATCCCCTCCTTACCACCTGTTTTAATGCCTAAAAGCCCCCACCATTACATTACATGTGGTTACATGGTGGTTGATGTGCAGCCCCATTCACTTGAATGGGTCACGGTCAGTAGGCCCACCAAACACGTCAGGTAGCAAAATTCTTAATGCACGTTTGAAGCAAAGCATTACGGCTGAGGCAAGTAAATGACCCTATCTAGTATCTAGCTGCCTTTGCAACTTAAGGGGGGTGGTTGGGGGCTGTAAAACCAAGGCTCAACAGTCTGTTTTCACCCCCGCCCCAAGCACACATGCAATCAACTGTAAGAAATTGAGAGCACCAGCAGGGAGATGTGTAAAAGTGAAGGTGAATCTTCCTGGTGCATGAATGCTAAATGACAGTGATTGATTAATCTAAAAACAAAAATAAATATACGCTGCCCTGGAATGGCTCTGCACTAAATAATCTGTATCTTAATCTATAGTTATAGATCCACAAGAATATAATAATGTGCATAAAATAGTAAACATACAACTTGTGTAAAAGTGCAAAATATAGCAAAACAAATAATGTGCACAAAATTTGTAAACGCACAACTAAAACGCACACCTAGATATAAAGTGCACAATTGCCAATTGTGCCAAAAAAAATCTGTGAGGTTATATGGACCCCTTAGACTTACAAGGTGCCATGCACAATAACACACCAGGAAATAAAACATCAATAATAATAATAATAGATGAAAAAAGTGCTAAATGCATACATATGTGATAGAAAACATGTATAAATAAAAAAACATGTAAGAAAAAGTGCAAGTGCATACACCATACAAGTGTCTCTATATTATTAAAAAACAGTTCTTTGTGGCAGCCTATCTTGGGCTGTGATAAGAAACACAAAATGTTGATTGCTGTGAGACTAGATGCAGGTGACGTGATCTCCGGTGATCATACCATTGACATGCTTGTTACATCCAACCGTGGCTCTGAATCATGCATAGGTGAAATCCGGGAACCCCTTAGGGTAATAAGCTTCCCCTGAGGAAGATACGCCACACCCTGAGTATCGACACGCGTAGGAGAGGGGCCAGGACAGAGTGAGAGACAGTACACCTGCCTAGAGGAGATACAACCCATACCTATACTGTTTACAGTATTTTATTGAGCCTTATGAAGTACGGTGCACTGACGCACCTTATACATGTGAGTACCCCGGCGGGGGAAGGGTTGTTAACTTATCTATAAAATTTTGAAAAACGGCATTGCACTATTAGTCGTTTTCCTTTTTTTCATGCGCCTCTGAGATCATTGCATTGAGGATACTACTGATTCAGTGAAACAGCTGAGAACCCTATAGTGGTTCATATGCGTGTTCTGACTGAGTATAAAAGCTGGTCACACGCTCTGAGGTGAGGTTATTACCATAAGGGGTTCCCGGATTTCACCTATGCATGATTCAGAGCCACGGTTGGATATAACCAGCATGTCAATAGTATGATCACCGGAGATCGCGTCACCTGCATTTAGTCTCACAGCAATCAACATTTTGTGTTTCTTATCACAGCCCAAGACAGGCTGCCACAAAGAACTGTTTTTTTTTAATAATATAGAGACACTTGTATGGTTTATGCACTTGCACTTTTTCTTACATGTTTTTTATTTATACATGTTTGCTATCACATATGTATGCATTTAGCTCACCCCCCCACTCCCACACAAATACTCCGCCTCCCGGGTTTTGTTTGTGAGCCATGCTACACCATCTATATATACAATACTGATCCTTTACTCTTGGGCCCCCTACCATTCACAGCAAGATCCCTGTAGGGGTGAATGGTACTTGGGTAAGCCATGGACGGTGTATACATGGCTCCCATATGCTCCCCCGATCTCCACACGTACCACACCTACTTACGCTACGCAACACTTGCCTTGTAGGTTACTGTGTTCTCAGAATGCATTATATTGTGGCCCCTTCAGATTTACGGTTCCACTGTGCCTCTCGGCTCTAATTCCCCCTATTTGGTGTCGTTGAAACATCTCTCTACACATCTTTTCGCCACTGTCCCTGCCACACATATCTCCTTTACGGTTAGGTATACTTATATTGATTCTATGCATTTGCTTCTTGACATTCTTCACGGTTTTTATTGCCTTGTATGTTTCAATTTCCTGTTAACCTGTTAAAACTCAAAAAATTTCTTGGAAAAAAAATGTATGCATTTAGCACTTTTTTCATCTAATATTATTATTATTATTGATATTTTATTTCCTGGTGTGTTATTGTGCATGGCACCTTGTAACTCTAAGGGGTCCATATAACCTCACAGAGTTTTTTTGGCACTTTATAGCTAGGTGTGCGTTTTAGTTGTGCGTTTACAGATTTTGTGCACATTATTTGTTTTGCTATATTTTGCACTTGCACTTTTACACCAGTTGTATGTTTACTATTTTATGCACATTATTATATTCTTGTGGATCTATAACTATGGATTAACCTCCCTGGCGGTATGATTCTGGCTGGAATTTTGTGCTGAAAGCGGTACAATTATTTTGCATGGAAATTTGGCGTTTTTATATTGTAGGCATGCAATTCTTATGAATAACTCACTTAAATCTGTCCGAGCCAGAGTCTAGTAGACATCCCGGGTATGATAAAGTTTGAAACATAAAATCATAAATTATAATATAATAAAAATATATATAAAAATGATTCAATAATGTAATCAAATCAAAAACACTGAAATTTGCTCAGTTGCAGAATAGTCGCTGTCATTAAATTTAGTGTTTGATGATGAATTGTGATTCTAATTTATTATCGCTGTTTTCTAGCTGGTCTAAAACCACTTTTGACATAAAGGGACACTTTTTGGTTGCTATGGACAATCTCCAGTTTCCAGGCAGAAAAAAATATATTTTTATTATATAAAATGACATGCAGGGCACTGGGCAGACCACTAGGGACAAATGGGATGTGTATTTTTTGTATACAGTACTGTAATCTATAAGATTACAGTACTGTATGTGTGTTGTGTTTTTAAACTTTTTTGAATTTGGCGCCGATCTCCGCTCCCGTGCGTCGGAACGTCGCAGGGAATGGAGATCAGCGGCACTCGGCACTGTGTGAATCGAGCGAGCAGACGGCTCGCTCACACAGCGGGGAGACATCGCAGGATCCAGGGGAAAAGGTAAGTAACTCCCCCCTGTATCCTGCAACGCAGCCCGAGTCTGGCTCGGGGTTACCGCTCCTAGCAGAAAAAACTGAACCCGAGCCAGACTCGGGAACACCGCCAAGGAGGTTAAGATACAGATTATTTAGTGCATAGCCATTCCAGCGCAGCGTTGTTTTATTGTGCACGAACGTATGAAATGTGTTTAACGTTTGCAGCTTGATAGTGGCAGATTGGTAGGGGGTTCTTTAAGGCTCGCAGGATTTTGTTGTTTTGATTGATTAATCTACAATGATCATTTGGTGAATGTCACTTTTACTGTTTTATAAATATGTCACTGTAGGTTTCTTTAGGCAAAAAAAACACCACCTACTTTTTTTCTAGCAAACAATTTTTTGGTGCACATTGCCTGCATAGTGCTATGTACACTCTCTGCCCAATCTCAGTGTCTGTAAGGAGCCCAACAAAAAAAAGGACTTACTTCATCAGTGGCTGATCGATAGCTAAACAGAGAAAATGTTGGACTCAGAAGAAGTGGTGGGAAATATGGCAATGGCGGCATTGATGGATTTGCAAGAGAGAGCTGTCAGCACTGAAGGAGGGCAAGCCCAGAGGTAAGTCTGTGATAATGTGTACGTTTGCAGGACAGGAAAAACAGGAAGTGATGGAAAATCTTACAGAGCACGGAGGTATGGACTCCGGAATGTGGTAATAATAACAAGAGATTTACTGGCATCCACAAGTGTAGGTTCTTCTGATGACAGACCATTCATTGTATGAAGTTATTTCCATTGTATAGTACTCCCCTCAAACCTTCCAAGACGGTCAAGTGCTCCTGCAACATCAATGCTGTAGTAGAATCCTTTCATGATCCTGCAATATACCTGCTCCTGGGTTCTTGTAAGTGCAATTCTTATTGCTTTTTAATAGAGCTCTGCACTATCTGGGCTATTTTTAAAAATAGTCTGCACCGCTAAGATGTATGATAATATAGAACAAACAATATTACACATTTACAATAATAAAACAATTTCTACAAAAAAAGCCAACATGGTAAAAACAAAGCAATTTCAAGAAAACAACCTCACATGATAAAAAGATGTAACATGCTTTTGGATGTAACATCCAAAATGGATGTTTTGAGGTTTGTTCTAATGTTTCTATTTGCTGTTGTGATTATAGCCTATTAATCAATGTAGATGTTCTTCATTGGAGCAATGGGGTTGATTTACTAAAGGCAAATCTACTTTGCACTACAAGTGCACTTGAAAGTGCAATCGCTTTAGATCTCAGGGGAAGATCTGAAATGAGTGGAAGCTCTGCTGATTTTATCCTCCAATCATGTACAAGCAAAAATGCTGTTTTTTATTTTCCTTGCATGTCCCCCTCAGATCTACAGTGACTGCACTTCCAAGTGCACTTACAGTGCAAAGTGGATTTGCCTTTAGTAAATCAACTTCAATGAGTTGTTCAGGTACACCTATTTTCCTAGGGGCAGTCCACAATTTCCACAATCAAAGGCTTTGCTGTAATCAACATGTTGAGTTCCTTTTTTATTTCTTGTTTTTACAGTTATTCAGGATACAATGTCTTTAGTTCCTCTTTCTAAATTCAGCTTGTACAGCTGATAATTTTCTTTCAATGTAAGGTTCTAATCTGGGTCAAATATTCTTTATTCTTTTTAGGGGACATGTATCAATGCAAAAAAAAGTTTAAAGTGAAAAAAAAAATGAAATATTCCTTTAAATATGGTACCTGGGGGGTGTCTAAATTGTGCCTGTGAAGTGGCATGTGTCTCCCATGTTTAGAACTGTCCCTGCACAAAATGAAATTTGTAAAGGAAAAAAATCCATTTAACCACATAAGCCCCGGTCCAATATTAATAAAAATGCTATAAAACTATCCCCTATTTTGTAAACACTATAACTTTTCCGCAAACCAATGAATAATCACTTATTGCGTTTTTTTTACCAAAAATATGTAGAAGAATATGTATCGGCCTAAACTGAGGAAAAAAAAAGTTTTTCTGCTTGTGTGATTGGCTCACTGATTTTCCCCAGAAGTCTGCACTAAGATTCAAGTCTTTTGGTGAGATACCCCCTAATAGAAAATCACATCTAAAGGGATGAAGACTCTGCCACTTTCCTCATTAGAGTCATGCAGGTGCAGCAGCTGGTTGATAAATTAAACCACTTCCATACAGATTCAATTTCCACATGGACACTGACAAACAAACAGTGATTTCATCAGAATAAAAAAAGGTAGTAATCTGCAACAAAATTTGTTAAAAAAAATCCTGCAATGTACATTGATCACCCAGAGGGGCATATTTTTTCTCAACAAAAGTTAAATTACTCTTTAAATACATGTGGAATAAGTAAAACAAAAAAACAGAAGCAGTGTATAGCCGCTTCCGTATGTCCTACTTGTCAGTGGTAGGGTTAACAGTAATGCAAATTGGTATTGTAGATGTTTTCTTTACAGAAGAAATTAAAAAATATATAAAACTTTTAAAAAATACAGCAAGCTGCATCTAGGTTGTTTTTTTGTCTTTTCCTCTTTGTAAAAGTTGTTTACAGAAGTCTATAGCTCAAGCTGAAATGTACATTAGATTTAGTCCTTGCCAGACAACTGAGTCTGAGGTTTCAGTGAGACAAAGCGTGCAAGTAAGGGACCTTTGCCATGCTGGCTCTTTAGCTAATTCATATGGGAAATCACTGTCATGTATTAAATGCTTATTTGTAAGATATAAGAAAACTATTTAAACAAAGGGAGATAAACAAAGGGCCACGCTTGGATCACTTCAAAGAGCATTTGACAGGCAGTGAGCAGGTGTTGTATCGCCTATTAACGCCTACCTTAACCCCTTGAACTCTGTATTAGCACACCTGAGACAAAAACTGCTACAAGCTTTATTAGTTTTAGAAAATATGCTATTAGTAACCATAGCAAAGTTCAGATCAGAGTGTTAGTTGGTGCTGCAAAATAATGCAGCAAGACCTATTTTGCATGTGTTGAAGTGTATGAATTGGCTTAGCGAATGGGCTACCTAATGCGATACTCCACAACATAGTTACATAGTTAGTCTGGTTGAAAAAATACACAGATCCATCTAGTTCAACCAATAAAAGGGTGGAAAAAAAAAGATTATACAATCCTATACCTACAGTTGATCCAGAGGAAGGCAAAAAAACAAAACAATAAAGCATGATCCAATTTGCTCCAGCAGGGGAAAAAATACTTCCTGATCCCCCAAGAGGCAACTTTACCTATAAACGTTAGTATCCAGTTATATTATGTACATTTAGGAAAGAATAAGGAGCCTTTATTTAGAGATTAAATCTCTTTTCCTCTAGACATAAAGTGCCCCCTTGTCCTCTATGATGACCTTAAAGTGAATAACTCAACACCAAGCTCACTATGTGGACCACGTATGTATTTACATGGTGATCATATCCCCCTTCAATCTCCTCTTCTCAGGAGAGAATAAATTCAGTTCCTCTAATCTTCCCTTATAGCTGAGCTCCTCCATGCCTCTTATCAGTTTGGTTGCCCTTCTCTGCACTTTCTTTAGTTCTCCGATATCCATTTTGTTAACGGGTGCCCAAAACTGAACTGCATATTCCAGATGAGGTTTTGCTTAAGATTTGCACAGGGGCAAAATGATATCTCTCTCTCTGGAGTCCATACCTCTCTTAACCACTTCAGCCCCGGAAAGATTTACCCCTGCAATGACAGGCCATTTTTTTGCGATACGCCACTGCGTTAGTTTAACTGACAATTGCGCGGTCGTGCGCATTGTACCCAAACAAAATTGATGTCCTTTTTTTCTTACAAATAGAACTTTCTTTAGGTTGTATTTTATCACCTTTGTGGTTTTTATTGTTTGTGCTATAAACAAAAAAAGACCGACAATTTTGATAAAAAACAAATTTTTTTTACTTTCTGCTATAATACATATCCAAAAATATATATATAAAAAAACAAATATATTCATCAGTTTAGGCCAATAAGTACTCTTCTACATATTTTTGGTAAAAAAAAACAATACGCGTATATTGATTGGTTTGCACAAAAGTTATAGCATCTACAAAATAGAGGATAGATTCGTTGCATTTTTTTTTTTTTTTACTAGTAATGGCGGCGATCAGCGATTTTTAGTTGGACTGCGACATCGCGACAGACAGATCAGACACCTAACTGACATTTTTGACACTTTTTTTGGTAACCAGTGACAATACAGGGGTCAGTGCTAAAAATATGCACTGAGATTGTACTAATGACACTGGCAGGGAAGGGGTTAACATCAGGGGAGGTCAAGAAGTTAAATGTGTACCCTGTTTGTGATTACTAAGTGTATGGGGGATGGTGGGACTAGGGAAACACACAGATAGCAGGAAGACAAATCACAGTATCATCACCTGACAGAACGGAGATCTGCCTTGTTTACTTTGGCAGATCCCCATTCTGTGTCTACGGGTGAACAATCGCAGGCAGCTGGCGGACATTGAGTCCACTGGACGCGCTGATTGGCTCCCCTGTTGGCCAATCGGAGTTCACGCGAGCCGCCCACGAATGATAGTGCACTAATCGCTGTACCGGTATGGCGATTTGTGCAGCCGAGCCACCTTGCCACAGTACATCTGCGGCGGGTGGTCGGCAAGTAGTTAAAGTGCTTGTAACCCTAATAAAAAAATGGATCATGTTCCCTTAAAGCATGTATAACAGCACAGTGCATGTGCTGTGTAATTTGGCCCCTTCTATCATCTAAAATACCTGGTTGATCTTGCCTGGTTCTGCCCTCCCCTCTGTAAACTGACCACGGTTTATCGTGGCTGCTGAGCCCTGACACCAAGGTCAGTTTACATGCCTCCGTCATCCGCAGCTCTCCTCTGTCCTCCCCCTCCCTGCCTGTCAGCTCGTACCTGTGCTGATCCCCACCCCTTCCCTGCCTGCTGCTGCTATAAAACGATGTCATATTCATACAATAGCCTCTGTCGATAACAACATGTGCTGCACTGTATGTGCTTTATAAAAAAATTGCTGATTTCTACCTTTTTTCAGACCGCCTTCCGGCGCTCACGTAATTGCTTGCCTCTCTCCTCCTCTCCTCCCAGCTGACGTCAGTGGGAGTTCTCAGCCCCTCCCACAGTAGCTGTCAGGCTGGGAGAGGAGAGAGACGAGCAGTCACATGAGCACCGGGAGGCGCTCTGAAATAAGGTAGAAATCAGCATATTTTTTATAAAGCATATACAGTGGGGCACGTTATTATCGAACAGAGGCTATTGCATGAACATAACATAGTGGCTTTACAACCACTTTAATACAAGCATGCAACATACATACCTCAATGTGTGCAAAAGCATTGTTTTTTTAATGAGACTTTATACTGTAGCTTTCCCTTGCCAGTTTTATATTCACCTGTCCCTAATCCAGCAAGATGTTGCTCATGAGACCACACTTATCAAAACCTCCTGAGATGAGACCGTGCATGCGCTATACACTCTCCAATCAACTTATGAAGAGTTCATACTCCAATAGCCCATTTGAAAACGTACACAGTTAGGTTCGGGTATGAAGCCCAACAGCAATTTAAAAAAGGGCGGAACGGCGGTAATCTATATAGACCAGTTAGCAATTACTTTACTTGCATTAAAACAGCTCTAAACTGATGAGAAGTGAAGTTTGATTGGTGGAGATAAATGACTGTCCTTTGCACAACCTGCTTATTTATAGTATTGCCTTATAGACAGAATATATTGATTCCTTTGTGTATGTGCATTTTAAATAAATCTCCATATATTTATTTCTAATATAGTTTATGAACTGTCTAATATTGTTTACTGCAAGCAGGAATGAATGAAAACAAAAAGGAAGGGAACGGAAGTGGGTGCTTCTTGTAATATCGTATTGCAATGTTTTACATTTATATGTTAGATAAGGTCTTTGAAAATTTTTAAATATGAACGATTTAAATAAAACGTGTAGGAGAATAGCATATATGCATATACATTTATCAAGGGGTATTCCGTTTATCTTATCTCTTATTATTACATATCTCTCATTATCTAGAGTATCATTACTGCTCACCTCTCACTCATACAAAGGCCTTAGGCTCATATTTATTAAGTAGTCTTCAATATGACAGCTCCAGCAATAAAGGGCTTCTTGCAGCCCATTAACTTGAATGAGCTGTAAGGTGTTAAGGAGAAGGAAAAAAGACTATTTAGTAAATGTCTTGTGCTCCACTAATTTGGGAGGGGGTGAATCACTTTGTTTGAATATAAGCTCATTTATGTTACATCAGTTATTTATGTTCTTTTAGACCTGATGGGCTGGATGAGCATCATGGGACATAAAATGAACCAAAGGCAGATGAGCTGCACGTTACGTTATATCTTCTACATCGCTGTCTAAAGCCTATTACTTTTCACTGCCTATGTGTATCATTTATTATGTATTTTTTGTCACACTATGGAAACTATTCTATGGCAATAACTCAAAATATTGCTTGCAAAAAAAAAATTTCTAAGAGTTTATTTTAACCACTTGACCTCCGGAAGATTTATCCTCATGACCAGGCCATTTTTTGCGATACGGCACTGCATTACTTTAACTGACAATTGCGCGGTCATACAACGCTGTACCCAAATAAAATGTAGGTCCCCCCCCCCATAAATAGAGCTTTCTTTTGGGGGTATTTGATCACCACTGCATTTTTTTTTTGTGCTATAAACAAAAAAAAAAAGACCGACAATTTTGAAAGAAAAAACAATAATTTTTACTTTCTGCTATAAAACATATCCAATAAAGAATGTAAAAAAAATCGAATTTTTGTACCCAAATACCCAAATAAAATGTAGGTTCTCCCCCCCCCCCCCATAAATAGAGCTTTCTTTTGGTGGTATTTGATCACCACTGCATTTTTTTTTGTGCTATAAACAAAAAAAAAAAGACCGACAATTTTGAAAGAAAAAACAATAATTTTTACTTTCTGCTATAAAACATATCCAATAAAGAATGTAAAAAAAAATCGAATTTCTTCATAAATTTAGGCCGAAATGTATTCTGCTACATATTTTTTTGGGGGAAAAAAATCCCTATAAGCGTATATCGATTGCAATATTGCAGTCCCGTTATAAGTGGCTGATCGCCACCATTACTATTATTAAACAGTTTAAAAAAAAAATTCAAATAAATAAATAATTCCACTATATATACCATAGTTTGTAGACACTGTAACTTTTGTGCAAACCAGTGGACAATCAGACACTAACTGACACTTTTGACACTATAAAAATATGCATGGTCACTGTACTACACTGTACACTGGCTGGGAAGGGTTTAAACGTCTAGGGCAGTGATGGTGAATCTTGGCACTCCAGATGTTTTGGAACTACATTTCCCATGATGCTCATGCATTCTGCAGTGTAGTTGAGCATCATGGGAAAAGTAGTTCTAAAACATCTGGGGTGTCAAGGTTTGCCATCACTGATCTAGGGTGATCAAAGGGTTAAATGTGTGCCTACCCAGTGTTTTGGTGTACTGATTTTATTAGAGAAGCAATGGATTTTGTTCCCTGCTTTGCGGGGAAAGAAAAAAATATTAATTCTCCACTGACAGAACAGAGCTTTTTACCTTATTTACATAGGTAGAGCCCTGTCCTGTGTGTGTTCCCGATGATGGGAAAGGTGTCATCCATTGGCCGATACTCGCTGATCAGCATCTGCTGTGTAAAATCACAGCAGAGCCGGGTCGCCGGCTGCGTGCGTGCACCCCCTGTCGGGAAGTGTTGGATCACGTACCTAGTACTGGGCCTGGCGCAGGAGAGTCACCTTGCCACTATATATGTAAGTTATACGGTTGGCAAGCAGTTAAAGCCCAGTCCTGGGTCTTGAGTTTTTTTTATTGTTATTGTACTTCATTTTCTCCTCTTCAGTTCTCTTAGGCTGTAGGCAGTCCTGGATGATGCAGAGAGCAGTGCTGATATAATGACATGCTGAGTGCCACTGTTTGTATCTATACACCGGGAATGCAGGGCATTGTACTGAAGCAGCAAGCGATGACACCCAGCACTCACAATCCTCATTTTTTCTGGTTGAGTGACCTGGAAGACTGAGGACATCTTGTAGCAAGAGGAGGAACTGCAGGCATAGCTCTGGATTAAAGGTGACTATTGCAGCCATTTTTTTTAATTCTCCAAGGGAACCATTAAAAAACATTTACCACAGAGTTGGTCTTCATTGCATATTTATTCTGTAACTATAACTAAAGGCAAACATTTTTTATTTCACAAAAAATAAAAGGATTAGTACACCAGTCAGGTTTTTATTGCAGTCTGTGAGATTCACCCTCTTTATTTGTCCTGTTTACTGTCATCAATGAAAGTAACAGTAAAAGATAATAGATAATTTGGGTTGTTACCAGAACAGGAATAAAGGGGAAATCTTCCAACAGGGACACTAGTGCAGGTGACCCTGATCACAGCGAGGAATTCCTTAATTTTCAAGGGATTTCCTGTCACTTCATGTTTTTTGGCTATGTGAGAAGTGAAGGAAAATCTCCACAATGAGAGCACAAACAATTGACAGAAGTTATAACTCCACCTTACTTTATCCAAATTGTTTTTAAAATTGCCCTTATTTCTACTTTCATTCATAGTGTAATGTAATCCAACTTTTACCGCATATACACTATAGTATCAAATGTATTGGGACACCTGCCTTTACACGCACATGAACTTTAATGGCAACCCAGTCTTATGCCGCGTACACACGATCGGAATTTCCGTCAACAAATGTTTGAGAGCAGGTTCCCAAATTCCGAGCGTGTGTACACAATTCTGACACATGAAAGTCCATGCATGCTTGGAATCAAGCAGAAGAGCCGCACTGGCTATTGAACTTCATTTTTCTCGGCTCGTCGTACGTGTTGCACATCATGGCGTTCTTAACGTTCGGAGTTTCCAACAACATTTGGGTGTGTGTATGCAAGACAAGTTTGAGCCAACATCCGTCGGAAAAAAAATCCACAGTTTTGTTGTTGGAATGTCCGATTGTGTGTACGCGGCATTAGTCCGTAGGGTGCAATATTGAGTTGGCCCACCCTTTGAAGTTATAACAGCTTCAACTCTTCTGGGAAGGCTTTCTACAAGGTTTAGGAGTGTCTATGTGAATGTTTGGCCATTCTTCCAGAAGCACATTTGTGAGGTTAGGCGCTGATGTGGACGAGAAGGCTTGACTCGCAGTCTCTGCTCTAATTCATCCCAAAGGTGTTCTATCGGGTTGAGGTCAGGACTCAGTCAGGTTAGTCAGGCAGTCAGGTCAGGCAGGACAGTCAAGTTCCTCCACCCCGAACTCGCTCATCCATGTCTTTATGGACCTTGCTTTTTGCACTGGTGCGCAATCATGTTGGAACAGGAAGGGGCTATCCCCAAACTGTTCCTACAAAGTTGGGAGCGTGAAATTGCCCAAAATGTCTTGGTATGCTGACGCCTTAAGATTTCCCATTTACTGGAACTAAGGGGCCAAACCCAACCCCTGAAAAACAACCCCACACTATAACCCCCCTCCACCAAAGGATTTGGACCAGTGCACAGAGCAAGTTCCATAAAGACATGGATGAGCGAGTTTGGGGTGTACACATCTTTCATCCTTCACATCGAACACTCCATTGTGCCTGGTTATATTTTTTATATTGACACTTTTTCAAATTTCCCCTTTTCCTTTTAAGGATTGCCTTTTCTGACATCCCTTTTCACATATCTGCAGTCTTGCACACATTCCTCCTTGGCCTTATTATCCATCCTACCATCGCAACAGGTTGGTTTACACATGCATTCATGCATTCCCCATTATATAGTTTGATTACTTTGCCAATTTAGCAATGTTTGATTATATACATATTATATTATAGTTGACACCTGAACGGATTATCTAGGTTACTAATTTCTACCCATGCCATGTCCGCCTTCACATTGTTCCTTGGTCAGGGTTTTTTGGTTGGCTCAGCTCCCTTCCCAAGCATATATTGCTGCCATCCTCGATGAACATAGCCACAGGCACCTAGGCCTTTGCTGATTGGTGAGTATGGGGTCTTTTCTTTCTATGCAAGGCCCCTCTTACCATTTTTATTAAAATTCAATTACAATATGACTTGTCGCAATTGTATATGCTATATTTTTTTTTCTGTTCATTTATTTTCCCCACAAAATTGGAGTTACACTTTAATTAATGTTTTCCTGAAGCGTGGCGGCTGCCATTGCTAACATACCATTATGTAATGAAAGGTACCAAACTGTCATGGATACTTGTTTTGGATCAGCGACTAATGCCGCGTACACACGATCGGAATACTCGTCGGAAAAGTCTTGGATGTTTTTTCAGGTGGAATTCCGACGGAATTCCGCTAAAGCTTGTGTTGCCTACACACGGTCACACCAAATTCCGACCGTCAAGAATGCGGTGACGTACAACACTACGACGAGCCGCGAAAATCAAGTTCAAGGCTTCTGAGCATGCGTCGAATTGTTTCCGAGCATGCGTCAGAATTTTGCGTGTCGAAATTGCCACAGACGATCGGAATTTCCGATAGAAGCTTTTTCCGTCTGCAAAATTGAGAACATGCTTTCAAATTTTTGCTGGCGGGAATTCGGCCAGCAAAATTCCAATGGAGCCTACACACGGTCTCATTTTCCGGCGAAAAGCTCTCATCTGTCTTTTGCTGCCCGAATTTCCAATCGTGTGTACGGGGCATAAGGCTGGCCATAGACAGTGCAACTTTCTTTTCTGCAAACATGGGTTGCAGGAAAGAAATTTGCATGATTCCCACATCAACACAGACAGTGTTGACAAAGGAATCCCTCCTTCCGAGCAATTGTCTTCTCCCGGCGGAGGGGGGGCAGGAGAAGACAGTGATTATCGCAGCTATAGTAGCCGCTTGCAATAATCGGAAGTGAATCTGGCAGGCTGGTTGTACCCAAGTTGATTGATCAATCAGCTGGGCACATTCAGCTTATGGTTAGAATTTCAGACGGTTCCTACTGAACCGTCCGAGATTCGAACTGTGTATGGCCAGCCTAGGAAATTATTAAAGCCAGAGAATCAGCCAGTGAAAACAGACAAAAAAAAAGAATTTTGAGATGCAGGATGAGCAGCAGAATTCGAAGTAGAATGGGGAGAAATAAAGAAAATAGGGGGTTGGTGTAAAAATGAGGCTGGCTTGTAAAGCTTTTGTTCATTGAAACAGTTAAAAAGTGTGTTTTTTAATTTTAAAATAACTATTACGTTTCAGTATTTATTACAGCTATCTTTATAGTTCATTGTTTTTTTCTGTTAGTGCGTCAAAGTTTTACAACGTACACTACAGTACATAGTGGTAGTTATGGATCATGTCAACAGTACCAAAAACTCCACCAATAAATCTGCTCATTGCTGAGAAGTTGAATAATTACCCTGTAAAATGTTGCCTTGAACTTGGTTACCAGGCTACTTCCCTGCAGACTCTTGGCCCCGGGTCACCAGTTAGGAAACAGATAGGTGATTAAACAAATTTTTTTTTTTGATAAATTTATTCCTTAACTAGCTTATCATCCATAATATACCTGGTAGCATTTTAGGTATTTTTTTCTTGCATTTCTAATCCACTTATTCTTCTTGAAATGTATTCAAAGGATTTATGCTTATGAAATTATAATATACCATTGCCTAGATGCCAATGAGCTGCAGGCAAAGAAAATAATTTCCTTCAATTTACAGTTATGAGGCTGGGGGAAATGATACCTTCTTATCACCTCTTTCTTTTGTAAGTCTGTATTTTTTAAGTCCTCAGAAGCGGGAGCTGATGATGAATTCTTAAGCAGATCACACTGATAATTGTATTTCAGAACTGTCAGTTCCATGAAGACTGTCCACAAAGGTGCCTCGGCTCACTTGAGCTATTTGTGTCACTGCTTCCTATGGAACGCAACCCTCGCTAAAACCCCAAATCACTGAGGATATTGTTATAATAAGCTCCAAAAGGATTATTAGTTTAAAATAAAACATATTGGTGTCACTTGGCAACAATTAAGAGGGAACTATTGATGGACTAATCTTCATTCTGTAACAGTAACAGGAAAACATTTGCTTGTAAGAGACGATTGTCACTTGGCTCCTAATGTCACTTGTTTGATTAATAGGCCATTTGGACTTCAATGGGAAAAATGAGTAATACAAACATAAAAAAATCATAAATATTGAATAAGTAAAACACAACACTGTTAACCTTGACTACATTACGTTGAATTCTATAGCCTACATTCAGCAAATACATTGCTGTGGGGATGAAAAAAAAAAAAAAGACAAATCAGAGATTTTGGAGAATGTCACCTTCCCAACCTTGTCATTGTGATTAGTCTACCATGATTAATTAGTTTAGTTAGCTCAGCAATCAGGTCACAAACTGCTACCAGACTTCCTGTTTCTTACTATTGAGCTTACACCTGGTTTACGGAGGAGATTAGCTAACATAGCTGGAGGAAAAGACGAAGGTGAGAAAAGAAAAAAAAAACGCATTGATGTTGATCTTAACTGCAATTTGTGCAAAGATAATGAGACTAGGTTAATGACATTTCACGCCTGATTTTGAAGTCAAGAGAATTGTTAGATCATTTTGAAGATGGCGACAATGTCGTGTGCCAGATGCTTGTTTAACTAAGAATGTGTTTAGTTTTTGCAGATGGAAAGAAAAAATATAAACTGTTTTATAAAGATTATGGCTCACGTTATATATGCTGTAACACCACATTTAATAGTAAACACAGACATATTTCAATCTGTATGACTGCGGCGGAGTGTCAAAACCACACTTGACAGACTTAAAATACCATGTTGTAAGACAATAAATGTCAAACATTCTACTGTGAATTTCTGCTCTTGTGCCAGTAAATTTTAGAAGTTCATTTTTAATCGTTGCAAATATCAGTTTATGGCATATTATAGTTAGTTATGCAAGAATGACTTGGAAAAACAAATGGGCTAGGGGAGCCACTAAAGCCAAAGCATGAATTTTTATTAAAGCAATAGTACTTACCATCTTAAAGCTAAACAAGCAAATAACAAAAACAATATGAAATGCATATATATGATGCTGTTTTTTGTGTTAAAGCAGTAAACTCCGCTGTGTGATTTTTAATTACAGGTACGCATATAATAAAGCTTACATGTAGGTAAAATGAATATCTGTAAACATGCACCATTTAGGAGATATTGGCTTGTTTGGCAGCTGGTGATGTCACCGGTGCCTGCGCTTTGAAGTAATGGCATACTCATGCCGTTCCTTCAGAGTCCTGCGCCATGGCCATGACTCCCGCGCACAAGATGCCGGAGCCCATGAACCCGGAAGGAAGACCAGGTGAAGATGGGAGCACTGTCAGTGGTGAGAGCGGACCTCTGGAGCGCTTAGTTTCAAGGTAAGTCTTTCATAATGTGCTAGTATGCAATGCATACTAGCACATTATGACATTACCTTGCAGAAGGAAGAAAACATTTTTTGTTCTAAATTTACTACCACTTTAACCACTTCAGCCCCAGGCCAATTGGCAGCCAAAGGACCAGGCCCCTTTTTGCGATTCGGCACTGCGTCGCTTTAACTGACAATTGCGCGGTCGTGCGACGTGGCTCCCAAACAAAATTGGCGTCCTTTTTTCCCACAAATAGAGCTTTCTTTTAGTGGTATTTGATCGCCCCTGCGGTTTTTTATATTTTTGCGCTATAAACAAAAATAGAGCGACAATTTGGAAAAAAATGCAATATTTTTTACTATTTTCTATAATAAATATCCCCAAAAAATATATAAAAAAACATTTATTTTCCTCAGTTTAGGCCGATACGTATTCTTCGACATATTTTTGGTAAAAAAAATCGCAATTAGCGATTATTGATTGGTTTGCACAAAAGTTATAGCGTTTACAAAATAGGGGATAGTTTTATAGCATTTTTATTAATATTTTTTTTTTTTTTTTACTAGTAATGGCGGCGATCAGTGATTTTTATTGTGACTGCGACATTATGGCGGACACATCGGACATTTTTGACACATTTTTGGGACCATTGTCATTTATACAGAAATCAGTGCTATTTAAATAGCACTGATTTCTATGTAAATGACAGTGGCAGTAAAGGAGTTAACCACTAGGGGGCAGTAAAGGAGTTAGTGTGACGTGTTGTGTGTTTTTTTACAGTAGGGAGCGTGGCTGACGTCTGACGTCACTGATCGGCTGTTCCCGATGACAGGGAACAGCAGATCACTGACAGTCAGTGTAGGAAGCGCGGGGAGAGGCTTGTTTACACAGACCTCTCCCCGTTCTTCAGCTCTGTGACCCGATCGCGGGACACCAGCAGCGATCGGGTCCGTCCGCTGGTCCCGCGGCCGTGGTCACGGAGCTCCCGACCGGGTCGCGAGCACGCCGCTGGCGGCGCACGCGACCCACGGCAGGCCTCTTAAAGGACCACGTACCTGTACGTGGTTTTGCCTGCCCGTGCCATTCTGCCGACGTACATCGGCGTGAGGCGGTCGGGAAGCGGTTAAAGATATTGCAATACTGTCAATCTACCCCTAATATCATTACAGTTCTGCAAGACAGCATATGCATAGGGACAGCATAGGCATAGGGACCCGATGTGTGTGGCCAGCGGGCGCGATCACCGCCGGTCACCCGCGATTGTGGGCACAAGAGCCAGAACAGGTAAACACACAAATCCCTGTTCTGTCAGGTGAGGAGACAGATCGTTTGTTTCTAGTAAGGAGGAACAGCAGCCAGTCACATCCCCATACAGTTAGAAACACTAACTAGGGAACACACTTAACCCCTTGATCGCCCCCTAGTGTTAACCCCTTCCCTACCAGTGACATTTACACAGTAATCAATGCATTTTTATAGCACTGATCGCTGTATAAATGTCAATGATCCAAAAAATTTGTCAAAAGTGTCCGATCTGTCTGCCGCAATGTCGCAGTACCACTAAAAATCGCAGATCACCGCCAATACTAGTGAAACAATTAAAAATTTTAATACCATAAAAATTTTATAAATCTTTCCCATAGTTTGTAGGTGCTATAACTTTTGCGAAAACCAATCAATATACACTTATTGCGATTTTCTTTTACCAAAAATATGTGTAGAATATATATTGGCCTAAACTGATGAAGAAATTTTGTTTTTTAAAAACATTTTTGGGGTTATTTATATAATATAACAAAAAGTAAAAAAAATATATTTTTTTCAAAATTTTGTTTAAAAAAAATAATAATAGAGGTGATCAAATACCACCAAAAGAAAGCTCTATTTGTGGGAAAAAAAAGGACTCAAATTGAGTTTGGGTACAGCATTGCATGACTGCGCAATTTTAAGTTAAAGCAACGCAGCGCTAAATTGTAAATTTCCTTCCTGGTCAGGAAGGGGGTAAAATCTTCTGGGGCTGAAGTGGTTAATAAAGGAATTATCAAAAACTGTATTTTCTGTGGTTTCTTTTCTTTTTGACACTTTTTTTGGTGAATGGGTAGGGGTACAATCACATGGGCGGGTCCGGGATCCTGCTTGCATGGATTAGGGTCTGGTATGGATTTGTTTTTTTTTTTTAATTTTGGCGTGGAGTTCCCCATTAAATATATGCCAGACCTAAAGGGCCTGGTATGGATTTTGGGGGGGACCCCATGCAGTTTTTTTTTCCTTAATTCTGTCATAGGGTTCCCCATTAACCACTTCAATGCACTATATTATATACTCTGCACTGCACTGTATTATACTGTATATACTACACTGACTGCACTATATACTCTGAACTGCATCATATATACTATACAGACTGCACTATATACTCTGAACTGCAGTATATATATTATACAGACTGCACTAAATACTCTGCAGAAAAATTGGACCTTAGGTGTTGGTGGTGCCAGAACACTGTAACCCCTCACAGGTACTCCTGTTGGGCACAGGACCTGGCCCTCCTGTTAAAAATTTGTTCAAAAATTGAAATTACATGCCCCTGTTAAATGGGCAGAAAAATTGGGCCTTGGGTGTTGGTGGTGCCCTAAACAAAAAATATTGTTGGAAGCTAACATCATCAAGATTCAGGAGGGATGAAGCATAGGCAGTCTTCAATGGATCCCAGATCCATAGCAAATTCAATCAGTTACATGAGCATTAGGGGCTTGATAGCTGCTGATCCAGGAATGATACATTTTTATAAATGTGAGCCTATCAATGGAGTCTGTGGACAGGCGCACTCTTTGATCCATTACAAACCCTCCAGCAGCACTGAATGCTCATTCAGTAAGCACGCTGGATGCAGGACAGGCCAGTAGCTCAATTGCATATAGTGGAGTGAATGACGCTCCCTCCAATCAAACCAAAATGACCTTAATTAATATAATATGTGCTTGTAAATGTGTGCACTCTGTATTTATAGTACTGTACCTTAGTAACCATATAAATAATTACCACAGGTTGTAAAACATCGAAGCAAGGTATAAATACCAGAGATATGGCAAATGTGCAAAAGTGTACCTCCCACCATGCAATATATTAACCAACCATAAAAATTAGGATAATTCAGTTATCCACAAAACAGAAATCCAAAAACATGAATAAATGAGTATCACAAATAAAAAATAATAAGTCCAATAAAGTGTATAAGGAATTACGTGAGAAAAATATATATAATGATAATATATAAAAATATTCAAATAAATAACTGTCCCAAAGAGGCTTGATGCTCCAAATTAATCAAGTGGCTCCTAAGTAATCAAGTGTTCCAACTGTTCCGAATTTTTTTTCCAAAAGAAAGGCTTGTGCAAAAAACTCTACTTGTGCAGCAATTGAAATAAAGTGACTCTTGTGCGTGGCAATTCAGGTGACTCTCATGATTCCCCTCAAGGGTCCCCACTCACCAGCTTTTAGTACCCCTGCAGGGGTAGTAGGCAAAATATGATCACCGTTGCTGGATTCTCCCAATGGCTCCTCCACCGACTTGCCAATAGCCGCTCTCACCAACTGTTGCAGCAACTCAGGGGATCCTCATCGGTTTGCATTGGCCCAGTATCCAGGAAGAGGATCAAAATCCTCTCACAGGTGAATCCATATGGAAAAAAAGACATGTATCCCATAGTGTAATACAGTAAAAAAGGGGGATTTATTAAAATAATTAAGAATAATTAAAAACAAACAAAAAATGTTCTGCCTACAAGCTATAGTAGAATTCTAATGTTGTATGACACTAGTAATAATTATATTTATTAATCATTATTACTAGTCAACCAACATTAGAATTCTTCTATAGCCTATGGGCAGAGCATTTGACCATAAATGTCCGCCGACATTTGTTGCGCCGACTGCTTCGTCAAATCTTCATGTCAAATCTTTTCTCTCTATGTCAAATAATCTTGGACTAATAGAGTTAGGTTAGGCACATTTGACCTTTTTTGCTATTGTCTCTATAATGTCGAATCTTTTCTCTCTATGTAGAATAATCTTGGACTAATAGAGCTAAGGTTAGGCACATTCGACCACAGGTTCGATGGACACAGATCACTATTGTCAGCATCATGTCGAATCTAATATCTATATCGAACTGTTGTCACAACGAAAATGAAAATAAAGCATTTGTTTATGTCGGATCTTTCGGTTTTCGGATTCTGCACGTTCGTTATCGTTTCTTAAAGCGATAGCGAAAATACCCGAAATTCAGACGAAAATGCATTTAGACGAAAACGAGTTCCTACGAGCTGGGAACCACGATCTCTCATCTCCTATAGTCAGTCCCATCCCCCACAGTTAGAACACACACATAGGGAACACAGTTAACCCCTTGATCACCCCCTAGTGTTAACCCCTTCCCTGCCATTGACATTTATACAGTAATCAGTGCATTTTTATAGCACTGATCACTGTAATTGTCAAACGAGACAAAAATTTGTCAAAAGTGTCTGATGTGTCTGCCATAATGTCGCAGATCGCCTCCATTACTAGTAAAAAAATAATAAAAATGCCGTAAATCTATCACCTATTTTGTAGACGCTATAACTTTTGCGCAAACCAATCTATATATACGCTTTTTTGTGATTTTTTATTACCAAAAATATGTAGAAGAATACATATCGGCCTAAATTGAGGAAAAAATTTGCTTTTTCGAAGCAGTGCCGTATCGCAAAAAATGGCCTGGTCATTGAGCAGTCAATTCTTCCGGGGCTGAAGTGGTTAAAGACATCGTTCAGCCAGCCACCTTCTCCGCTGCTCTTCCTCTGACCGAACAAAGCCTCAGAAACACAGTGTCCAGCACCAGGAAATGGTAATCTCCCAGGGTCTGGAAAGGCGTTACACAAACTTTTATTCAAGGCGTCCTAAAGATGTTTCATCCTCTGCGAAGGCAGGATGAGTTCTGCAACTTTACCATTGTAACGTGGATCAAGAAGGGTTGCCAGCCAGTAATGATCATTTTCCTTGATACCATGAATCTTAGGGTCCTTTTGCAGGCTATGCAGAATCAGGGAGCCCGAGCAGCATAAGTTTGCAGAGGAATGAGATTCTGAGTTATCTGGGTCACTAAGTATGACGTTGTCAGGAACTACCACCTCCCAGCCACGTACAACTCCTTTAGGTTTCTGGGGACTGAAAACCATCCCTTGAAGACTGCTGCATGTTATCCTCTACATCCAGGCTGACACAATCCTCCTCCTCTTCTTCCTGTGTGTTTAGCGGCCCCGCAGGAATGCTATCTGCATAAAGGGGACCTTGAGAGGTAAGGAAGTCCTCCTCTTCCTTCCGCTGTTCTGCCTCAAGTGCCCCGTCTATGATTCCATGAAGCGTGTGCTCCAGCAGAAAGACTAGAGGGACAGTGTCACTGATGCATGCATTGTCGCTGCTCACCATCCTTGTGGCCTCCTCAAATGGTGACAGGACAGTGCATGCATCTTAATCAGTAGCCAATGGCGTGGCGAAAAGAAGCCAAGCTCTCCTGAGCCTGTCCTGGTGCCATAATCACACCGGTACTCATTGATGGCCCTCTGCTGTGTGTGCAGCTGCTGCAGCATTGCCAATGTTGAGTTCCACCTGGTGGGCATGTCACAAATGAGGCAGTTGGTGGGCAGGTTGAATTCCTATTGAATGTCAGCCAGCCGAGCACTAGCATTGTATGCCTGCCGGAAATGACCACAGACTTTTCTAGCCTGCCTCAGCAGATCTTGTAAGCCTGGGTACCTGGTCAAGAAACGCTGCACCACCAAATTCAGGACGTGTGCGAGGCATAGAACATGTGTCAAGTGTCCCTGTCGGAGGGCAGAGAGAAGCTTGGTGCCATTGTCGCATACAACTATTCCTGGCTCAAGCTGCCATGGCGTCAAAAAACTCTGAGCCCAGCCCTGCAGAGCTGACAGAATCTCTGCCCCAGTTTGGCTACTGTCCCCTATACAGACCAACTGAAGCACTGCATGGCATCTTTTAGCCTGACTGCTTGCGTAGCCCCTTGAGCGCTTATAGAGCACTGTAGGATCAGAGGACAATTCTGCCAAAGAGGCCATAAAGGAAGAAGAAGTGGAAGGGGTGGAGCAGACAGATGTGGCAGCAAAATCACCACCAGCTTTTTGGAGGTGTGGTGGCGGAACAAGCTCCAACACTGAACCCTGTCCTGCATCCTTCCCAGCTGTCAGCATAGTTACCCAGTGCCCCGTGAAGGAAAGGTAACGTCCCTGACTATGCCTCCTGGACCATAAGTCAGAGGTAATTTGAAACTTGCTGCTGACCGCCCTGTCCAAATAGGCCAAAACATTGCCTTCCACATGACGGTAGAGAGCTGGAATGGCCTTCCGTGAAAAGAAATGTATTTTTGGAACCTGCCACTGTGGTACAGCACATTCCACAAATTTATGAAAGGGGGCAGAGTTTACCAGCTGGAAAGGCAGTAGTTGTAGTGCTAGAAATTTGGCCAAGCTAGCATTTAGACACTGAGCATGTAGATGGCTGGGACAATATTTTTTTTTGCGGTTCAGCAACTGGGGTAGCACAATTTCCCTGCTGAAATCAACTGGTGTTGTACTGCTAGCAGATTGGCTGCAAGTACTTGTGGCACCTATTGCTATACCTTCATTCCTCTCAGTGCAGGTTTTTGAGAGGACTTGAGGTATAGTAGGGGTTGACATCCCAGATGAAGAGCAAAGGGAAATACGTCTTATTTTATGATGTGGGTCTTTCAGGTTCTGTTGCTAACGGACTGCATGGCAGGTCGTCATATGTCTTGTCAAGCATGTATCGCCCAAGCGGCTGCTGTTCTGGCCAAGCTTGATCCGCTTCTGACATAAATTGCAAGCAGCAACGGTGCAATCTACTGCACATGTGTCTACTGCTAATGCCCCTGGAGGACATCCTGCCTTGTTGGAGTTGTGCCTCCTCCTCACTTTCCTCCTCTCTTCTCTCAGGCACCCAAGTACAGTCAGTGACCTCATCATTCCCTCTCTCCTCATCACTGGAGCAAATTTGGCAGTATGCTGCAGCTGGGGGAACATGACTGCTAGTTTCTTGTCCTTCTGTGACACCCCCTCTCTCTAGGCTCACGTTACTCCCTTCCTCAACCTGGAAACCAACATCAGAGCCTTCAAATTGCTGCGCATCCTCCAGGAGCATGTAACTGACACTATGGTCGAAAAAAAAAAAGGTGACTTCTCTGTGCATAATGGTGGGGCTATGGAAGGAGTAACTGTGGACAAGGAGCCGGTGGAATAGGCCACTTTGGCAGCCTTGTTGGAAGGCAAACTAGTATGAGCCTGGGTGACAGAGGATTAGGAGGCTTAGTTATCCACTACACCAACTCTTCTGGACAAGTGTGCCCCACCTGCAGAGGATGCACCATGTCCACGACCACCACTTTTCACTGTAGACACAAAGGCTGCTTGCCTTTTTTTAGTGGCCTGTGAGCATCTGCTTCTCCTTGATGGCCTTCCAGGCATGATAGGGATTTCTTTTTCACACCGCACTGCACTGTATTATATACTGTGTACACCGCATTCACTGTATTATATACTGTACACCCCCTGCACTGTATTAGATACTGTACACCGACTGCACTGTATTATATACTGTACACCACCTGAAGTATATTATATACTGTACACACTGTATTTTATACTGTGTACACCGCCTGCTTTGTATTAGATTCTGTACACCGACTGCACTGTATATATTGTACACCGCCTGAAGTGTATTATATACTGTACACACTGTATTATATATTGTGTACACCGCCTGCACTGTATTAGATAGTGTACACTGCCTGAAGTTCATTATATACTGTACACACTGTATAATATACAGGCGGTCCCCTAGTTACAAACATCCGACTTACAAACAACTCCTATTTACAAATGGAGGCAGACAACAGGAAGTGAGAGGAAATTCATTGCTGTAAGAGTCATAATGGGAAAAAAGTGTCTCCACTGATGCTTTATCACCAATCCTTGTTTCCACAACAACCCAAAATTTTCAAAATCCAATTGTCATTGGGACAGAAAGTGAGATGAAATGTTCTGAACAGGGACACAGACAGCAAGACAAACGTTACAGAGGTGTTAACCCTTCCATATGCTATCCAAAAAGCTTAAAAATTGTTTTTTTGGCTGGAGCTAGACTTAAAAAATGTACCTGTTCCAAATTACAAACAGATTCAACTTAAGAACAAACCTACAGACCCAATCTTGTTTGTAACCACAGGGACCGCCTGTACTGTGTACACCACCTGCACTGTATTAGATACTGTACACTGCATGCACTGTATTATATACTGTACACAGCCTGAAGTGTATTATATACTGTACACTGCCTGCACTGTTATATACTGTACACTAACTGCACTGTTATATACTGTACACTGACTGCAATGTATTATATACTGTACACTGCCCGCACTGTAATATATACTGTACACTAACGGCACTGTATTATTCACTGTACACTGACTGCAATGTATATATACATAGATATACTAGACTGCCTGCACTGTATATATAGTCTACACTGAATGCACTGTATATGTGTGTGTGTGTGTGTGTGTATATATATATATATATATATATATACTACACTGTGGATATATATATATATATTGTAACCTGGGGGACAGGTAGCAGGTACAAAGCTCACTGGGATGGGCTGTTTAGTAAGGCACAGATACCAAATCCACTTGAGGTAGTGAAAACAGTGCTGGGTTTATTTGATTTAAATACAAGTCCATACACAGGTGCTGCACAGTCTTCCAGAAAACACATCAAAACAGAAATAACCAAACAAAAGTCCTAGCCGTGTCTCGGCTCTAACTATAACATACACCGTCTCTAACTATCAAGCTGAGCAAGCCTACCGCTTGTCAGCTTCTGTAAAGAGTTTTTAAAGGGTTTTACCAACCTTTTGGCTCCTCACAAACCATCCCTGTTTGTGTGTCCCAGGCAGAGAGCAAAGGCTGTTTGCTCAGGTGAGCTTAAATTAGCCTGGAAAGGAGGACTAAGATCCGAACTGGATCATGTCTCAGAGACCTCTGAATGTATATGAGAGGAGCCTGGGAGATGTATAAACCCCGAACAGGACTTCTCCTGGCTCTCTCTGGGACGCTCTGCTACATATCCTCCCCCCTTGTTTCAACCCCAGGGTTGGAACACCTGTGGCCCAACAGGAGTGAACACGGGACAGGGCATCTACATTCCCCATCTCCACACCTGGCCTGTGTTTTACGGTGAAGGAGTAATCCTGTAGAGCCAAAAAACACCGGTTCACCCGTCTATTAGTCTCCTTCTTTTGGGCCATCCATTTCAGGGGAGCATGGTCAGTTATCAAGTCAAACTGGCGCCCTAACAAATAGTACCTGAGCGCGTCCATGGCCCATTTTATGGCTAAACATTCTTTTTCAATGACTGCATACTTTTTCTCATGGTCATTGAGCTTTCTGCTTAGGTATACGACAGGGTGTTCTTCCCCATTGTATACCTGTGACAGTACCGCCCCGATACCAACATCAGACGCATCCGTCTGAACCAAAAACTCTCTGGAGAAATCGGGAGAGTACAGTACTGGCTGTGCACACAGAGCCTTCTTCAGGACCTGGAAAGACTCCTCTGCTACTGATGACCATTTCACCATTACAGAGTCTTTCCCTTTCGTAAGGTCTGTCAGAGGGGCAGCTATAGTTGCAAAATTTGGGATAAATCTTCTATAATACCCCGCAATACCAAGAAAGGCCCTGACCTGCTTTTTGTTTGCAGGGCGTGGCCATTCCTGGATGGCTGCTATTTTACTCACTTGTGGTTTTATGACACCACGGCCAATAGTGTAGCCCAAATACTTGGCTTCCTCTAGACCAATGGCACATTTTTTTGGATTTGCCGTAAAACCTTCTTTGAAGAGGCAATCAAGAACAGCCTGGACACGAGGCAAGTGAGACTCCCAATCAGTACTATGTACCACTATGTCATCTAGATAGGCTGCTGCATATCGTCGGTGGGGTTTTAGGGTCCTGTCCATGGCCCTCTGAAATGTCGCGGGGGCATTTTGCAACCCAAAAGGCATTTTTTTTATATTGAAAGGAACCGTCTGGGGTCACAAACGCAGTCTTCTCTTTGGCGCCACCAGTTAGGGGTATTTGCCAATACCCTTTTGTCAAGTCTAAAGTGGTAAGATAGCGAGCCTTGCCAAGTCGGTCTATAAGTTCGTCTACTCTGGGCATTGGGTATGTGTCAAACTTTGTCACCGCATTAAGCTTCCTGAAGTCGTTACAGAACCTCCACGTGCCATCCGGTTTTGGGACTAGCACGATGGGGCTAGACCAGTCACTATTGGATTCCTCAATGACATCTAGCTCCAACATTTTTTTAACTTCCTTGCTGATGTCCTTTCTCCTCGCTTCAGGAATTCGGTAAGGTTTGAGCTTGACACGTACCCCAGGTTCAGTAACAATATCATGCTGAACTGCTGAAGTCGTCCCAGGTAACTCTGAAAACTTCTCTCTATTCCTTATCAGGAATTCTCTAGTGTCCTGTTTTTGGGAATATGAGAGGGTGTCTGGAATCGTGACCTCAGGGATGAGAGGGGACTCAGTACCCGTAGGTGTTACTGGGAGAGGCCTCGCAGTTAACGCCATTCTATCTTTCCAGGGTTTTAACAGGTTTATATGGTAAACCTGTTCGGGCTTCCTTTTTCCTGGTTGATAAACCTTGTAGTTGACCTCCCCAACTCTCTCAATTACTTCAAAGGGACCCTGCCACTTAGCCAGGAACTTGCTCTCAACAGTGGGAACTAACACCAGGACCCTGTCACCAGGTGAGAAAACACGGAGTTGGGCCCCCCTGTTGTATATTCTCTGTTGGGCCTGGGGCCTGCAGTAAGTGTTCTTTTACCACTGGCATGACTGCTGCAATCCTCTCCTGCATTTGGGCAATATGCTCAATGACACTTTTATGGGGTGTCTGTTCTCCCTCCCAAGTTTCTTTGGCTATGTCTAAGAGTCCCCGAGGGTGTCTCCCATAAAGCAACTCAAATGGGGAGTACCCCGTAGAGGACTGGGGAACCTCCCTGATGGCAAACATCAAGTATGGTATCAGGAAGTCCCAGTTTTTCCCATCCTTGTCCACAACCTTTTTTAACATGCTCTTTAACGTCTTATTGAAGCGTTCCACTAATCCATCCGTTTGAGGATGATACACTGAGGTTCGCAGCTGCGTCACTTTAAATAACTTACAGAGCTCCCTAGTTATTCGCGACATAAACGGGGTGCCCTGGTCTGTAAGGATTTCTTTCGGGATGCCAACCCGACTGAACACCATAAACAGTTCTTTGGCAATGTTTTTAGCAGACGCGGCACGTAAGGGAACTGCTTCAGGGTAACGGGTAGCATAATCCATGATTACGAGGATATGCTGATGACCCCGGGCAGACTTGGGAAGTGGGCCCACAAGGTCCATGGCAATCCTCTCAAAGGGCACTTCAATAATAGGCAAGGGCACTAAAGGACTTCGGAAGTGGGATAGTGGGGCTGACATCTGACACACAGGACAGGATTGACAATAATTCTTAACATCTTTCTGTATCCCGGGCCAGTAAAACCTGCGCAACACCCTTTCAGTAGTTTTTTCAACCCCTAAATGGCCTCCTAGCAAGTGCCCATGGTCAAGTTCTAACACCAGCCGTCTGTATGGCTTAGGGACCACCAACTGTTCAACCACTTCATCATTCATTTTACATACACGATACAGTAAATCCTCATTGCTGCTGAAATAAGGAAAACAGTGCCTGTCCCCGGGTTCGACAGGTACACCATTAATCACTATTACATTTTCCCAGGGCCTGGAAAGGGTATGGTCTTTTCTCTGCTCAGTACCAAAATTTTCCTTATGCACATTAAGGTCATCAAACTCTAACATAGGCTCGGGGTCAGCAGACGGCTGTCCGGCTCTACTGGTAGTGGGGACTTCCTCAGGGTTCTCCAGCTCTCCTGCCATAACCGATAGAGGAAAAGCCGGGGAGCCCTGAGAAGAGTCCCCTGAACCCACATTGTCAGTAGTGGCCAGGAATTCTGGCTCTGCGACTGAGTCAGGTACTGCGACCGAGTTGGGATGATCCCACAGTTCCCAAAACTTAGGGAAGTCCCTACCAATGATGGCCTCATGCACCAAGTGGGGAACAAGTCCAACCGGATGGGTCACTGTACCTAAACCAGTCTTAAACTGAACAGTTGTTACAGGATACTCCCGGGTATTCCCATGTATACAGATCACAGCAACATTTTTAGCATGATAATTTACAGGTTCAATCATTTCAGCTGTAACCAAAGTCACCAGACTTCCAGAGTCCAGCAAGGCTGTAATAGGCTTATCATTCACAGTCATTTGGCACATTGGTTTTCTCATATTTGGGGTTGCAGTGCATGAAACCGCTGCAAACATAGACTGCCTTCTAATAGATAAATCACACTGCATTGGTTCATCTGTCAATGGACAATTTGCTGCAACATGTCCCATTTCTTGGCAACGAAAACACCTGACGTTTCCCCAGTTTGGTTTGCTGACAGGCACTGGCTTCCCTTGTTTGGGATGCCAAGCTTCAGTCCTGGCACCAAAAATCCTCCCCCCTATTTCCTTGCCATGCTTACCACCCACTTCCCCTGGAACAGTCTTACCGGTTGCCTGGGGAGACCGTGGCTTTGGGTGGAAAGTCCGTGCGGCTGTAGGGGTGGTGACCAGGTTCTTTGCAGCAAAATATCTTTCAACAAGTTCCACCAGGTGGTTCGCCGAATTGGGGCCTCCTTGACTCACCCACTCCTGCAGGGGAATTGGTAGTGACCTCAGGAACTGGTCCATGACCACACGCTCCACTATTTGTGGCCCAGACAGGGACTCCGGCTGTAGCCATTTCCTCACCAGGTGAATTAGGTCGAACATCTGCGATCTTGGGGGCTTCTCGTCTTGGAAGGACCAGCTGTGGACCCGCTGTGCTCGAACTGCCAAAGTGACACCAAGTCGTGCCAGTATTTCCTGTTTGACCTTTTCATGGTCTGCTGCTTCTGCTGACTCCAAATCATAGTAGGCCTTCTGCGATTCCCCAGTAAGCAACGGGGCGACCAGTCCTGCCCACTGGGTTTTAGGCCAACCTTCCCTCTCAGCGGTCCGTTCAAACGTTAGCAGAAAGGCCTCTGGATCATCCTCTGTAGTCATCTTGGACAAAAAGCGAGCCACATGGATGGCTGAGGGCTTGTCTCCAACATTATCAATGTTAGCAGGTGACCACTGTGCTAGCGTCTCCACAACCTCAGACAAGGTTTTCCTATCTGCTTTTGCATCAGTGGCTAGCTGTTCAAACAGCCTCTGCGTTTGTTCCTGTGCGATAGCATTAGCTTGCTGTTGTGCCGCGTGGAGTGCAGCATTAGCTTGCTGTTGTGCAGCGTGGAGTGCAGCGTTTGTTTTCTGCTGTTCAGCGTTTGCATGCTGTTGTGCAGCGTGGAGTGCAGCGTTTGTTTTCTGCTGTTCAGCGTGGAGTGCAGCGATTGTTTTCTGCTGTACAGCGTTTGCTTGCTGTAGTGCAGCATTTGTTTTCTGCTGTTCAGCGGTTGCTTGCTGTTGTGCAGCTTGAAGTGCAGCGTTTGTTTTCTGCAGTGCAGCGTTTGTTTGCTGTTGCGCAGCGTTGGATATCATCAATTGTTTTAGGATTTCCTCCATGTTTAGTCACTCTAGGTACTGGCCTTTTAAGTAGTAACTTACTACAGCTGCCCGCTGAAATCCACCATATGTAACCTGGGGGACAGGTAGCAGGTACAAAGCTCACTGGGATGGGCTGTTTAGTAAGGCACAGATACCAAATCCACTTGAGGTAGTGAAAACAGTGCTGGGTTTATTTGATTTAAATACAAGTCCATACACAGGTGCTGCACAGTCTTCCAGAAAACACATCAAAACAGAAATAACCAAACAAAAGTCCTAGCCGTGTCTCGGCTCTAACTATAACATACACCGTCTCTAACTATCAAGCTGAGCAAGCCTACCGCTTGTCAGCTTCTGTAAAGAGTTTTTAAAGGGTTTTACCAACCTTTTGGCTCCTCACAAACCATCCCTGTTTGTGTGTCCCAGGCAGAGAGCAAAGGCTGTTTGCTCAGGTGAGCTTAACCACTCTTCAATACCGCCCGCCGTCATATGACGCCCACAAGGTGGATCTACCATCCTGGGTGGGCGTCATATGACGTCCTCGGATTCCCGGCCGCCTGGGGGGGCGCGCGCGCGCCCGCGGCATCGCTCGGGACCCGGTGCGAGTGCCCGGCGGCCGCGATGTCCGCCGGGCACCCGCGATTGCCCGTTTAAAACAACGGGACCGGGCGGGAACGTGGAGCGGTGTTTGTAAACACACCGCCCCACGTCCTGTCAGTGCAGAGGAGACCGATCATGTGATCCCAGTACAGAGGATCACATGATCGGTCTCCTCCCCTTAAGTCCCCTCCCCCTACAGTTAGAATCACGTCTATTAGGGAACACATTAACCCCTGCAGCGCCCTCTAGTGTTAACCCCTTCCCTGCCAGTCACATTTACACAGTAATCACTGCAATTTTATAGCAACGATCGCTGTGTAAATGTGAATGGTTCCAAAAATGTGTCAAAAGTGTCCGAAGTGTCCGCCGCAATGTCGCAGTCACGAAAAAAAAATCGCAGATCCCCGCCATTACTAGTAAAAAAAAAAAAAAAAATTCAATAAATCTATCCCCTATTTTGTAGACGCTATAACTTTTGCGCAAACCGATCAATATACGCTTATTGCGATTTTTTTTAACAAAAATATGTAGAAGAATACGTATCGGCCTAAACTGAGGAAAAAAATAGTTTTTTTTAAAAAAAATGGGATATTTATTATAGCAAAAAGTAAAAAATATTGTGTTTTTTTTCAAAATTGTCGCTCTTCTTTTGTTCATAGCGCAAAAAATAAAAACCGCAGGGGCGATCAAATACCACCAAAAGAAAGCTCTATTTGTGGGAAAAAAAGGACGTCAATTTTGTTTGGGTGTAACGTCGCACGACCGCGCAATTGTTAGTTAAAGCGACGCAGTGCCGAATCGCAAAAAGTGCTCTGGTAAGGAAGGGTGTTTAAAAGCCCTGTATTGAAGCGGTTAAATTAGCCTGGAAAGGAGGACTAAGATCCGAACTGGATCATGTCTCAGAGACCTCTGAATGTATATGAGAAGAGCCTGGGAGATGTATAAACCCCGAACAGGACTTCTCCTGGCTCTCTCTGGGACGCTCTGCTACAATATATATATATTAATACATTGCCTGCACTGTATATATAGTCTACACTGTATATATACAGTATATACTAAACTGCCTGCACGCCAATAACTAACCTGCCTAATCTAGCTCAAGTTCTCTCAGTCTCCTCCTCATATCACACTGCATACGGCCACCGTGTAAGCAGCCTAATATAGTGTGGGGCATGGACTTAGCCCCTAAGCCATGATTGGCCAAAGGTACCCTACCTTTGGCCAATCATGGCTCTCACAGCAGATTGTGCTGTGATTGGCCAAAGCATGCAGGTCAGGTGCATGCGTCCCAAGCATGTGGCAGCCATTTTATGGGTTGGAAATGCTGGACAATGCCTATATTAAACTGCTGAAATGTGAGTGCAAAACTTTTTAGATTTTTACAGGGGTCAAGTCCTGGGGAAAAAAGTGTGGGAACTCCCACCCAAGATCCACTGATGTGTTCCTGCTTAGGAGATGTATGTTAGCTTGGGGGGCTGCAAACTCTGCAGGGCTCCAACACACACTCGCTGCTATTCCAACCCTTCACATATTTCCACATAAACTTCCCTCCTGGCATTAAACTTTGCCAGGTATTGTGCTCAGCTTACCACCCCAAACTGATGTTCCTCCCTCAGCTCACCTCTCTCCCTGCATGTCCTATGAGCAGAATAGCTGTGCTCCTGCTTCTGGGTTCTCTCATCATATGGCACTGAAGATAGAGGAGGGGGGTATTCAGCGGGACAAACAGAGCAAGTATGCAGGAGACTGGGGGGGGGGGGAATGAGGAGACAGAAAATCAGGAGGAGCCGGCGGGGAGGAGCGCATCACGAGAGGTCTGACTTAATACAATCTCTTAGCAGCAGGGACCTGATCTACCCGTCAGCTAGCTGTGATTGACAGGTAGATCGAAGCAGCAGCTGTCATGGGGCCCCCTACTGGCACTGCCTGAATGGTCAGGTGTGCGGCACTTACTATTGCGAGCTGTGTTGGCAGCTGCTGGTGTAGCACCTGCCACACAGCTCGCATACTTCAAAGTCTTGCAGGACACGGCTGCTAATGGGAACTGAGTTCCTGTTGTGGAAAAAGTACAGGAACTCCGTTCCCATGCGTTCCCGCAGGACTTGAGCCCTGGATTTTTATCAATAAACTTTTGGATGTCTGCACTATGAGGAGTCTTTTCTTTCTCTTAACTGGGTATTGAGACTGTGAAGGAGATACAGAGTCATCCCCGTGCTGCTGAGGAGCTATCAGTGATTTATATCCATGCTTGTTAACATCTATCTATGGGTAAGAGGCAGTGTGTTTGGGTGATGGTGGTGGTCTCTTCACTTATTTGATACCTGTAGCTCAATGCTCAATGCAATGATTTTGGGGCCATAGAGTTCAATAGGAAGCCTGTAAATGCTTAAATCAAGCACTTTTAAGTGTTTCTTGCTTATTTCAGGCAAGGCATTTTTTGAGTTCTTATGTAAGAGGTGTTCTCTTTCCCTCTAATTCCTTCCATTGAATAAAACAAAAACTTCTTGTAGCAAAGTCCCAGGCCTCTTTTGGCCTAATAGTTACCTCCAGAGTTAGGGAGAGCTGACATCATTGAATGTAGGGTGGGTTACCAGGCATGGTGGGTGTAATGCAAGATGAACAGGTGGGCGCCAGACACTTTTTGAATGCAAAGAGATTTATTGTCTTTTAAACAGAACTGTGGGAGAGAGGGTAAGGACCAGGACACCCTTAGGTAGATGCAAAGATAATTAGCAGACTCTGAGACTTCTATAGGTAGACAGCCATACACGTGAGGGCCTCCAGCTGGACACCACTTCTGTATAAGTAGGACCGCTGTCTCCTATGGCAACAATCTTGTAGCTGTTACTAACGGTAAAGGTATTCAACTATCTGCAACACGAACGGTTCTCTTTACCCCACACTCACTCACTCACTGTGGGTCTTCACTCAACAAGCTCACATTGTCTCTCACTAGACTTCAGATCCACTAGCCACTGGATCCCCTGAGCTCTTTCACTGTACCACTCAGTATCTTCCTCAAGCCTCACCCCCCGCTTCCCTGCTGGGTCCCTAGCTTGGAACCCACAGATACTCTTCAACCTTCACCCCTGCAGACATGTTAGGTCCCTAACTTGGCACTTGCTGAAGTTTTTCCACTTCTTCACCGTCCCCAGCTGGCGAGAAGTCTGCTCTGGTACTGGCCTCAGCTTACTCACAATTTTCTCTGTTAGCAAGGTGGATGGTCCCTTAGTGGCGACAGCTTTCCTTCTACCTCCGACCATGACTGGTTCCCCGGTCGGCGGAACTGTTACTTCTGGTTGGACTACAAGCCTGCAGTCCCAACCCTACATTGCTTTCCTGCTTCTGGATAGGCCCTCAGACAGCCTAGAAGCAAGATGCCCCTGGCACAGAACCTCGATCACCTGACTCCACCCAAATAAATAGACTTTCCCAGCAGGCCAAGGGACCCAAGAAAATCTCTACCCATTGGCTGAGACACCCCATTTATTCCTAATCTGTCCTTGCAATGCCCTTCTCTTATCTAATGTCACCAGATACCTGGCCATCTAGCGACAGAAGAGAGAAGTGTAGCAATTCCAGAATTAGGGTGAAATCAATTGACCTCCTAACAACTGCCCAAGGCAACTATCGCTTGGCAAATAAATATATAATAGCAACTCTGCCTAAAAATCAGGGTGCTACATCCTGAAGCTTGAATACACATGTAAAACATTTGCAAATTGTTCCTAAATATATGCAAAAAATTAAAAAAAAACACTCAAATAAAAATGTCTGAAAATTGCTCTGTTCCAGTGTAAATTAAAGGAGAAATATGGCCAAAGCTTTTTTGGTGCAGTTCGTTCTGCACTTCTGTGACCCGTTTTTAGCCGACAGTGGGCTTTAGATGATCCATAGGAGAAGTAGAGACAAAAAAGCTTTGGCCATAGGAAAAAAAATAATCACAATGACCTGCATCAGTTACCCTAGACTACCAGCCTAAAATAGTTCCACATTTGCTATTGGGAATGGTTGTGTTAATCCGTGAAATTCCCTTTGGAATCTCATGTTTATGCCAGAATAATAAAAATCAACATCGTATAAGGGGATATAGAAGGCTACGGAAAGAAGAAAAGGCATCTAAGGTGGATCTATTACTGTTTTACAAAACATTTATTTAAAAATCACATTCTGTTTTCAGAACAAACCATATCACATTATGTAGTGCAGCTATAAAGAAAAATCTGCTTTGACGATAAGTGCAGCATTGACATTCAATGGGAACTGCAGCCCTCTAGTTGTCAAGCTATAAAATATGCACACAGTTTTGTTTCTAAGTATGCATCACTAGTTATATTTTGTAGTTATGTTTACTTTGCTCGCTAGTGAAAAAATGTAGGCTGGAATTCTATGTAGTTGAAAACACCAGTTAAAGGTATACTCTAAAATAAAAATAAATTAAAAGTGAAAATTTAAAGGTGTCGTAAGTATCAAGGTTTTTCACCTTAATGCATTCTATACATTAAGGTGAAAAACCTTCTGTGCTGCAGCTGCCCCCCCCCCCCCCAGGGCCCCCCTTTTCCTTACCTGAACCCGATCATTCCAGCGACAAGAATAAGCCCAGCAGCTCCAGCCGCTGTCTTGGGTCCTCATTGGATAGATTGATAGCAGCAGGAGCCATTGGCTCCCACTGCTGTCAATCAAATTCAGTGACACGGGAGTCAGGGGGCGGGGCTGAGTCCTGCTGTCTGTGTCAATGGAAGCAGCAACAGGACTCGGGAGCGCGGCCGCACGAGTGCCCCCATGGAATGTGGCTCCCTGTGGGGGCACTCGATGAAGAGGAGGAGCCAGAAGCACTGCCGGGGGACCCCAGAAAAGGAGGCCCGGGGCCGCTTTGTGCAAAACCCTTGCACAGAGCAGGTAAGTATGACATGTTTGTAAAGGTTCTTTTTTAAAAAAAAATAACAATCACTTTAACATGGAAATAGGTAAGAAGATACTGCCTACCTGCTTGGGACTGTTAGCCTGGCAGTGGCTGAACCAAGCTAAAAACACCTAGTTGAATAAAACTCTTTGGTTTAGGGCACTTTTCCAGCTCTATTAATCCCTATGGGAAACGTGTTTGCTCTAAAGCACAGCATTTTTGAGGTTGATTTACTGAAGGCAAATAGGCTGTTCGCTTTGTAAGGGAATTTGCACTGTGCAAATGAATTTTTCACTTTGCATGGTGAATGAAGTGAAGCACTACCGACTTCTATCATCCAATCATGTGCGAGTAAAAATACTGCTTTTTATTTTTCTTGCATGTGATTGGGTATTCTTTGCAAAGCAAATTTTAACCACATTCACTAAGTTATGGGGAGAATTCCCTTGCAGGGGGGGGGAAATCATCCCCTTAGTATTATGGTTATCGTGAACCCTCAAATTCATCAGATGAATGCTGGCCCTAAAAGGGGCTAATGCGCTGGAAAACCAGCTGTTGATTGGCATCTGACCGGAGTGTTCTAGCAGGGGGGGGGGGGGGGGTAGAACACAATAGCCCAGCAGGGAGATTGCTGTACTAACATCATATAGTTAGTACATCAAGCTCCTTGCAAGCTCATCCGTTTTTTTTGTCCATCCCACTGGGTTAATGTTAATGAAAATGTTGATAGAACGACTTTCTGCACAGTGTTGCTCTAAATGGGAAAACATTTCCTGGAGGCTTTGCTGATGCTTTGGTTGCAATATTTTGCAAGTCACTGATCGGGAACAAGTATAGGGATCAGGAATTCTGAATTTCATTTGCTAAATGCGTGTGCTGGGTATGTGACTTGGAATTATTGAAGCCAGACACAGCCAGGCTAATATTTTTAGGAGGATGGCAACACTAGCGACCCCAGTATTTCTGAGAAAATCCATTGTGTCTTCTACATAAAATGAAAACATTAGCAAAATGTAAAGCATCATCTGATTTGAGATTTGACCAGATATGAATGGTAAGACGTACAGTATACTCAATAGTTGCACAGTTTAAGATATCAGATACAACTTAGCAGAAATATATTTTGATCTCAGGAGTGGGAGGGTGCCACTACAATATTAACTTATCCCCATCTTAAGCGTCTTGCTGTGTCTACTTGACTGAGCCATAATTAAGTGTTTGAAACCATTTGCAATATGTAAGCAGGCCTGAGGGGATAAAACTAAAGCTTATAAGTCTATTAAGGTTATGAAACCCTATGAATGCTGTGTGTTATGGACTATACTTCAATCATGTCAATACAATTGTGTTAGCTCCTACATGTGCCCTCAAAAGCAAATAATTCTGCATATAAACTCTAGATGAACTCAAGTCATTTATCCAACCTCACATTTTATTCAGATAGTTGATTCAGATATATATTGAGCTTTCTGTTGTAAGTTTTGTCACCATGCATCATGACTGCTTAAATTAAGTAGCAATATTTTTTTGTCGATAAGTGCTGCAGCACTCTTCAGCAAAGATGATGATCTGGGACTTAAGCATTAAGCTTACTCATGGGGTATGACTTTAGTTATTGTTATGCAAGCGAATGACGCCTAATGTTTTTTGAAGCTCAAATTATTTTTTTAAAGGGCCCGGCAACTTCTTGTGTTTTTTCTTTGCCTGGTCCTTCCATGCATCTAGGATTAGTACTTCGGTGATTTAAAATAGACCTTTCAGTAACTTTTAGGCCCCATGCACACTGGACGTTATAAAAAAAGCCAGTAACGTTAGTTGTACAAAGCTGTAGCTGTAGAGTGAGTTTTTCAGCTTTTTTGTAGTAGTGTTGTTCAGCGTTTTTTGGTGTTTTTTTAGCTGTAGCTTTTTTTTAGCAAAACTATACTCCCATAAAAGATTATGGCTCAAAAGCGCTGATAAACACAGAATAGACAAGTTTTTTGGCACTTTTAAGCTGTTTTCAGCTTTTTTTCCAGTTAGAGCGTTTTTACAACTGAAAAACTCCTCTCAAAACCCACTTGTTCTGGGGGGGATTTTCCAGCCAAAAACTGCTTATAACAGCCTTATGCCGCGTACACACGGTCGGATTTTCCGACGGGAAATGTTGGATGTGAGCTTGTTGTAGGAAAGCCCGACAGTGTGTATGCTCCATTGAACATTTGCTGTCAGACTTTCCACCATCAAACATTTGATAGCAGGTTCTCAAATCTTCCCCCAACAAAACTTTGTTGGTGTAGAGTGCGAGCGTGTGAACACAAGTCCGTCGCACAAAAGTTCACGCATGCTCGGAATCAAGCAGAAGGGCTCGGAATCAAGCAGAAGGAGCCGCACTGGCTATTGAACTTCCTTTTTCTTGGCTCGTCGTACGTGTTGTACATCACCGCGTTCTCGCATTCGGAATTGTTGGCCAACATTTGTGTATGCAAGACAAGTTTGAGCCAACAACCTTCGAACAAAAATCCATGGTTTTGTTGGCGGAAAGTCCGATCGTATGTACGCGACATAAGTGTGCATGGATGCATAGGGTAACATGCTGGAGAGTTTATTGACTGCAGAAAAAAATGTCTGAAGCTAAGAACAGCAGCTGTGTGCATGAGGCCTAAAGGGATAGTTCACATTTGACACAAAACTGTCTATGCAGATAAGGGGCATCCGTAGATAAAAACAAACTGTGCAGCTAAAGTTGAATAAAGCCCTTGCTATAGGTGTAGGCCATTTACATACCTTATAAGGTATGTCAATTCCTGACTGGAATACTCCCAGGATGTTGCTAAGTACTCCCAGGACATTGCTAAGTGAGGTCTAGTCATCACTGCTTACCTCCACCATCAAAGGAGTGAGCTCCCAAATACTGAGCTCAGAGCTACTGCATCAGGGGAGAGAAAGAGTATGCAAAGGGGTTTGAATCAGAGAAAAAGCTCTGTGACAACTGGGCCTCATTAGCAACATCCTGGGAGTATTCCAGTCAGGCTTCATAAGATATGCAAATGGCTTACACCTATAGCAAGGGTATTATTCATCTTTAGTCAGAGCTGCACAGTTTGTTTTAATCTACAAACATCCCTTACCTGCATAGGCATTTTTTTTTTGTAAAGGTGAACTATCCTTTTAAGCATGGATTAACACCATGGAGGTTATTTACGAAAGGCAAATCCACTGTGCACTGCAAGTAGATCCGAGGGGGACATGCAAGGAAAATAAAAAACAGCATTTTAGGTTGCACATGATTGGATGATAAAATCAGCAGAGCTTCCACTCATTTCAGATCTACCCCTTAGATCTACAGTGACTGCACTTCCAAGTGCTCTTATAAGTGCACTTGCAGTGCACTTGTAGTGCAAAGTGGATTTGCCTTTCATAAATAACCCCCCATGTCTGTTGCAATTAACATGCATTAAATACACTTGAGTTGATGTGCATTTATTTCCTTAATGCACTGTGTTGTGTTGGTGTGCATTTTTTAAGGCATTCCATTAATGTCCAGGTTTTTTTTGTTCACAGAGGGACCCATGATACATTTTTTTCTTTTAATATCATGTTTTGCATCTTGCTGGTATGGACTGAACATTTTGGAAACAATGGATTTTGGGTTGTCATTGCTTAGGGCCTGCATTGAACAATGCAACCCAGTGGAGCCAAACAAACATGGTGTGAATGGCCCTAAAAGTCGGCATGAATACATTTCTGGAATCTATTAGTATTCTTATTCTTATTATAATACAGGGCCCATATAGCACCAACCGTTTGTGCAGCACTTATAATATAAAGGGAGTGTCATGATGGGCATACCAACAGACAGGATGGCTCTTCTGCACAGCGTCATCTGCTGCTCACGTGTCGCAGCTGTTGCTCGCATTGGCACCAAGCAGGATATTTAAACTGAGCCTGTGCTATGCTTCAGTGCTGTCATGTCTACAGCATTCCCATGCATATCTGCAGCCTGTTACTCTGCATTTGGCTTCTGTTACCAACCCAGCTTATCCTGACTACTTCTGAACCCCACCTGCACTGGCCCTGGCCTGCCTCTGTCCTTGCTTCTGCCTGTGCTCTTTGTTGCTGCTCCACTGATCTAATACCGACTGGGCTTGTATCCTGACCTTGCTCCTGCCTACGTATCTGCACCTGATCCATCTGCCTGTGTATGACCCAGTTCGCCTGACTCTGCCTCAGTCCCAATCGCTGCTGGACTGCCTGCTGTGAGCCTATGCCTATATTCCACTGGCACCTGCTCACCGCCTGCCTGCTACCAGCCTGTGCCTGTCTGCTGTCGCCAGTGCCAGTCTGTTCCTGCCTCCTTTTTACTGGTGTCCATCAGGAACTCCTGCTCCACTGTGGTCCACTGATGGTCTTCTCCTACTTGATCCAGATGGTCCATCCAGCCCTGCTGTTAGCAAGGCCAATAGGCACTCATGCCACTCTGTACTCCTGTGCCACTTGTCTGCTCTATCGGGGCCCCTGAGTCAGAGGTGTAAGAGAGGCCTTCCTCGTCGTGTCAGGCTCCTCTACCAGGTACATTACAGGGAGACAGTACAGTTACAATATAATTCAAGACAAGAGGGTTATGAGGGCCCTGCTTGTGAGTGCTTACAATCTGGAAAGCAGAGGCAAGTGATACAAAAGGTGATAACTGTGAAGGATGACTTGATGAGGATAAAGAAAGTTAATTTGCTAGGCAGAAGCAAGATAGACTTCTTTGAACATATGAGTTTTCATGGATCTCCCAAAGGCCGACAAAATAGGAGATAGCTAGACAGATTGGGGTAGAGAGTTCCAGAGGTAGGGGCTCTGGAGAAGTCCTGAGGTGACAAGGGAACTAGAAAACTTTAGGTCTTGGGAGGAACAGAGAGAATGCTTGGATGAAATTTCGAGACAAGGTTGGTAGTTTGAATCAGGGCAGAGTTGTAGATGGCTTGGTATGTTGTTAGCATTTTGAGTTTTATTCATTGGGTGAACAGAAACCAGTGGAAGGATTGGCAGGGAGGGGTGGTGGAAATGAAGACATATTACAACAACACTATAATTTTTTTTAAAACAAATGTACTTTTTATCAGTGGCTGCTGGAACTACTGACATCACATCTAAGGTAGTGACACCAATCAGCAGTCTCAGAGCTTTTAGATGTCTACACACGGGAGGTTTTTCCAGGTAAATGACATAGTCAGGTCCATAAATATTGGGACATTGACAGAATTCTAATTTTTTTGGCTCTATGCACCACCACAATGGATTTGAAATGAAACAAACAAGATGTGCTTTAACTGCAGACTTCCAGCTTTAAATTGAGGGTATTTACATCCAAATCAGGTGAACGGTGTAGGAATTACAACAGTTTGTATATGTGTCTCCCACTTTTTAAGGGACCAAAAGTAATGGGACATCTGGCTGCTCAGCTGTTCCATGGCCAGGTGTGTGTTATTCCCTCATTATCCCATTTACAAGGAGCATATAAAAGGTACAGAGTTAATTTCAAGTGTGCTATTTGCATTTGGAATTTGTTACTGTCAACTCTCAATATGAGATCCAAAGAGCTGTCACTACCAGTGAAACAAGCCATCATTAAGCTGAAAAAACAAAACGCACCCATCAGAGAGATAGCAAAAACATTAGGTGTGGCCAAATCAACCGTTTGGAACATCCTTAAAAAGAAAGAATGCACTGGTGAGTTCAGCAACACCAAAAGACCCGGAGGACCACGGAAAACAACTGTGGTGGATGACCGAAGAATTCTTTCCCTGGTGAAGAAAACACCCTTCACTACAGTTGGCCATATCAAGAACACTCTCCAGGAGGTAGGTGTATGTGTGTCAAAGTCAACAATCAAGAGAAGACTTCACCAGAGTGAATACAGAGGGTTCACCACAAGATGTAAACCATTGGTGAGCCTCAAAAACAGGAAGGCCAGATTAGAGTTTGCCAAACAACATCTAAAAAAGCCTTCACAGTTCTGGAACAACATCCTATGGACAGATATGACCAAAATCAACTTGTACCAGAGTGATGGCAAGAGAAGAGTACAGGCATACCCCACTTTTAAGTACACAATTGGGTTTATTTACTAAAGCTGGAAAGTGCAAAATCAGGCTCAATTCTGCATAGAAACCAATGAGCTTCTAACCCCAGTTTGTTCAATTAAGCTTTGGTAATAAAACCTGGAAGCTCATTGGTTTCTATGCAGAAGTGAGCCTGATTTTGCACTTTCCAGCTTTAGTAAATAAACCCCATTGTGTACTTAAAAGTGGGGTATGCCTGTATGGAGAAGGAAAGGAACTGCTCATGATCCAAAGCATACCACCTCATCAGTGAAGCATGGTGGTGGTAGTGTCATGGCGTGGGCATGTATGGCTGCCAATGGAACTGGTTCTCTTGTATTTATTGATAATGTGACTGCTGACAAAAGCAGCAGTATGAACTCTGAAGTGTCTCGGGCAATATTATCTGCTCATATTCAGCAAAATGCTTCAGAACTCATTGGACGTTGCTTCACAGTGCAGATGGACAATGACCCGAAGCATACTGCGAAAGAAACCAGAGTTTGTTAAGGGAAAGAAGTGGAATGTTATGCAATGGCCAAGTCAATCACCTGACCTGAATCCGATTGAGCATGCATTTCACTTGCTGAAGACAAAACTGAAGGGAAAATGCCCCAAGAACAAGCAGGAACTGAAGACAGTTGCAGTAGAGGCCTGGCAGAGCATCACCAGGGATGAACCCCAGCGTCTGGTGATGTCTATGCATTCCAGACTTTAGGCTGTAATTGACTGCAAAGGATTTGCAACCAAGTATTAAAAAGTGAAAGTTTGATGGATGATTGTTAATCTGTCCCATTACTTTTGGTCCCTTAAAAAGTGGGAGGCACATTTACAAACTGTTGTAATTCCTACACTGTTCACCTGATTTGGATGTAAATACCCTCAAATTAAAGCTGAAAATCTGCAGTTAAAGCACATCTTGTTCATTTCATTTCAAATCAATTGTGGTGGTGTATAGAGCCAAAAAGATTAGAATTGTGTCGATGTCCCAGTATTTATGGACCTGACTGTACATAACATACATTGAATGCACATATAATCTTATGGAAGGGTTTTTTGTTAAAATGGGTGGTCTATATAGGGTGAGCTTATATGCTTGCAGCTAGTGATGATTGTTAAAATGAAGGGAATTGGTGATTAAAAAATATTTGATTTCCATAGAGATTTGTTTGATCTACAAAGAATTGCAAGATCCAGGAATGTAGACAATAATGGTTTATTAACTGTATGATTCCTTGCAGACTGGTCAAATTTGCATGCATAATAAGGTGATTTAAAAATTGCAGTTTGATCATTCACGTATTACTACATGCAGCCTTCTTAGGAATACCAGCTCATGTGTGTGATGTGCTGCAATGATATTCCTCAGGGTCACATTATTTTGAATTTCAAAACTGTTAAAATAAAGAATAAGAAGAATGAAAAAAAATGTAGATCTGTGATTCAGAACTTGTGAACCAGATTGGATCAGGAAAACTGCCAGTGGACTATATTTTTAAACAATCACTCAACTCTATGTTTAACCCTCATAAGAGAGAATTATGAGTGAAAAATCGCAAATCCCTTGAGTAACTAACGTTCTATTGATATGCCTTTGATTGAAGCTGAGGTTTGTATTTAGGCCACATAAGTCTTTGCCTACAACAGCAGAACCAGCAGTTATGCTTCAGTTAGTGCTCTACTAAAGTCTGTTGCTAAAGACCGTAGGGGAAATTTGTTTTCTTAGCTCTTTATATTACTACAATGTGTCTGCATACACTCTTGTGACAAAACTGAGTTCAGAATTAGGTGGTCTATTAAAGGAATCAACTAATCCCTTAGAGTCCAGCATTGTCCTTATAAAATCTACCAATTTTGTGGGGCATCCATAGTAATACTGACTAATGCTAGTAATTGTTGCACAGTGTAAACATTGAATGATTTCTATTGGCTCTGAAAAAGACCTACCAGACTGGAAAATGATACATGATTTGCTGGTGAATCTCTTTGCATCATTAAAGGAGTTGTAAAGGCAGAAGGTTTTTTATCCTAATGCATTCTATGCATTAGGATAAAAAACCTTTTGTGTGTAGCAGCCTCCCCAGCACCCCCTAATTATTTACAAAATCCCCTTCTCTCTCCAGCAAAGTCCACTAATGTCTAAGCCATCCAGGACACTCCTCCTGATTGGCTGAGACACAGCAGCGGTGACATTGGCTCAAGCGGCTGTCAATCAAAGTCAGTCAGACAGGGGAGAGAGGGGGCGGGGCCGGGTCAGGGCTCCTTGTCTGAATGGACACACAGAGCTGTGACTCGGCTCGGGTGCCCCCATAGCAAGATGCTGACTGTGGGGGCACTCGATAGGAGGGAGGGGCCAGGAGCACTGATGAGGGAACCGAGAAGAGGAGGATCCGGGCTGCTCTGTGCAAAACCAACTACACAGAGGAGGTAAGTATAACATGTTTTTTTTTTTTTTTTTAAGAAAAAAATTGACTTTACAATCACTTTAAGGTATCTATTAACCACTATTAAGACAATTTCAACACTTCTAATATGTATGTTAAAATCTGCATTTTTTTTTGCTAGAAAATTACTTAGAACCCCCAAAATTATATATTTTCTGAAACCAAAGGCCACGGAGAATAAAATGGACCTTGTTGCATTTTTGTTATTGCACAAACTTTTATGCAGCCATTTTTAAAATGGAAATGTTCAGTAATAAAATACAATTAAATTCATTTTAGTGCACATAGGCACAATATAGTTCCCATTTTTTTTTTGGTTAATAAAAGGTTATGTTGCGCCAAATACCGTAAATAGATACCAAACATGTTCAATTCAATTCAAGTTTTGCACACCTATGAAATGGCAACAAACTACGGGGCCTAAAAATCTCCATAAGCCTGTACAGGTTACCAGTTTCGAGTTAAACATGAGCTCTGGAACTAGAAGTACTGCTCTCACTCTGACATCCATGTGGTGCAATCACTGTTTACATTTGCATGTGGGATCTATGTTTGCATTCGCAATTGCGCATGACCATGGGGGGAGAGGTGCTTTAAAAAATGACCTGGAAATTCTGTCTTGCAGGGTCAGAGAACTGGCTAAAGACATTTATAAATCTTTTTTTTTGGCAAATGAGACAGGCCTCGAATAGGTGTGATTATCAGTTTGCTTGGACTTCAGTTTTATACTATTATTATTATTATTATACAGGATTTATATAGCGCCAACAGTTTGCGCAGTGCTTTATAACATTAGGTCAGACAGTATAATTTCAATAAAATTTAATACAGGGGGAATCAGAAAGTCCTGCTCGTTAGAGCTTACAATCTAGAAGTTATACAAAAGGGTAATAGCTGTGGGGGATGAGCTAATGGAGAAATTACTGCAGTTGTTAGATGGAGGCAGGATAGGCTTCTCTAAAGAGGAAAGTTTTCAGGGATCGCCTAAAAGTGTAAAGATTTGGAGACAGTCTGACAGATTGGGGTAGGGAATTCTAGAGGATAGGCGAGGCTCGGGAGAAGTCCTGGAGGCGGACATGGGAGGAGGTGACAAGGGAGCTAGAGAGCAGGAGGTCTTGGGAGGAACGAAGAGGGTGACTAGGTTGGTATTTTGAGACTAGGCTAGTGATGTAGCCGGGGGCAGAGTTGTGAATGGCCTTGTAACTTATTGTTAGTATTTTGAATTTAATTTGTTGGGTAAGTGGCAGCCAATGAAGGGATTGTCAGAGAGGGGTAGCAGACACTGAGCGGTTTGTAAGGTGGATGAGTCTGGCAGCAGTATTATATGAGTTAAATTGTATGATTGGACACAATTAAATAAATTAAAAAAAACATATTCAGTGACTCTATACAATAGATGTGGTGGCATTGGTGTGAGAACGTATTTTCTTTGTTAAAGCTAAACTTTGGGCAAAAAGTGTGTAAAGGTGCTTTCTTGTTTTTAACCACTTTCAGACCGGACCAATTTGCAGCCAAAGGACCAGGCCCCTTTTTGCGATTCGGCACTGCGTCGCTTTAACTGACAATTGCGCGGTCATGCGACGTGGCTCCCAAACAAAATTGACGTCCTTTTTTTCCCACAAATAGAGCTTTCTTTTGGTGGTATTTGATCGCCCCTGCGGTTTTTATTTTTTGCGCTATAAACAAAAAAGAGCAACAATTTTGAAAAAAAACGCATTCTTTTTTATTTTTTGCTATAATAAATATCCCCCAAAAATATATAAAAAAACATTTTTTTTCCTCAGTTTAGGCCGATACGTATTCTTCTACATTTGGTAAAAAAAATTGCAATAAGCGATTATTGAATGGTTTGCACAGAAGTTATAGCGTTTACAAGATAGGGGATAGTTTTATAGCATTTTTATTAATATTTTTTTTTTTTATTAGTAATGGTGGCGATCAGCGATTTTTATTGTGACTGCGACATTATGGGGACACATCGGACATTTTTGACACATTTTTGAGACCATTGTCATTTATACAGCAATCAATGCTATTTAAATGCATTGATTCCTGTATAAATGACACTGGTAGTGAAGGGGTTAACCCCAAGGGGGCAGTGTAGGGGTTAAGTAAGCCTAGGGGTGTGTTTCTTACTGTGGGGGGGGCGTGGCTGTCAGCTACTGAATGCTGATCTCTGCTCCAATCACAGGGAGCAGAGATCGGCATCACTAGTTGCTAAGCAGAACGGGGAGATGCTGTTTATTTCCGCATCTCCTCGTTCAGCCTTCCCGTGAGACGATCGCGGGTGTCCCCGCGGCGATCGAGTCCGCGGGACCTGCGACCGGCCTCACGGGGGTCCCGACTGGCACGGGAGCGCGCCGCTCCCAATGGCACGGACGGCATTAAAGAGGGACGTATATATACGCCCTCCTGCCTGTTGGTGCCATTCTGCCGACGTATATCGGTTAATGAATTGCTTTTTATTTTCATATATAGTTAGCCAGGAACTGAGAATTCAACACTTGACTGAACACCTAAGTTTTTGTATTAAGACTGGTGGCCACTATCCCTGCTATTCCCCCAGCCACTGGTCTTGTAATATCCCCACTGATTGGTGACTTAATTACAACATAAATCTTTGCTTACTGTAGTGGGAGGATCTGGGGGACTTATGCCGCGTACACACGTCGGAATTTCCGATGGAAACAGTCCGATGGGAGCTTTTCGTCAGATTTTCCGACCGTGTGTATGCCCATCGGTCTTTTTCTGTCGGAATTTCCGACGGACTTTGGATTGAGAACCTGTTCTTAATTTTTCCGACGGAAAACCTTTCTATCGGATTTTCCGATCGTGTGTATGCAATTCCGACACGCAAAATTCCGACGAATGCTCGGAAACAATTCGACGCATGCTCAGAAGCATTAAACTTCCCTTTTATAGTGCAGTCAAATGTTTTTTAAGGCGTGGTGTTATTGACAATCGGAATTTGGTGTGACCGTGTGTAGGCAAGACAGTTTGAGCGAAATTCCGTCGGAATTCCGACGGGAAAACCATCAGAGCTTTTTCCGACGAGAATTCCGACCGTGTGTACGCGGCATTAGACTCCCAGTCTGAACCGCCCATTGTAATTGCATCATTTGATTGACAGGCCAGGAGACTCCTGGCACCTGCACATTGCTTAAATTTCCATACTCGTTTTTACTGTACTATAGGGGAAAAAAATTGTTGTTTTTTTAACTATTCCAGAGTTCAGGTTTAAGGTATATGTAAACCCTTACATTGTGAGATAACCAATTCAGTTTAAAATAGAAATGAAAGGTAAAATGTGTGTGTGTGTATATATGTATGTATATATATATATATATATATATATATATATACTGTATTTCACACAAAGGAAGCAGTACAAAGAAAACAGGTTACTTTTTACCACAACTCCATCGAAAATTTGCTGTCGGACTTTCCACAAACAAATGTTTGCTAGAAGGTTCTCAAATTTTTTGCCAACAAAACTTTGTTGTCGGAAGGTCCGATCGTGTGTACACAAGTCCGTTGCACAAAATTTCACACATGCTCAGAATCAAGCAGAAGGAGCCGCACTGGCTATTGTACTTCCTTTTTCTCGGCTCGTCGTATGTCTTGTACGTCACTGCGTTCCCATGTTGGTAATTGTTGGCCAACATTTGTGTGACCGTGTGTTTTGTTGGCAGAAAGTATGATCGTGTGTACGGGGCATTAGGCACTACTGCAGGATCCACTAATAGATCCATAAAAATGTATACAAAAAACATATTTTCAATATCAGTCCAAAAAGTTGCACCAAGCTAACATACAATTAACTGTAATATGGGTCCCCCAGTAGTGTTCCTGTAAAAATGATAGAGATCTAATGCAAGGTATAACACGTTCAGCCTGAAAAAGTAATTGCACTGATTAAAATTCACAAATTTCAACACACAGCTTTGTGCTAGTAATCTTTGTCTACTGCACCATAGGTTAAGTTATCAACACTCTTACTGGCCCTGTGTTAATGATAAATTGTCCCCTTCTCTTATTGGAAAGATTTTCTTAAACATTCTGAGGATTTGCCAGCATGTGTTGCCACCAGAAACTTCCTCCACAGAGCCTGATGTAGTGTAGTGCTATCCTGGAGTATTGGATATGAGTCCTCTAAATTCTCATGCGCTGTCAGAATCACATGACCCCCAGCCCCTCCCGCTGCCCTAGATCCTATAATGTAATGTATCTTGATATGTTTAGTAATTAAGCTACATTTGAAGAAAGGTATGGAGGCTGACCCTTTTGCTTCAATACTGCAAAAAGTCACTAGCCTTGAGTACACAAGCTTAGAAGGATTACTGACTTTAACTTTTTGCTGGCTTTCCTGGTCTTTATGCTTGTTCTGGGTCAGAGACTGAAAAAGTACTGCAGCCAATAGGGTTGATTTACTAAAATTGGAGAGTGCAAAATCTGGTGCAGCTGTGCACAGTAGCCAATCAGATTCTAACTTTGGCTTTCCATTAAGCTTTGACAAACTGGAAGCTGATTGGTTTCTATGCAGAGATGCACCAGATTTTGCACTTTACAGTTTTAGTAAATCAACCCCAGTGTATCCAAAAAAAAAGACAACTAACCTTTTCAGATCAGCAATGGCAGCCTTCATATTTCTTTCATGATAGGTTTAGTTTTAAAAATAGTATCCTATATTGGACTTATTGTATATTTCATTATGCGTTTTCCACCTGTTATCTATCTGCACAAAATGAAACAAAGCCCTTTGTACATTTGAACCAATAAACATGCCTTAATGGAACATTTTAGATTTACTGTGATTTTGATCAAGTCTGACATGGGCTATTATGGTACAAGGTGTAAATCAGAAAATCTAAACTAGTTATCTGCCAGTCTTACTGAAAAAAAGATAATCCATGTGAAATCAAAATAATTAAAAAATAGCGAGGCCAATATTCTATTGTTGATGCCGTTGCTCAACATCAAGCTGAACAGAAACAGTGAAATGATTCATAAGAATTGGTTAATTTGAACTCATTCAAAAATACATTAAAGCTAACTGGAAATGCTACTTTCTGTATGGTCGTTTCTTTCTTAAAGGAAACCTGTACATAGATAGTAGATAGTATAAAATATATACTGTAGGCTGCCATTGCCAAACTCTGCTTTTAAAATGCTATTTGTTGGTAGCTATATAAATTAATTCACTTTAATACTTCTCAGGTATTGACTAACTTCATTAGCCCCATGCTTGTTACAGATCGGTGCATCAGAAAGCATTACAGTTAGACAAATAGCCTTTTCAGAAGGAGGTTAGCAATGGTCAGCTTCAGTAGTTTTTTCAGTATAGGTTTTATTTATTCTGATTTGTTCCAAAGTACAGGTAGGCCGTAGTCACCAATTATGGTCTGGTAGTTCTAAGTTGTTGTTCAAATATTATCGTATTAAAATGGATCTGAATTCAAAAAGTGTAAATTTGCTGTCTGATAGGGAAAATCTAAACAAAGTATCTTGTGCGTAAGCAATAGTCTGAAAAATGTTCCTTTTGCCTTCAAATTTATCCTGAAAATTAGCTGTGCACTTCCTGCGAGAGCATGCGGTTAAAGGTTTGGGTCTACCGTGGGTTCATGGTTAATAATGCTTGTTTGAAGTTCACAGTTGCAGCAAACAAATGCAGTAATTTGGTTGCCTGAATTATTTGCAACAGTTATGCACTGTATGTGGCATTGAACTTAGGTCAACTGGCTTAGAAGGACCAATAGGAAAGGTGTAAGAGTCCACGGCTTACTACGCATGCACCAATGGCACGTTGCTGCAAGAGGAAATCCGTGTCAACTGAGCATGCACCAAAGACGCCTCAGGGCGCCAACCCGCACCTGCGCAGAAAAATGCCCAGGACGCGCACAGGAAGTGGCCTCAACCTGATGGAAAAAAGGCAGGAAAATACCCAGGAGTTGCACAGGAAGTGACATCAACCTGATGGAAAAAGGCGGGAAAATGCACAGGAGGCGCACAGGAAGTGACCTCAAACTTCCCTATATAAGCCCGACACTGACAAATTGCTGGATTATCTTCAGTCCCCCCTTGTTCCTGAGCTAGTTGGTGATCTGTCTGAACCTGTTGTAACCTGGAAACCTGTTTGATTACTCTTGATTGCTGCTTGCCTTTGACCTCGGATTTGTACCTTAACCATTCTACTTCCTTGCCCCTTTTGTACTCAGCTGCCAGATTGGAACCGACCCCGGCTTGGATCCCGACCATTCTTCTTCTGATTAACACTTTTATGATTCATTGCCCAACTGGACTTGACCTCAGCTTGGATCCCGGACTAAGGCTTATAAGGTTCTCCGCACCCTTGGCACCCCTGCCACTCGATGTACCCACCAAGTCTCTGTCTCCATCTCCAGAGGACCCGAGGTGCAAGGGAGGCCTCCCCACTACTTCGGTCTCACATCAGGTACGTGGCCCTCATGACAAAAGGAAACTTTGTTGTTGCTGCATACAAGACACAGCAAAAATTTGTACGGCAGAAAAACCAGTTCACATAGCAGCATAAAATAAATACACACTACAGCACTTACATAATATACCTAAAATCAAGAAAACAGGGGAGATGATGGATTCAGAAAACGTATCCACAAAGAAAAAAAAATGTCTTAAACTTTAAGTCCAGTAATGGGGGCTTTGTTATGTGTCAGCCCCCCCCCCATACTTTAAAGGGGAGGGTACAGAGTAGGGGTCGATTTACTAAACCTGGAAAATGCTAAATCTGTTGCAGCTGTGCATGGTAGCCAATCAGCTTTTAACTTCAGTTCGTTCAATTAGGATTTGACAAAAAGATCCAGAAGCTGATTGGTTACTATGCAGAGCTGCACCAGATTTTGCACTCTCCAGTTTTAATAAATCAACCCCATAGTGTTGGTGAATTAAAAATTTCTGTAGGGAAAGCATATGGTCAGTTAAGAAGCTGTACTGCTATTTTAATTGATAGCTCTTTGAGCAAGCAACCCCTTTGCTGCCCCATGTATTATTTTTATTAGCTGACTCCTATCCATAGAAAACTTTTTTTTATTTTTTGCAAGCTGTCCCTAAAAAAAATAAAAATAAATAAAGCTTTAGTAGCAGATTAGAGGTAGACAGGTGTAAACGGACACTTTTACAACAAGTTCATTTACACCCGCCAGGTGAATGGACTGTCTGATCAGGTCCGCCTGAAAAACTGACAGGTGAACCTGATCGAATGGTCATGTAAAAGGGGCCTAAGGGAACTGATGAATATGGATTCAGGTTACATCAATTTACATCAGTTTGCACATCCATCTTCAGCTCAGTTCATCTTAGTTTACATTTGTTTTGGTTATTTTTTAAATTATTGCAGAAGCCAATCATAGGTGACAAAAGTATAAACTAAAAATATGTCTTGCCTAAAAACAGACATAAATGGAACGGATGTAAATGGATGGCATCCGTTTTCCATTTAGACAAATCTGAATGAATGTAAAGGACACATCCTTTAAAAAAAAAAATGCACCTGAACAGACACGGATTTAGACGGATGTAAACGGATGATCATCCATTTACATCTGCAAGTCCATAGGAATGAATTGCTGTCTTTTTTTTTTATCTGAAAGCAGACAGTTGAAAAATGGATGATCGGAACGCCCATATGAAAGGGCACAAATTCTTGTTGAAAAACACCTGCCTGTACTCTTTGTCTCTAGTACATTTTAGCTAATGTTCCCTCAAAAAATATGTTTGCTGCTGGCCATGTTTAATACTAGATTCAAACAATGCTGTAAAAATTTAATTGACAGTACATACAGGTATTTAAAAAAAAAAAAAAAAACTGAATCAGCATCCCCTTAATATTACAACCAGATTCTTATACGGAAAAGCAGCTTGTTTGACCAGGAAAGGGAGGGCAACTAATGTGCCAGAATGTAACAGACTAGGTCACATGCCTTTCAACATGGCGAAGTACCTTACAAGGGGGGAGACAGCAAAGCCCCTCCCCCATTCAAGGCACCCTTGTCCCAGTGTTGAGGGTCAAGGGCCTGTTCCTCAGATCTAGTCGCCCGAGGAGGAGGTGGGGTTAATATGGACGGTACTTATTATAGAGGGAACTTCCAGTTTACACAATAAGGGGGTGTTCAGGGGAATAAGTATAGGGGTATATAAGTACAACTTACCTATTTAACAAAGGGTTAAAAGTAAATAGACATGCACACACCTTCAAAAAAGTCCTTCAATTGATATAAAATACAACACAAAAAAGAAAAAATAGCATACCACACTCTTTACTTTAGGACAGATCTCTGCCTAGGGGTAATGTAAATCCACAAACAGAAATTGCGCATAATGTAATTGACCAAAGAGTCAAAAATCAGGGAACCTGTCATTTAGTGACAATATTTCAGCGTGTAAACATTGGCGAGCAACAGTTGGTGAGGATTACATCACTGATTATGCTGGACATGACTTTAGGGAGGCATTAAAAAATTATTTTTATTAAAGTGATTGTAAAGTCTCCTTTTTTTTTATTTTTTAAATAACAAACATGTTATACTTACCTGCACTGTGCAGTGAATATGCAAAGGGCAGCCTGAATCCTCCTCTTCTTGGGTCCCTTTTTTCTGATCCTGGCCCTTCCTTCCTGTTGAGTGCCCCCACAGCAAGCAGCTTGCTATGGGGGCACCCGAGCCATCACAGCTCCCTGTGTCCATTTAAACACAGACCTGCCATTCGTCCCCGCCTCTCTCTCTCCTGATTGACTAACCGATTTTGATTGACAGCCGCGGGAGCCAATCGCGCCACTGCTGTGTCTCAGCCAATCAGGAGGATAAAGGAGTTGAAAAGGCAGAAGGTTTTTTAATATCCCCAATGGGACACAGTTGTCAACAAGAAACCTGACAGGAGTTTTAACAATTAGCCATGCTATATAAGATGAAAACAATAAGTTTTGGCTTTTAATATACTTTAAGGGCCTATTTGCACCCCATGTCCCAACACACCACAACCAATGAAAAAACGCACAGGGCCCTTTTTTTTTTAATTCAATGCACCACACTTCATGATACAAAAAGCTTGCTGCCTGTTGCTGAAAGCCGTTTCTCATATTAGAGCTGTTTCACTGTAGGGCATATGTCATTAGTGCACAAAATCTTCCAGGATTTTCTTCTTCATTAGAGCACTATTTGTCGGTGTCAGCCATGATAGCAAATGATTAACATTTTCATTTTGTATTTAGGCAATAAAGTACCTATGTCTCCATTCGCAACGGATGCCTTTGTTTTCATTAATTTAATCCACTGCTTGAAAATAATTGAATGCAGGGTGACATTACAGCTAGAAAAATGCCTATGCTGAATGACTCCTATCTAATTTTTAATTGACTGCTTTTTCCCATCAACGTGATATTCCGCCCCTAACTACAAGGAACAGCATTCACAGGATGGCAGCACAATATACATATTCATGTGTTTAATGATAAACATGCTAGTATGCATCTCAACATACTAATCGGAGCAAACAAGAAGCATGTTTATTTATATCTCCTGATTTCATTGCAATAATGGCAGATTGCTGGCCCCTGGCTCTTTTATTTCCAGCCCTTGATGTGATCTTCTTTTCATTTTGGACCTTTTACTAGAGAAAAAAAAAAGAAGAATGTCAAAAGCACCTGATATCCAGAAGAGAAAATGCAATGATTAGGTTAGCATAACATTATCTATTAGTCTCAAAGCTTGGCCTTACATTTCTACGTTTCTAGAACCATGCATAAAGCATATATGTGTGTGTGATAATAAGGTTTCTGGTGACAACAATGGGAAAAAAACTTGCTTACTTGTACAGTTTAGAGTGACAGCATGCCATTGCCGGTTTTACACATTCATGTACAGTAATAGGACTGTCTATTTGTTAAAAATGTAAAAGACAGGAGCTGTCGTCTACTCATTATGCAACATTATGGCTTTTGTACCAAGAGTACTTTTGTCTGTAAGTTAACTGTTTAAAAAAAAAAAAAAATTGTTGAGGGAATAAATCCCCTCCAGGTCTGTATCTGTATATATTGGAAGAATTTTATGAAACTTTATTGTAAAAAGAAACACTGAGATTTACTAAAATGGGTGCACACTGGTTACTATCAGCTTCTAAGTTTTGTTGTCAATGATTACATTAATTCAATAGACACGTGCAATTCGTTTCGTTTTTTTTCGTTTTTCGTTTTTTTTCGTTATTTTCGTTCATTTGCTTTCGTACGAATGAACGAACGATTCGCTAAAAATTTTAACGAATCGAACGAATCCGAAAATAACGAAAATCCGAAAAAAACGAATTAGAAACAACGAATGTACGAATGAAGAAAATCCGAAAAACGAAAACAGGAACAACGAAAATGAAAATGAACGAAAAAATTCGTACATTCGTAACTTTTTTTTTTTTGTTGAATTGGTAATTTTCCATGTCCCTTACAATGGTGCTGCTTAACGTGCTTCGAATAGATTGAACAAAAAAAATCGTACATTCTGAACTTTTTTTTTTTTTTTTTCGATTCAGAATTTTCCGTGTCTCTTACAATGGCGTTGCTTAACGTGCTTCGAATGGATTGAACGAAAAAATTCGTACATTCGTAACTTTTTTTTTCGATTCCTAATTTTCTGTGTCTCTTGAAATGTAATAATAGCATACACATTACATAAAATTATGAATTATGCTCCGATTACAAATATACGAATGTTACGAATGTTACGAATGTACGAATAAATACGAATGCGTCCGAATTTCGAATAAACGAATAAACAAAAAGCTAACGGAAAAACGAATCAATAAAAAAATAACTCTAACGAAAATACGAATCGTTACGAATACGAACACCGTCGACTTACAAATTTACGAATCGTTACGAATACAAACTCCCACAACGTACGAATTTATGAATCATTACGAATCAACGGAAAAGAAAAAAACGAAACGAAAATAAACAAATTTTTTTGTTGTGCACATGTCTCTAATTCAACAAGCTGAAGCTAGAAGCTGATTGGTTACTATGCACAGCTGCATCAGATTTTGTCTGCACCAGTTTTAGTAAATCTGCCACCACTGTATCCCAGAATCTTCTTAGAAATGCCATAATAAACTTTAAGTGACTTCACCATTCCTCCTGTTAACCCATTTAAAAATGCAAATGCCCACTTTCATGTCATAGCTCCCTAACAATCCCTAAATAGCAGCTGTGAAAACTCATACTAGAAATCAGACTTTAACAGCTTGCCGCCCGCCATATAGAAAAATGACGGCAGCAAAGTGGTTTCAATATCCTGACCAGACTTCATATGACGTCCAGCAGGATATCAAGACGCTGCGTGCCACCGGGGGTGCGCATTGCGGCGATCGTTGTTGCGGGGTGAAAGTATGATACCCCGCAACACAGATCTAAGTAAAGAGTCTCCGTCAGATCACAGTGTACACAGGAAGAGCCGGTGATCAGCTTTTTCTCACTCGCGTCTGTCAGATGCGAGTAGAGGACAGCCGATCGGCTACTCAGGGGGGTCTGTGCTGATCGATTATCAGTGCAGCCCCCATGAGGATGCCCATACTGGACCACCAGGGATGCCACTAGGACCACCAGGGATGCCACCACTAGTCACCACCAGGTATGCCACCCTAGACCACCAGGGATGCCAATCAGTGCCCAAAATGGATGCCAATCAGTGCCCACAATGGATGCCAATCAGTGCCCACAATGGGCATCACTGATTGGCAGGTATTATTGTTTGGCACTGATTGGCATCTATCAGTAACATTTATTAGTGCCCATCTGTGCCAACTATCAGTGCCCATCTGTGCCACCTTTCAGTGCCCATCAGTGCTGCATATCAGTGCCACCTATCAGTGCCCCATCAATGCCGCATATTAGTGCCCAACATCAGTGCCAATCAGTGCCACCTCATCAGTGCCCATCAGTGCCCGTCAGTGCAGCCCCATCAGTGAAGGAGAAAAATAACTTATTTACAAAGTTTTATAACAGAAACAACAAAAACATTTTTTTTCAATCTTTTATTTATTTGTTTAACAGAAAATAAAATCCCTGATCAGAGACGATCAAATACCACCAAAAGAAAGCTCTATTTGTGGGAACAAAACGATAAAAATTTTGTTTGGGTACAGTGGAGCGCTGAAAGCTGAAAATTGGTCTGGGCAGGCAGGAAAGTGCCCAGTATTGAAGTGGTTAAGGCTTGGTTCACACTACTGTGATGGCAAAGTTGTATGACTTTGCCTTGCGACTTCCTTCCGACTTGGGTGTCATTTCAGCCCTTGTACAGGCTCCTAAATAACATCTAAGTCAGACCAAAGTAATGCAGGAACCTTTTCTAAAGTCGGAGCGACTTGTGTAGTGTCAGTTAAGACCGCTCTCATAGGGAAACATTGAATTTGACATGTCATGCGACTTGGGGTCTCACAAGCCGGATGCCATGTTGCAGCAGTGTGAACCGAGCTTTAAAGTGTACATTTGATGTTTACATAGATTTTCTGCACACAATGATATCAAGCCCATGTTGCTGAGGCTATATTTTCTTTTTAATTGGCTGAGATCAGCCAGGAATTCTACCCCGCTCCTGGCAGCTGAAAGGATAGGTGCGGGAGCGATAAAAAGTAGATATATGTCGATGAGGGGGAGCTACGTGAATGTTTAATTTGGCCTGCCCTGGCAAAGGATAGTTATGTCTTCTTCGTCTGCTGTTGCCAATTTTTTATGTTTTCTGGTTCTAAACATGTTATGCAAATACTTTACACCTCTGAGCTCATGTTTCTTGGGTTTTACTTCAGTGGTTGCTGGCTACCAACTTCTAGGACTTGCAGAAATAAATAAACACAACTAGAAAATCAGTCTGCAGACATCCTCTAAGCATTTATTATCCCCCCTCCAAAAAAAATCACAAATCTATGATTACTCCTTTATGGTCAGGCTGTGAACCTATGGGACAACCCTTATGTAGCGCTACCCCTAGTTAAGAGAGCCGCTGGTTTGTTTTGGGTCCCTGAGTACAGCTCCACCAACCCCCGGCAATTTGCTCTACCCGCTCTGGCACAGTTAGTCAAGGGGTATGAATCTATGCACATATAAACATCACTTATACTCTAAGTGTAATGGGTATGAACTCACAAGCAGACTGCTGAAATAAGAATAACTGGCTTTACTTTGTCAGTAAGGAAAAGAAATAGTAACATGCATTTAAACATATGACTCACAATACTTTAGCAGGTCCCTGCAATATGCACTTTAACATGTACACACATATGTATCAACTAGCAATGAGGAAACGGAGCGCCAAGTGTGGCGACCGTCCGCTATGCACCTCTGAGGTGCAATAAATCTATCTGCGCCTACCTAACGGACCAGGCCTGATCACTAGCAATAGAGCTCAGTCCTTGTACTAGTACAGTGTTCTTCACCGGCAATAATCTGTAGAGGTGGTGCACATGTAGCTTTAAATGGTGTATTTGTAATCCACAGAAAGTAACATTTGCTGCTCTGAAGTAAATTGCGCCTAGGCAGTTCAGTAGGCATAAAACGTGTGTATCAATGCAGGATGAGCCTCTCAGCTCTCTCACCAATCCTTGGGTACCGTCCTCAGCTCCGGTCCCTCCAATGGCGGCTCCGGTCTCCTCAGTCACAGCCCCTGCGCTCCGGTCCTCAGCTCCGACCGACCGACTGTAGGGAAGAGTCTCCGCTCCGCTACTGCTGACTCTGAGGGATGAGAGTCTCACTCCATCTGCTGCAAGGCCCAGGCTTCGGGCCTTCAGCTCCGGTCCGCACAGGTGTCTCCACTGGCTGTAGTCTCCCCGTCACAAGCTCCGTCATGAGAGGGAGACCAGTCAGGTGAGGCCTCTGAAGAGGAAGTGTCCCAAGAGGAAGAGGCGGTCTCCGCTCTTCCTTTTTTATAACCTCCCCCAGCAGCCTCTCGGGCGGAAACAAGCAGCCCGGGAGCCTGGGGAATCATGGGGGATGTAGTCTCTTCCCCTAAAAGGGGTACGACCCCGCTACACACTCCCCCCACTTTGAATCTTTGGTCCCCAAAGACAGTGTTCAAACTACAAACTTTCTCAGGAACAACACTTTCACATAATTTGGACAGAGGAGCTTCCCACCAATTGACATAAGATGGGGAGCTGTCCTGTCTACAGGTCACTTCAGTGTGGGTGACCTGTTTAACTGTGCCAGAGAGTGAGCTGGGGTTGCCCTCCACCAAATGAACAGTGGATGGGTCAGGGCTTTCAGCACTTCTCCTTGCTGTAGTAACAGAGTCCTCTGAACTTTCTCCCATCTTGGGGTAAGTTAACTTCTTGGGAGGCTTCACACTTCTGCGAGCTCTCTGTTCTCTTGGGACTTCTTCAGGAACACATTCTGGCAACATCTCTGGTTCTGGAACATCTACTTCTTCTTCTGAGTAGAGACCAGGGATATCTTCCCAGCACTCAGGCACAAACTCTGTGGCTTCTGGGTTCAATGTTCCATCTTCCACATCTTCAGTAGGTGGAAGATCTATGGCAGAATTTCCTGGAGTTGAGGAAGGCCATAGCCATTCCAGTTCTCCTCTTTCTTCTTCTGGTTGGGGGTCCTGTCCACCCCTAACTTGGGATGTCTGGGACCTAGTATTAGGCCTGGGGGTATCCAGAATGGAAACAGATTCAGGTAAGTCTCTCGCTGGAGGCATTCTGACTGCTTCAGTGAGTGGGAGCAAATGATTCCTATGCCAGGTCTTCAATGGCCCCACTCTTCCTTCTGGCTTCAACTTGTAGACAGGCAATCCTGGTAGCTTTCTACAGATGATATATGGCTCTGATCTCCATCTATCAGCAATCTTGTGTTTCCCAGGGATCCCTAGATTGCGTAACAGTACACGGTCCCCAGGCTGTAGATCCTGTACTCTAACTTTCAAATCAAAGTTCCGCTTGTTTCGGGCCCCCCTCTGGTCGGAGGCCGCTTGAGCTTTCTCATAAGCTATCTTCAGACTGTGCCTCAGTCTGTCCACATATCCTTTGTGGGAGGCAGCAGAGGCATGGTCCAAAGAAATGCCGAAGGCCAAATCCACTGGCAATCTTGCTTCTCTCCCATAAGTCGGTAAGGAGAGAAACCTGTCACATCACTTGTGGTGCAATTGTAGGCATGCACCAGAGCTGATATGTGTTGACTCCAATGTTGCTTCTTCTCTGTTTCCAAAGTTCCCAACATGTTCAATAGGGTCCTGTTGAACCTTTCAGGCTGGGCATCACCTTGAGGGTGATAGGGTGTGGTTCTAGTCTTCTCTACTCCCAGAGAATCTAGTAGCTTCCTGATCAGGCGACTCTCAAAGTCCCTTCCTTGGTCTGAATGGATTCTCTGTGGCAGTCCATAGTGAACAAAGTACTTCTCCAAAAGTACCTTGGCTACTGTAGAGGCCTTCTGGTCCTTGGTTGAGAAAGCCTGAGCATAACGAGTGAAATGGTCGGTTACCACCAGAACATTTCCCAATCCGCTCAAATCGGGTTCAAGGCAGAGAAAATCAATGCATACCAGATCCATTGGGCCTTGACTCTGTAGGTGGCCCATTGGGGCAGCTTGATGGGGTAAAGTCTTCCTCTGAATGCATCTTGCACAGGAATGGCAATACTCCTCCACTTCGGCCCTCATGCAGGGCCAATAAAACCGGTCTCTGATAAGTTGGAAGGTTCTCTCTGCTCCCAAGTGACCATGCTGGTCATGTAAGGCAATCAGCACAGTCTCTCGATGCTTCTCGGGGAGAAACAACTGCCACTTGTCTTCTGGGCCATCAGAGGGGCCCCTTCGGTAGACTACCCCCTGATGCACCTGTAACTTGTCCAACTCTCTCCTCAGTAGGCGAGCTTCTTTGGAAGGGTGAAGGCGAAGTCCCTCTGGACTCTTGTCTTCCAGGGCTTCCAGGACCAATCTCCCCATGGGGTCTTCCAATTGGTCACACCTTAACTCCTTCTTGGACAGCTTCGGCAGACACTCTTCTGCCAGTTGAGTTACCCCACAGTAACACTTTGGGACTCCCACTGTGGTAACTCCTACCTCTTCGGCTCGGGATCCTCCTCTGGCTTGGAGTTCAGCCCCCTGACAAAGGGCTCGCACTCCATCTGGTGCCACTTGAGTCCAGTCTTCCCAGTCATCAGCTATGACATGGGATCTTCGGGACAGGGCATCTGCATCCCTATTTCCAGCCCCTGGTCTGTACTTGAGGCTGAAATTGAATCCAGACAACGCCGCCAACCATCTGTGTCCAGTTGCATCCAGCTTGGCGGTGGTGAATAGATAGGTCAAGGGGTTGTTATCTGTCTTTACAGTAAACTCGGCCCCATACAGATAGTCTCTCAGTTTGTCAACAACTGCCCATTTGAGGGCTAAGAACTCCAACTTGTGGGTGGGATAGTTCTTCTCGGAGGGGGTCAGGCTCCGGCTCACATAGGCCACTGGTCGTAGCTGGTCTTCATACTCCTGGTAGAGTACTCCACCTAGGCCTTCATGGCTGGCATCAACATGTAGCTCATATGGTCTAGTGGGGTCAGCATAGGCCAAAACTGGGGCTGTGGTGAGACTTCTCTTCAAGGTTCTGAAAGCCTCTTCACACCTTGAATTCCACTGGTCCTTGACCGATTCACCGGGCCTCCTAGGCCCCAACCCATCTTCCTCTCCTTCTGTCTTGAGCAGCTCGTTGAGGGGTTTGGCAATGCGGGCAAACCCATCCACAAACCTGCGGTAGTAGGAGCAGAACCCCAAGAAAGACCGAAGTTCTGTAACTGTTGTGGGTCTTGGCCACGAAGTAACTGCCTCCAACTTCTCAGGGTCTGTAGCCACTCCTTTTTCAGACACTATGTGTCCCAGATAGTTCACAGAAGACTGATAGAACCGACACTTCTCGGGAGAAAGTTTAAGTCCCTCTTCACTGAGCCTCTTCAGTACTTTCTCCAATCTGGCTTCATGTTCTTCCAAAGTCTTTCCAAAGACAATGACATCGTCCAGGTACACAAGGACTTCTATGAGGTTCATGTCTCCAACTGTCCTTTCCATCAGGCGTTGAAACGTAGCAGGAGCTCCAGATAGGCCCTGGGGCATCCTGTTGAACTCAAAGAATCCTACTGGGGTTATGAAGGCAGTCTTTTCTCTATCTTCTGGATGCATGGGGATCTGGTAATACCCACTCTTGAGGTCCATCACACTGAACCACTTAGCTCCAGATAAACTCTGCAAGGCATCTTCTATCCTTGGCGTGGTGTACTGGTCAGGAATGGTCCTCCTGTTGAGAGTTCTGTAGTCAATGCAGAGCCTCAATGACCCATTCTTCTTCCTGACTACCACTATTGGGGAGGCATAGGGGCTTCTGGACTCCCGAATCACTCCCGTCTTCTTCAATTCCGCAAGCTGCTCCCTCAGATCCTCCAGATCTGCTAGCGGGACTCGCCTCACTCTCTCTCTGAATGGCTTGTCCTCTTGCATGCGGATTTGGTGGGTGGCACTCCTCGCACACCCCACATCAAACTCATCTTTAGAGAAAATCTTCTCCCATCTGGTCAGCTGGGCCTTGGCTCTGTCTTTCCAAGCTCCAGGTAGGTTTGGGTTTTCCATGGAGAGTTTCTTCCAAACATCTTCTCCTTCACCCGTCCCCTTCACTTCTGACCAGCCAACTGGGACAGCAGGACTCACCTGTCCCAGAAGCATCCTGGCAGGGATCTCCACGGGCCGCTCCGTGGGGTTCCTCACACTGACAGGGACTCTTCCTCTAGCCTTCTTCAGGTCCTTCAGTGAAATTACTTCTGGTATCACCTCCAGACCTGAGTGACCCTCCATTGGGTCGGGTTCCAGCATTACAAAGGGGCCAGGCTGCTCCCAAGTAAGTTTCACCGTGGCTCTCATGCAGGTCACCTCTCCAGGCTGTAACACTGCTCCTTCTTTTCCAAGCCTCCATACCCTTCCTATCCCCTCACTTGGGGTCTTCTGCTCGAGGACCAACCGCTGGTAGGCTGCCTTCAGCATGGGATGGATCTTGGGAGCTGAAAGATTCTCTTTCTTCACCAGGGGGGTCAGAAGCCTTCTGACTAGGTCCGTGTTCGTCCCTATAATCAGGGACGTCTTGCTGGTTCCTGGTGGGCGGGGACACACCACTGCTAAGGTGTCAAACACTTCAGTCTTCCCAGCTACGGATGGGTCAAAGGTCAGCCGTATGGGTAGGTATCCATCATAGGGGAAACTCTGAGTTCCCAGTCCCCTTATCTCCAACTCTTCTATCTTCTGTATTGGCAGATGACTCAGGTATCTGTCATAGAAGTCCCTGTACAATAGGGTCACTTGTGCTCCAGTGTCTAGGAGAGCCTTCGTGTACACTCCTTCCACCTGGATAGGTACAGTAGGGGATGGACCAACCAGCTCTTCTGGGTAAGGCCGAGTTGATGCTGTCCTCTTCTGTGGACTCTTTCCCTTTTTACTTGATCTGCACTTGCTCCTTTCTTGAGCCTGGTATGCATTAATTTTCTCCCTCTTAGTGGGAGTGTGAACCCGTTGAGGGACATTGTTTTCTCTCACTTTTGGGGGTTCACGTTTAGGAGTACTGCATTCCTTCCGAGGGGTCTTGCCCCCTTTCTCTGGAGTGCACCTTGGTTGAGGATCCCTGGGTTCCTTCCGAGGGGCCTGGTCTCCTCGCTTTCTCTTCCTGTTGAACTTCTTGGAGCTCACTGAAGGTGATGGGCACCCGGTTGACTCCTTCACCGGGGCCCTTTGGCGTTTCCCGCCGGCTGACGGCTATCTGTTTTCTTCTTCTTGGGACTGGAACATACAGCTGCAATATGACCAATTCCTCCACAATTAAAGCAGATCATCTCACCGTAGTCAGGTGAGGATGCTGGTGCTGAAACAGCTGGAAACAATTCCCTCCTGCTTGTTTCTTTCTTGGGACTGGGCGTCTCTTTCGCCACTAGAGATGTCAGTATCTCCATCATCTGGGACATCTGCAACTTCAGGGCATCTACCTCTGTGTCTCCTTCAGGGGTTAAGGCCGACCTGACCGTGGCCACTGGAAGCTTTGTAGACCCCATCACCTGCTTCTCCCGTTTCTCCTCCAACATGGCCTCTTCTTCTCTGACCATTCGAATGAGATCAGGGTAGTCCAGGCTCTTCCCATCCTGCCGGGTGCGTAGAATTAGTGCGACAGGGTCCAGGGGTTGGGCTCCCCTCATCACCTGCTGGGCACGGGCTTCATCCACCTTCCCTGGATCTATCCCCTTCTTCAGGATAATCCTATGCAGGATCTTGTCTATGCGTCCCATGTACTCCGACAGCTTCTCCCCTGTCTTCTGGTAACAGTGTTCCAGTTGATAGGTAAGTTCTGTGATTTTTTCTGTCCCACCAAACACACTTTCCAGGATGTCTATGTAGTCCTGGGCAGTGCAATCCTTTTTGCTTGTCTTCAGATTGCGTATGGCCTCTAAGGCAGGTCCTTTTAGGCTCTCAACAATCCTTTGCTTCTTTCTGCCTTCTGAGACCTCCCATTCTTCTAGGGCCTGCGTGGCACCATCTAACCACTCTTCAAATCCCTCTTCTCCCGAGGGTACAGGTGTCCTCCCTGAAAACATCCGGAGTCTCCTGTATCCCGACATAGGGTAGTCCCCGGGGTCTCTTCTGCACTGAGTCACAATTTCTCCTAGGACAGCACACAGTTCTGCACTAAGGGTAGTCTGTGTGGGGCTTTCCGCGCCCTTCTGCTCTTCCTTCTTTGGGGATAGAATGGCTTTCATAGGAGAACCTTCTCCCTTGCGCGGCAGCGCATGCAGCACTTGGTAGGTCTGACCATTCGGTGCCTGTATGCTTTGGCTCCTGAACTGCTCTGGAGTCTCTTCCTTCCATTCTATTAAGGCGTATGTGTACCCAGCATAATTTCTCATGTCCATTATCCATGACTTCTGGCATGGGGATAATGACATTATGAGCTGCTTGACTGCCTCTCTCTGCCATATCCCTGGCAGTTCAATGACTGCTGCTGCGGCTGGGTCAGCGGCCCATGTTGCGGACCACCGTCCCACTTCTATCGGGTCCATGCCGGTACCTTCTGGCGGCTTTTCCCGCTGACTCAGGATCCCGGATTACGAGCCCCCACGTGTAGCGCTACCCCCAGTTAAGAGAGCCGCTGGTTTGTTTTGGGTCCCTGAGTACAGCTCCACCAACCCCCGGCAATTTGCTCTACCCGCTCTGGCACAGTTAGTCAAGGGGTATGAATCTATGCACATATAAACATCACTTATACTCTAAGTGTAATGGGTATGAACTCACAAGCAGACTGCTGAAATAAGAATAACTGGCTTTACTTTGTCAGTAAGGAAAAGAAATAGTAACATGCATTTAAACATATGACTCACAATACTTTAGCAGGTCCCTGCAATATGCACTTTAACATGTACACACATATGTATCAACTAGCAATGAGGAAACGGAGCGCCAAGTGTGGCGACCGTCCGCTATGCACCTCTGAGGTGCAATAAATCTATCTGCGCCTACCTAACGGACCAGGCCTGATCCCTAGCAATAGAGCTCAGTCCTTGTACTAGTACAGTGTTCTTCACCGGCAATAATCCGGCACATGTAGCTTTAAATGGTGTATTTGTAATCCACAGAAAGTAACATTTGCTGCTCTGAAGTAAATTGCGCCTAGGCAGTTCAGTAGGCATAAAACGTGTGTATCAATGCAGGATGAGCCTCTCAGCTCTCTCACCAATCCTTGGGTACCGTCCTCAGCTCTGGTCCCTCCAATGGCGGCTCCGGTCTCCTCAGTCACAGCCCCTGCGCTCCGGTCCTCAGCTCCGACCGACCGACTGTAGGGAAGAGTCTCCGCTCCGCTGCTGCTGACTCTGAGGGATGAGAGTCTCACTCCATCTGCTGCAAGGCCCAGGCTTCGGGCCTTCAGCTCCGGTCCGCACAGGTGTCTCTACTGGCTGTAGTCTCCGCGTCACAAGCTCCGTCATGAGAGGGAGACCAGTCAGGTGAGGCCTCTGAAGAGGAAGTGTCCCAAGAGGAAGAGGCGGTCTCCGCTCTTCCTTTTTATAACCTCCCCCAGCAGCCTCTCGGGCGGAAACAAGCAGCCCGGGAGCCTGGGGAATCATGGGGGATGTAGTCTCTTCCCCTAAAAGGGGTACGACCCCGCTACACTTATATAAATGGTAATATTCAAGGCATTGTCAAGCTTTCAAAATATATGTCAGTTCACACATATCACATGGTCAGGCCAGAATGATTGGCTTACATAAGCATCTATACATATGTGACCTAGCTTTCAGTCTAAGCACACACTGCTGCACAGAAGTTGGGAGATGATGAACACCTTGTGGCTATACAGATGTTGTGTAGTGGGGAAGTGCAACTGCTCTTTCACCTATTCCTGCCTGGCCCACAAGTGATTCCCTTGTGGCAGAGTACTATAAGCATGGAGCACGGGTGATTCTGTTACTGATCATTCCGGGAAAACCCTTCAGTGCAACCCAGGCTGGCATAACCAGCGCTTTCAAGAATCCTCTCAAGTTTAGCCCACATTGGAGTCACAATGGGGTTCATTGCCAAGGGCTATTAGCAGCAGATGTCCTTATACAGGTTAGAGGAAGGAACAATCCACACAAGAGATATATTTTTCTAAGGTTTACTAGGTAATACATGTAAAGTACAAGACAGTTACCCAGACTGGAACTGTAAGCTTCATGCTGTCACCAAACAGTTACCTAGCAATGTACAGTGAGGGCAAAGTCACAATGTAAGGTATAGAAACCATACGCTAGACAGAAAGGCCCGTACCTAAGGGAGGGGGTGTCCCAGGTTCCAGCATCCCAAAACAGTGGGATGTATGTTGTCCCATAATTTAAAGCCCTCTAGCATGGCCCTATTCACCTCCAAGGGGGAAGCACCACAGCAAAAGCCTTGCGACTACATCCTGAGTCTTGACAGGCCAAGTACAGGGAATAAAGGTGACCACTTCTCTCAGAAATGGCAACTGTTCTACCAGCTTCCCACCAAGCAACATATGTTTCACCTCTTTCCCATGGTCCCTCTCTCTTAGAGCGGGGCTCTTAACTACAGTGACTCCTAAAGTCACAGCTCACACTCCACCTATGGGGGTATTGAGTCACCAACCAGGGAAACTACAGCAGGCCACATCTGTGCCCAATGCTAGACTGATAATGATCATGATAGCTATAGACGTTAGGATACTTGCCTGACAGAAGTTAGAGATAAACTGTACATGGAACTTTCCAACGAAAGCAAAATGCTAAAAAATCTTTCTCAGACTAATCGAACAAGTGATGTCAGGAAAACAATTGTTTATAATGTTTATTAGATTGTTAATATTTTGTGCAATTACAATTGTGTATTTACAATGATCTTCTTTTTTTGATTATGTAAAACCTTTATCCCTAAAGGAAAGTCACACACAAAAGGGACCTTTAATATCACAGCACCTCCAGTTAATGTTGTATACCTCATCCAATGCAAAAAAAAATGCAACAAAGGATCTTGCATTCCTTACGACGAAACAGGACAGAAATTACAAACAAGGTTTACTTTACATAGCCCATTAACCACTTCCCGCCCAGCCTATAGCAGATTGACGGCCGGGTGGTGGTTCAGTTATCCTGACTGGGCGTCATATGATGTCCAGCAGGATAACAGCCGCCGCGTGCCCGTGGAGGTGCGCATCGCTGTGATTGGTGGTGTGGAGTGTCAGTCTGACACGCTACACTGATCTTGGTAAAGAGCCTCTGGCAGTGGCTCTTTACCGCGTGATCAGCTGTGTCCAATCACGGCTGATCACTATGTAAACGGGAAGAGCCATTGATCTGCTTTTCCTCACTCGCGTCTGACAGACGCGAGTAGAGCCAATCGTCGGGTCTCCTGACAGGGTGGGTCTGCGCTGATTGTTTATCAGCGCAGCCCCCCCATGGATGCCTTCACTGGACCACCAGGACCACCAGGGATGCCCACAACAGATGGATTACTAGGGATGCCACCCTAGACCACCAGGGATGCCAGTAAGTACCCAAATAATGCCAATCTGTGCCCACACATCTTGCCAGTCAGTACCAGTCAGTCAGTGCCTGCCAGATGTCTCCTCATCAGTGATGCCCAGCAGTGCCATCTATCAGTGCCCACCTATCAGTGGCAATCAGTGCCCACCCATGCCACTTATCAGTGCCACCTATCAGTGCCCATCAGTGCTGCCTATCAATGCCCATCAGTGCTGCATACCAGTGCCACCTATCAGTGCCCACCTGTGCCACCTATCAGTGCCACCCATAAGTACCCATCAGTGCCACCTATCAGTGCCCATCAGTGCTGCATACCAGTGCCACCTATCAGTGCCCATCAGTGCCACCTATCAGTGCCCACCTGTGCCACCTATCAGTGCAACCCATAAGTACCCATCAGTGCCACCTATCAGTGCCGCCTATCAATGCCCATCAGTGCTGCATACCAGTGCCACCTATCAGTGTCCATCAGTGCCAACTCATTGGTGCCACCTCATCAATGCCCATCAGTGCCACCTTATTAGTGCAGCATCATCAGTGCCCACCAGTGAAGGAGAAAAGTATTTATTTACAATTTTATAACAGAAACAAAAAAAATGTTTTTTTGTCTTTTTTTTTTTTTTGCGCAAAAAATAAAAATGCCAGCAGTGATCAAATGCCACCAAAAGAAAGCTCTATTTGTGCAAAGAAAATGATACAAAAATTTGTTTAGGTACAGTGTAGCATGACCGCGCAATTGTCATTCAAATTGCGACAGTGCTGAAAGCTGAAAATTGGCTTGGGCAGGAAGGGACAAAAGTGCCTGGTATTGAAGTGGTTAAAGAGCATAAGGAAGATGATTTCTGAACCTGTAGGTCATCACTTCTCACTACCAGACCACACTATGGAAGACGTGAATGTTTTAGTCCTTAAAGGGAACTTTAAAACTACTCAGGAAAGGAAAACTTTTGAACAAGGAATGATAATTCTATTTGACACAAAAGATAATGGACTAAATCTGGACCTCGGTTTTCTAAATCACTATCCAACAGCTTTATGACCACCCTCACCTCTGTGACTGTTATTCCCCATCCCTGTCTAAAGCCCTTTCCCTGCCATATGTTACTAACTATCCAAGTTTAATTACTTTTGCTGTGAATGTTTGTTTGTGGGTTTTTTTTTGTCTTAACATTCTTTGTGTATTAGTACTGTTTGGACCTTGAAGAAAGAGGGAACACCTTGAAAGATTGTCCTAAAAATTGAATGGACAGTACTCAATTGTTCTTGTCCCAAAAGGAAGAAACACTGTTTGATGTAACTGCTTTTAAAGTGTTATCTGGAGTTCATTTTCAATTTGTTAGTTTATCTAAACATCTAACACTTCCCAACCCCCAGATTAACAATACTTCTGTCCAAAGGTGCCCCTGTGTTCCTTCATCCAGTGTGGGGGCACTCTAATACAGGAGGTGAGTTACTGGCCAGATCACCAGGTGAAAACAGAGGGAAAAAGCATATAAAAAGAAAATAAATGCAGCCACCACATCTAAAGCTACAATAGATTACATTTTTAGTTTTGGATTTAACACTGCTTTAGTCCAATCCCTATCTATGATGCTTTAGTCCACTGTGTTTATGATTTTCTTCATGTTTATGTGAAATAGTATATGTGTCTGTGGGTGCAAGTGTTGAGGGAAAAAAGTAAATGTGACTGAATATATGCAAGTAAATTGCAAAATACCAGATAGATCTACTTATCAATCGTGCCTATTACAGATACAAACAATCCCTAATGCCGCGTACACACGACCGGACTTTCCGGCAGACTAGGTTCCGACAGAATTAGTCTGTCGGACAATCCGATCGTGTGTGGGCTAATCCGATCGTTTTTCGTAGAAAAAAAATCAGATGGACCAAGAAATAGAACATGTATCAAATCTATCTGACGGACTCAATTTCTATCGGGAAAACCGTTCGTCTGTATGCTGGTCCGACGGAAGCTATTGGCTACTGGCTATTGAACTTTCTTTTTTAGTCCCGTTTACGTCATCACGTTCAAAACGAACTGACTTTCGGATGGACTTAGTCCGTTCGTGTGTGTCCAAGTCCGTTCGTTCGGAAACTCCGTTGGAGATCTGCTGAAAGTCTGTCGGGAAGACCGTCGGACCTAGTCTGCCGGAAAGTCCGGTCGTGTGTACGCAGCATTACTCTACCAATATGTTGTTTTCACCTGACTGTGACTATTCTTTTACTATTTCATAGCAATTACAATAACTGCTACAGCAATAGCCAATATATACAATCACTAGGACAGTCATAGTTATCACTATGGAGCCTTTTATATCTACTCTTTTATTCTTGCATGTATGAACAAAAATAAGTAAGTCAAAATTACAATCAGTGACCTTTTTAAAGGGAATCTATCATGAGAGAATAATGAAGGTTGGCACTGCTGACCTCTCATTTTGAGAATGCTGACCTGGAACAAGTATAGGGATAAGGAACTCTGACACTTTTATGACACTCATTTTTTACTTCCAGTTCCAGATATGACTCAAAATTGCTGAAGTCAGACACAGCCAAGCATATAGCATTTTCATTAGGGGACCAGCAATGGCAACTCTTGTACTTCTGACAAAATGCAGTGACACTTAGGGGGTTATTTACGAAAGGCAAATCCACTTTGCACTGAAAGTGCACTTGGAAGTGCAGTTGCTCTAAATCTAAGGGTTAGATCTGAAATGAGTGGAAGTTCTGCTGATTTTATCATCCAATCATGTGCAAGCTAAAATGCTGTTTTTTATTTTCCTTGCATGTCCCCCTCAGATCTACAGCGACTGCACTTCCTAGTGCACTTTCAGTGCAAAGTGGATTTCACTTTAGTAAATAACCCCCTTAGTAGCTAAAAAGTAATATATATTTTTTTTTTTGAAAAAGTAATATTTTATTGTTCAGACTGCTCTATTCTGATGTGAGATGAAAAAAAAAATCTTACTGTGGAATTCTGCAATTCTCACATCATCACTGCTCTATGAATTGTCTTACTAAATACGTTTTTATTACTGTATATAAGATTTTATTGTTTAGATTTTGTTCTCTAAATGTATCAATGATATGCTATCCAGGTCTTGGAATGCATAGAAGGTTCCCTTATTAATAATACATGTGTAACTTAAAGTAAATACTTCCACTGGCACAATAGATACAAATATTTCTGTATGACCTTGGACAATTTCCGTTATGCTTCTGCAACTTTGAATGGAGGAATCAGAGTTGTAAGTTGCGCACAGAGATTTATAATTTCCTGCAGTGCTGTGCTCACTGCCATTCTACAGTATATGAGAAGATATGATCTCTAGTATTCTTACAATCATTTACTGTCTTCTGTCTGTTGTGTACAAAAGCCGATTATTGTTTTTCCAATCAAATTCATCTCTAAAATCCTGCACAAGAACATAAGCCTGATGCGCCTGTAAGCTCACTTTGTGTCTTCTATGAGAAATATGTGTTTGCATTTATGTTCAGACCTAAAAACAGCATGTCCATTACTATGGGGTCACATCTGGTGGCTGTTGCCATTCTATCTGTTTATGATCTGTAATTCAATAATTTGAAGGGTGGCAATGAGGTCATATTGATCGGCTAACAGTCACAAAGTCATAGTTATCGATATATCATGTATTTTTTTACCTGTACTACTGATTCTTTCCAAAGGATGAAAAATGGTATTCTGGCTATATCTCATTGCTTTAATAAATGCCTGTGTATCTCTTTCACAAGGAATCACAGAGAGCATCTAATAATTCATTTGAGAAAGATGTATAAATTTTAACCATATATAACAGGAAATTCTTTTTTTAATTTAAAAGTATTTTACACCTAAGGTTCAGGGTGCTAGGCTGAGCAATAAACCACTTAAAGAACCTATGTGTTTACCTACGCAAAATCTTTGTAAACTGAGAAATGCTTCCTCGCTGTATTTATTGAGTGAAACCCACAGAACATTGTGGTATGTACAAAGGGCCATTCCATTGAACTGTCTTCTGCACAGCAAATAACACTGGATTCAAGTTAGAGGCGTAACTTGAAGCTTGTGGGCCCCGATGCAAAACTTGGCTAAAGAGTTTTTTCACATGTTTATTTATGGGCAGCACAGTGGCTAAGTGGTTAGCACCTCCACCTAGCAGCACTAGGGTAGTGGGTTTGAATCCCAACCCCGGCACTACCTGCCTGGATGTTCTACCTGTGTGGGTTTACTCCGGTTTCCTCCCACACTCCAAAGACATGGTGGGAGGTTAACTGGCTCCTGCCCATGTTGGCCCTATGAGTATTTATAAATGTGGGTTAGGGACCTTAGATTGTAAGCTCCTTGAGGGCAGGGACTGATGTGAATGTATGATACATATGTAAAGCGCAGTGTAAATTGGTAGCGCTATATAAGTACTTGTAATAAATTTACTTATATCAGGGCTGGGCTCTCAGCCCTTCCTTTTTTGTGCTCAGCTGTCTGTTAATTGCCAGTACTCATCGTTCCACAGTGGCTCACCTGTTGGTCATCTCCTGCTCATCAGTCAAGCCCACAGACTGCCTGGTTCATTTCTTCAATGCCTTCGTTTTGGTTAACATATCTAGAAATCATTTGTTGTGTTCCTGTTGAAGACTGGCTGACGTCCCTTGTAGTTCCTGATCCTGTCTGCTGCCTCTGACTATGCTGATCTCTGGCTTCCTGATTCCCTGGCTTGTTCTGACTACCCGATTTGGCTACTGAAACCTGGCTATGTTTTGACTACGTTTACCAGTCATACAATTTTTACAATTTTATTAAAAGGTGTGATTTTTACTGCATTTTCTGTCTCGGTCTGTTTCATGGTTCCTGACAACATATTGAAAGGGTAATTCAAAAGACTTTGGAGAAACTGTACAGAGCTTCCTATTCATTTTCAAACTGAAGCATAATGAACACAGCTTATTATGCTTCAGTTATGGAGGGACACAGTGAGTGATCGGTACCGCTCATTTACTGTGTTTTTCAGAAAAGGAAGAGGCTGGTAAATTACAAATTACCGGCCTCTTCCCCAGCTCCCCATCCTGACACATTTCCCACAGCAGCAGGCGGGAGAGGGGGTAAGCACACAGGGGGCCTAGCCAGCAGAGATAAGTAACCCAGACAGGATGGGTTGCATATATAGGATATGATCTCCTTCATTTTCCTCCTTCAGCCGCTGAATGCAGGCGGGAGGGAAAGGAGGAGAATTAGGCTTTCAGTGACTGCAGGAAGAAAATGGAGAGGATCGGTTCATGTACAGCAGGGATCTCCAAACTTCGGCCCTCCAGCTGTTGTGGAACTACACGTCCCATGATGCATTGTAAAACTCTGACATTCATAGACATGACTAGGCATGATGGGAATTGTAGTTCCTGAACAACTGGAGGGCCGTAGTTTGGAGACCCCTGATGTACAGTATATGCCACCCCTCCTGTACAGGTGTAAAATGGGGAGGCCGCACTGGCACTCTAGAGCATGGAACCAGGTTACAGTTGTGGCTCCTGACGGTATGCTTTTTATTTAGATATCTCCAGGAAATGCAGCTTCATTATCATTTATTAAAGTGTGTCTATAGCCATTTTTTATGTTTAAGAGTAGGGAAGGTTTAGAACCTCTGTCATGTTTTATTACAGTCTGTAATAAAACACTCTTTTTCTTGGTGACTATTTGCATGGGGGGGGGGGGGCAGAAAGTAATAGGCATTGCAAAATATATTTATTGGCTAAATAAATAGGCTGTAGTGCACACTTTCAAGGCGTGCAGGCCTCTTCCTCATCAGGCATCGAGTTGATAATTTCAGCATATCGTTTTGCCCAATGCATAAAATTCATGTATCTTATTACCAGTTCTGTGCCTGAAGAAGAGGCCTGCGTGCCACAAAAGCCTGCACTACAACCAGGGCTCAAGTCCTGCGGGAACGCATGGGAACGGAGTTCCTGTACTTTTTCCACAACAGGAACTCAGTTCCCATTAGCAGCCGTGTCCTGCAAGACTTTGAAGTATGCGAGCTGTGTGGCAGGTGCTACACCAGCTGCTGCCGGCACAGCTCCCAATAGTAAGTGCAGCACATCTGACCATTCAGGCATTTCCAGTAGGGGGCCCCATGACAGCTTCCACTTCGATCTACCTGTCAATCACAGCTAGCTGACGGGTAGATCAGGTCCCTGCTGCTAAGAGATTGTATTTAGTCAGACCTCTCGTGATGCGGTCCTCCCCACCGCCCCCTTCTGATTTTCTGTATCCTCATATCCCCCCCCAGTCTCCTGCATACTTGCTCTGTGTGTCCCGCTGAATCCCCCCTCCTCTATCTTCAGTGCCATATGATGAGAGAAGCCAGAGGAGGAGCACAGCTATTCTGCTCACAGGACATGCAGGAAGAGAGGTGAGCTGAGGGAGGAACATCAGTTTGGGGTGGTAAGCTGAGCACAATACCTGGCAAAGTTCAATGCCAGGAGGGAAGTTTATGTGGAAATATGTGAAGGGTTGGAATAGCAGCGAGTGTGTGTTGGAGCCCTGCAGAGTTTGTAGCCCCCCAAGATAACATACATCTCCTAAGCAGGAACACATCACTATCTCCCTAAGCATTCTGTCCAGATAATGTGCAGTTAATTTATGACCTTTCCGTTTAACCCTGTGTTATCCAAACTCTGTTCAATGAAAAGTGTAAACTCACCACATAAACACTCTATATACAAAATAAAATTCCCCAATAAAGATCAGAACATGATGTTCACATTTGCATGGAAGCACAATTGAATGAATGCTGATTATTCAGAGAATTACCGTATTTATGTTTATTGAGGATTGTTTTTTTTTTTTTTTTAATGTACTAACAGTTAAGCTTCATACACACAATATGAAAATTGGATAAAAAAATATCACTTTTGAAGCATTCGTGCATATGAGCGTATCATTTTTTAATTTTTTTTGGTGGGGGAGTGGGTCTTGTGTGGGAGTTCCCACACTTTTTTCCCCAGGACTTGACCCCTGACTACAACCTATTTATTTAGCCAATAAATGGTATCACTCTAGATCCAAACTTGTGTTTCAGTTTTAGACAAATGGACTTGTATAAAAGTTGGTGGATAATTTACATTATTAATGATGTAGAATGGATACAATTTACAAGTAGCTATGCCTTTCATGTATGTGTAGTTAGTCTTTGTTTGCATTTGCAGAGCAAAACACAGCAAAGTTTCTTGTGGAAATCAATACATTTCTTGACAGTTACACATTAGGTTGTTGACATATCGCTAATTGGCTAATTGGATTTAACATTCAGCATTGGATTATAGGCTTCCTGGTCAGTGGTTTCAAAACTGGCAATAAGCTCAGTTTAGAACAAATTCAAATCATTGCATATTCTTTTTATTTTAACCTCTAAAAGTAACTGTACGGCTGGTTAAAAAAAAAATCCTATAGGAGCTGGGTTAATTCTCAGATGGTTGGGTAAGTTGGGAATCTTGACAATGACATCAGATAGTAGGTGGAGGACCAGAGTTGGAGTTAAAGGTAATTTCGAAGACTGTGAATTCCCTTTCTGTTTTTGTCTTTGTAGAAAAAAAAAAATGGTTCCACAAAACTGCAGCCAGCTTCCTCACAGCAACATAGCAATTTCTCAGATCTTTTACAAGCTGTCTTCATAGAAAGGGAAAGTAATCTGGTTGGCCACACTTCCAAAATCACCTTTATTATCAAATATTCCATAAAATCACAGTGACATTAAGGCCCCTAATGCATGGGGCAGTCTCCATTGGAGTCCACCTGCTCAATGAGGACCACAAGATGTGTCACGACTGACCTTGTGGCTGAGCCTAACGTGCAGAGGAAGGCTTCCCGTACAGGCCCAGCTCGGGGACCACTGATGTTCCGACAGTGGTCGCAAGAGCGCGATGATGTATAGGTGCCTGTGAAGTCTTCCGCTGGACCTAGCGATGAATAGCAGGAGCGTCACCAGAGTTGGCCAGACAGCTGGAACGGTAGACAGCGGCTGGTAGCAGGTACAGGCAGGACAAATGAACAATTAGATGCAAGGTCAGACAAGCCAGGTCAGCAACAGATGGTCTGATGCTGCCATAGATGGCAGGCAAGGAATCGTCAGGCAGGAGTTGGCAACACGAGATCAGGCAGATAAGCAGGAAGCAGAGCAAAGTCCAGAGACAGGCCAAAGTCAGGGCAGGTAGCGATCAAGCGAAGTCAGGAGCAAGCCAGGTCAAACACAAAAGTCAGCAAAATTAGATACAGGTACAGCTGCAGATCAGACAGCAATGGACTAGTGCAGCTGCTGCATTTATATAGGCCACTTGGCGCCAGCGTCAAAGGCTAATGCGCACGCGGGTGCACAAATGTGTGCGCTTGCGTGCACGCATGCATGCATGCGCACTGTCATTCGCCTATTCACAGTAAAATGGGCACCAGCAGGCCTGCACCTGTGCATCTGCTTGTGCCTTGGAGCTATAGCTGCACTATGGCCAGCACGTTCCTGACAGGATGGCTCCTCTTATGCAGTGAACACAGACACAGCCTGCTCTCCTCTATGGACAGTGGGATTTAAATGGACCACTGTTTACATACATGTAGAATGCATGGAAATCACATGCATTTCCACACCTGCAGGCACTCACAGGCAAAACACACTGCTTTTTAGCAGACGCAAGGGGTTGCCTTTAATTCTGAACAGCAACCCCATGCATCTGAAAATGCAGCACATTTTCAGGTATGGGAAATCGCATTGGTGCAAAAGCACCATGGGATTTCTGTTCGGCTGCAATTTTAAAAAGACGCAGGTACAGCAGGTACAGCAGTCAATTCACATGAATGGAAAAGAGTAGGAGAATGGGGCACTTCTGCCAGAAGTTCTTCCAGTAATCTGTATCAGGGGCTCATCATGGGATCGGTATATGAGAACTGGAATAGCACTGAAGCAGCACTTCAGAGAGCAGAAGCAACTCTGATACAAGACATAAAGAGCAAGAATGCAATATTTCCAAAAGTTTAAAACATGTATGGTTAAAAATACTTCAGTAATATAACAGGCACATCGTTATAGTATTCCCGGCTAACTTCTGAAACCACAGTGGAACGCACGTGCGCCATGTGGAACCCACATACCAGAAGTGATGTCAGGCTGGGGGCGAATGAATCAAATGATTGATCTGCTGTGCCTGCGCAAACATGAGCCACACCAACAACATGTGTGCGAACCTAGCCTTAGAGAACGTAAGTTTAGGGTCTGTATTGACTGGGCTTTTGCATTTCCATAAAAGCAAAGCACGCTTGAAGTAGGTCAAATGCACCTGTCCATGATTTCTAAATGATCTCAGAAGCATTGCAAACTAGCGCCATCGACACAATCTCAAACCCTGTTGAACCAAGTCATAGTTTGGATGTTTGGATGTTTGCTAAGGGTCATCTTAGAATGTTCCCATTATGTTTACTGAAATCTGTCTATTCTTCCTTAGGACAAAGCTGCCCCTTGGCCTCTCTCAGACGTCAGTTTGGCTCAACAGACTGTCTATGTAGGCGCTCCCCACATGTCCAGCTCCAAGATGCTCCCATAGCAAGAAAGAGTCAAGACTCGGGAATATTCTGAACAGCCACTTGTCTTCACTTGTCTTCACACCTTTTTCCCCTACTGAAACAGATATGTTATCTTTACACTCTCTACACATTCTCTTTAATGAATATAGTTTTTATTGAAAGAAAAAAGAAACATCTAACCAATGTGTTAGTGTGTAATGAATAATGAGTGGGACAATGCATATATATATATATAGGCATACAGTATATATATTTGCCAAATAAATAGACCCCCACCTCGTCACCAAGCCTTGCTTTTAGCCTGTAAAGTCCAAATGAATGAGCACCAGACCACAAGCACTTTCCTACGGACTAGCCTCTCCGACATGTGCCAGAAATGCCAGGTTATCAGTCCAGGCCTGTGTTTAATATATCTTGTCCCAGCTGTCAACTAACTTTCATGGATGTTTAGGCAGCCAAGTTCTTTTTGTGCTTGTAAATGACTGAGTGTCCAGTTTCAAATATGTTCTGTAGACTAAATTTTGAGGTTAGATGATATGCCATACAGTAGATTGCTATTATTACAGAAAACAAAGCCCTTTCATGCTTCTTTTTAATAATAAATAAATAGCTTAGTAAATATGATTTCAGTTGAAATATCAGCATTCTAGTTTACTGATATGTAATAAAGTATATGAACTATGTTAACTGATAAAGTAGTGATATATATACTTTATTGTTTTCCTTGGCAATGCAATAGGCACTCTACTGGTATTTAAAATGAATCTGGATAGAAGGAGGAAATTCAATGAATTAAGAGAATTCATAGAGGAATTGAAGGCAACATGCCATGAAGTGAGGGTGGCATGAATCCAATATTACTGGTACTGTATCTATTTGTGTCGGTGATCTAGTCTACAGATTAAGATTAATGTGACATATCCCAGGATTTATGAACCCGAATCCTGGGAAGACAGTGTGTTTAATACTAACCAGGTTATATTAGGTCACCTCTGTTGCAAGAGTTCGAGGAAAGGTTATTTTTAGATATTTTAAAGTTGAAGATTATGTGTCTCTTGTGATTTGCATTATTTTAGTAAATGGCTACAAGTTTTCAGGAGCTGTCATATTATTCACCGATGTGAGCTAATGAATATATGTTATCTTTTTGCCTACTATTAAATCACTTAAATACTAGAGGCAATTTAAGATAGACTGACTCAACTGGGATTGCCTTTTTAACATCTTCTTGTACATTTGCATTTGTTTTTAATGTTTTATGCAATATATGTAAATTACATTAGTAGATTCTGTCTTAGTAAATGGAATACAACTGTTGAAAGAGTATGCAATGATGGTGAACAGGCACTAACATGTTGCACAGCAGTTAAGTGTAAATAGATAAAAACCAAGCAGACAATGTACTGTACATTAGTCAAAATTGTTAATTCTATTATTGTTCCACTTGCTAGAAAGGCTGGTGTGTCAGAGTATTTTCAAGCATGTGGGAGCTCCTGGCATGTCTCAGCCTTACTTCATTTTTAGTTAGGAGAAAAACTATTTCAGCACTTGTAACTGCACTTAAAAAGTGTAACTCCACCCAAACATTTTTTTTCTTTTCTGGATAGAGTGAGCAAGTATTTTTTTCACTGTTGTCTACGGTAGGCAAATTAACCCTCACTAAATGTCAAAAAGTAGTGTGGGGGGTAGATACGAAATCTGAAAGATCTTAAAGGGATAGCTTGTCTATGATTGATGACCCCAGTATCAAAAGCAGCTGCCACACGTGTAGTAATTTTGCACATACCTTGTCTTCTAAACAATGTATAGTAAACAGAATATTATTCCAGAGCTCTGTATCTGCAATTTGCACACCAAACAGAATGACCTATCACAATTACTTATCGGAAGGCAGGCTGCTACTGCTCTGCTATCTCTTTAGATAACCCATAGTACTCTGGACATCCTTTGTCATGTGTCAAATATGTATTTGTAATACAAAAATGCATGTAGTATAAAAAGAGAAGTGCATCTGTTTTAAAACGTATTAGCTGAAAAAGAAAGTAGTGAAAATAACACTGACCCCAAATGTTTATAAATCCCCTAGACCAACCACTATACTTCCCTTGGATCAACATCAAGTGACTAAGCTCTGGCAAGTTCTATAAATCACTGCATTGCCTAATGTTTATACAGTGCATATATTATAGATGACCGGTATATTAAAGAGTAACCCTAGTCTAATTAAAGGAAATCTTCTTTTGCTAAAAAATTGGCTTTCTAGTTTTCCCAGAACTCTACACAGAGCTGGTAGTCAAATTGTCAGAAACCATGAAATTAGGCCGAGACAGAAGTACAGTAAAAATCACACTTGTTTAATAATAAAAGTAAAAAGAACAAACGTAGTCAAAACACAGCCAAAGTTCAGTAACCGGAACTGATAGGTAGCCAAGCCAGAAGTCAGGGATCAATGTAGTGGAACAGCAAACAGTATCTGGGGCCAGAAGGAATGTCAGCAAAGCAAGTCTTGAACAGGGTCACAGGAGAGCCTCTCAGTTTCTGTGATGTTGACCAAGGCAAAGGCAGAGCTCCTCTGGACTGGATGGCTTAAGTAGGCAGGACATACGAGCAGGATATCATCAACAGCTGAGTAACTGTGAAGAGATAGAAACTGGCAATTAGCCGACAGTTGAGCAGCCAGCTCAGACAAGGAAGGGCTGAGCCCAGCCCTGACACAAATCAAATGAATGCAAAGGCTGCTTCCATTTCTTATTGCTGCTCAATTAGTTACAAAAAGCATACATTTCTGCTTAGCAGTCATTCTGAGTAAGGGCATGGTAATAAAGCCAAAACATTTTAAACACTACCCAATAACGCCACAATTATTAGGGGTCAGTGGCAATTCAACACTCCCAAAACAATCCCACAATCAAAAGGTGACCAGTGCCATTTTAATTCCCCATCATTTGTGTTCAGGAGCACTTTAACCATCTACTTCAAAAAGCATTTATTTTTTTTTTTTTTAAAACACCCTATCATCATTGGTCAGCAGTACTTTAAATCAAAACAATCCCACAACATTGGTGGTCATTGGCCCTTTTAAACTCCTTTTCTCACTGAAACCAGGAGAATTTTGTAATAGATTAATTTAATAAATCCTCCTTCTCCCCTTCCTCTGTTGTGAGAGCAAGGGGAGGGTGGGCTTACCTATTTAAACAGTATAACAATGCATGGTCTCATTTTTTTTTAAAAAACTGTCAAAAAAGAGTACACAAAAACAAAACCACACTCTCATATTCCCTGAACCGCCTCCCATACCCATTTAATTAAGAATGTAGACCTTGGGTATGTATTTTTGTAAAAACTGGCTAGCATCAGAACAGTATGGCTGGATAGTATGTAAGCACAGGTTTTATCTTGAAATACACATTGGAGTGTAATATTTCAGAGACAGTAGCAACAAATGTTGTGCAGTTCCAGAGGAATACAAGCATCAGTTGCTATCTGGAGTTAAAAAGCTACACTATAACTAGGGTTGTCCCAATACTAGTATCGGTATCAGGACCGATACCGAGCATTTGCATGAGTACTTGTACTCGCACAAATGCTCCCGATGCCTTAGCCGATACCTGGAAGTCAGCGGGCAGAGCGGAGAGCAGAGCGGAGAGTGAGTCCTCTGTGTCTCCGTGTCCTCAAGCAGGTAGTGCAGGGCTGCATTCGGATCGGCGACCAGAGCCGTCACATTTGGTAATGCAAGTGACGCTCTGTGTTGCCGTTACACGTCTCGTCCTCGTCAGTGCTTGATAATCCCAACGCCCATCTTGGTAGACCCTGCACTCACTCGGCCACAGTATGCCAGCAGCGGACATCTTGTTACACCCAGCCCATATAGTTGGGGCTGGGTGAAACAAGATGTCCGCTGCTGCTTTATTGAGGCCGAGTGCAAGGTGTACCAAGATGGGCGTTGCAGAGCAAAAGTAAATCCTCTCTTGCCCATAAGTGCCACTGCCAGCCATCAATCAGTGCCATCCAGCCAGTGCCCATGCAGCGAGCCATCAGTCAGTGCCATCCATCAGTGGCCATCCATCAGTGCATGCCACCTATCAGTGCCCATAAGTCAGTGCCACCTATCAGTGCTGCTTAATCATTGCCACCTATCAGTGCCACCTAATCCTATCAGTGCCCAACAGTGCTGCATATTAGGGCCTCCTCATCAGTGCCACTCAATCCTATCAGTTCTGCATATTAGTGCCTCCTCATCAGTACAGCCTATCAGTGCCCCATCAGTGCAGCCTCATTAGCAGACATCAGTGAAGGAGAAAAAGTACTTATTTACAAAATTGTGTGGCGGAAAGTTGGAAACTAAGAAAGGCTTCTTTTTTTTTTTTTTGCACTTTTGGTTGGTTGTGTGATTTTTTTACATTTGTTATTAATATATTTTGATGTTGTAAAATATATTTTTTTGTATTTATCAACATGTTCTGTGAAAATTATTTGAGTTTACTGTGTGACAAGCAAATAAAACAGTTTTATTTTTTTTTAATGTCTTGAGTTACAGTTCTTCATAATTATAAAGATTAAGAAGATATCATTAGTCTGTATTGTGGTTTGAAAACTGTCACATGACATTACAAAAAAAGTATCGGTATCGGCAAGTACTTGGAAAAAAAGTATTGGTACTTGTACTCGGTCTTAAAAAAGTGGTATTGGGACAACCCTAACTATAACCCTCCCAACATCCAGCTGTCTACGCCCCATTCAAGCATCTAGTGCTCTAACCCCTCCCCTTTTAGGTGGAGTTCCACTTTAAACCCAGCAATTTAACTTTAATGTAACTAGAATGTAACTAAACAGTTACATTCTAGGCATACTGTACTCTAAATAGAGGCTAAGATAGTGCCATATTTGATATACAGTCCAGGATACTGGATAAGAAAAAACTGTCAATTCACAATTATCAGCTCTAAATGCAAGCAGGAGGTGGGTCAGCCTCCATGGAGGCTTTACGTTGTAATTACATGGCTAGGTGTCTCTTGTCAAGCTTGTAAGTTGAATAAGAGGAAATCAATAAATCTTCATCTACACAAAACAGTGTGGATGAAGGAATCTATACTGCTTGCTGTTGTATTCAGACAGTCATTGTTAGGCAGATAATTCCTCCATTTTAAAGCGGAGTTCCACCCAAAAGTGGAACTTCCGCTCATCTGATTCCTCCCCCCTCCGGTGCCACAATTGATAGCGGGGACCATTTAGGAAGTGCAGCGCGACTTGCGCATGCGCAGTAGGGAACCGGGAAGTGAAGCCGTAACGCTTCAAATTCCTGATTCCCTCACTGAGAATGGCGGCGGCAGCAGCCGAGGGCCGAGTGATTGCTCGGCTTCGGCTGCCGACATCGCTTGGACTCCAGGAAAGGTAAGTGTCCATTTATTAAAAGTCAGCAGTTGCAGTATTTGTAGCTGCTGGCGGGACTCCCTCTTTAAGAGGAAAGGGAGAGATCAACAATATAAACAGTAGTGTGTTAACATTAGGGATTGTTCATCACAGCGATCACATGGTACAGAGTTATTTGGATCGGCTCTGTACACTGCCTGTAAAACTAATGAAGGCTGGGTTTACAGTTATTAACGGACACAACGGCTTTGATTTATCATGCAGTGTTAATAAAGGGTACTTGAGAAACTAAATTGTAACACTCTGCTGTTCATAAATTTACAGGGGTAGTGTAGTGGTTAAATAACTTTTTGGTTTATGAAGAATTTCGTTTTATAAAATTAAAGGAAGTTTATATTGTTGGGCTGTTTAGATAAAAATAGTGTTTAATTTAGTTCTTTAACTTCATAAGGACATAATGGCATCTTGCAAATCCACTTCCTGCCCGACCTATAGCCAAATGACGTTCAGCAGGATAAGCCGCGATCGGTGGTGTGGTGTGTCACTCTGACACACCGCATCTCCGATCGTGGTAAAGAGCCTCTGACTGAGGCTCTTTACCACATTATCAGCTGTGACCAATCACAGCTGATCACAGCTTAAACCAGGAAGTTCCGGTAATCGGCTTTACTCGGTTTCGCGCTGACAGGGAGAGCTGATCGACGGCTCTCCTGTCAGAGGGGGGATAATCAACACATTGATTATCAGAGCAGCCCCCATCAGAGGTGCTCCCCACAATGCCAATCAGTCTCCATCAGCGGCCAATCAGTGCCCATCAGTAACGCCTGTCAGTGCCCTTCAAAGATGCCCATCAGTAATGCCTGTCAGTACCTCCTTATCAGTGCTGCCTTTCAGGTGGCACTGATAGGCGGCACTGATGGGCACTAATAGATGGCACTATCAGTGCCACCTATTAGTGACCATCAGTGCTGCCTATCAGTGCCCATCAGTGCTGCATATCAGTGTAGCCTATCGATGCCCATCAGTGTTCCATATCAGTGCCGCCAGCAGTGCCCATCAATTCTACATATTAGTGCCTCCTTATCAGTGCCCATCAGTGCCACCTCATCAGTGCCCATTAGTGCAGCCTCATCAGTGCCCATCAGGGAAGGTGAAAACTAAATTTTAACAGAAACAAAGAAAAACTTTTTTTTTTCAAAAATGTTGGTCTTTTTTAGTTTGTTTAGCAAAAAATAAAAAACCCAGTGGTGCTCAAATACCACCAAAAGAAAGCTCAGTATTGTATGGCTGTGCAATTGTCATTCAAAGTAGACAACACTGAAAGCTGAAAATGAATACAGGGCGCTTTCCCCCCTTCCTGCCCAGGACAAAGTGGTTAAATATTTAAAAATAGTTATAAAAAATAGTGGTGTTGTTGGTAAAACTGTGTAATTTAAAAATCACCAGGACCACAAACAATGAGCCCAAACTCAAAAAAAAGGAACACCACTACTTTAAACAATACTGCTTGTTGCATTGTATTCATTAAAAGATTGGGCCATGCAAAATCATTGAAGTGTTTTAACCCTCCATCAGCTACCAAAAACGTATGCCCCGTACACACGATCGGAATTTCAGCCAGCAAAAGTCCGATGAGAGCTTTTGGTCGGAAATTCTGACCGTGTGTATGCTCCATCGGACTTTTGCTGGCGGAATTCCAGCCAGAAAAAGACTGAGAGCATGTGCTCTATTTTTCGGTTGGAAAAAGTTCCGATCCGAAATTCCGATCGTCTGTACCAATTCCGACGCGCAAAATTCCTACGCATGCTCGGAAACAATTCGACGCATGCTCGGAAGCAGTGAACTTAATTTTCTCGGCTCGTCGTAGTGTTGTATGTCACCGCGTTCTTGGTGGTGTGGGAAGATTAGCTCGTGGGGATCTCCTTTTCTGAATGACAGTCAGCAAACAGGCAGTTTTCATGCCAGGTTTATTTGCAAGGGGTTTGCAAAGTAAAAAAAAAACAAACAAACGGTAAATCAAATCCTTGCCGTCCGGCGCTAACTAAACAAACAGTCTCCTCTCTATACAGTGCGGGGCTGGTCCCCATCACCCACAAAACATACGGAAAAGCAAACCTTTTTTCCCAGTCCAAAAGCCAGAGCTCCTCTCACTCAGGTTCCTTCCTGAGTCTCAAAACCAGAGCCCTGCTGTGCTCTCTTCCTGGATATTTAAAGTCCACTGTGGACTCCAGTGGACCAGAACATCCGGACCGGAACCCAGCCTGCCCCAGAGGTTGGAAAACCCGGGCTGGATTCTAGTTTAGTGCCTTACAATGTAACGAATGAAAGGTGAAATGTACCTATGATTGTGTATCTCACCTCGCATACCGTCACAGCGGTCAAAAGTTCATAGAACTTTTGTGTGATCGTGTGTACGCAAGGAATTCCGTCGGGAAAAACATCCAAGTTTTTTCTGACAGAAAATCCGCTTGTGTGTACCGGGCATTAGTTTCTTGTAATTTCTGCGACTATCAATGAGATTTCTGTTTTGCAGTTCCTGGGTCTACACAATTTCTGTGGTCAATATGAGGGGTTCCTACTCCCCCTTGTAGGTTTTTTACTTACTTTTTAATTATAGATATGAAAGCTCTAACATGAGGTACTGACACATTTAAGAGGATGGAAGGGGCATACAAAAATCCCAAGAAGTCAGGGACAGAACCAGGAATGACAGTAGGGTGATTACATTGGACATAAAATAAGTTATAGAATATCCCTGTCCATTAGGCTCCACCTGTAGCTACAACATCACTTTTGGGTGGATTGTTGCTTTAATGAATAGCTGAGACTCCTTTGTACTTCATATGTGCACCATAGGATAAAGTGAATATTTTCCTAGCGATTTGTGATGTTTTCTATATTATATTCTTGCCAAAATTATATTTTTATGATTCTTTTGTCCTTCTGAGCAATACACCCACTTCTATCTCAGAGAAACAAACATGTTTCCTATTCTTGGCATGTTCCCGAGAATAAGAATAGACAAACCATTTGCGTCTTATGTTTGTGCAGAGAGAGTAAATGTACATGTGTATGCTGTTTAATGTAAACCTCTTATGTTTAAATTGCATGTTTTTATTTTAAAGAGAAAAAACACAAGGCCTGCTGTGAAGTTGACTACGATCAGATTTATTTAAAGTAAATATTTTCCAGTCATTTCCTCTGCCTTGACATGTAATAGCAATAAAATTCTCATAATAAGACCCTTCTAACGAGAAGAAGTAACTTGATCTGAGATGTCTGGTGAGTGAACACTGGAATTTAGGATGGTTTAAAATGACCTTACAAGTCAAAATTATTACCAAAACAATAATGTATATACATGCAACTTAACTTATAGGATGTGTTCTCACTTTAGATTAGATGACCATAAAATATTACTAACTAAACAATGAAAGACAGTGGCTGGAGTCCAGGGCATAGGACCTCTAATAAAGGTAGCCATGGGTTACCTAATATTCACTAGAAATGTGAAAGGTTCGAGAGTAGCGCGTAAAAATCTGAGCATGTGTGGGTTATGGATGACCAAACAATGCACTGTGTCTGTCATCACTTTAATAACTGTTGTTAATTACCTTTTTAACCGCTTGCCGACCAGCCGCCAGTTTTACTGCGGCAGAAGGGTACGGCTGGGCAAAGCGACGTTATCTGACGTTGCTTCGCCTTTTGGCCACTAGGGGCACTCACCCGGAGCGTGTGCCTGGAGCCGATGCGAGTGCCTGGCGGGTGCGATGACCGATGGGCTCCCACGATCGCTCGTGGCATAGTGAGAACTGGGATCTGTGTGTGGTGTCAGGGGAGTAGAGACAGATCATGTGTTCATTCTATGTATGAACACCGACCTCTCTCTCTCCTCCTAGACAGTTCCATCCCCCCTACAGTTAGAACACACCTAGGGAACACAGTTAACCCCTTGATCGCCCCCTTGTGTTCACCCCTTCCCTGCCAGTGACATGTATACAGTAATCAGTGCATTTTTATAGCACTGATCGCTGTATAATTGTCAATGGTCCCAAAAATGTGTCAAAAGTGTCCAATTTGTCCGCCGCAATATCACAGTCCTGATAAAAATCACTGATCGCCGCCATTACTAGTAAAAAATAATAATAATAAAAATGCCATAAATCTATCCCCTATTTTGTAGACGCTATAACTTTTGCGCAAACCAATCACTATACGTTTATTGCGATTTTTTTTACCAAAAATATGTAGAAGAATACATATCAGCCTAAACTGAGGAAAAAATTAGTTTTTTGATAAAAAATTAGGGATATTTATTATAGCAAAAAGTAAAAGATATTGGGGGTTATTTACGAAAAGCAAATCCACTTTGCACTACAAGTGCAAAGTGCACTTGAAATTGCACTGAAAGTGCACTTGGAAGTGCAGTGACTGTAGATCTGAGGGGGACATGCAAGGAAAATAATTTAGCTTGCACATGATTGGATGATAAAATCAGCAGCGTTTCCCCTCGTTTCAGATCTACCCCTCGGATCTACAACGACTGCACTTCCAAGTTCACTTTCAGTGCAATTTCAAGTGCATTTTGCACTTGTAGTGCAAAGTGGATTTGCCTTTCATAAATAACCCCCTTGTGTTTTTTTCAAAGTTGTCGCTCTTCTTTTGTTTATAGCGCAAAAAATAAAAACCACAGAGGCGATCAAATACCACCAAAAGAAAGCTCTATTTATGGGAAAAAACAGACATCAATTTTGTTTCGGTACAGAGCTGCATGAATTGTCAGTTAACCGCTTTAGCCCCGGAAGATTTTACCCCCTTCCTGAACAGAGCACTTTTTGCGATTCGGCACTGCATCACTTTAACTGACAATTGCGCGGTTATGCGACGTTGCACCCAAACAAAATTGATGTCCTTTTTTTCCCTACAAATAGAGCTTTCTTTTGATGGTATTTGATCACCTCTGCGGTTTTTAGTTTTTGTGCTATAAACAAAAAAAGAGCGAATTTTTTTTTAAAAAACGCAATCATTTTTACTTTTTGCTATAATAAATATCCCCCAAAAATATATAAAAAATGTATTTTCCTCAGTTAAGACCGATATATATTATTCTACATATTTTTGGTAAAAAAAATCGCAATAAGCGTATATTGATTGGTTTGCGCAAAAGTTATAGCGTCTCCAAAATAGGGGATAAATTTATGGCATTTTTATTATTATTTTTTTTTTTTTACTAGTAATGGCAGCGATCTGCGATTTTTATCAGGACTACGACATTATGGCGGACACATCGGACACTTTTGACACATTTTTGGCACCATTGGCATTTATACAGCGATTAGTGCTATAAAAATGCACTGATTACTGTAAAAATGTCACTGGCAGAGAAGGGGTTAACACTAGGGGGCGATCAAGGGGTTAAATGTGTTCCCTAGTGTGTGTGTGTTCTAACTGAAGGGGGTAGGGGACTGTGTAGGGGAGATGACAGATCGCTGTTCATACTCTGATCTGTCTCTTTTCCCCTAAGAGAACCAGAAACTGTGTGTCAGCAGCGATCGCGGGAGCCCGGCGGTGATCGTGACCGCCGGGCACTAGGGGGAGAGCAGTGGGCGTGCGTGCCCCTAGTGGCCACAGGGCGCAGCGATGTAACATAACATCGTTTCGCCCAGCCGTGCCATTCTGCCACAGTAAAACTGCGGCGGCTGGTCGGCAAGTGGTTAAAGTGACGCAGGGCCGTATCGCAAAAAATGGCCTGGTCATTGAGCAGCCAAATCTTCTGGGGTTGGAGTGGTTAAGATGCATGTGTCAAAAAGGTTGTGGGGATTGATCATCTGAATCTATAAAGATCTACCCAGGTATGGCCACCAGCTGAATTAGATATTTTTTATATTTTTTTTATTTTATAGAGTATTTTCCAAAGCTTTGTTTATTTTATTAGAAAACAGAAGCAAGTGTCATTACTGGCTGTAGGGCAACTGTCCTGGTGAAAAAAGAAGAGCAGCACTGTTCTTCCTGGTGATCTTTTGCAGAATAAACCTGGAGGGTGGGTCTCACAGAGAAAGCCATCTTGCTGTCTATTGGACCTCCCTGGTTGGCATGAATCAAACCAATGGCGGCTTTCTAAATAAAGCCTCATTTAACTTTAAGTTTAAATCAGTAAAACCACTTAGTATGATGAAAATAAAAAGAATGGTCTCTTCAACATTCCAACACTCCATCACTCTTTAGTGCGGGAGATCTTCAATCAGCAGGAAGCTTCGTTGACTGGAGGGCCATAGGTCTGACCCAGCAGGGGGTGTTTCAAATGTCTGCAGAGAAAACACTACTTCTCCATAGGGAGCAAGGGTCCTTCTCTGCAGCATAATGACAGCGGACAAGCTTTTCAACTTGGACTTTGTCTTGCTTCTAAAGATAACCAGCTGTTATACTTAAAGTTAGAATGAGCTAAATATATTTCAAGTGCATCAAAACAAAAGGTTAGCAAAGTATAAGTCCAGGCTAATAATGTCTAAGCATAAACCTGCTCCCATTCTAAGACCTACACTAACTACCCTGTAAAGGAATGATGTGTATACTTACCTAATCTAAGGGTGCTCCAGTCCAGTCACATGATCAGGGCCCCCAGCGCCGACTTCAGGGAAGAGAAGGGACAGCGGACTGATGCCCCATAGTAATCCTATGGGTGACATCTCCCTGATGGCACTGCAGCCGTTGTTGCTGCACTCTTTTCTTTCCTTAAGCCGGCCTCTGAAGAGATCATTTGACCGGACCAGAACACTCTTTGATCAGGTAAGTATTCACATCTTTCCTTTACAGGATAGTTAGTATAGGACTTAGAATTGGAGTGGGACCAGGTTTAAGCTTAGAAAGTATTATCCTGGACTTTCACTTTAAAGCTCAATTGGTGTGCAAAGTACAGTTGGTTTTCTTTAGAAAGCAGGCATAGCCTGAGTAGAAAAGCCTGTTCCTTGCCAGTATGCTACGGAGTGGAACCCTTGCTTTTTGTGGGGAAGCAGTGATCTCTCTGTAAAGATCCAACACACACCTCAGCTAAATCAGAGCCATAGCTCTCCAATTTGAGAGCATGAGCTTTGCTGATTGCAGCGTTTTAGATCTGACACAGTAAAGTGTGTGCCGTGTCTACTAAATGGGACCACTGCTTTCTCAGAGAGAGCAAGGGTCCCACTTTGCAGCTGCTGGCAAGACTTTCCTACTCAGGCTATAGCTGTTTTAGGCCTCATTCACACCTATGCAGAGAAGGACCACTTTTCTCTGTATAAAAACAGTGCTCTCTGCAGAGGTCCAACATGCCCCATGCTTATTCAGTGCTACAGCTCTCCAATCAGTGGGAAGCTATGCTGAAAGGAGAGATTTAGGTCTAACTCATTAGGTTTTTTTCAGACCTCTGCAGAGAGACTATTTCTATATAGAGTCCTTCTCTGAAGCATGCTGGCCAGAGACAAGTATTTTAACTTCTTTATAAATAAAACTAACTGCACACATTTTGTTTTGATGCACTTGAAATGGATTTAGCTGTTTCAAACTTGAAATTAATTTCAGTTTTAAGGCAAGTACTATTCACAAGTGTGTTGCAGTTGAGTTGTCTGACAGCAGATGGTTTACTTGTATAACTGTGGACTGATGTGTTTATGGTTTAAATGGCCCTTACTAAATTTGGCCTTTTCTCTCCCACCATATCTAAGTAACAGAGGTCCTGTTCTCTGACTGGTAGTTCAGGTAATAGGATATCTGTTCTGCTGCAAGATCATTCTGCTGAAGATATGAATATGAGATGATCTATATCCCTGGAGAGCGCAAATAAAAGCCACATGTACTTTTTTGCTGCCCTACATTAAAGGATATCCAACATTCTAAAAAATGTTTGTCAGCAACCAGCTTCATTGTACCAATATACATTTGTTTGGTGTTGTTGCACACCCATTTGAGGCCAGCTCCCAGCACTTCACCAAGGCAAGCACGGCAAAAGAAATGCAGATGGAGGTGAGGCATGTTAGCATTACCTCCCTCTGCATTCCTTGTGCCAGTGCTTTCCTCAGGCTTCCTAGCAAAGCAGCCATCTCCTTGCCAGGTACAGTGTTGGGTGGCCATTTGCCAACAGGGGGTTGCCCTATCCAACACTACAGTTAGCAGTACATGGCCCCTTGGAAGATGGGACAAAGTACTACATGTACTTTTTTTCGGGAACTGAATACTGTACTACTTCTTTTTTAACACAATGGTATAATTCATGTAATTGAAATGAATTAAATTTGTGTGCTTGTTTGCTTATATAAAATAAATAAAATGTGATAAGTGTGTGGCCTCCTGAGACTTTGTCATCCTAAGTCAGGAGCTCTACAGTTTTGCCACAATCCAGGCCAATATACAGCGTCATAGCAGATGCTGAGTGAAAATTGGGCTAATTTATAAAATCTGCAGGAAAAGAAAAGTGGAGGCTTTGCCAAGAGCAACTAATTATATTTCAGCTGCTATTTATCTAGTTATTAGGATAGCAATTAAAAATAAAGCTCCTTATTGTTTGCTATGCGAAACACCTCCACTTTCCTCTGATTTTAAAAACTCAGTTATAGTGTATGACATACAACCAGCCACTTCCCTTGATATGGAAAAAAAAAGCTTGGATTTTAGTGTGCAGTTGTGTCGATGCTGTAAGATTTGGACTTTAGAAACCAGAGGAACTCAGATGGAAAAGAATATTAACTTTGCAAACTAGTGCCTCCCTTTGTAATATTGCCTGTCCTTTCAGCGACTCTGTGGTCACAGATATAACTTTATAACCCCTCCACCCCCTCCTAACATCATAATGCTGCCAATGCAAAAAATCCACAAACCTCTTTCCATATTTTCAAGTCCTTAAACAACAAAAATATAGCTGGCAATACTGATCAATGTACTCTAACGGTGGGGAAATCTCTCTGCTGTTAGAATACAATAGCTCCATAGGTGGGATTCCCTCATCAACATCGAGTGTGTTGATGGGACAATGCTGGCTGAACAAAAAAAAAAAAATCATCATCTATGACGATCCTTACAGTTTTCTAAACAGAAGAAAAGTTAGGGAAGATAATACAAAACAGGTTTAGGATGCATACACTGCAGAATAATACAAAACATGATGAAAACATGGACTCTTTGCAGTAATGTTTCTGTCCCAATCAGGGTAACATGTGGCTGCATAGCAAAGTCTCTATAATAACACAGAGCCTAGCTAAGAATCGTTACTTCAATAAAACAGAACAACTACTTGCACTTACCCCATAGCTAGCATTCCTTACAGTGAAGCCCAGGGTACCTCTGGTAACACAGACAAACAGCTGGAGGGATCCAAGACCCAAGGACAAAGGGTCACCCTACTTAAACTGAAGTACTCTGGTAGCAATTGGGGAGGCACACCCCATAGTAGCTGAGTCTGTAGGAGAGGCCAGGGGCTGAGGTACTCAAACTGGGAGGCAGCATACACACTGTCACAATCAGGGTTTAGGCTCGAAGACTAGTTTCTATAGCAGTAGCGGGACTTCTACTGACAAGTGGGATAGTTATACAAGCGGGTCACCTTGAGGTGCGGGGTCTAAGTACTAACCAGTGTTCACTAAAGCTCCTGATGGTGAGGATGGATTTAGCTTTGTGTTAGTACCAGGTTGCGGCCCTCAGGATTGCCCCACCAGGAGGTGAGCAAGTAGGATTACCACCTTATCCCTTTAAAACTGAACACACATTAATTACAACGGTTCTGGGGCTAAGTTAATGCAGGTAAGGCACTAAGGGAATTTAATTACCACCTTAATCAGCCATAGAACCTGTGTAATTAATATGTGTTCGCTTTTATAGGGATAAGGTGGCCACCCTATGAGCAACCGGGGTGCAGAAGTGGATATAGCAGGTAAGGATCAAACAAAAGCCTAGTCAGTAAACAAGCTAGGTCAGTAACGAGTAGTTGCAGGTCGGGATCAGGCAGAAGCGTAGTCGAGGAACAAGCCAAGGGTGGTAGCAATGGTAGGGACGGCAGCAGGGAAGACAGAGCGAGATATTGGCTGAAGAGAGCACAATAATCTTCCAAACAGGAAGTGCAGAGACATGGCTTAAATCATGAAGATTATGGGAGGAGCAAAGAGTTAAAGGTTTAGCAGAAGTCACAGACACAGCAGAGGTCCCAGTTTCAAGTCCAGGCCCTGACGCACAGTCTGAAATATGGTATAAAATCTTATATTTCATAATATGGTTAACAGTGATAATTTCAGTTGGTTGTTTCAGGCACTAGAATTTAATTAACACACTGTGGATGCTCATACAGTGGTAATAGAACAGTCATTAATGGCATAGTGTTGCAGCGATAACACACTGAATAGGGCCCTGTATTGCAGCGGTATTTCACTAAATAATGGTAGTTAAACAGTGTTCCAGGCTGAGCCTGCTTTACCAGATAATGGCTTTTTTTGGAGCAGTCATGTACTGTAAGGTGATGTAGCGGAACTCTGCACTGCTGAGATCCCTAGATGCCGATCCGGAAATCAGAATGCTTGCTGAGCACAAGCACTGTCCCTACTCAACCAGGAACTGCACTGTTAAGCCACATGCACACGGTCGGATTTTCCGATGGATTCTGTCCTATCGGACAATGTTGTCGTAAATTCCGACCGTGTGTAGGCACCATCGGACAGTTTCCATCGGATTGTCCGACGGACAAAGTTCTATCTCCTGCTGGATAGATTTTTTGACAACAAAGTCCGATCACACCAAATCCGATCGTGTGTAGCGTAGTCCGACGGACAAAGTGCTACGCATGCTCAGAAGAAATTCTGTGACGGAAGCGCTCGGTCAGGTAAAAATACCTTTCCTAATCGACACAGCACATTTGTCACGCTGCAATGTTAAAATGTCTTTAATGCAGCGCATTCTCTTTTTCTTTACAATGCAAGAAGAATGACATGTTTTAGCTGCTCCTATTCACCCGCACTTCTCCCAAACTTAGTTCTTTATTCGTTTTCAGGATTTCTAGACTAGATGTTTATTTTTCCTCAGATCGTAAAAGAATCTTTGTTATATTTTTTGGATGATTTCTCATTTTTGTATTTTGTTTGTAATACATATTTTAAGGTTAATTTATTTATTTTTTTGAGGGGGGTTGTGTGTCTCAACTTAGCAAAACAACATGATTAACATTTCTATTTGTTGCTTAAATTTACTAGGAGGTTGTTTGTTGTTGGTGCCCCTTGTTAATTATACTTTATGATTAGTGAAATGTACCTGCCTACTCACAAATAAACTGTCATTGTAGAAAAGTAAAACACAATAGGCAATGATTCTTTCAAATCAAAAATACCTTTATTTAGGTCTCAGCAACAAACCAAAGAGGAACGCAGCGATGGAGAAACTTGGGGAATTTGCAAAGCCTTGGACACCAACGGCAAACATAATTTTTGAAGCGTCTAAAATTGGGGGCCTGAGGAGTACGTATCTTAAGGGGAGTGCTATCTGGTCCTGAAGTCCAAAACATCCGGAACTGCAGCAGATGCCATCTAGGTCCCCAGGCTCTGGTCCTACGAGAGGCTCCATCTTCTCTCAGACCAGACTGAATCCAGGTCGTCACTCTCTTGTCTTCCTTCCACGCTTCCTTGCACGCTGTGGCTGTGGTGCTGGTGGGGTGGCAGAAGGAGGAGGCGGAGCAAGGTGACTTTCGCAAACGTGTGAGTGGGGTCATCCCCCCAGCCATCCCCTTATTTAGGACTTTGAGGATGACATCCTCACACATGTTGCATTGCTCCACCTCCATAGCCATCATTTTCGTGGCAACCACGGAGCCAAAGGTCTCCTCGTCGGTGGGTGTGGCATGTAGGGAGGCTGAAGCCTCTCTGATCATCCGGATCGCTGACTCTCCCGCCTCCCCCCCCTTCTCGCCCTTCTGTAGGGAAGGCGGAGGGGAGGGACTTGGGAGTCAGTCAGGCTCCTAGGCCTACCCCCCTCTTGGCTGCCACTACCCACCTCTTGGCTGCCACTAACCCCTTCCTCCTCCTGACTGCCACATTCCACAGCCACCTCCTGGCTGAGGTCTTCCTGTGTATGAAAAAGGGACATAGTTTCAGTTAATTGTTCATCAAACACACACAATTTTCATTCAGTGACTGTTGCAAAATGTTTACAAATAGAAAACCATACAATTCTCAGCCCTGCAGTTTAGATTCTGGCCCCAAATGTCTACAACACTACTGTCAGTTGATATGTCAAACACGCTAGGAACTAAGCAATTGTGGATCCTGAATTAATTGAACATCATTTATTTTTCACAAAATTGGTTCCCAAACTACTATACCTGGCTCAAGCTGGGCTCCTCCACATCTTCCAGACTGGAAGGCCCAGGTTGCTCCTCGGAAGCCTCATCAGGGGTGGCCTGCGCGCAAGGAAGCGTGGAAGGAGGAGGCGAGAGTGACTCGTGACATCAGTCTGGTCTTTGAGAAAATGGAGCCTGTCATAGTACCAGAGCTTGGGGACATAGACCTCATCTGCTGCAGCTCCAGATTCTTGGGACTTCAGGACCTTCTTGCGCTCCCTGATATACGCACTCCTCAGGCTGCCAATTTTCTGTCTTAACTTACGAACAGTTGCCGTGGGGAACGTTGGCTTTACAAATTCCAAAAGTTTCAGCATGGCTGCGTACCTCTTTGGTTTGTGGCCGTAATAGGGGTGTTTGGCCTGCCATAAAAGGGGAATTTCCCTGTATTTATCAATGAACAGGGGGAGAAAACTCACGTCGTTGAATCCGTGCATAATCTCTGCAAGACACAACACCACACAAAACACTATAAATAATGTCAGGCTAAACTCTCCTAATCTTCTCCATAAAGAAGCCTCAAGGTCTAATCAGTCTAGGCTAGTTATGTACCAACGTCAAATTGTACCTTCGTTATAGCGATCGTCTCGTGCGTGAGCTTTCTCTACCCTCGTCTCACAGATCGTGGCTACGACACAGGCGTGTGACGTTTTATATACAGTGCGCATGCGTCAAACTCCGCCCGCCCCTGACGATCTTTCTCATCTATTCCCCACCCCTTCTCTTTACGGCGCAGTGGGGAGAGCACATGGCGGGGACACAGCAGGTGCACCCGAAATATTGCAGCAACGAGGAGGAGGACGAGGAAAGGCCGGAGGCAGAAACGTCCCGATCCCGGAGCCTGAAATTCAAGGCCTCCAATATGTCATTTGGAGAAATGTTGGAGATGGTGGACATATTAAAGAGGAGCGACTATGATGGGAAGTATGGGCCTTACCTCAACCCCAATGTCCGCAAGGCCAAGATCATGTCTAAAGTTGTGGAGGCTGTACAATCATTTTGGGGTACAACGATCCAAGGAGCAGCTGAGGAAACGCTGGTCAGACCTGAAACTGAGGGAGCCCGATCAGTACAGAAAGATCAAGCGAGTTCTTCAAAAAAGTAAGTAGTTGTGTTTTGTGTTTGATTTTTGGCTTGCATACTGCTCCATGTGTTTGTATTTTTACAAAGTTGTACATTAGAAAATGGCCACTTTCATGTTCGTCTGTGCATTCGATCGTACTCAACCTCGATCTTTCTGCCACTGTCATGTTCGTGTGTGTGTCCATTCGATCGTACTCAACCTCGATCGTTCGGCCACTTATAATACGAGGCTTGGTGTTTTTTTTTGGGGAAACGAAGTTTGTTCTCACTAGAGATGTCATCAAGAATGTAAAGCCAATTTATTCAATGTAAAGGAGAGGTCACCCAGTAGCTGTTTACCCTTTTGGACTCTAGAGCACTAGTGCTGGGACACCCAAACCCACTTTTTATTATGCTTTTCCACACATGTGCTCCAGTGGATACTAGAGGGGGGTCTCCATCAGACAAACTTCTACCAAAAAGCTAGTAAGTTTAGCACCTTTACAAAGTGACTACATTCATGTTGTTGTCATTTGTAACTGGCCAACCAAAAATATTGTCCCTCACTTTCAAGCAATGTTTGTCATTTCCTATTTCTGCCCTCAATAGATTGTGTTGCTAAATCTTCCTTTTGTACATTCTCATAGGGGAGCGAAAACTCGGGACGTCTGAGGAAACCACAAAACCAACACCTCCCAAAGAAGGGGAAAGACCAGAAGCAGAGGAGGAGGAGGAGGAAGGAGAGATCATAGAAATTGGAGAACTTGTCACCACAACAGGTGAGTGTGGGAGAACACAGCTACTGGTAAGCTAATCAATGTATGCCTGCCTCATTTCCAAGACACATTTTTTGTTTTTTTTGGTTGTTTTTAGGTGACGTGGATGTTGTGGAAGAAGAATCGCACTTTACCACAGAGAGTGCCCACGTACTCATCGGGGAGATAATGGTCTGCAATCGAGATCTAGATGACATAAAGCAAAACATCAATGATGTTCAACAAAAATTGAAGAACATCATTGATGTTTTAGGAAAAATCTGAAAACGCACCAAGTAATTAACACACATTTGTGGCTGTTTCTGAACACATTTGCAACTTAAGAACTGTGTGAAATTTGGAACATGCACACATTGTGTCCACATGTGCTAGCTCCCATCATGGTGGATGAATGACAACGTTTTTTTGGGGGTGCAACCACTTTACGAACTACTGGTTGTGGTGAAGGGGTTGCACCCCCAAAAAACGTCCATTCATCCCCATGATGGAAAATGGCACTTTTGAAGATTCTAGGCATGTGTTTTACCATCTAATGTCCATTTTCAGACCCAAATTGTGTGCATGTTCTAAATTTCCAGTTTCCAGGGGTGACCCCCCATGTGATGAAGGCAAGATCAAACACACTTTGAACATATAGTCATGTCTGATCTTGTCTTCACTTTAGAAAGTTGAACTTTCCTAGTTCCTATGTTCTGTTTTGCTCCATGCCTGGTTTTAACAAATGCGGAATGTTTGTAAACAATGTTGTAAAGAACCAAGATCTTGTGAGTTTTGCCAAGACGTTTGTAAATGCACTTGTGAATGTGTTGCAAGTAAACTTTTTTAATTTTTTAAATGTGTGGCTTCCTTATTTAAAAACACAAAAGCATTATGTATGTCAAATGTAAAGGATTTGGGGGGCAATGGGTGTTATTTACTAAAGGCAATTCCAGTTTGCACTGCAAGTGTATTTTCCAGGGCACTTTTGCACTACACTTGTAGAGCATAGTAGATTTGACTTATGTAAATGACACCCACAGTGATTTGTACGAAAACACGTAGCACACCATTTTTGGGAATACACACATTTCTGTCATGGTGATGAAAAGGAGTATTTTGGGTGTCAGTTATGCACTACAAACCTTCTCTAGACAAAAGATTAGGTATCACACACACAACATGAGAAGATTCTTTTTGGGAAGAAGAGACTGTTACCTCTTTTTGCCCAGAAAGTGCATTCCCACTGTTGAAGCTAAAGGGCAAAAATTTCAAGGTCAAATAAGCAATAATACGGAAATGACAAGAAATCATAGGTTGGTTTAAAAAATATATTTATTAAAAAATGCCTCTCACACATCGTCAGGCAGAGCAATGGCCCCCCTACCCACAAAGTAGTCCATATATTGCTCGCGGACCTCGCGGGCATTTAGAGGGGGCAAGCCTGGACGTGCCGCTTGAAGGGCTGTGAGGTCAGCATTGGAAGGGCCCTCCACATCTGGGCCAACGGGCACCACATAGTTGCTGTTGTGTCGTTTCAAAAAGTTGTGCAATATGCAACAGGCAAGAACTATGTGGTTCAGTTTGTATTCCGCCAAGTTAATAGCCGTCAAAAACAGGCGGAAGCGGCTGGCCAGGATCCCAAAGGTGTTCTCCACCACTCTGCGGGCTCTGGACAGCCTGTAATTGAAGACCCTCTGGTCTGGGGTGAGGGTCCTCATCGGGAAGGGCCTCATCAGATGGGGAGTCAACGCAAACGCTTCATCTGCGACAAAGACGAAGGGGAGTCCTTCAGCATTCTCCTCTGGAGGTGGTAAGCACAGACTGCCAATTTGGAGACGCCAGTAGAACTCCGTGTGCGCAATGGCACCACCATCCGAGATCCGGCCGTTCATCCCCACGTCCACATACAAAAAATCGTATGTCGCCGACACCACCGCCAACATCACTACACTATTAAACCCCTTGCAATTATAATAGTAGGACCCCGAGTTGGGCGGTGGGTCGATGCGGACGTGTTTCCCATCAATTGCACCTCCACAGTTAGGAAAGTCCCAACGGCTGGCAAAGTGGGAGGCCACAGCCTGCCATTCCTGTGGCGTGGAAGGGAACTGTGGAGTGAAACAAGAAAAAAAAATGTGTCACTTTGCACATAAACATTGCAAGCAGATTAGACAATAAACATCTTGGAACAAGATCATACTTTTACATTTTAGGCTGGAAAGTATTTGCACAGAAAAGTAGAGGGTCCCCTTAGCAGATTACTCACCCCCCATCAATCCCCCCCACTTCTGATTGGCCATTGGCAATAACTAGGGGTTTGGGGGGGGGGGGGTTGGACAGGTAACCCTCTGCACTTCATTGATTGCCAAATCTCTCAATAATGTGTGCTAGTTTGGCCAGACCCTCCTTACTTAAAACTATTGGCAGCCCACAGGAAAGATAAAATAACATTTCAAACCCCCCCCCCCCCCCCCCCAAAAAAAAAGGAAAGCACATTGTGACATTCTGAAATTACCTAGCAAGCTAATAGGAGGGAAAGAACACAAAAAACGATGAAATGGAAAGTATGGAGGCAGCCCCTTGCACTACATGCTTTGCTGAATTCATCACTAAGGCCCCTTTCACACCTAAGCGTTTTTCATGCGGTGCAGCGCTAAAAATAGCGCCTGTTCACCGCATGAAAAAATCCTGCCCCTTTAACTCCAGTGTGAAAGCCGGCAGGCTTTCACACTGGAGCGGTGCACTAGCAGGATGACAAAAAAAGTCCTGCTAGCAGCATCTTTGGAGCGGGATAGGAGCGGTGTGTTCACCGCTCCTATACCGCTCCTTCCCATTGATTAGAATGGGACACCGCGGTGAAACCGCGGCAATACCGCCGCAAAGCGCTGCTACGGCGGCGCTCTGCGGGGGGTGTTAACCCTTTTTCGGCCGCTCGCGGGGGGTAAAACCGCACCGCGAGCGGCCGAAAACCGCGGTGAAAACGACGGTAAAGCAGCGCTAAATATAGCGCTGCTTTACCGTCACCGCGGCTCCCCGCCCCAGTGTGAAAGGGGCCTAAAGATGCCCACTATAAAGAGGTAGGTATATAGTGTGTATTGACCTTGGGAAAGCCAGCAGATAGAGGATTGGTAGCATCTGACAGAGCAGTTGGGGGAGGGGGTTCCTAATTAGTTTGGCACCCCCCCCCCAAAAAAAAATGGGGAAAAATGGGGCTCTGCATGAAGTAAAACACACAGCAAACATTTGTGCATGTTTTAGGGGGTGTTTGGGGGAAAACAATACTATGTAGCAGACAAAATACATTGCTTAAGTGACTAGGCCATAGGTGTCTATTAGGCCAGAAGAGCATGCTGGGGAGGTAAGTGAAGGGAAAAATGCATGAAGGAGAAAAGGGGCACAGCATATTAGAGCATATTGCAAGCATGGTAATTAGGGAAGGAGGTCAAAAATAACAGAACATAGAAGGGAATAGTAAAGTAGAAATGTTACCTTAATATAGTCCTCCTGCAGGACCTGGATGATGGCAGAACAGGTCTCTAGAATAATGATTCCCAGGGCCTGGGGAGAGATACCTGAGGAGAACTTCAAATCCTGAAGGCTTCTCCCTGTCGCCAAGTACCTCAACGTGGCAACAAGCCTCTGCTCCGGAGTGATGGCTTGTCTCATGCAGGTATCCTGCCGGCTGATAAAAGGGGTCAGCAAAGCCAAAAGACGGTGAAAAACGGGGTCCGTCATCAGGAGAAAGTTCCTGAAATCATCAGGATTATTCTCCCGGATCTCACGAAGCAAAGGCATGTGCGAGAACTGATCACGCTGAAGCAACCAATTCTTGGTCCACATACTCCTCGTCACTCTGTTCATGGACGGGTCTTGGCTCAAAGCTAAAAGCCCGACACCAATTCCACGTACAGCACGAACTCGGCGACGAGTACGTACGGGAAACATCGCTCACAAACGGTCGGCTGGTCAGAACGGACAAACAGAAAGGACCGATAAACAGCAAGGCCTGAAAGAACTAAATGAATACCAGAAACGAGCAGACAATAAGCAGTGAAAATCAAAGCGTCCTATATCAAGATATAGGCTGCAATGACCAACAAATGTGAACTGACTACACGCACTAATAAACAGATACGCACGACAAGCACAAATTGAAGAGCAGTAACGATCTGAGTCACAAAACTGAGAAGCGCGAATCGTAAGTCCCCAAACTTCAACTAACTTGCGATAAACACGGGATCAGCAGAAGGAGCCCAACGGGTGCAGGACGTGGTGCTGAACTTCCCTTTTCTAGTCTCGTGGAAGACGACTTACGTCACGACGTTCTTGCAGACCGGAAATTCCGACAACGTTGTCCGACCGTGTGTACGCAAAACCAACATCGGACAAAGTACGACGGACATGATCCGACGGACCTGGTCCTCGGATAATCCGAGAGTGTGTATGGGGCTTTACTCTCCCTAACAAGACAAGTTCTTTATCCCTCACCTAACCTCTCACTCCAGGCCCGACCAAATGGTGCTGGCTCCCCACGCCGGTTCTCTAAGTGGTAGGCCACTAACCTGGCTGCAGATCACTTGACCAGCTAACTCTGCCCCATTGAGTGTGGCCTCTCCCTGCTCCTGAAGTGGAAAACTGAAGAACTTATCCTCCCCTGGCATGTCCAAGACCCAGGGAGTTGTAAATGGAGTTAAACTTACGCCTGCATCGGAGCACGACGAGTGAATGGGCACTCTATTACAGGGGCTCTGTTATTGATGGCAGGGGAAGGACTTAGCATTGGGAGGGGGTGTGGCTTTGTGCCAACTTAGTCAAATCTACAGCCTGGGCCTGGAGGAAATCCACAGAGACACAGGAGCTGTTCTTTGTACATTTTTATTGCACTTTGCAATACATTATTAACTAAGCATGTTTATGCAACCCTGATAGGGGAGGTTCAAATTCATATTACATGTTATTATTGCTCTGCCACAATGCGCTCTTCTACTGTGCTTGGCAGACACATGTCATGTTCGCTCTTCTCTGTGACAACTTCCGTAAGTGAAGTTGTTTCCAACCTTGTTGTCGGAAATTCCGACCATGCTCCATTACACATTTTACATAGGAATTTCTGTCACACAAAATTTGAGATCTGGTTCTCAAATTTTCCGACAACTTATAAAATAAGTTGTCAGAAATTCTGATCGTGTGTACACAATTCCTACACACAAAGTGTCACGCATGCTCGGAATCAAGCAGAAGAGCAGCATTGGCTATTGAACTTAATTTTTCTCGGCTCGTCGTACGTGTTGTACGTCACCGCGTTCTTGACATTCGGAATTTCCGACCAACTTTGTGTGACCGTGTGTATGCAAGACAAGTTTGAGCCAACATCCTTCGGAAAAAATCACATGGATTTTGTCGTCAGAAAATCCTATCGTGTGTACAGGACTTTAAACTGAACTGAAACTCTAGATAGCACACAATAATTACATGTTGTCTGTATCAGGGACCTGGTCAGCCGCGCGTCCCAGTGCGCAGGCGCATAGGTCCGGCGCCGCGGCGCACAGTAAGAGTCAGAGAGACGATGTGGCGGCGCACGCACGTTCGTGGCCCAGCCGAACGGCGCGCGCGCATGCGCACTAGTGCGCGTCCCATGTGACCTCCAACCGGCCTATAAAAGAGAGGCCCCTGGACCCAAACAGACGCTGGTTCGTCTCTCAGCTGTTCCCTTGTACCTGTCCCCGTGCCTGCTGTATCTACCTGCCTACCCGTTGCCGACCCGGATTGTATTTGACCTCTCTGCCTTCTCCAGACTTGACCCTTGGCCTGTTTACTGGACTTCCGCTTCTGCCTCTTCAGTGCTTGACCCTCAGCCTGCCTTGGCCCTTTCTGCTTACGCCTGACCATTCTACCTGGACTTGCCCATCAGTGTTGATCCTTTAGAACCTGTACCTAACTTACCTTGTGTTTGATCCTCAGCCTGCTGCCGGTCCACCCATCAGTGTTGGAGCCTCCGCCAGTCTTCCAGCTTCTACTCTGCGATACCTGGATCTACGCCTAGCCACTACTCTACAGGTGGCTTGTGCCTCCTGGTGCCAACTGTCCCCTGTACCACCTTCAGGGGCAGTGGGCGCTGAGTCGCAAGGGCAACCGCTCTCGGCATCTTGGCCTCGGTGAGTACTTTAGTTCCTGATAGTCTGCTATAGTATATGACTAGCTGATATTTAATTATTGGAGAGACTCAACAGTAGTGGCCCTGTCTTTCCAAAATGCAAACAATACACATTGATTTAAAAATCCTCCCCTTGTGATGAATAATATTTAAACATGAGTGAAAGGCTTTCCAATGCTAAAGAGGTTCCTTCGACTGGGTAACTTTAGGCCTAGAATATGTGAACTGTCACATATTCTAGGCCTAAAGTTACCCAGTAGAAGGAACCTCTTTAGCATTGGAAAGCCTTTCACTCATGTTTAAATATTATTCGTCACAAGGGGAGGATTTTTAAACCCTGCCACCCCAGAAAACTACAGAGATGGGGGTGAGGGGGGCTCATGGACGGGGAAGATTTCTGCTACCAAAAGAGACAATAAAACAAGGGACGCATCCTACTTACTGTAAGCTATATCCCTTGTGCTGATGTTTGTGTTTTTTTTTTGCCTGCACTTAGGCTTTATACTGGTGTTATATGGATTCTATGTGTACAAAGATTCTCCACCTAGATTATTTAAATATGTAGACACAGCAACTATATGGTACAGTTACTGCATTGTGTAATTTGTATTCCTTTGAAAACATACATGCTAGGTATTCCAACTATTTGTTTGCCATTTGCAGCAATGCAAAAAAAAAAAAAACTGATCAAGATATCTGTCTTGTTAATGTACCTGTTTCACATATGCTTTGCTAAGCTGTATAGAGCAAAAATAGATACGTTGTTGGTTTTGGATTACTGCGTGTCACCAGTCATGTTTTAATATCATAGTGTCACAATGTCACCACCACCAGTACAGATGAAATTCTATTACAGAAAGAATGCTTAGTCACTGCAGGAGATATTTGCTTAGACAATAAATCAAAACCATCTTGTACACAGAATATGTTTTATTGATTAGAATTCAATTTACAAGTGTATGCCTGACAGGATAGCTGGTGTTAGAGTACCTGCATTACCCAGACAAAATGCACCTGCAGTTCAAACCCAGGGAATAGTTAAACAGAAAACAGTTGTAATTTACTGAATTCTAAAAGTTCACATGTTATATACATTTACTGGTAACACTGTATCATGATAAAATGAATTCTGACAGCTTTTTGTTGGGTGGTATAAAATAAGCACAGAGTTGCTATCGCACAAACTCACAGTTCAGTAATAGATGTGTAATATCTTATGTCGGGCTAATAAGATAAACAATAAGAATAGAGTGGGCTCGACGAACGGCGAATAACCCTCGGCCTAGGATGCAAAATGTCAAGGAGTGACAGGCTGACCGTTGTTCTATTATTATTTTGCATTTCATGCTTATATTATTCTGCAAGAATAATATAACAATAAATATTTTTTTCAATTACATCACAAAGAAAGACCTTATTTATTTTACATAGGGCATATGTAGACATGTCCATATATATCATGGCTACTGGGCTGCGTAGTCATTTTAGACCTAATGTGCAGATAATTGAGCAGTGTATGCCTCATTCTAATATTCAGTCAACAGATTTTCGGCTTTCATATCTCACAGCAGGGATAGTCTAAGACAGTCCTTCAGTGAACAAGCGTAGCCGAGTCACATGTGTATTTCCCTTACACAACAGCTTCCACTGTACAATCAGGAAAGCTCTGTTGTAACCTTGCCCTAACAGTGCAATTACAACGTATGTTACTGTCATTGGAAAAATCAAACTCCACCTGGGAATGATTATTTTCAACTGTGACCTCCAGATAATATTCACTTCTGCGACTTAACAGCAAGAGGTGGGTGAAAGAGTCAGGATTATCTCATGTTGACAAAGAGCATATTCAGGCATTACAGTTTAGTATCATTGACTTCAGAGAGATATCGCCAATTGAGCCGCTTGTCAATATCTTCTAAACTGGGCCTGTGGATGAACTGTGCATTCTCCATTTGAACCTATGGAGCATTCATACTCCACCGAAGTGAAAATTCTTCACATAAGTGGACCTGGCTTTTAAAGGGTGCACTAGTCAGGTGCTTTTGTAGAGCAGATGTGCAAGCACTGACATTTTTGAATGAAACAGAGAAACACAAGCTCAGTAATGACTTATCTTCTTTGGTGTCCAATAAGTAGACAGGGGGTGTGTTCTTGACCAAGTTGTTCTGCTGTTGGGGAAGTTGAGAACATGGATACACTTTTTGGCAGGGATGAGCAGATACTGACTGCACATAAATCATATACTTTGGCAGGTAAAACAGTTCCCACATGCAGTACAATGTGATATATGAGATGAATATTCAAAGCAACCATGGAGAAAAACAAGGTACAAGATATTTAAGATTCCAAGTTTTTGAGGTGGACAACACATTAGCATGTCTGACCTGGACAAAAAAACTATAAACAATTATTGTATTTCAGATTTTAAATATAAAGGCTAGCCTTGATTTAAAACCGAGCTCTGGGCACAAAATTTTTTATGTAACCGCTTGCTGACTGTATAACATAGATATACGGCAGCAAGGCAGCTCGGCTACAGCAGATCACGTACTAGGTATGTGATCTAACACTTCCAGGTAGAGAGGTGCATGCATGCGCCGCCGGCAACATGGTCATGCTGTGATTAAACACAGCAGATGTTGATGGCTGGCCAATGGATTACCGCCGATACTCAGCGATCGTCATAAATCTTATGCCGTGTACACACAGTCGGATCTTTCTGGCAGAAAAATTATTTTCATTGGATATTCCGATCGTGTGTGGGCCGCCTCATCTGACTTTTTTTTTTCGAAAATTCTGATGGACCTAGAAATAAAACATGTTTTAAATCTTTCCGACTGAATCAATTCCTATCGGGAAAACCGCTCGTCTGTATGCTGTTCCGACAGACCAAAAGCGACGCATGCTCTGAAGCAAGTACGAGATGGCAGCTATTGGCTACTGAACTTCCTTTTTCTAGTCCCGTCGTACGTGTTGTACGTCACCATGTTCTAGACCGTCGGACTTGTGTGATCGTTTGTGGGCAAGACAGTTTCAGCAGAACTCTGTCGGAAAAACCTTTGGAGTTTATTCCAATGGGAAAACTGGTCGTGTGTACGCTGCATTACACAGGACAGAGCCCTGCCTATGTAAACAAGGCAGAGCCCTCTCTTGTCAGTGCAGAGGCAAGGGAATAAAATCCATTACTTCCCCTAGTAAAAGCACCTTCTACAGTACACTAAAACACTGGCTAGGCACACATTTAACCCTTTGATTGCCCTAGATGTTTAACCCCTTCCCAGCCAGTGTCATTAGTACAGTGACAGTGCATATTTTTTAGCACTGACCACTGTATTAGTGTCACTGGTTTCTAAACAGTGTCAAAAGTGTCAGTTCAGTTAGGCTCCATGCACACTGGCTTAAAAAACATTGCTTCTACAGGAGTTTTGTGTTCTGCCTGTAGAAGCTATCCTATGTCTCCATGCACATTAGGATGATTACAGGCATACTGGCAGAAAAAACGTAAAGCTCTCCTAAACTCGCCTAGACTTACTCCCAAGAGAACAGACGTTTTTTTAAGCCCAGTGTGCATGGAGCCTTAGTGTCCGAATGGCCACCACAATATCGCAGCCCTGCTATAAGTTGCTGATCGCCGCTATAACTATTAAAAAAAAAAAATACATAAAAATGACAGTATACAACCCATAATTTGTAGACGCTATAACTTTTGCGCAAACCAATCAATATGCGCCGAATGGGATTTTTTAAACTAAAAATATGTAGAAGAATACTATTGGTCTCAATTTATTTAGAAATTTGACTTTTTACATGTTTTAATTGGATATGTTTTATAGCAGCAAGTAAAAAATATATATATTTTTTTCAAAATTGACGGCCTTTTTTTGAAATAAATAAAAAATGCAGTGGTGATCAAACACCACCAAAAGAAAGCTCTGTTTGTGAGAAAAAAAAGGAAATAAATTTTGTTAGGGTACAGTGTCGCACAACAACACAATTGTCAGTTAAAGTAACGCAGTGCCGTATCGAAAAAAATGGCCTGGTCATGAAGGCAGGTAAATCTTCCGGAGGTCAAGTGGTTAAATATAGTCCTCACTTTGTGTTCTCCAAATGCCACTGAAAACCTGGATATTTCTTACTAAAAGTAACAGTGAGATCATCACTGTGCTGTACATAACCTTTGTAGACAACAAAACTGTGGGAGAGGCCCAGCATCTCCACCCACTGCAGGCTATCTACAGAAGACTACAGAGGGGGCGGAGACAAGACCAGTCACCCTGCACAAGGAGAGAGAGCAGCAGTGACTGGTCTTTATTACAGGAAGACACCTACACGGAGGTAAAGTTTCACAATGGATTACTGCACAGATCTGGAAGCAATACACAAAGCACACCTAGAATCAAGTAAGAATACACATGCCTCTTGAATTTTGACGATAATTGCTTATCCCAGAGTTTAGCTTTAAACACATAAGTTGCAAGTTGAAAATTAGTAAGATTGCTAGTGACAGTGTCAAAGTGGTTAAATAATTGCAGGCCCCCAACTTCTGAGCATGTCCTGTGAAAGGGGCTGTGCTTTTGCAACATGAGAATAATAAATAAGGTTTGATCATATGCTTTGGAGGGTAGACGAGAGATCTGGGTTCTAATAGACCCCAGATCTCTCCATAAAGAGGATGTTGTTCATCCCTGTGATAGCAATAAAAGTGATAAAAAATGTTTTAATAATTAAAAACAAAAAGTTTAAAATGACTCTATTACCCTGTGCTCACACACCTGCACGTCGGTCCTGCACGAATATGTAAACGAAGATCACACCACCCATGTGAGCTATAGCTGCGAACATCAGAGTGAGGGCAATCATTTTAGTGCCAGACCTTCTATGTAACTCTAAGCTGGTACCCTGTAAAGGTGTTTAAAGCATCACCTATGGAGATTTTTAGGTTCCATAGTTTGACGCACCGTTCCACAGGCATACGCAGTTTTAAAGCATGACATGTTTGGTATCTATTTACTCAGTGTAACATATTTTATATTTTACCAAACAATTTGGTGTTATATTGTGTTTTTGTGCATTAAAAGTCATTAAAGCATTTTTTTTCCAAAACAATTTATGTTAAAAAAAACGTTGTGTAAATAGCGTGTGACATAAAAATATGCAGCACCCAGCATTTTATTCTTTAGGGCATCTACTTAAAAATATATAATGTTTGAGGTTCTAAGAAGTTTTATAGCAAAAAAACTATGTTTTTTCAATGTAGGAGAAGAAAGTCTGAAATTGGCCCAGACTGGAAGTAGTTAAGCCCATAAGTGTGGGTGAAACATGTTAGAGGGGCGAAGCCTGTTTAATATACTAGAAACTGGGCAGCTTCCTGGTGTGTGCTTCTAACCTTTTCTTTCATAGCTGGCTATTAGGTGAGAAGTCAGCACCCAGCAGTCTTTGGAATCATCAGGCTGAATCTGGTGAGGCTTATGAGCAGCATTGTAGGCAGCTAGATCGTAGGAGTGATTTGGGTTTTTTTAAAAAAAAAATTTATTGCTTCCACCAATTTATCTGAAATGATAATATTTACCATAAAAATAGTTTTTGAGCATTTCTCCTTGTACGTGGAGTTTGGTGGAACAATTGCTCCTTTATCGATGGAACTATTCAAACCATGGCTAAAATGATAGAACTGGATAGACCATGACTAAAATATAATACTTTTGGCCCCTTTATCCACAAAGATGGGCACCTATTTTTAATGCATCATTTAATGCATCATCTTAAAGTGGTGTTTCCCACAAAAAAAAAAAAAATTGCTTAAAAAATAATTGTAAAAAAAAAAAAATGTAACTCACCTCTAAATGCCTGTTGCTAGGGGGTCCCTCGTAGTCTGCCTCCTTCAGTGCCCGGGCACTGACATCACTTTCCCTCGGCGCAGCCAGTCATCTGGGACACGTGACAGGTCCCAGATGACTGTGCGGCGTATCACAGCGCTGCTCGCGCATGCGCAGTGGGTGCCCGGCTGTGAAGTCACAGCCGGGTGCCCATACTAAGAATGCCTGCGCCGCTAGTGGAGCGGTGAACAGGGGGGGGGGCTTCGTTCCCCCGCATCGCTGGACCCTGGGACAGGTAAGTGTCCGATTATTAAAAGTCAGCAGCTGCAGTATTTGTAGCTGCTGACTTTTAAAAAAACATTTTTTAAGGAGCACCCCACTTTAAATCTACTCTCTAACACGTGTTTCTGGGGTTAATAGCTCTCTTGCACAGCTTCCCAACAGCAAAGTATCTGGAAGAAATTTGTTTCACTGACAATTTTCCTGATGCTACACCATGATTCTGTTTCAGCGCTGAATTCAACCTCATCACAAGCTTAATTCCATCTGATATTTGGAGTTTTCTTTTATCTGTTTTTTTGTCTGCTAATTTCTCTGTGGTCTGTGAGATGTATTTTTCATGCATACTAAGAAAACTGTCAGCATATGTTCCTATTTATACTGTTTATCAGTTTTAATAAAAACCCTTTATGACCAGCAGAGGGAAATGAGCATAAAAGGGTGAGAGGCCATGGCAAGACAACATTAGGAGCTCAATAAACATCACACAATTACCAGAGGTTTCCAAGTATCTTCTCTAATGAACCAGAGAGATCCTAGTCCAGTTATAAACCTGACAATTGGGAAGGTCTTTCTAATTAATGTACAAGGGTAAACTAAAATGGCAGCCGCCCCAAATTATAGCCAGCTTTTAAAGCAAGGTGCATATGGAAAGGCTTTGCATACAGCACACAAAACAAAATGTATATCCCAACACACTTACCAGCTAGCCAGTAAGAACTATTGCAGATGGATGGGTTTCTTTCAGTTTTATAGGCTTAAAGTGTTACTAAGCCCTCCTTTTTTTACATAAAAATAACAAACACCTACCTGCTCTGTGCAATGGTTTTGCACAGATCAGCCCGGATACTCCTTTTCTCGGGTCCCACATGGGCGCTCCTGGCTCCTTCCTCCTGCCGGGTACCCCAACAGCAAGCCGCTTGCTCTACGTGCACCCAAGCAGGCATGCTCACGAGCCGCAGCTCTGTGTGTCCATTCACACATGGAGCCGCAGCACGGCCTTGCCCCCTCTGTCTCCTGAGTGACTCACTGGCTGTGATTGACAGCAGCAGGAGCCAATCAGGAGTGCAAGTCCCAGGAGAGCCAAGGTTTTTGTGGACATCGCTGGATTGAGAGAGGGCTCAGGTAAGTATTGGGGGGGGGCTGCTGCACACAGAAGGTTTTTTACCTTAGGTAAAATAAAAACCTTGTGCCTTTACAACCACTTTAAGAGTGCCTGCAGTAGTCTTACCATAGCGTATAATATGCAGACAGAAAGTCTTGAAACATTTTTTATGCTTACAGTATAATACCTGGATGACTTTCCTGTAAAAAAAGACTGAAGTCCATCAAGTTCATCTTTGCACAACTAGTACTACTCCAGTCCAGAGGAAGGAAAAACAAAACCCCCTGTACAACAGTTGCCGTGAAAAAAATAAATCCATCATGAACCCACAAGGTTACTCTCCCTGTATTAAAAATTGCCCTCTTAGCCTTTAGTAACTATGACCTTGATAATATTAGTTGCAAGAAAACCATCCAGCCCTTTTTAAAGATGAAGTTTCTTTTTTTGCTTTTTTTGTTATAGGCATTTTTTTACAATACCTTGGTGGAAATACATAAAACTTGTGCAGGATGAAAACCTTTTTTACTTTTCTAAATGATATGCAAATGTGCTAATAACCTACTTTTCAAAATTGTAGAAAAGATGTAATATAAAAAATATGCAGAGGAGAAGAAACACGTCAAACTTACAAAAAATACAATGCAGAAATTTCTTGGGTTTTCAGCCTCTGTGAGTTTGACAAATGTAACCTATTTGGCCTCATTTATCATTATTGTTACATAAAAACTGTTCTATGTTCCCACTACAATCAAAACTTTCATTCTCCAACTCTCATTTGCCTTTTAAGGTCTGGATAGGAATGGTGGCTGTAGGGCAACATAAATCAGTTACTAAAGTGATTGTAAAGGTAATAAAAAATAAATAACAAACATATACTTACCTCCACTGTGCAGCTCGTTTTGCACAGAGTGGTCCCGAACCTTGTCTTCTGGTGTCCCCCGGCGGCTCTCGCGGCTGCGCCCCCCGGCGCTCGCATCATTGGATTTAATTGATATCAATTTATCCAATCAAGAGCCGAGAACCCCAGGCAGAAAGACAGCGCCTCCCCGCTGTGTCAAGTTTGAGGGTTCAGGTAAGTACAACGGGGGGGGGGGGGAGATGGGGGGCCAGTCACTGACAGGTGTGTTTTCACCTTGTTGCATAGGATGCATTGAGGTGAAAAAAAAAACCACAAAGGTTTACAACCCCTTTAATAAAGACATATAATAAATCCGACACGTCCATGTGTGATTCCTAGCACACTTACATGTTTTAAGTTTTATACCAGATTAAACCATACTTGACTAACACTTGGTTTTGTTTTAGAAGAGTGATTGAGCCACCCGTACACTTTTACATCTTGTCTGTGAGCCACTCAGTCTGTAACCAGTTTAGAGATCCACAGTGATGACCAATTCTGAAAGATATTGCCATTCTACTTGAGTACTGATGGCCCATGAGGACAACAAGAAAATGAACACCAACTAACACTAACTAATACAAGGGCCACTTTAACACATTTGTGACTTGGACAGGATGTTAGATATACATCAGTCCTAAAAGTCAGTGGCATCCCATACACTGATGTGACCCTCAATGAAACAGCAGAGGAAAGTCACATGACCGGGTCCACGAGAGAGCGGCTTTAATTGAGGCACACAGAAGCCCCCATCTACAATGACCGTGACACAGGAGGAGCTTCTCAACCCCTAAAGGTATGCTGGCAGCGCTGTCCCAGGAGGCTTGTACTGTGCATGGATGCTGTGCAGGGGGGGTCAGTGTGCTGTCTGTGCAGGGGGGTCAGTGTGCTGTCTGTGCAGGGGGGTCAGTGTGCTGTCTGTGCAGGGGGGTCAGTGTGCTGTCTGTGCAGGGGGGTCAGTGTGCTGTCTGTGTAGGGGGGTCTGTGTGCTGTGCAGGGGGGTCTGTGTGCTGTGCAGGGAGGTCTGTGTGCTGTGCAGGGGGTCTGTGTGCTGTGCAGGGGGTCAGGGGGATGTTTTTTTCTGAAACTTCCCTCTTAAAATCATGTTGCGTGTTATACGCCGGTGCGTGTTATACGCTGATAAATACGGTAAGTTAAGATAAAAATAAAGATACATCATATATCTGCTGTAGGGATCCTATGGGTGAAGATCTTATGATTTTATTATGAACTGTGTATTTATGGGATTAGCTAGATATCCATTTACCCATGTATGCTTCTCTACAGATTCTCCAATATCTTATAGAGAATTACTTTACTGGGATTTTTGAGTCCCCGTGATCCAGCCAAGATTTTGGTATGAATAATTGTTGTTATCTATTACCTTGTGATTAACCATTCTGGCGAGGCATCTTTTCCGATTGGATTGCCTATTTTTCAATTAGACTATTATTGGTGCTCTTTTCTGTGTGAAAGACTACCAGGCCCTCCTCCTTTGGGCCGCCTGCACTGCAGTACTTTGTGGTAAGATCTTCACCCATTGTGTCCCTACAGCAGATATATGATGTATCTTTATCTTAACTTACATTAATCAAATAATACATATTAAGTTTCATATATGTTTTTTCCTTTATTCATAGTCATATGGTAATCGCTCTGTAAAGCATTGCATATGTATATATGTACTATAAAGCTCCTGAAGAAGCAGTAGACCTCATCCGTGAAACATGTAGAGCAAGCAATACACAGATCAGGGATCCTCAAACTACGGCCCTCCAGCTGTTGCGGAACTACACATCCCATGAGGCATTGTAAAACTCTGACATTCACAGACATGACTAGGCATGATGGGAATTGTAGTTCCTGAACAACTGGAGGGCCATAGTTTGAAGACCCATGACACAGATGGTAGTACTGTAACAAGATGTCACAATATGTGACTATAGAGCAAATGTTCCTTGATATGTGTTTTTTGAGAAAACTATTTGTACATTTCTCTTTTTTATATATATATATTTCTAAAAAAAATTTAAATCTCTATCTGAGACTATTGCCTTTCTGTCTTACGGTACCATTAGCATCCACCTCCAGCCTCCTTTCTCCATTCTCTTCCATATTTCTGGGATGAAGGTACCAACTTTAATATATGAATTCAGCACTCTCTCTAAATACAGTAGATATTAGTGTAGTTATAATTCCTGTATAGTGTGTTTGCCTTACCTTGTAATGATGAACTCACATGTTGTGGCTGCAGTTTGTAGTGTCGTGGCTGATTGATTCCCCTGTCCCCATGCAGTAATCTACCTACCTTGTCCCGATTCACCTGCAGGACAAGTAACTTCTTATTCCAGGTCACATGCATGCCTAGCCATTTCTCCGTGTTGCATCTCAAAAGTTTTATGAGATAAACACATCTCTTTCAGCATGGTAAGCTCTGTTAATTGCTTTCACCTACACCAGCACTAGACTGAGAGACCCAGGGATTCTGGAATATGTCGTCTTTTTTCACAGGAAGTGTTGATTCCTAGACTACAAAGTTCATCCTTTTTTTTTTTTTTTTTTTTACTACAAAGTTCATACTTTTTTTTTTTTGCAAAATCTTTTTTATTGAGTTTTTCACTAGCATACAAAATTAGCCCACGGAGGGTCAAATCTTGCCTACGCAGGGGCAGTTCCTCTGATGGGGCAACAGACCGCAACAGGGCACATCATACAAACAAAGTTCATACTTTACCTGTGCTGTGCCATGCCTCATGCTTCAAACAAACAGAAACTTCTTACACAGGAATGGCATGATTGAACCAATTGTCTACCAAGATACATTTACAAATGTCAAGGCAGACAAGTGGTTAAATCAAGCTCACAGCTGCTACTTGATGTGAGCTTGATATCTACTTTAAGAGCCATCAAATGGCTTTCCGATAAAAGTGATTGGGCAGCTCTAGAGCTACTTAATCACTTATATGGGGCTTAAAGCATAACTGCATCCCAACCTCCGCCCCCGGCTGCTCCTGCAGTGTTCTCCCATTCCACTGGGGAGCCCAGGACCATGGGAAGAACCCGCTTCCCTGCAGTAAGCAGGGGGAACTCAGGTAGCATCCGTTGCTCATTCCCTCCCACGACTAATGACCCCAGATGTGCCGTGTTTTACATCATTTTCAGGCTCAAAGCTGACATTCCTAGTGTACTCAAATATGCAGCTATTTCAGCACAATCTGGGGGTCTAATGCAACTATTCCAGCACAATGTCTCCCCTGCCGTCCAATAGATGTAGGTGATGCAGGTAAAAAACACAAGGTGCAGGTAGGAAGGTTTATAATGCCTTTAACCGCTTCCCGACCGGCGCACGACGATATACGTCGACAGAATGGCACGGACAGGCATAAGGGCGTATATATACGCCTCGTTTAAGATGCCGCCGTGCCATCGGGCGCGTGCCACGAGTGGCTCGTGCTCGCGCCGGTCGGGACCCCCGTGAGGCTGGTCGCGGGTCCCGCGGGAAGGCTGAACGGGGAGATGCAGAAATAAACAGCATCTCCCCGTTCTGCCTAGCAACTAGTGACGCCGATCTCTGCTCCCTGTGATTGGAGCAGAGATCAGCATTCACTAGCTGACAGCCACGCCCCCCCACAGTAAGAAACACACCTCTAGGCAAACTTAACCCCTACACTGCCACCTAGTGGTTAACCCCTTCACTGCCAGTGTCATTTATACAGGAATCAATGCATTTAAATAGCATTGATTGCTGTATAAATGACAATGGTCCCAAAAATGTGTCAAAAATGTCCGATGTGTCTGATCGCCGCCATTACTAATAAAAAAATAAAATTATTAATAAAATTGCTATAAAACTATCCCCTATCTTGTAAACGCTATAACTTCTGCGCAAACCAATCAATAATCGCTTATTGCAATTTTTTTTACCAAAAATATGTAGAAGAATACGTATCGACCTAAACTGAGAAGAGAAAAAAAAATTTTGGGGGGGGATATTTATTATAGCAAAAAATAAAAAAGGGACTTTGATAGAATCTTTAGTTTGCATTGGCTCCTTGGGATTCTTATCCCAATCACCCATATTAATTATATGTATTTTGATAAATAAACCTTGTACTCTTTGTAACATTTCTTATTCATGTCTACTATTGACATATCTTTTCCCCTTATTATTTTAACCACTTCAGCCCCGGACCATTTGGCAGCCAAAGGACCAGAGGTCTTTTTTCAATTTCGCACTGCACTACTTTAACTGGTAATTGCGCGGTCATGCAATTTTGTAACCAAACGAAATTTGCGTCCTTTTCTTCCCACAAATAGAGCTTTCTTTTGATGGTATTTGATTGCCTCTGTGATTTTTATTTTTTGCGATATAAACGGAAAAAGAGCGAAAATTTTGAAAAAAAAGAGATTTTCTACTTTTTGTTATAAAAAAAAAATCTAATAAACTCAATTTTAGTCAAACATTTGGGCCAAAATGAATTCAGCCACATGTCTTTAGTAAAAAAAATGCCAATAAGCGTATATTTAAGGTTGAATATATATTTTATTAACAATATATACATGTACAAATTCAATAAATTCAGTAAATTCTGTCTATTTAACATAGTTTACACAACATAAACAGTATAACATATGATGGGGGGTGAGGGGAGAGCTTGGGAGGGTAGGGAAGGGTGGGTGGTATTGGTATCCTGGGTAGGAGTCGGTTATAGGTTGCTCCCGCGGAGGTGCCTATGCAACTTGATGTTGCGCTAGTCTACCCTGTTGCCTATGAACGAGGTTCGTCTGGTAAGAGGCCTGGTTGTCCCCGTGCGGTGTCATCTATCATTGGACACCGTCCAGGGTCCATATATTACAGTTTTTCACAAACCTTTCTGGTAAGTATTGTTTATGGTGGGGGAAAGGAGTGGCTAAAAGCCGGGGGGGGGGGGAACAAGGGAGGGGGGGGGGGGGGTGAGGGTATTGGTTTAGTTCCCTTTTCTTCTAGACGAGCAGATTTGGGGTGTTCTATAGTTATAACCTGTTTCTAGTGTTTATTCTAACTCTATATAGTGTTTAGTAGTCCAACTGAAGTGGAGTGGTGGCGCCATATTGACCATAAAGTGTTGAAATGATCGTATTTATCATCTATTTTTGCTTGCATTTCTTCCATTAGCATAGTATCATTAAGGATATTCACCCATCCTGATAGGGGCGGGGTGATGTCTTTCTTCCAATATAGAGTTATGTTATGTCTCGCTGCTGAGAGGATAAACCTTAATAGGCATTGTTTTTGCGATTTGATGGGCCCTGGAATAATAGACAGGAGGGCGATCAGGGGGGAAGGGGTTAATGTAGTTTGGTACATATCATTGTAAATCGTAAATATATTATCCCAGAAGGGGCGTACCTTAATGCAGTCCCACCAGACATGAACGTATGATCCCTGTCCTCCGTGACATCTCCAGCAGGTGTCTGTGGTGTCGGGGAACATCCTGTGTACCGAGGTTGGGACCCTGTACCACCGTGATAGCAATTTAAAGTTCTTTTCCTGTGTGAACCCCGATCTGGAGGCTTGGTGTGTGTGGATAAAAGACGTTCTCCATTGAGAGGGGGATATATCTACCTCCAGATCACGGGCCCATTTGTGGGTGTACGCAGGAAGAGTTTTGCATTGATGAGATTGTATGTCTTTATATAAAAGAGATACGGTGTGTCTAGGAACCTGAGAGAGATTACACATAGTTTCGAAGTCGGTGAGTTGTCTATGGATTTGGCCCGAGAGGTGTAGGGATCTGCTGAGGTGGTTCAGGGAGAGAGTTGATAGCCAATCCACTGCTGTGTCTGTAGATGGCTCTGACGTGGGTCGGAATTGACCTGTGGAGGGGTGGACGAATCGATTGGCCGTAGGCCATTGCTCTCGGTTATATGTCCCTAAGTTTTCCCTTGATAGGGAGGTGGAAAGGTCCGCGCTGTCAAACAAAGGGGAGAGAGGGCCTGGGTCTGTGGTGAGTGCGAGTTTACTGGCTTTATCATACCATATGGTCAGTGCTGCAGTTGTCAGTGGGGATAACCCTGGGTGCGAGCGAAATTTGGTGTTATAACCCCACAATAGGGCCCTTAGATCGATTTGCGCCATGTCCTGTTCGACAGAGATCGATGGTTTAAGCAGGGGTCTTGGGAACCATTCGAGGAGTCTGGAGAATAACGTGGCGTTGTGGTAGGTTTGGAAGTCCGGTAGTCCCATGCCTCCTTTGTCTTTAGGGGCGCATAGTATTTTATGTTTGAGTCTGGGTGGGTGGTGCTGCCATACGAATTTGGTCACTATGGTGCGGAGGGAGAGAAAGAACGCTTTTGGTAGAAGGATTGGCAATGTTTGAAATAAGTAGAGTGTTTTAGGTAAGATATCCATTTTTATAACGTTCATTCTCCCCCACCAGGTCAGTTTGAGGTTGTGCCAGGATTCTAAGGAGCGTCTGATTGTAGTTAGGAGCGGGCTGTAGTTCAGGGAGTAGATGTCTTGTATGTCAGTAGGGATCTCGGTGCCTAGGTATTTAACTGATTTTGCTTGCCAACGAAAGGGAAATCGTGTTTTGAGGGTCTGTAGCTCTGAGGGTGTCAGGGATATATTCAGTGCCTCTGTTTTAGAGATGTTCAGTTTAAAGTTGCTGTGTGCCCCAAACCTATCGAGTTCGGATAAGATGGCTGGTATACTGCTTCGGGGTTGGGTGACATACAGTAACAGGTCATCGGCATATAGCGACAGTTTGCGTGTGGCGGATGGGGTAGGGATCCCTTGTATGTTTCCGTTTTTGCGAATGGCTTGCGCCAGGTGTTCTATTGTGATGGCGAATAATAATGGTGACAGGGGGCATCCCTGTCGCGTGCCGTTAGCAATATTGAATGCTTCCGAGGACTCTCCATTTGCCGATACTTTTGCCGATGGGCTCGAATACAGGGACATAATTTTGGAGATCATCCTTGGTCCTATGCCTATCTGCTGTAGTGACGCGTGTAAGAATGGCCAGCTGACCCTATCGAACGCTTTTTCGGCGTCACACGCCAGTAAGCAGGTCGGGATGTTATGTGTTTTCGCGTATGCTATGAGATGAAGCGTTTTCGTGGTGTTGTCCCTGGCTTCGCGTCCCGGTATGAAACCAACCTGATCGCTGTGGATCAAGTCGGGTAGCAGGGGGGCTAGGCGAGTGGCTAAAATTTTGGAGTAGAGTTTCAGGTCAATGTTCAGTAAGGAGATGGGGCGGTAGTTACTGCATAAAGAGGGGTCTTTTCCTGGTTTTGGGATCACCACTATTTGGGCCTGTAGAAGTTGTGGGGAAAGGGGATGTGTATCGTCTATTTCATCGAAGGCTTTCATCAAAATTGGGGCTAGTTGTTGGGCAAATGTCTTGTAAAATTGGGGGGTATACCCGTCTGGGCCAGGGCTTTTGCCATTTTTAAGGCCTTTGATTACTGTTATGAATTCAGATGTAGTTATAGGTAATTCTAAAGCTTCCACTTCTGGTTGTGGTATCACTGGTAAGGCTGTCTCCTGAACGTATTGATGTAGGGTCCGTGTGGTAGTGGAGGGAGAGTCAGCAGAGGATGGGAGATTGTAGAGGGAGGAATAGTATTCCTTGAATTCCGCAATGATTTCGGAGTTTTTTGATTTTTTCTGATGTGCCGGGGATATGATATGGTTTATATTCTGTCTCTTATGTCTTGGGTGTAGGACCCGTGCAAGGTGTTTCCCGCATTTGTTCGCCTGTGCATAGTGGGTGTGTCGGCCTTTGGTAAAGGCGATTAGTGCTCTGTCTGAGAAGATCTGTAGCAGGTCTCTACGGGCATTGGATAGTTCCGTCAAGGTTTTTGTGTCTAACGTGCGTTTATGCTGGGCTTCAAGAGAGGTTATTTGGGAGAATAGGCGTTTTATATCGTCGGTGCGTGCTTTTTTCAATCTGGACCCATGTTTTATAAAAACTCCACGTAAGACGCATTTAAGGGTTTCCCATTTATTCAGGTTGGAAGTCTCGTCGTGTACATGTGTTTGTATGAAGTCTGCAATTGTTTTAGTCACATCAGCATGGCATACTGTATCGTTAAGTAAGTTGTCGTTGAGTCTCCATGAGGAGCGACGGTTGGTGTATGGTAATTTCCCTAATGTCATGTGTACTGGGGCATGGTCCGACCATAGTTTCAGGCCAATCTCGCAGGTAGGGTCAAAGTCAAGGAGTGTTTGTGTTAGAAGGAAGTAGTCAATTCTGCTGTATGACTTGTGGGCTGGGGAATAGTATGTGTAATCTCTCTCAGTAGGATGGGTAAATCGCCAGATATCCACTAAGGACATATCTTTCAAGGTGGTACGTATGGTGTTTAGCGCGGATGGTGGTATGTGTGACTTACCAGTGGAAGAGTCCATCCTCGGTACAAGTGGAGCGTTCAGGTCCCCTGCCAGGATCAGGTTGGTTGTCCCGAAGTTTTGTAGGCGGGTAGTCACGGAGGACAGGAATCTTTGTTGGTTCTGATTGGGAAGATAGACATTAGCTAAGGTTAATACAGTTTGTGAGTATTGCAGTTTTAGGAACAAATATCTACCACATGGATCAATGTAAGTGTCTAAGACCACTGGGGTAAAGGTGTTGTGGAATGCTATAGACACCCCTTTCGTTTTAGCTAAGGGGTTGGTGCTATGGAACCATGTGGTAAAGTGTTTATCGGGGAGTGGTGGTATCTTGTCAGTCTTAAAGTGGGTTTCTTGAAGTAGTAGAATGTGAGTTTTGGCTTTATGAAAGTGGTGGAGAATCTGTCTTCGCTTTTCGGGGGTATTGAATCCTCTACAGTTGAGAGAGGATATCTTGATGCCTAAGGGAGCTGTCATGGTCTCCGTAGTATAGGTAGGTTAATGTGTGTTCTTTATGCTCTGGTACGCTCGTGGCAAGAATATGTAGTTCTTGTTGAGCTGTGTTCGAAAAATCGGTAAGGGAGGTGGGGTGGGAGGTCAGGTTGTAGGGGAGGAAAGAGGGGGAAGGGGGGATGTAGGGAAGGTATCGGTATTGACACAGGAGATAAGTGTTTCTACGATTGGTGGTGGGGACAGTAGTACCACTGCTGTCCCTGGTGATGTGTGTTCTGTGTCTGTATGTCTATTCACCTAGTGAATTATGAGAAGCTGTGAACTAATAGGGAAATAGTTCCCTCTAGTGTCCAAAGTGTAAAAGAAACCTTGGACACTACCTAGTCAACCTAGGAAAAAAGAAAAAATTCACCACAGAGGCAGTTAAGACTCTGTAAACCCTAACGTGGGGAACGTGTTTGGTCTGTGAACAGGAGCTCCGCTCCAACCTAAAACATAACTTGTCTAAGTGCATAAAATCAAGGCACACAGCAATAAAGAGCAGTACATTCAAAGTGCATTATAAACCGCAAGTTTCCCTGCTAACAGGGGGATCTTCGGCTGCCTCCCATAACATCTTGTATAGACACGTCGTCCCCACATGAGTAGTTATATGTGATCACCTGACAGTTAGTTAGGGGGGTGTTATATCAGATAAGATGTTTCAACCGCTATGGGAGGCAGCAGAAGTAACAGTGAGCAATCAAAAAATAGACAAGGCGGCATATGTAGGCGTATAAAAGAGAGAGGAGAGAAAAAAAAAGGGGGAAGAAAAAGAGGGGAGGAAGAAAAAAGAGGAAAAGGTGGAGAGTGTAGCAATGAACTCAGATAGAGTGAGAATCAATGCAGCTGCTGGATGCAAGCTGGTTTCTCCTGTACAGTTCCAAAGAACATATGTAGGGCAGCCACCGGCCGGTGGTGGTGGAGGGGATCATCCTGGGGGTGAGGAGGTAGCATCGGGTCGGAGTCTTTTCTTCTTAGTGTGTCTTTCCCCTCCTGGTCTTCTGGGGAGGCCTGGGGTTGCTGGGTGCAGAGGCCAATCTGGAATTTTGATTTGGGGTAGTTCAAAAGTGCCCAAAAAATTTGGTAGATCTCCAAGAGTGCGGAAGGTTGCTGATTTGCCATTATGGGAGGCAAAGAGGTGAAAGGGAAATCCCCATCTGTATTTGATTTGTTGTGCGTGCAGGGCGTCCGTTACTGGCTTCAGGGATTTCCGCATGGTTAGTGTTTGCTTTGATAGGTCAGTCAGCAGCATAACTGGGGATCCGTTAAATAAAATGGATTCTTGGTTGCGTGCTGCTTGCATTATCTCATTTCTGACATTAAAGAAGTGTATGCGACATATTATGTCCCTGGGGTATGCTGGGTTGGGGTTGCGGGGTCCCAGAGATCTGTGGATCCTGTCGATTTCCAGGGGGTCATCTATGGGTTTGTTTAGCAGGTTGTTGAACATGGTGATGGCCGCTGCATGTAGATCTTTGTTTTCTAGCGACTCTGGAGCTCCGCGTATGCGGATATTGTTGCGGCGACTTCTGTTCTCTTGGTCATCCAAACCGTAGAACAATTGTTGTATCTGGATTGTGTGTTGCTGCAGAATGTCATCATGCTCTATAATTCTGGATACATTCTCCTCCACAGCTATTTCAACATCTTCAAAACGCTGTCCAATATCATGGCGTAGCTCTGTAATCTCCCTCTTGTGAGACCTCTCTAGTCTGCTTATGTAGGCCTCAATGTCCCCTTTGGTGGGGAGAGCTTTAATGTAGCTTTCCATGTCCCACTGGGCCTTCTGGCTATAGGTATCTGGCGAGGGGCTTCTCGAGTGGGGTGATGCTCTGTGAGCAGCCTGATTTGTGCCCGGGGATCGGGGTGAGGAGGGAGATAGTGGAGGTTGTGAGGCCTGTGAGGCCTGTACCTTAGAGGCAGCGTGGGCTGCCTGCGCCGCCGCCGCGCGGGTCGCCGCCATCTTGGAAGCCGTTGGGGTCTTGCTGTTTGGTCCCTTCAGCGGGAAATAGTCGCCGATTTCGGCCGGTTTTTGCGGGCCCGCCGTGCGGGGAGTGTTGCATCCACCTCTCCTGCTCATGTGGAGGTTGTGTAGCGCTGATTGCGGCTGTGCTGTGTGCCGTTGTGGACGCTGGAGCGGGAGCTGATCTCTCACACGTCTGTCCTCTCCATGCGCCAAGCCACGCCCCCAATAAGCGTATATTTATTGGTTTGCGCAAAAGTTATAGCGTCTACAAACTAGAGTACATTTTCTGGAATTTACACCGCTTTTAATTTATGACTGCCTATTTCATTTCTTGAGGTGCTAAAATGGCAGAGAAGTACAAAACCCCCCCAAATGACCCCATTTTGGAAAGTAGACACCCCAAGCTATTTGCTGAGAGGCATGTTGAGCCCATTGAATATTTTTTTTTTTAGTCCCAAGTGATTGAATAAAGACAAAAAAATAAAAAAGATTTTTTTTTTTTTTCAAAAAGTTGTCACTAAATGATATATTGCTCACACATGCCATGGTTATATGTGGAGATGCACCCCAAAATACATTTTGCTGCTTCTCCCGAGTATGGGGATACCACATGTGTGGGACTTTTTGGGAGCCTAGCCGCGCACGGGGCCACGAAACCCAATCAACGCCTTCAGGGTTTCTAAGGGTGCAAATCTTTGATTTCACTCCTCACTACCTATCACAGTTTTGAAGGCCATAAAATGCCAAAATAGCACAAAACCCCCCCAAATGACCCCATTTTGGAAAGTAGACACCCCAAGCTATTTGCTGAGAGGCATGTTGAGTACATGGAATATTTTATATTTTGCCACAAGTTGCGGGAATATTACAAACTTTTTTTTTTTTTGCCCAAAGTTGTCACTAAATGATATATTGCCCACACATGCCATGGGCATATGTGGAATTACACCCCAAAATACATTCTGCTGCTTCTCCTGAGTACGGGGATACCACATGTGTGGGACTTTTTGGGAGCCTATCCGCATACGGGACCCCGAAAACCAAGCACCGCCTTCAGGATTTCTAAGGGCATAAATTTTTGATTTCACTCCTCACTACCTATCACTACCTATCACAGTTTTGAAGGCCATAAAATGCCAAGATGGCACAAAACCCCCCCAAATGACCCCATTTTGGAAAGTAGACACCCCAAGCTATTTGCTGAGAGGCATGTTGAGCCCATTGAATATTTTTTTTTTTTAGTCCCAAGTGATTGAATAAAGACAAAAAAAAAAAAAAAAAAAATTTATTCAAAAAGTTGTCACTAAATGATATATTGCTCACACATGCCATGGTTATATGTATAATTGCACCCCAAAATACATTTTGCCACTTCTCCTGAGTACGGGGATACCACATGTGTGGGACTTTTTGGGAGCCTAGCCGCGCACGGGGCCACGAAACCCAATCAACGCCTTCAGGGTTTCTAAGGGTGCAAATCTTTGATTTCACTCCTCACTACCTATCACAGTTTCGAAGGCCATAAAATGCCAAAATTGCACAAAACCCCCCAAAATGACCCCATTTTGGAAAGTAGACACCCCAAGCTATTTGCTGAGAGGCATGTTGAGTACATGGAATATTTTATATTTTGCCACAAGTTGCGGGAATATTACAAACTTTTTTTTTTTTGCCCAAAGTTGTCACTAAATGATATATTGCCCACACATGCCATGGGCATATGTGGAATTACACCCCAAAATACATTCTGCTGCTTCTCCTGAGTACGGGGATACCACATGTGTGGGACTTTTTGGGAGCCTATCTGCATACGGGACCCCGAAAACCAAGCAACGCTTTCAGGATTTCTAAGGGCATAAATTTTTGATTTCACTCCTCACTACCTATCACTACCTATCACAGTTTTGAAGACCATAAAATGCCAAGATGGCACAAAACCCCCCCAAATGACCCCATTTTGGAAAGTAGACACCCCAAGCTATTTGCTGAGAGGCATGTTGAGCCCGTTGAATATTTTTTTTTTTAGTCCCAAGTGATTGAATAAAGACAAAAAAAATAAATAAAAAAAATTTATTCAAAAAGTTGTCACTAAATGATATATTGCTCACACATGCCATGGTTATATGTGGAATTGCACCCCAAAATACATTTTGCTGCTTCTCCTGAGTATGGGGATACCACATGTGTGGGACTTTTTGGGAGCCTAGCCGCGTACGGGGCCCCGAAACCCAAGCACCGCCTTCAGGATTTCTAAGGGTGCAAATTTTTGATTTCACTCCTCACTACCTATCACAGTTTCGAAGGCCATAAAATGCCAAAGTAGCACAAAACCCCCCCAAATGACCCCATTTTGGAAAGTAGACACCCCAAGCTATTTGTTGAGAGGCATGGTGAGTATTTTACAGCTCTCATGTGTTTTTGAAAATGAAGAAAGTAAAGAAAAAAATTTTTTTTTTTTTCTTTTTTCAATTTTCAAAACATTGTGACAAAAAGCGAGATCTGCAAAATACTCACCATACCTCTCAGCAAATAGCTTGGGGTGTCTACTTTCCAAAATGGGGTCATTTGGGGGTGGTTTGTGCCATCTGGGCATTCCATGGCCTCCGAAACTGTGATTGGCAGTGAGGAGTGAAATAAAAAAATTACACCCTTAGAAAGCCTGAAGGCGGTGCTTGGATTTTGGGGTCCCGTACGCGGCTAGGCTCCCAAAAAGTCCCACACATGTGGTATCCCCGTACTCAGGAGAAGCAACAGAATGTATTTTGGGGTGTATCTCCACATATGCCCATGGCATGTTTGAGCAATATATCATTTAGTGACAACTTTTTGTAAAAAAAAAATATTTTTTTTTTTTTTTTCATTATTCAATCTCTTGGGACCAAAAAAAAAAATATTTAATGGGCTCAACATTGCTCTCAGCAAATAGCTTGGGGTGTCTACTTTCCAAAATGGGGTCATTTGGGGGGGGTTTGAACTGTCCTGGCATTTTATGCACAACATTTAGAAGCCTATGTCACACGTCACCCACTCTTCTAACCACTTGAAGATAAAGCCCTTTCTGACACTTTTTGTTTACATGAAAACATATTTTTTTTTTGCAAGAAAATTACGTTGAAACCCCAAACACTATATATATTGTTAAAGCAAAGGCCCTACAGATTAAAATGGTGGGTGTTGCATTTTTTTTTCCACACAGTATTTGCGCAGCGATTTTTCAAACGCATTTTTTGTGGAAAAAATACACTTTTTTTTATTTTAATGCACTTAAACACACTATATTGCTCAAATTTTTGATGAAATAAAAAATATGATCTTAGGCCGAGTACATGGATACCAAACACGACATGCTTTAAAATTGCGCACAAACACACAGTGGCGACAAACTACATACATTTTTAAAAGCCTTTAAAAGCCTTTACAGGTTACCACATTAGATTCACGGAGGAGGTCTACTGCTAAAATTACTGCCCTCGATCTGACCTTCGCGGTGATACCTCACATGCATGGTGCAATTGCTGTTTACATATGACGCCAGACCGACGCTTGTGTTCGCCTTTGCGCAAGAAAAGGGGGGGCAGGGGTGCTTTTTTTTTTTTTTTTTTTTTTTTTCTTTTTATTTAGCTTTTTTATTTTATTTTTAAACTGTTCCTTCCATTTTTTTTTCTTAGTTGTCATTTTTATTGTTATCGCAGGGAATGTAAATATCCCCTATGATAGCAATAGGCAGTGACAGGTACTCTTTTTTTGAAAAAATTGGGGTCTATTAGACCCTAGATCTTTCCTCTGCCCTCAAAGCATCTGACCACACCAAGATCGGTGTGATAAAATGCTTTCCCAATTTCCCAATGGCGCGGTGGGTATGCCCACCATTAGAATACCTCCCTTCATCCACCCACTTCTAATGATGGGCATACATGCACCATTTATATATGCCGAAGCATGGGGGCATCCTCCCGCAAAAAAAGTTATGCCACGTACACATGGTCGCACTTTTTTTCGACCGTATGTACGTGGCATTAGGAGCAAAATCGCTCCTCCGCCCTCTGCTGCCCCCATGCTTCGGCATATATGCTCTTTTTTTTAACTGTGGTGGTGAAATCACCTCCTACAGCGTTGGAGTCGCGGCTTTATGTATCGTGGGAGCAAACGCTGTTGCTGTCAAGATAAATAAATCCACGCTGCAACTGAATGGCGTACCTGCTAAGCAAATAATGGTTAACATTAAAACTAAGTAACATTACAGTATAACAGTAAGACCTTACCATACCATACCTGCAAAGCAAATACCAAAAAAAAAACATAGTAAAAAATAAAACATTTTGTTAACGCAACCGGTGCCTAAAATATATATATGCCGAAGCATGGGGGCATCCTCCCGCAAAAAAGTTATGCCACGTACACATGGTCGCACTTTTTTCGACCGTATGTACGTGGCATTAGGAGCAAAATCGCTCCTCCGCCCTCTGCTGCCCCCATGCTTCGGCATATATGCTCTTTTTTTTAACTGTGGTGGTGAAATCACCTCCTACAGTGTTGGAGTCGCGGCTTTATGTATCGTGGGAGCAAACGCTGTTGCTGTCAAGATAAATAAATCCGCGCTGCAACTGAATGGCGCACCTGAAAACAAAAAAATGGTTAACAATAAAACATACCTGAAAAGCAAGCATGATAAAACATAATAAAACATTGCAGAATAGAGTAAAAAAGAGCAACAATAGAGAGAGAGAGAGAGAGAGTAACAATAAAACGACAACTATTTTTGGTTTTTTATTTTATATTTTTTTTGGGGTTTTTTTTTTTTTTGTACTTTTTTTTTTTTTTTTTAAAAATTTTTTTTTTTTAAAAATAAATATAATTTTAACTGTAACGGTCGGGTCTCAAAATGCGATGGCATTCTTGAGACCCTGCAACTATAATTTTAACTGCAACGGTCGGGTCTCAAAATGCGATGGCATTCTTGAGACCCTGTGAAAGTGTATCCTAGCCTGTGAAATGCTGTACCCTACGCTAAAACCTCACTAGTTCGTGGTAGCGTTCAAAACATTCACCAACGCAGAGACCAGGATTGTCAGGACAGCGTGGACAATAATAACGGCTGTCACGCCTACATCCGTGCTTGCTGCAGACACGACATCTTTTTTGGGGGGCTCGTTGGGTAGGGGTACTCGGGAGGACATAAGGGTAATGCCTCTCATGCAGCCGGCTTACTGCATTTGGTAGGGGATGGTGAGGTGTGGAATCGCCTGGATACAGGAGTTCCATGACAACCGCTCCCTGGAATTCAAGGAAGGGTAACGTCCCGCCTGAAGCTCCGTATAGCACATGAGCATTCAGCAAAGCCAATTGGAATAAATAAATAGACACTTTTTTGTACCAGCGTCTAGCCTTACGGGCAACTAGGTACGGCGCCAACAACTGGTCGTTGAGGTCCACCCCCCCCATATTAAGGTTGTATTCGTGGACACAGAGGGGTTTCGTCACAACACCAGCCGCCGTACGAATTTGGACTGTCGTGTCTGCATGAAGGGAGGTAAGAAGGAAAACATTCTTATTATCCCTCCACTTCACAGCGAGCAAGTTATTACACTTCAAGCAGGCTCTCTCCCCCAGCCTAAGACGGGAATCTACAAGCCGCTGGGGAAAGCCCCGGCGATTAGGTCGCACGGTGCCACATGCTCCAATCTGCTGATCAAACAAGTGACTAAACAGTGGCACGCTCGTGTAATAATTGTCCACGTACAAGTGGTACCCCTTTCCGAATAAGGGTGACGCCAAGTTCCACACTATCTTGCCAGCGCTCCCTATGTAATCTGGACAGTTCTCCGGCTCTACGTAACTATCTTTTCCCTCATAAACCGAAAAGCTCCACGTATAGCCTGTTGCCCTGTCACAGAGCTTGTAGAGCTTGACCCCGTATCTGGCACGCTTGCTGGGAAGGAACTGTTTGAAAGACAAGCGGCCAGAAAACTTAATCAGGGACTCGTCAACGCAGACAACTTGATTGGGCGTAAACAAGGCTGCAAAACATTGGTTGAAGTGGTTTATGAGGGGCCGAATTTTGTAGAGCCGATCAAATTCAGGGTCTCCACGAGGACGACAAAGTTCATTGTCACTGAAGTGCATGAACCGCAAAATCATCTCGTATCATGCCCTGGACATGGAGCAAGAGAACACGGGCATTTGGTGGTGCGGTGAGGTGGACCAATAAGACCTCAGCGTCGGGAATTTGTGTATGCCCATGTTGAGGGAAAGGCCCAGAAAGGTCTTAAATTCGGAAACCGTAATTGGTTTCCAATCTCTGGCAAGGGAAGGCACTTGGGGATTAGCGGCGATGTATTGACCAGCGTATATATTACTTTGGTCCACAATAGATCTATAGAGATCTTCCGTGAAAAACAGCGAATAAAAATCGGATGGCTTAAAATCAGCTGTTTCCACCTGAATACCGGGTTGGCCAGTGAATGGGGGAAGTACGGGTCCTGCAGAAGTGGTGGGCACCCAATCAGGATTGGCGAATTCTGCAGGAAGGACACTATGGGATCGACGGACCTGCCTTTGTCTTCTTCTTGGTGGCAGCGGGACACTACTTGTGCTTGCCACCTCACCAGCTTCAACTGCACTTATGGGACTCGCCACGTCACCAAGTGTTACTGCAGTGCTGGTTTGACTACGTCCAGGGTGTACTAGGCCGCTGGTGCTTGCCAGTTCACCAGAAGGAATAGCGGCGCTAGTACTTCTCTGCTCCATACGAGAGACCTGCGGTTCCTGCACCTCAACAACATCAGAAGATCGGGATCGGGTACGCCTGACCTTAGCAGGGACCTCACCTTCGTCGCCAGAGCTATCTGTCATGGAGCCGCTGTCGTCTACTGGATCGTATTCTGAGCCTGATTCTGACAGATGAGTGACCTCCTCTTCACTATCTGACATACTCAGAAACAAGTAGGCCTGTTCACTAGTGTACTTGCGATTTGCCATTTTGGGCTCTAAATTTAGTAGTACACTAGTGAGATTCACAGGAAAAAAAGCTCCTAGGCTGCTGGCAACTGAATCAAAACGCTACCAAAAAAACTGTTAGCGATCGCAGGGATCAGGCCTGACTCTGCGAACGCTGCAGTTATGTGTGCTTAGTGTTTTGGAAGTGACAGTGAGCGATCGATACTGCACTTGGGTGGGCTGGGCTGGGCTGGGCGGAGGGGGAAAACGCAGGTGCTAGCAGGTATCTGGGCTGATCCCGCTAACAATGCGTTTTTTGGAACCCTAAACTGCTGGGACGCTAGTATAGATCTGATCAGATCAGATATTGATCTGTTCAGATACTATACCACTAAGGGAGGTGTATGCTTTGCGCGTGGGTGTTTGCGGTACTGGCACTAACCTGGGGCGACACAGACCTTATTTGACCCTAACACCTAATTGATATCACCCGCCGGGCGATCAGGGGGTTAAACCGATAGTTGGGTAATAAATGGCGGGTGCCCTGACAGTATAAAAAAACAAGCTAACTAACCAGCGTCACCCGTAACAGTTATACGGTGATCACTGGTGAAAGGGTTAACTAGGGGCAATCAGGGGGTTAAAACCTTTATTAGGTAATATATGGGGGTACCTGACACTATATAAAAACCTGACGGGGGACCTAAATAACTAAATAACTAACTGGCTAACCAGTGACACTTATACTGTGATCACTGGTGAAAGAGTTAACTCTAGGGGCAATCAAGGGGTTAAAACCTTTATTTAGGTTGTAATATGGGGGTACCTGACCTATAAACCTATTTATAATCCTATATAAACCTGGCGGTTACCTAAAAAAAAAACTGGCTACCTAGCGGCACCAGTGACACTAATAGAGCGATCAAAAAAACGATCGCTTAGTGACACTGGCAAAAGGGGGTGAAAGGGTTACCTAGGGGGCAATCAAGGGGTTAAACCTTTATTCGCGGGGGGGGGGGGGGGGTAGGGGGCTACCTTGGACCTAAAGGGGCCTAAAACTAACTGCCCTGACAGTTATTGCAGTCACACTGACACTAAATGCAGTGATCAGTAAAATAAATGATCACTGCAATCAGTGACACTGTGACTGGGGGGGCAGGGGGTGATCTGGGGGGTGATCAGGGGGTGACAGGGGGGTGAAATATGTGCCTATGTGTGCCTGGTGTCAGTGTAGTGTTGGTGCACTAACCTGATGTCTTCTCCGCTCGGCGTCCCGGTCAGAAAGACCGACACGAGGAGCGTGACATCACTTCCCCTTGCCTGTGTTTACATTTACACAGGAAGGGGAAGGAAGCGGAAGAATCTCATTGGCCAGAGCGATCGGGAGGGGGTGGCCAGAAACGACTGGCCGTTACCTCGTCCCGCATCGCTTCTGAAGCCATCCCGACCGTCCCCGCCGGCGGAGGGGGGTCCGATCGGACCCCCCAACCGCCGGAAGAATGTCACGTACAGGTACGTGATTCTGCCTGTACGTGCCATTCTGTTGACGTATATATACATGGGGCGGTCGGGAAGTGGTTAAATGAGCCCTGTGCTTCCCCTCCTTTCCCCCTCCATGACGGACCTGGGCTCGGATTGCTCCATCCGTGTCCCTTCGCGGCAACCCGGTGAGCTTACTGGTTGAGGAGCTGGTTCCGCCCATCCAACAAAATGGGCGGGCTCCTCTCCTTGCATTGGCCCTGGTGGGGACTTTGTCCCTTCCAACCAGTGGCCAATGAGCAAGCGTATGCGCGATTTCCTTGCGCATGCGCGATGCGGGAGCTCTGATCTAGCGGCGTCATATGCGTGACGTATCGGGGACGGTGCGCACGAACCTACTGCGCGTGCGCAGGCCCCGTCCCCTGTGGCGTCACGCACCGGCGCCTGTCGGCGCCGGCTATGCGTCGCGTGATTGGGAGCTACATATAACAGGCATCAGCCTGTTCCGTGATGTTCCGGTTCTGAGTTCCCGAGATTGGATACCCCAGTTTGCCCCCAGTAAGTGCCTTTCCTTAAAATCCCATATCCTTATCACATCGTAGGCAGTATCTTCTACCTCTAGATGCTGCCATTGGCTTTGTCAATCTAATTGGGTCACCATTTGTTCCCCTTCTATTTGTATACAGGAGACTCAGGCAGGGGTGGACAAGCTTTTCCATGCTTCCACTCTGGGCCGGTGGTCCTTCTGGCCCAATACTGGGGTCATACACTGGTATCTTTCCCCTTCGGGGGTTGCCCTTCCCGGGACCTTTTAAATCCATCAACAACATTACCAGGTATAGTCTGCTTTTCCCTATCCACCCCATTTTTCACTACACTCATTCACCCCCCCTTTTACCCACTTTTGGTCACACTGTCCAAATCCCCCCCTCCTTTCACTCCCCTCCCCGTTTCTCTCTTTCCCTTTCCCCTTCCCCCTGAATTCCCTAACATTTCACATCACGTGTGGTCGCTCCTTTCTTCTCTCTATATGTTCCTTCCCTCCCTCTCTATTGGTCCTTCCCTTATCTATTCCTTCCCCTTCACCCCCCCCCCCGTGCTCCCCGTTTTTTTTTTCCCCCCCTCTCTCCCCATTCTCTTGTCCCTTGTCCTGCCCCTTTACCCTTCACCTCACCCCTTACCCCCTTCTTTTCCCCCCTTTTTTCTTCCTTCCGTATTTCACATTCACACTAACCAGTGATCCCATTTTTCCACCTTGTTTGTGACTCACTTTGTTCACCGTTTCAATTTCAAAGGATTCCTCACTATCTTACTTTCCACATACTGTTTACTGTCCTCCTTCTCTCCACAGCTTTGTGCACTGGTGCACTTTTCCCCGTTTCATTAGACCAGTCTCACTCTAGTCTTTATCACAATTATTTTCACCCAATTTGCTCCGACAAGCAGACATTATACAAAAAACACCTCTATTTACCTTATCTATCCAGATCCCGAAGGCCACATTATGTAGCTCCCCCGAGTTGCCGCGGGGGACCATATTTAAGGTGGTAGCGTTATGAGCCTGAGACCTGCTGGAGCACGGGTAAGCACATTGCTCTCTCCCCGCTCTATCCTCAAAAGATTCCTTTTAACTATGATGCTGTACTCTAACGTTTTATTTCTTCACTTTTTGATCATCATGTCTTTGTTTTCTTGATCTAATCACAGATAACCTCCTGATGAAGCGGTAAATGTCCGCGAAACTAGTTGAGGAAAATAACATCTGTGATCAATTGCTTTATTGTGACTACCCATTGGTGACATAATGTGTAACGTTATAATGTTTTTATATGTAAAATGATGATTTTGTTTTTTGGCATCAATAAAATCACCTGTAACTATTTATATCTATGTTTATATCATTCATTGTATTGCCTTTACTGTACCGCGATAGTCCAAAAATTGCCCCCATACCTTGGTAGCCTAGTTGGGGATTAGGCTCCCAATTTTTACACCACTTGACTCCTGGATGATGGTACATGCTCATATATTCGTATTCTTGCTTTTCATTATAAGAGGTCACACTCAATTCTTAAAAAATAAAAAAGAATGCGTTTTTTTTTTCAAAATTGTCGCTCTTTTTTGTTTATAGCGCAAAAAATAAAGACCGCAGGGGCGATCAAATACCACCAAAAGAAAGCTCTATTTGTGGGAAAAAAAGGACGTCAATTTTGTTTGGGAGCCACGTCGCACGACCGCGCAATTGTCAGTTAAAGCAACGCAGTGCCGAATCGCAAAAAGGGGCCTGGTCCTTTGGCTGCAAATTGGTCCGGTCTGAAAGTGGTTAAAGAAAATCACTCACAACTTGACTTAAACAAAAATCTGAATATTCAGGGTCAAAATATAAGATCCTTGCATAAACTCTCTTGTGTTTTCTTTAACCATAGATATATGTTGGTTTAAATTAGGCAACAGCTTTGATGCAAAAGTAACACATTATGCAGATTTTTATTGGGATGGATAGTGCTTTAATTTGGCAGCTGAAATAATCTTATTTTTTTGCGTTTCAGAGGGGAAGAGGATGGGGAAAACACAATTTTCACTATTTTTTTTTGCAACCTTTAAGATATTAGCACAACATGAGATATTCACCCCATGTTATGGGCAGCACAGTGGCTAACTGGTTAGCATTTCTGCCTAGCAGCAGTAGGGTCATTGGTTCAAATCCATGTCATTACCTGGCTGGAGTCTGCATGTTCTCCCTGTACCTGTATGGGTTTCCTCCCACACTCCAAAGACATGCTTTAATTGGCTCCTGTCTAAATTGGCCCTAGTATGTGTATGTATAAATGTGAGTTAAGGACCTTAGATTGTAAGCTCCTTGAGAGCAGAGACTGATGTGAATGTATAATATATATACGTAAAGTGCTGCGTAAATTGATTGTTACTCATGAATCCCACTATGTGGGATTTTATAGCACCTAGTATAGCTGTACAGTCTAAAGTTAGATATCGCCTTTCAGTATAGACTTACTTTAAATCATAATACACAAAAGGGGAGAGGAATTTGCATGTATAAATGAATAGTGTAAGATCAAGTAGGGGTTATGTGAATATGACAGTGGCGTTTTAGCAAGTTTGCAATTACAAAACTACTGTATGATATTGTGCACATTTATGTTCATGTCTGACCCTCTTTCAATAAGCATGAATGCCATCCAGAGTATCCAACATGTTTGTTGAAACCTAGGGATTTTTACATTTTTATTAATGTGCTTTTTCTGTCCTCTGTTTCTCCTTAAAGTAGCATATCAATACATTACTGATCTTTTACTTGTTGATGACAAAAAGAAGTAGGGCACTATAGTGTACAGAGTAGAGCTAGGTCAGATATGCCCTCCTCCAAAATAGCCTTTATAACATTTAAGAAATCCCAATGACACAATGAGAAACATGCTGGTTACAATGTAGTACAGAGTACTGTGTATCAAGATCCGAAGCCCAGGTACTGAATAATGAAATTCCTGGAATGAGGGCTGCATCCTGGTTGACACTGACAACCAACAGTTCCAGCATCCCTACTCTCAGACCTGTGTAGCACTACCCCTGCAAGAGTCACTTGGTAATTTGGGTTTTAAGTTCTGCTTCTCGACTCTGAGAACAATCTCAGCCCCTCTGAATCACCTAGTTCAATAAACGTTACTGTGGCTGTGCATTAGCACCAGGAAGTAGACACAAGAACGTTTAGTAGTTAATGAACTCAATGTATTGGAACGGGTATGAATAAATGGTGGTTTGAGCATAAATTAACACAAAGACGGTAGGTTCAGACAGTCCGCCAGACAGTATAATTACAATGACGATAGATTGAAAAGACTCTGGACGGCCGCACTCCAAAATAAATTTCAATGCCTTTTATTTGTGAAACAAAATCACACAAATGTGGGTCACAGCAAAGCAAAAATGGCTAACGCTTTCACACTACCAGCTATGAGTAAGCACACCTGGTAGTGTGAAACGCGTTAGCGATTTTTGCTTTGCTGTGACCCACATTTGTGTGATTTTGTTTCACAAATAAAAGGCATTGAAATTTATTTTGGAGTGCGGCCGTCCAGAGTCTTTTCAATTTATCGTCATTAGTATGTGCCGTGCCTGCACCTGGGTCTCTCTATCTTAGGAGAAGCTGCAAACCTCAGTTGTGTGGATTATCCTGGAGCGGTGATTCCCCTACCTAGTATAATTACAATGCCAAGGTAACTTAGAATAGAGTTCTGTACCACTAGACTGGGATTAACTCATGAATCAGCGAAGTCAGCAAGAAACATAGTATTGTTATTCACATTGCAGGTAATAATTATATGCACTAACTAGTCTAGAGTACTGGATAGATTAAGGGCAGGTGTGCTTGGAGGGAGCCCATCCCACCTTAATGCCACAGGGACGCATGTGATGCCCATCAAGAGCACAATGGCAGCTAAATGCATCCAGTATGTTCCTGCACCCAATTCATTCATCTGTACAAAAAAGTGGCTACCACCCCAATCTGTAACAAGCCTTTGCAGTAAGGTGTACATGGAATGGCAACGCACATCACAAACAAACAAAAGATTTCCCAGCACATATAGCAGTGAATAGATTAAGGGCAAGTGTGCCTCCATAAGAATCCCCCAAAGGCTTTATCCTGGGACCTCTTCTATTCTCTATTTACACCTCCTATCTTGGTCAGTTGATTGCCTCCCGTGGCTCCCAATCCTGAAGCATAGTACACACGAGCTGAATGGCGGGTGACATTGGCCAGTTCAATAAAAACCGACCAACATTTGTCCCGTGTGTATGACAGCTGGCTTCTGTCGAACAAGCATGCAGGAAAAATAGCAGTGGATTGGCTCCCTATCAGTGCTCATAGCCAATGGTTGCAATGCTGACTGGAGTGTTCTGGTGGGGGGGCCACCCCCCTCTCAGAACGCAATAGCTCAGCAAGGGAAATAGTTGTACTAGCATCGGATTGTTAGTAGAGTAACTCCGTTCTGAGCTGTCAGCTTTTTTTACGTTCAACCTGCTGGGTTGGACGAAAAAAAAAAACTGATAGTGTGTACTAGGCTTATCTCTAAGCTTACGATACCCAAATCTATCTCTGTTCCTCAGCTCACTACTTCAGTCTCTAAGTTTAATAATTTACTAACTGACTTATCATTATGAATGTCACACTACTCTCTTAAATGGAACCTATCCAACAAATAAGGGCCCCACCACCACAGATTGGATATTTGACCCTCCTGTTTGATGCATCCACTGTTTTTTTTCTGTAATGCCGCATACACACGATCGAAAATTCGACCAGCAAAAGAACGATGAGAGCTTTTGGTCGGAAATTCTGACTGTGTGTATGGTCCATCGGACTTTTGCTGGCCGAATTCCAGCCAGCAAAAGATTGAGAGCGTGTTCTCAATTTTTCGGTCGGAAAAAGTTTTGATCGGAAATTCCGATTGTCTGTACCAATTCCGACACGCAAAATTCCTACGCATGCTCGGGAACAATTTGACGCATGCTCGGAAGCATTGAACTTAATTTTCTTGGCTCATTGTAGTGTTGTACATCACAGCGTTCTTGACGGTCGAAAGTTCAGCAAACTTTTGTGTGACCGTGTGTATGCAAGCCAAGCTTGATCGAAATTCCATCGGAAAAACCATCCCAAATTTTTCTGACGGAAAATTTGCTTGTGTGTACGCGGCATTATGGGGATCGCTCCGTTGATCTCCGCTGAGCTGGTGGATGACAGGTCCGTCTCTGCACACTGAGCAGGGAGAGGCTTGTCAGAGCACCGCTGATTTCTATGGAGGTATTGGACAAAAAAAGGACAGCATGTCTGTTTTCATCAGATCTCATCCGATCTAATCCGCCCAGATGAATGGCAAACGTTTCGCCATATGTTTGATTTTAGCCGATCGGATGGCAGACGGGTGTCAGCGGACACATCTCTGCTGACATCCGCCTGCCCATAGTAGTCAATGGATGGCCCGCTCAGATCTGCCTGAAAAATGGACAGGTGGATCAAAACGAGCTTTCTGTGTGAAAGGGGCCTAATGCCGCGTACACACGAGCAGACTTTTCGACAGCAAAGGTCCGACGGAACGAATCCGTCGGACAATTCGATCGTGTGTGGGCTCCATCGGACTTTTGCAGTCGAAAAATCTGACAGACTTTAGAAATGGAACATGTCTTAAATTTTCCCGTCGGAACTCTGCTGGACCCAGTTCCTATTGAAAAATCCGCTCGTCTGTGTGCTAGTCCGACAAACAAACAACGACGCTAGGGCAGCTATTGGCTACTGGCTACGAACTTCCTTATTCTAGTCCGGTCGTAAGTCATCACGTTCGAATCCGTCAGAATTTAGTGTGATTGTGTGTGGTCAAGTCCGTTCATTCGAAAAGTTTGTCGGAACTCCGTCGAAAGTCCGTCGGAAAGACTGTCGGACCTAGTCCGTCGGAAAGTCCGCTCGTGTGTACGCGGCATAAGACTTTACTGCACAGCATCAGGATTTAAATGATTGTGTCATCTTAAAAACGTGTGACCACAGACAAAACTGTTCATGCAATATAAATTAACATGCTTGTGTCCTCTCTGACAAATTGTGTGAAAACACAAGCATTTAAATCATGTTGCATATGCAGTGTTATCTCTGAGTCAGTAACTCACACCAGGAATTAGATGCTGATTCTGGATAATACCTGAACAAAGATACAAAAAGTAAATGGTGCTTTTACCAGTTGGATTACTGTGAATGTTTGAGAAGTAATAAACACTTGTAAGTGTTTACTTAACAGCATGCTCTTAACATTAATGTGCAAATAAAGTTGAAGTCCACACTAACACTAAAATCTCTAAATCTACTGGCATCCATGATCTAAGACTAACCTATCTAGCCCTGTACTGAAGAAATCGCTATACATACCTTTTTTTGAAGCCTGTCCCACACTAAGCTGTCAGCCGTGGCTTTGCTGTGGAGGCGGTTCAAAGGACACAGCCAACAACGGAAGCCCCATAGTAACTCTATAGGTGATGTCATTTTCCATTCATTTCACAGCCATTGCCGGTTGTCTCCACTGCAGAGCTTCTGCCGCTGGAGACCAGACCGGACTGGAGCTGCTTCAAAAAAGGTATGTATAGCAATTTCTTCTTTACAGGGCTAGATAGGTTAGTCTAAAATCTTGAAATCCACAGGCATCCACGATCTAAGTGTAATGCCCCGTACACACGGTCGGAAATTCCAACCACAAAATCCATTGGATTTTTTCGAACGGATTTTGTCCGACGCTGGTGTTGCATACACACGGTCGGACAAAGTTGTCGGAAAATTCATTCCATTCTGAACATGGTGACGTTCGTTGCGTACGACGGGAAACTACGTAGAGGCTAGTAGCCAATAGGCTTGGTCTCCTAATTTGATCCATCGGAATTCTCTACACACGATCGGAAAAAGTCCGATCGGATTTTGTTGTCGGAAAATTTGAGAGCAGGATCTTAAATTTTTTCAGTTGGAAATTCCGATGGAAAAAGTCCGATGGAGCCCACACACGGTCGGATTTTCCGACAACATGGTCCGATCGGACATTTTCTGTCGGAATTTACGGGGCATTAGGGTTGACTTCTTCTTTGGCTGAAGTTAGGAATATACTTTTTAGAGATGTGGTATGCAGCACCATACACATTAGTTATGAATAATGTATCCCATTACTTGCAGGTAGCTGCTTCTGGTAAAAATCCTCTTGAATCCTCAGACCGGCCAGATACTGAGCAGCTGTCTTCTGGAGCCGTGTGGGTAAACAGCCACCGCTGCTGTCCCAGTAGGCAGCCACTCAGTATCAGGCAGCTCTGAAAGAGGCACAGAATGGAAGATTTCTTTAGCAGAAGCAGCCACCTGCAGGCAATGGGATGCACACAATTACACATAAACACTGTGTTTGCTCCTGTATCACAAAAAAAAACAGTAAACATCAGCTTTAAAATGGAGATGATATCAGATATATTTTTAAAGTGGTAGTTGTCGTGGATAAAGCACCATACTCTTTTGCTCTATTAAGCCCCCTTTAGCATAATGCATCTTTAACCGCTTGCCGCCCGCCGTCTGTCATATGACGGCCAGGCGGCGGGCTCTCTTTCTGGGAGGGCGTCATATGACGGCCCTCCATTTAAACAGGGAATGCACGCGATCGTGCGTGCGCATCCCTGTTCCTTTGGTGGCGGCGTGTCACGGAGACACTGCTCGAGGAGAGAAGAGCCAGGAGCAGTGAGTTACTGATCTGTGTCTGTATTGTACTGCACAAGCACAACACTTGTCCCATCGCCCCCCCATTGTCATCTGTCACCCAACAGTCACCCCATAAAGTGCACCTGTCACATAAGAGACTGCCATCAGTGACCGACAGTGGTGCACCCATCAGTGACAGTCACCTGTCACCGTAACTTATTAGTGACTGTCACCTGTCACCTGTCACCCATCAGTGATCGTCAACTGTCACCTGTCAGTGGCCGTCAACTGTCACCGTCACCCATCAGTGACTGTCACCTGTCAGCCATCAGTGACCATCACCTGTCACCGCCACCCATCATTGACCGTGCCCTGTCACCCATCACCCATCAGTGACCTTCAGGCATCACCCGTCACCCATCAGTGACCGTCAGCCATCACCCGTTACCCATCAGTGACCGTCAGCCATCACCCGTCAGTGACCGTCACCATCCGTTGCCTGTCACCCATCAGTGACCATCGCCTGTCACACCGTCATCACCTATCAGTGAACGTCACCTGCCACCCATCACACAGCCCATCAGTGACCATCACGTGCCACCTGTCACACAGCCATCAGTGTCATGTCCAAAAGATTTTATTCTAGTGAGGAGGCATTCCAGATCCTCTCCATGACTGATGAGAGCAGCGGGGTGTTCTCATCAGATTCCAATTCTGATTCCGAATCAAATTCGGCATTTGAACCGATTGAGAATAGTGAATCGGCAAATGATTTGGAGGAAGAATGGGTCCCTCCTAAAAGGGCACGGCACTCTGAAAACCAGGCAGCTGCCAGCAACCAGGATTATATTCTCAGGCCCAGTACCAGCACTGCCGCCAGAAATAAGCCCAAAGGACAAGTTCCCAGGCCCACTATCAGCGCTGCCACCAGAGATAGGCCCCAGGAACAAATGCCCAGTACCAGCGTTGCCACCGGCGATAGGCCCCAGGAACAAATGCTTCAGCCCAGTACCTGTGCTGCCACATCACGCCTGAGTACCAGCACAAGAGATTCAAATCCCCCAACTACTAGTTGCGGTAGTACCCCAAGAGCCAGGGCCTCTACATACATGGCAGATGGTCTTGCCAACCCAACATGGCTGCCTTCCGACTCGGGATCACCAATTATTCCCCTTTTCACAGCACAGCCAGGTATGCAGGTCAACACCCAAAATTTCACAGCGATTGATTTTTTTTATCTGTTTTTGCCCGACACTTTACTGCAATTCATTGTGGACCAGACACATTTATATTCCCAGCAGTATATTGCCAACAACCCCCAATCATCATATGCCCGTCCGTTTGAGTGGAGAGATCTGAATTTGGAGGAGTTTAAATTGTTTATGGGCCTCACCATAAACATGGGGCTTACAAAAAAAAATGAAGGACATGCCTATTGGTCCACCAACCCCATCCACATGCCCATTTATTCTGCTGTAATGTCCAGGTCCCGATACGAGATGATAATGCACTTTCTTCATTTTAGTGACAATACCCAGTGCCCTCCCCGCAATCATCCAAATTTTCCCAACAATTGAACTTGCGCGCTTACAACTTATCCAAAATACGGCGGCAAGACTGATAACAGGAAAAAAAAACTGGGAATCCATCTCCCCTTCCCTGAGGAACCTACATTGGCTAACCGTAAAGAATCGGGTCACATTCAAGACCCTATGCCTCACCCACAAATGCACACATGGAGACGCTCCGCAATACCTTCTTGAGAAAAAAAAAAAAACACTACACACAGAATCGCAGTATTCGATCGGCTAATCAAAATCTCCACCTCATTCCTAAATCCCGCTACAAATCAAAGGGGGAACGGAGATTCGCTGTCCAAGGACCACGGCTATGAAACGCTCTACCAACCGACATTCGCATGGAAGAAAACCATCAGGCCTTCAGGAAGAAACTCAAGACCTACCTCTTCTAGAAGCTCGACAACAAAACATCAATACAGCGCCTTGAGGCGATTCAGTTCGCATTGTATCACTATATAAGTTATTCATTCATTCATACGTTACTGCCTACCGATTGGACTGCTTGCACGTGAACTGACCCTGGCCTGTTTTATGGACTATGCTTTTGTCTACCGCTTGGACTGATCTGTTGCCTTGCTACTGTAGTACACAGGGGTCTCACATATGTGAGGGGCTCAAGAATTGTTTTTCCGGGTGGAGAAAATAATTTTTTTTGTTTTCTCCGGGTTTCATAATTTCTGGATTAGGGTCTGGAGTCCAGAGGCTTCATAGAGATTTGGGTGGGTCGAAGCCTCTACCCCTGTGCCCCTGTGTACAGGTCTTACCTAACTGCGGCCCTCAGCCTGCTGCTGACTTACTGCCATCATGCCTTTGCCTGCCGCATGAACACCGCTACCTGGACTATGCAAATAATTAGCTGTAGCAAGAGGCAGTATGTTTATGAAGGGCTGGAGAGCGGTATAATAATGAGTGTCTGCAGGTAACAGTGTACCAGGACTAATATTATGGCTGTGCTGGCTGCCTCTGTATGGACAATTTCTATGGATTGTGCTGTGCTGACAATATCCTTGTGCTGACTATAGACAATATTCCTGCATGCTGCCTGGATAATTACTATTGCTGTCGCTAAGCACATCCCTGCTTGCTGCCTGGACCAGTGCTCTCCTCTGTAGATACTACTAAAGGCACAGGTAATGTTTTTTTTTGTTTACCCTTTCCGCAATAGAATTTATTTTGGATTGTAATTCTTGGTATGTACATGCTATGTGTTAGAAATATGAAGGGCCTTCAAAAATGATAGGTTGCCAGGAAATTATATATGTCATTTATGCTCCTAGAACACCTGATGGTGCTACTTGGATGTTGGGCCTCTGTATGTGGCCAGGCTGTGTAAAAGGCTCACACATGTGGTATCGCCATACTCAGCATGTACATTGCAAAGATGACACCCCGAAATACATCCTGCTACTCCTCCTATGTGTTGGAAATATCTGATAAATTGACAACTTTGTGTAAAAAAAATGTGTTTTCATTTTTTTACCACATTTTCCAAAAACTTCTGGAAAAAAATGAACTGTTCAAAAGACTCATAGATTTTTCATTGGGGTGTTTGCTTTCCAAAATGAGGTCATTTTGGGGGCAATTCCATTGTCCTGGTGCTCCAGGGCCTTCAAAATTGTAATAGGTGGTTGAGAAATGAGATGTGTCATTTATGCTCGTAGAACACCTGAAGATGCTACTTCAATGTTAGGCCTTTGTATGTGGCCAGGCTGTGTAAAAGTCTCACACATGTGGTATCGCCATACTCAGGAGGAGTAGCAGAATGTATTTTGGGGTGTCATCTTTGCTATGTACATGCTATGTGTTGGAAATATCTGATAAATGTACAACTTTGTGTAAAAAAAAATGCGGTTTCATTTTTTTTCCACATTTTCCAAAAACTTCTGGAAAAAAATTAACCGTTAAAAAGACTCATTATGCCTCGTAGATTACACATTGGGGTGTTTGCTTTCCAAAATGGTGTCATTTTGGGGGAAATTCCATTGTCCTGGTGCTCCAGGGTCTTCAAAAGTGTAATAGGTGGTTGAGAAATTAGATGTGTCATTTATGCTCGTAGAACGCCTGATGGTGCTACTTCATTGTTTGGCCCTTGTATGTGGCCAGGCTGTGTAAAAGTCTCACACATGTGGTATTGCCATACTCGGGAAGAGTAGCAGCATGTATTTTGGGGTGTCATTTGATGTATGTGTAGCACTGACCCCAGATGGAGCTGCTGGTTTTTGTTGGGCTTACTGTTACCTCACCTTTTCACTGTGTCCGTCCTAGGGGTCCCGTTGAAGAGTTGGTTAAAGAATATTGGCTTTGACACTTAGTCCTTTTTTCCAAAGATTTATTTGAAAGAACATAAATTTTGCAATAGAGGACTAGAGGGTTAAGGGGAATTCAGGTACCTTGTAATTTGCGGGTTAGAGGTACTTCATTGATCCAGAGGACAAACAGCTTCCACAGGCTGGATCTAGCAACCACCGGATAGGCCCCTCTCACTGACCTAGCAGCCGATGAGATGCTTGGTCAAAGTCTCTGCCACAGACTTGTCAACTTAACAGAATCGTTGTGCAATCCTCTGCCACAGGAAGGCACAACCAGCAACTTGTTGTAAAATTAAAGAACTGTCACACAGTACCAGTTTCTTTCAGCCAATCCGGCGGTACTGTGTGGTAGGTGACCGGGGATGCGTCCTCCAACTGAGTCTCCAGGCTCTTCCAGAGATACCAGCCTTGTTGCTCGGTCCTCTCCTGAAAAAGTCCTCCCCTGGATCCTCCAGTCGATTGGCTTCTCCCCGCAGGCAAGACAGCACAGGACCACCCCTAGATCGGTAAGCCCCAAGACTTCTGGGCCTACCCTTCATTTGCGAAGCCTCGGCCCAGCCGGCCCGAGACATAGAGAAAGGCAGCACACACCTTATACCAGGAGGGCCATAAGGTCGGGATAACGAACCCCAAAAAATGGAGTCTGTACCTTAAATACCCTTGCCCAGAATTCACAGCGGGCAGACCACTCCCACCGGGCTGTTTCTGAGTAAAAGGGGTACCCAATGCATTTAGCCTGTTGCATTTCCAACACTTACCAGTGGTGACAGCAACAACCACGGCCAAGTGAAAACTAGAACACAGAACTTTAGCATAATTAATCTGAGCCCTATGGCAGCTTCAGACAACTTAAAACTATGACAATTTTGTAAATAAAAAAATCTTAATTTAGCAAAGAATTATGGGAAAAAATTACAACTTAGAAAAACTCACCATGCTACTTACTTAATACCTTGGAATGTCTACTTTATAAAAATTGGTCATTTGGGGGGTATTTGTACTTTCCTGACTTGTTAGTGTGTCAAGAAATGAGATAGGCCTTCAGTACATCAGGTGTGATCAGATGTGATAAATTTTCAGTGATTGGCACCATAGTTTGTAGACTCTATAACTTTCACAAAGACCAAATAATTTACACTAATTTGGGTTATTTTTACCAAAGATATGTGGCAGTATAAATTTTGGCCAAAATGTAATGAAGAAAAATTACTAATTTGCAAAATTTTATGACATAAACAAAGAAAAAGGCATTTTTTCACAAAATTGACGGTCTTTTTTATTTATTTATAGCAACACACTAAAAAAACACTAGTGATTAAATACCACCAAAAGAAAGCTCTATTTGTGTGAAAAAAAGGACGGAAATGTTATATGAGTACAGTGTTGTATGACTGAGTAATTGTTATTCAAAGTGTGAGAGTGCTGAAAGCTGAAAATTGGTCTGGGCAGGAAGGGGGTGTAAGTGCACGGTATTGAGGTAGTTAAACAACCCGTGTCTCCCGCATTTCCCCAATAAACAGACATAGTCCCCATCTTAGCTCCATCGCTCCTTCATCTGACCCTCCTGGGCAGAGGTTCTTGTTATTCATGGACAACAAAAGGAAGTGACAAACAGGAAGTCCTGGCCCCAACAGCCAATCGCTTCCTCCATACAAAATGATAACACAAGAAGATCATTCTACTTGTTCTTACAGGCTTGAGAAGATCGGCGGGGACATTGCTACTGGTGTTGTCAATATCAGGTACGAGTATATTAACAAGGCAGATATAAATGCCCTCCTATTAAAGCAGATATGTATCCAAAAAGGATAGCGTAGCCAGACACAGAGATATAATAATATGTTTCTCTCGTTTCGGACTTCTGTGTGTGTGTGCGTTTTCATGTTTGTAAGTATCAAGCGCAATGCGCTGGGCTTCTTGCATTCAAATGTCTATGCACATTAGAGAAGCGAACATGTCTCCACGCCCATGAGAAGTTTTTCATAATGACGGTTTTACCGCTGGTCCCGATTCAACCCAAGTGCGCTCTGCTAGAGCGCTCCTTGGTTAAATCAGACACAGGGAGACAGATGACAACAATCCATAAAACACACATAATACAATTTCCACAACAGTAGTAAAGTCTCCTGAGCTACTCTGCGCCATGTAAAGCATTGTGAAATGACTTACATCTAGGTATCTTTCATGCTATCCCAACCCATGTCGTTGACGAGACTTCAGCCGTTTTTTTTTGTTGGCATGACGTCACTGGCACATGATACATTTTGTCCCCCACTGATGGCAGTCTCTTCATACAGGTGCTATGCCTCCATCATAGCACTCCACTGCATTGCATAGCAATCCTGCAAGAGTTCAGACCCACTACTATGATTGTTCACTGTGCTTGCGTGAGATTATCTCCCAGACACAAGAGAGAAGAAGGAAGTATACTGCTATATGGAATTGGATGCAAATATGGCGCTGGCTTTAGCCAGAACACAGGAACAAGAAGTCAAGCAGAAAAATACAGTAGGAAACATGCTATGGGATAACTAGTACTTAGCTATGTGGAGTAATAGTTAGCATAGTGGCCTTACGATTTCTCAGGATTTGTGTGCCATGGTGTGCCACTGATTTAAAATATATTTGATATTAGATCAGCCGTTGGTAAACACGGAAACAATCCAATCCGTCGGATGAATAGGCAGGAAGTCGAGTGAGGGCAAGATGGCCCCCACTCGGCTCTATGCCCTTGGAGCATCAGAGCAACCTCTGATGTCATTTCCAGTCCTCGAGCGGATAGACAGGATTTTTTTTTCCTTTTTGTTTTTAAAGGTAAATCATGGATCTGGGGTCTTTTTGACCCCAGATCTCTCAATAAAGTGTACCTGTCATGCTTATTTCTATTACAAGGGATGTTTATTCCTATTACAAGGAATGAAAACATGGTTAAAAAAAAAATAATTGACAGTGTAAAATAAATAAATAAATAAAAAGTTTAAAGTGCTCCATCCCTCCGTGCTCACGTGCAGAAGCGAACGCATACAAAAGTCACACCCGCATAGGTAAACAGTGTACATGTAAGGTATTGCCTTGATCGTTATAGCGAAAGCAATAATTCTAGCACTAGACCCCCTGTAAAAAATGTTAAAGCGTCACCAATGAAGATTTTTAGTACTGTAGTCAGTCGACATTCCATGAGCATGCACAATTTTAAAGCCTGACATGTTAGGTATATATTTACTTGGTGAAAAATCATCTTTCACATTATACAAAAAAAATGGGCTAACTTTTTTTTTTTTTTTTTTTATTAAAAAAAGTGTATTTTTTCTAAATAAATTGCTATTTGAAAGACCACTGCGCAAATACAGTGTGACATAAAATATTGCAACGATCACCATTTTATTCTCTAGGGTCTCTGCTAAAAAATAAATAAATATATATATATATATATATATATATATATAATGTTTGGGGGTTCTAATAAATTTTCTAGCAAAAAATACTAATTTTAAACTTGTAAACAAAAAGTTCCGGAAAAGGCTTGGTCAGCAAGTGGTTAAATAATATCCGATATTAGGTCCGCTTTAAAATATGTCTGATATTAGGTGCATTTTAAAATATATTTTAAAGCGGACCTATTATCAGATATATTTTATAGCGGACCTAATATCAATCTGATATTAGGTCCGCTTTAAAATATATTTTAAAATGCACCTAATATCAGACATATTTTAAAGCGGACCTAATATCGGACATATGTGATATTAGGTCTGCTTTAAAATATGTCTAATATTAGGTCCGCTTTAAATATGTCCGATATTAGGTGCATTTTAAAATATGTCAGATATTAGGTGCGTTTTAATATATATCTGATATTAGGTCTGCTTTAAAGATAATTGCATTTACCTTTAAAATTGCGTATTTAGTCCTAATCTAAAAACTGTGCAGAAGCCGTTTGATGTTCACTATAAAGAAGGACTGAAGAACAACCTAACAAAGTTTGAAATAAGCTTTACATTTTCTTCTTGATAAATATGTTTACAAACCAAATGATTTTAGTTTCTCAGAATTTCTTTTAACCATCCTCAAAATATTTGTCATGAAAACGAATTCAAGTCCCATCAACAGATTTCAGACTGCAGGTCTGGACTGCCTCCAATGCAGCTGGCTAAATTTGCAAAAAAAAATATATGTAAAGAAAAATCAAAACACGTCATATTTTAAAGCTGACTACAATACCCAGGTACTGCCTCTACCCAATAATTCTTCAACTCTCAATTAGCTGAAGGAGTTAAAACACAGAGCAGGTACAGATCCTGTGGCAATTACAAATCTCCCTGAAATAAAAGCCAGAAACAGGAAGCCAAAAAACTGGTCCCTAAGGCAGGCATCTGTCTTAAATGATATCATTTGTCAAATTTCCAGCATCTTGTGGTTGCAAACACAAAAAGAAGTTCTGTGCTGTACTAAGGACATTACATTCTCATTAGCCAGAATGTTCCTGAAGTACATAACACAGGATTTTCATTTAATAGGAAGCAGCTAGAACTTCTTTAGCTTTTTGGTACAGAAAACAAATATACAAGTTCTGTCTTGAACAAGCGCCTCCTACTTTAAATAAAAAATGAAAATAGAATAAAAATATTGTGCCAGTCTGTGCAGCGGGCATAGTTTTAATGCAGGCTAATTTACATTTTGATGCAGCCTCATATACTGCTGCAGCAATTCGGCTTTATTAAAGATACTTATTTTACTCAGGTCTCACTAGGTATTTTTGCTGACACACCAAGTGCACACGTAATTACATTTTAAGCTACGGAGCTGATAGGTATTGGTTTCTCTGCATAGGAAACAGGTCATACTTAGCAATCCGGTCATTGAAATACCAATCTGGTCATTGAGATGCATAGTTTTCATTTGTACGTATTTGCTAAAAATAGCCAGAAGCACAAGAAACCCATAATATGTTTTTTTTTTTTTTGCTTCTTATTGTTAATACGGCTTGATTAATTGCAGCAATTCGTCAGCTTGTGTGGGAGGGCAACATGAAAGGCCGACTCACAATGCAAGTGGCCTGTGAGTAACCCCTGGCCTGGGTGAGAAGGAAAGGTCATACAATAAGGAACAGTTTGTCCATAAGGGTTTTTACTCCATTAGGATTGTACAGGATGGAAAAAAAAAATTGTTCGACAGATTGCTTATTTTACAGCAGTTTTTTTTTTTTTTTTCTGGCATAACCTTTCCCACGTAGAAAATAAACACAAGTGTGTATTCTTTTTTAAAACGAAACCATGCATTTGCTTGTTTCTAGTCTACCGACTAGATTATCTGGACAAAAAAATGTTATCGTGTCCATCAAATCAGATTCAGCAGAGGGTCACAATGTCAATCATTCTCAGGATGATTTCTCATTGCTAGTGAAACCATTCATTTTTATTGTGTGAGAGACGTTGCTTGAAGGATGATATTTTGCCATTCTCCTTAGCTCACCTCCCAATACAATTGTAGCTGGAGGGATTTACCAGTTAAATGTTAGTCTTTTATCTTTATTACCGGCCCATTAAAATGAAAGGACCCATGACTTAGTTCAGTTCACAGGAAGCAATTTAAGTGGTAATATACATACTGCTATAGTCTTTGCAAAATATTTCACAGTTCTATTTGCATAGTGAGCAGCTAAATGTTTGAGGCATGCCTTGTGTTGTCATGGAATAATAGCCTTTTATTGGATTGTTTGTGGAGATTTTGGCTGTTTCCTTAAGAAAAATAAAATAAAAATGACATTTCTAAGTAAAAAATATATAAGACACCGAAAAAGAATCAGCTCAATTTTTATGATAAATAGTTATAAATACTACACAAAGGAGGCATTGTTTATTGGTTGCTAAGCGTGCCTATTTTTTCAAAATGGCAAAATAAAGGTACTATTTTGCATTAGAAAGCAGAAGAGTCTTGGGAAGCAATCAAGCCACCAAGGTCTCAATTGAATTGCAATGCACACAGCAACATGTGCTGCCATGCCTTATATTGATATACGTGTATATCATGAAAACAGGCTATAAGTGTATCTAAACTATATCTAAACTTTAACGACTAAAAAAAATGTAATATGCTGTTTGATTTGAGAGCTGCATTTGTTTCCTTTTTCCCCCCTTTATTTTCACCTGGTGGTCCAACTAATATCACCCTTTCTGTCCTTGGGTGATGTTTTTTTTCACTGTAGAGTAGAGATCTATCAATTGAGGAGAAGTGCTGTCATCTTTGGATAGGAAGTGAGTTAGGACTACCAAACACATCTGCCTCTCCTCATTTCAATAACATGGGGTTGGGTGTGTGGGGGGGGGGGTGTTCTGTAGTCCTAACAAACTTCCTGTTTACAATGTTTCAAAAAACAATGCAGAGTGCACAAAAAAAACAGTAGATTTCAGGCAGGATCAGCAGTTGTTTTGCACTTAAATATACTATAAAAAGAGGTTTGCTCTGTTTTAGTCTGTTGAATAGATATAACAAACAAGAAAAAAAAGTAATTGGAAGGGTGTATATATACTATAAAATATATATATAAATATATCTTATATATTTAAATAGGGACACACTGGGCAATGCATGATAATGCAGCACGCAGAACCGATTCCCAGTGTAGGAGTGAAAAAAAGTCCTGTAAAATACAGTAAAATGGATATTATTGTGTCCACATATTTTACTCGTGTTGCAAAATCCTGCAAATTGCATGGAAATGGTGTTTCTGTGAAAAACCCACAAAAGTCCTGTTTTTTTTTTTTTTGATGATCAGTCCACCGAAAAATAAATATTTTAGTAGCTGCTAAAGAGTTAAACCACTTGAAGGTTTTTATATCTCTTAAGGATTCCATTTGTGAGTTTAATATACCTGAGTTCCTGCATGCCTGTTGATGACCCAGGGGGTTCTCAATCTCCTTGTTGAGATTGAAATCAAATTCATTTTATGAAGAATGTAAATTAAGGTGGAGGAACATGCAATGGAACTGAGGTAGGATTTATGACAGTGAGATCTCACTTTTGGTGTATCCAAGACATGGAAGAGGCAAGGGGCTTACTTAGCCTACCAACCTCTTTAAAATTGCGCACTCCCGTGCAGTGGCGACAAACAACATAAGTTTTACCATTCATAGGCGACGCTTTAAAAGCCTTTACAGGTTACAACTTTAGATTTACAGAAGGGGTCTGGTGCTAAAATTACTGGCCATGTGGTATCACCACCCTGAGGGACAGTGGGACAGGGGCACTTTAAATTATATATTTTTTTAAATTATTCATTTAGTTTAAGTTTTTTTATTTTTAAACTGTTGCTTTAAATATTTTTTTTTATCACTTTTACTGCTGTCACAAGGAATGTCAACATCTTTGTGACAGTGATAGGCATGTGACAAGTACACTTTATGAAGAGATTGGGGGTCAATAAGACCCCAACTCCCTCCTTTTCACTTTAAATGCATTCAAAAATACAGATCTCTGTATATTTGAATGCTTTTATTATTTGAAAACGGCGATGAAAACATCTGGGTAAACCAGAAATGATGTCATGTCATCGCTTCCGGGTTACCATTACTGACAACCCATCAAAGCCGATCCCAGCTTTGTTGAACTGTCCAGCCAGCCTGCGGATGTGCAAGCTAGACGCTCGGGTCTCCCAGTGGGACGGGAGAGCCCGAGAGAGTCGCTGAGGGTGGTGGGAGGTGTGAGACGTCCCCTCCCGGTGCTTGTAATAGCAATTGAGTGGATAGTTAGCCACTCCGATTGCTGTTACAAGAAAGCCAACCATCAGGTCTAAAGAACGCAGCTGCAGGCATCAACCCGGTACAACCACTTGAAGCACAATGATGTACCGGGTACCTGATTGTGCTGCAAAAGCATAATTCAATTTATAACTAAACTAAAATATCACTCTTTGGAGAACTGTCCCATTAACACAGTATTTTGGAAGATGAATGTTTTAGACTTTGATTCCTTAGGATTCTTAATATTCAGAGAGAAACTTTAAGCCTTGCCTATAGTTTTCTTTTTCTTAGAACATGGTCACAAAGATGGACTTCGCTTTTATGTTACACCCATATTTAGAGTGTAACATGAAACATGGTTAAACCACCCCCCCCCCTTTACAGAATTACGGGGTTCTGCTCTCTGCCAGTATCTGTCAAATTTCAATGTGGCATGACTGTGCAGCTATCAGAGATCTGTGAATAAAAACGACATTTCCCATCTTCCACCACATCAGAGGGACTCATAGTTTTCAATAGGCTACAGGTGAAAGGGTGTCACTGCACTTGTGCTCCGTTGAGAACTACAAGTTCCTGTATGCTTGTCGATGACCCAGAGGCTTCCATTGATAATTGATCAATGGACCAAAGGTCTGTACCTTGTTACAGATCTGAGCTGGAGGAAGAGTCCGCAGGAGCCAGAGCGCTTCACCAGCGATCCACTGATCAAAGTTGAAATACTGTTCAGGCACTGATTTAAAAAAACGATAATAAATTCACATTTTTGCTTTAGCAACATGGGGGTATTTATATTTTTTTTGCAAGGTATATGGCTGTCTGTTGCATTTTTTGTATACCATCTGCTAAATGCTAAATGGACTGCTCACATGAAAACCTTTTTGCTTGTTCAGTTTTTTGCTATATAAAGGTGTTCTACTTACAAAGTAGAATTAAACACAGCTGTAGCACATTTCAGAATGTTGCAATATGTGGGAATTTATCTCTGCAGTATAAGGTTTGTAATTAGTGTACTGTTATAAGGGTATGGTAGTATGCTGCAGTGCAACATTAGGTGCAGTACAGTTATCAAGCAGGGCTGCTTTTATTTTCATATTCTTGCTTGATTGTTCATCATGACGCACAATAAGTAAAGAAGCAGACATCAAAAGTTAATTTTGATGGAACTCAGTCAGCTACTGTAGGTGATCCCCATGGCACAGTCCCCGCACTTTTTGATTATTAAATAAGTTAATTTAAAATTTGGTTTTGTTTATTTAAAGTGATACTCTAAGGCCCCTTTCACACCGGGGCGTTTTTCATGCGGTGCATCGCTAAAAATAGCGCCTGTTCACCGCATGAAAAAATCCGGCCCCTTTAACTCCAGTGTGAAAGCCGGCGGGCTTTCACACTGGAGCGGTGCGCTAGCAGGATGACAAAAAAAGTCCTGCTAGCAGCATCTTTGGAGCGGGATAGGAGCGGTGTATTCACCGCTCCTATACCGCTCCTTCCCATTGATTAGAATGGGACACCGCGGTAAAACCGCGGCAATACCGCCGCAAAACGCCGCTACGGCGGCGCTCTGCGGGGGGTGTTTAACCCTTTTTCGGCCGCTCGCGGGGGTTAAAACCGCACCGCGAGCGGCCGAATACCGCGGTTAAAATGACGGTAAAGCAGCGCTAAATATAGCGCTGCTTTACCGTCACCGCGGCTCCCCGCCCCGGTGTGAAAGGGGCCTTAGTCTCAGGTTTTTTTCTGTAAAAAAAAAAAAACAAACATGTTATACTTACAGTGCATCCGGAAAGTATTCACAGCACTTAACTTTTTCCACATTTTGTTATGTTACAGCCTTATTCCAAAATGGATCAAAATAATAATTTTCCTCAAAATTCTACAAACGATACCCCTTTCATGGACGCACTGCTCATAGTTCTGCAACAGGCCTCAGGTGCACAGGTTCACAGAGGTGCATACTGGCTAAGCGTTGGTTTTAGGGATACCATTCTTATTCCAGAGCACTGTAAATTTAGATCATTAGGTCTAATGATCCTGGTGGGTGTGCCTAGTTCCATAATCTAGTGATATTCAGTTTATCAACCAATAGTAGATTTGTTCAAAAAGTAGGGAGAGAGTGATCTATCCCTAGGTGTATAAGGGAGCGTTTGAGTAAAGAGTTTACGGGGGGGCGTTGTGATTTCAGATATGAGGTGGAATATTTGGTTCTGGTAGGAATGCAGGAATTTGCAGTACCAAAGTAAATAGAAAATTGAACTACAGATTGAGCCTTAGATTTCAGCAATAGGGAAAATGTGAAGAGTTTAATTTCACAGAAGGTTTATCACTTAATCAAAATTTATTTTATAAGAGCAGTGGTGTGCAAAGTTAGATGCTTTGTATGTTAGGTGGATCACTTTTTTTATATGCGGGGTCCCTGAAATGTTTCCATGAAAGATCAAATTTTGTGTGGTGAGGGTGTTACATTTGGTCAACTAGCCCAAACTTGTGGTAGTGGTGGATATTCAGGAGTCCCATGCCACATGTGTATGTGTGTCTTGTTATTATGGGAAGAGAATACTAAAGCCACGTACATACGCTTAGATTTTTCAGACGACCGAACGTCCATTTTTTGTGGCATGCTAGTCTCATGTCGAAAGTGAAGAGGTTACTCACAATACGAAAATTTGCGTACGACAGAATACAACGTCAGAAGTGACGTAATGTGTTGAATAGTTTTGTATGTATTCCTTTGTTTATGAGCATGCACATCCAGCTTTTGTCTGAAAGCACTGTTCTAATCATCCGAAAATCGTCAGACAGCTTGTCGTACAAATTTTTCTATCCGATTTTAGTATCGTGTGTGTACGGGCCTTAAGGGCAGGGCCTTCTTTAATATTGATTGGAACCTGGGCAAAACTTTTCTTGTATTGAAGTCAAGAAAGGGATTGGTAGTGGAATGGAAATACTGCAAAACAATGATATTTTGCACGCTCTGCATAATTAGCAATTTTTATTTTTTCAAATATTTTATTTCAACCACAAAAGGTGAGTCCAGGTTTTCGTGGGAGCCATAGATACACAATAACATAACGAATACATTGAATGAATAAAACGGTATTCCACATAGTAATCATATGATATCATGCATAACACCTTCTATGTTCATCCCATAAGAATATAGCGCCAGTATTATAGCGACCTAGGGAAAAAAAAAACCCTCAACGCCTATACCTGGAGTCAATCTATCTATTTCCCATTTTCTAAATAATTAGCAATATTTTAAGTTGTTCAGTTCTTATCTTGGGAACTCAACAAATCGTTTTTAGTTCAGGTCATATAGTTGTGAAGTCTTGGTAAAAATCTGTGTGTGCTCAGGAATTTGATTGTGGTAGGGGCCCAGGAATATGGGAACGTTAGTTATAGTTGGTCTGTTAGGGGGGATTGTAAACGCATCAGTGAAAAGCGTAATTTGATGGGATGGCCAATGCATTTCCATGCCCTTGATGTTGGGGGGATCATTAGCTCAGCTAGTGGTTTGGTATCAAAGATTTCAAATAAGCGAGTGGGCAATCCAGCTAGTGCTGTTAGCTAAAGTTTTCTCCGCAGACATGCTCTCTAAAGAACATCTTATAACTAAGGCCTCATGTACACTGTTGCTGGTAAACAAATGTTTAGGAGCAGTTGGGCATTTTTTTCAACTGCTCCTGAACTCTCCCCTATGTTATCTTATCAGTACATGTACACAGGTTCGTTTCTAGGCAGTTGACTTTAGAAGTTTTTTTTGGAACCCAAAAAAATGCGTTCAGAAGCTGTGTTTAGAGGCATTTCAAGCGCGGCTACCCACATTTAGGCACATTTTGGGCTAGAGCATTTTTAAAAGGTAACATTTTATTTATTACTTTTGTGCCTGGAAAATGCTAAAACACACCAAAAACTCAATTATCACTGCCTGCAAGCTTGATATACTATGTGATATTCCCCTCATCAGCCAATTATACTGTACAATACACGACTTGCATTACTTGACGCTGAAGTTGAGAGTCGCCAACAGACGTTCCTCTGGTGGCACACTTTTCCTCATGTTGGTGTCCATGCGAACTAGACGGGGTCTAACCTTTTCCAAGAGAACGTCAAAGGTGGCAATTGACATGCGTGTAAAATTAAAAGATTTCTCTGGGTAATTACGCAGCAGAGCATACATATTAGAAAAGTATACTGTGGACATGCGTTGAGCCATCAATGGATGTGTCCAGTGGCGACGAACTCTGGTCCTCTCATGCAATTTTCTATGTCTTTGGAGCCTCAGCAAGTGCAACATCAGAAGCATTTCCTCACACATGCTCATCATGGGATCGATATTAACAAATCAACCAAAAAATAACAAATAGCTACAAGCACACTGCTTTCTCAGCTGCTACTCACACTGTTCTCTCACAGAATGGCTGCTGAAATAGTCAATAAATACTTGTTTTTAGTGCTTTCTAATCAGTTTGGAGGGTCTTCTGAGGTTATCTTTAGTAAACGCTTCTGAACGCAAATGCGGCTTGTAAACGTTGCTAAACACACGTTTTTAAAGGTGGTTTACTAGCTTTGATATACCAGTGTTCAGGAGAGGTTGAGAAATGTCCCATGTACCTGAAGCCTGAGGCAGAAGAGTGCAATTATATTGCAGCTGACAATATTAATTCAAAAATCTAATTTCAAGCAATGGTCATTTTGAATTGTTTGTAGCATTTATTTGGGAAACCACCAATACCTGTAGATTCTTGAATCAGTAAAAAATAAAAATAAATATTTCCTAAGGAGTAAAGGGCTGTGGCAAGATATCTAGTTGTTCTGGGGGGAGTGTAGTGAGATTGATGGTATTTAATACATTTTCTATAATGGATTGTAATGGTTAAGTAGTATGGGGGTCACTTTGTAGGTCAAAGCCTGAGCTGTAATACGTGCTAAATATAGCAGTAATATGTTGAAAACTAAGACATTTTTGTTTGGTAAGACGCTATCTTATAATTCAGGTGTTCAGTCTTCTGGCTAGCTATGGACCAGCTATGTTGCTTAGGGCATAGTGGTTGCCTTGATTTGTTTAAGGTTGTGTTCACATTAGTAAGGTAGGAATGCTTCTAAGGTCATAATCACACTTGCTTATTTTGATGCAGCAAAGGCCTTACATTTGCCTGCATAAATACGCACGTGAAATAAGTTCTAGGAATAAAATGTTTCCTACATGGCTGGTTCATATCTATGTGTTGATGTTTGCTGTGATGGGCCCATAGAGTTTGCCTTTGCCTATTCTCACCTTTGAACGAAATATAGCAAAAAAAAAAAAAACACTAGCCATATGGCAATTTAATGTTATTAAAAATTACTTTTCCTTTTCAATTTGCAGCTGCTGTAATTTTCTGTAAAAGTTAATGCAATATGAAACCTGAAGGCTATTTTTTCGCAGTTGGTGTACAGAATGTTATTTCCTGCTTATGTGAGTGACTCTCTAATTTTCTAAAAAGTCTGCTCTAAGATGCAAGTCAAATTTCTTCAAAAAGTTTCTGCACTTTTTTTATATTTGATAAAGTAAAAAAAAAAGTGCAGAGACATTTTGAAGACCCCTCGTATATTAAACCAGATCCTCATTCAGATTCAGTCTGCAATGAACATTTACAAGAAAGTCGCCACAAATGTCTAGGAGTATTATGATTATGTTCATCAATGTCGATTGTTATAGGATTGTGCTTAGATCAGATAATAAGTCGTGCTTGTGCAGAAAGTTGTTGAAAAAGTTCTACAGGATTTTTAGATTTGGAGGTGGAGTCGATACTAGGGTCTTCTTTTAGATTAAAAGAAATGTATGGGTTTAAGTGAAAAAAAAAAAAAAAGAAAAAATTATACTCACCTAGGTGGATGCAGAATTGGTCCGATGCTGCATCTGTCCCCGCTGGCTCTAAGACCGAGAACTGGGCGATCAAACCCCACAGATAGCTCAGCTTTCAGTCGCTCCAGGAGGGTCAGTCCAGTTGTGCCAGCTGTGCATCTGGTCTTCCTCACTTCAGCAGGTTCAGTGATGCTCTGCATTCGGTGGACTGGATCCCGGTCTCTTGCTTGTCTCCTCACTTGCAATGCAGGGTAATAGCCTTGCATTACACATGATGACACAGAGGGACTGTCCACTGCCTGAAGCTTCAGGCAGAAAGAACAGCTCTAGTGCGACGGATAGGGTAAGTAATACTCCTTATCCCTGCACCCCTAGACTATAAGGACTTTTAACACTTGCAGAGCAGGGACTGCAAGGACAGATTTTATCAAATTCCTGGAGTTCAGCTTTACGTTTTGGTGCTGCACAGAACACATTGAATTTCACTTGTTACACCATTAGGAGTATATATTTTTTAAGGGAATATTCAATACTACAGTGTACAGTAAATAAAAAAAAGAAGTTCACCTTTACAAAATATAATAATAAATGTATATTTTTTTTACCTGCAGAAAATGTGCATTTACAATTTTTTTGTTAGAAGCCTGTAAAGCATTGCACCCATGATCAGCAGATCGTGGGTGCAATGCCACGGTCCTGCAGACTGTCAGAGTGTAACTGCCTGCCTGTATCAGAGGTACAAGCAGACAGCTACACAGACATGAAGACTCAATGAACTATCAGGGCACTGTTTAGCACTCTAGTAGTTCATTGTGTACAGGCCGACAGCCGTAAAGGCTGTCTTGCCTTGAAGTTCTGCCCCACAATCTGAAAGAATGATGCGCCCAGGCAGGCGTTCTGTGAACGTGAGAAGATCCCCTGCTTGCTGTCAAAACGGGGGATCGAGGGATGCGGTAGCTGGTGCATCTGTAACGTGTTACATGTTACCCAAAGTGAACTTATCCTTATCCATTGCACAACACATCCTTACACACTGTATCTGCTTTATGACTAAGCACTAACAGTGCAAAATATAAGAAGGTATTTATTTTATTCTGGATCTATACTGTGCTCTTTGACAAAATAAAATAGCCAACAATAGTGCAAGATATCTCTGAGAACTTCTGATGTTTGTATTTGATAACAATGGGACCTGGCCAGGTCTGAAGTACTAGTGGAGTTGAGTACAAGTCCAGTAGGACCGACAGCCGTAAATCCGTAGCAGCAGCGGATGTTTAAGAGTCATTGATTTTTATGTGTGTTGTAGTCCAATGTGCTGCAAGACCTATTTATTCATGTGTTGAAGTGTGGTGCAGTCCATTTGATGAAGAGAGCGGGCCCCAAAAGGAAGTGCATTGTGGATTTCTACTGTGCACATATTTTGGCACCAGACCAAATTTTATATTTATAGATGAATATATAATAGTGCTTTAGTTGAATATCCTTATTGCGGTGTTAGCAGAAGAATCTGACACTTCTGGGTGTGTTGGATTTTTTTGCTTTCTGGCTGCCCTCTACTGCTCTTTCCCCAGCTGATTCAGATGTAACATTTGTAAACAAAAAGCACTGATACTGTGATTGGAAACAAGAGGGGCAAATAGAGTGTTAAAGCTTTCATTTTGATAAAAATATATTTTATCATTAGCTCTTTTTTTTTTCTATTTAAAGCGACAGACTAAAATACAGAACCATTCATTTTCATATACCTTTACTACTTCAATACAGGGCACTTATAACCCCTTCCCTCCCAGACCAATTTTCAGCTTTCAGTGCTCTCACACTTTGAATGCCAATTACTCAGTCATGCAACACTGTACCCAAACAAAATTGTTATTTTTTTCACACAAATAGAGCTTTCCTATGGTGGTATTTAATCACCACTGGATTTTTATATTTTTTGCCATATAAGTGAAAAAAGAAACTGAAAAAAAGTGTTTTTTTTCTTCAAAATTTTCGCTCCATTATAAAATTTAGCAAATAAGTAATTTTTGTTCATAAATTTGGGCCAAAATTTAAACTGTTATATATCTTTGGTAAAAAGAACCCAAATTAATGGATATTATTTAGAAATGTGTGAAAGAGTGCATCAGGTGTGATACATTTTCAATGATTTGCACAATAGCTTGTATACTATCTATCAGTCTCAATTCTCGGGGCCCTGAAATATCAGGACAGTACAAATACCCCCCCCAAATGACCTCTTTTTGAAAAGTAGACCGTCCAAGGTATTTAGCACACAATTCTTGGGAAAATTAAGAAATTGTTATTATGACAATTTTGTGTAATAATAAAAAAAAAAAGTAATTTCTCTCACACAGCATATGCATACTTCCAATTACACCCCAAAACACATTCTACGACTCCTCCTAAGTATGGCGATACCACATGTGTGAGATCTTTACACATATAATTTCCTGATAGAGGCCCAACATTCTCTCTGAATGTTGGGCCTTTGTATGTGGCCAAGCTGTGCAAGTCTCACACATGTGGTATCGCCATACTCTGGACAAGTAGCAGAATGTATTTTGGGGTGTCATTTGCTATGAACATGCTATGTGTTAGAAATATTTTATAAATTGACTACTTTTTGTAAAAAAAAAAAAAAAAAGTGCTTTTTATTTTCTTTCCACATTTTCCAAAAACTTGTGGAAAAAAAGACATGTTCAAAAGATTTATTATGCCTCATAGATTATATGTTGGGGTGTTTTCTTTCCAAACTGTGGCCATTTTGTGGGTAATTCCATTGTCCTGGTGCTCCAGGGCCTTGAAAAATGTGATAGGTTGTTAGGCGTTCTAGGAGCATAACTTTCACAGCCTGGCCACATACAGAGGCCCAACATGCAGGGAGTATGTTGGGCCTCTATCAGGAAATTATATGTGTAAGTTATGCTCCTAGAATGCCTAATTTCCTGATAGAGGCCCAACATGCTCCCTGTACGCGGCCAGGCTGTGAAAGTTAAGCTCCTAGAACGACCTATCACACTTTTGAAGGCCCTGGAGCACCAGAACAATGGAATTACCCACAAAATGACCAAATTTTGGAAAAAAAAAAAGACCCCAACGTATAATCTATGAGGCATAATAAGTCTTTTCAACATGTAATTTTTTCCACAAGTTTTTGGAAAACGCGGAGAGAAAATAAAAACGCATTTTTTTTACACAAAGTAGTCAATTTATAAGATATTTCTAACACATAGCATGTACATAGAATAAATGACAACCCCAAAGTACATTCTGCTACTCGTCCAAAGTATGGCAATACAACACGTGTGAGACTTTTTCACAGCCTGGCCACATACAGAGGTCCAACATACAGGGAGCACCGTCAGGAAATTATGTGTAATTTATGCTCCTTGAACGCCTGACAGTGCTCCTTGCATGTTGGGCCTCTGTGCACAAGGACAGTGCTTGTGACCAGCTGTGATTGGACACAGACGGTCACGTGGTAAAGAGCCATTTTTATTGGCTCTTTACACTGATTGGGGATGGGCTGTGTCCCGAGGGACACGCCTCATCCCCGTTTGGCGTGCGAGAGGGGAGAGAATGGTCAGTGGACATCATATGACGTCCACCCGGAGGGATAGAGTGTCTCCGCCAGCATCACTATGGTCCAGTATGGAAGTGGTCAACACATAGTAGGTAAATGCAATAACTTTCCTATTTTGATATGTATTATGTATTACACATCAAAAACGTTTTACCTCATTAATAATAAGGGCATTTTGAGAATCTTTGGATTTACTATGTCTACTTGGCTCTGTGGTTTTTAAAAAAGGAGAAAAAAAATACCACCTAAGCAGAGATATTCTATATAGTACCAATAATAAATGTGTGTCGCTTCTGGGGATACATTGCAGAGCCCCAACAGTTGTAACCTAAATAAAAAAAAAAAAAGAAAAGGAACCAGCAAGAAAATAAACAATAAGAGAAAGAAAATAGGAGAAAAGAGAAAAAAAAATTGTTATGTGCCACCAAGTTATTGCTTATGCAACTATAGGCTCATCAAGGAGGGCCTGATATCGCTCTGATACAGTAAACTGACACCACATTTTACTAAAAACGGCTTTCTGTCTATTTACTGATGCAGTAAGTTCTTCCATAGGCATTATATCATTTAACAATGTCCTACAGTAGGAGGGGAGCACTGCACTGTTATACAAGCACTCACCGCATTGAGAAGGTGTCTCACTACTGAATGGTGATATCTGCTGTAAAGCCTAATACACACAGGCCGAATGTCGGGCGACATTTGACAGTTCAATAAAAACTGGAGAAAATTTGGCCTGTGTGTTTCTGTCGGATGCGAATGCTATAAAACCAGAGGCTGACCAACTCCCAATCAGAGATGACCTGACTGTTCTGGTGGGGGGTGATGTCTACTGTCAGAACACAATAGAACAACAGGGAAGATCGCTGTACCGATTGTAACTGAATTTTAGTACAGCGGTTCCGACCCAACGTGTATACTAGGCTTTAGAGAGAGGGCTAAGATGTAACAAGAAAGCTGCTGGATCTTGGTTAAGAGTGAGGTCGGACACAACTTTGATTAGGGTGCAGACATCCTTCCAATATGAGAAAATTTGTTGGCAACTCCAAAAAATATGGAAAAGAGAGTTTCCTTGTCCTCACCACAGGGCCAACAAGTAGCATCAGCACTTAGGACTCAAAATTACATTGCATGTTCCTGTCTTTTTTTTTATTTAGCCTTTAGGGCACCTTCAATCCTATGTGTGTGTACTGCTTGTTCAAATAATCACAACAAAGCATTGATAAATCATTCATATCCTATGGAAATGATGCCTATGATTTCCCTCCCAAGTGGCACACCTGTAGGATGTACTGCAGCTAAACAGCCTATTAGCCTTAAAAATGGCCACACCCGATTTTAAAAATTCGTCCACTGTTGACTTTAATGGGATTTGGATTAAGACTAACCATAATTTTTTCATTCAGCCAGTGGCTTAAAAAAAAAAAAAATAGAAAAAAGATCAGATACCCCCATCCACACATTTAAGGTGGTTACTATTGTGTTCTAACCGTGGGGAGACTTCCCTGTCATCAGAACACAATGATCAGTGCTGCCGGCAATAGCTATATAGGAAAAACCATGTATGGCTGCCCTAACATGAGAACTTAAGTAATGACGAGCTTAATGCTAGGTTTTGGTTCACGGGACATTTCCCAAACTGCTCCTATTAGGCACATGCGAATGTACATATAACACCTGTCTGCAGATGCTACAGAAAATAATTTGAGGAGCCGAACTGCCCTGAGTTTGGTTCGAGCAGGGTTCTGCAAACTTCAAAGTATGGACGCTGAACCCTATTGAAATCAATATGTCAAATTAAAAATGCATTAAAGCACTAAAACAAATAAAAAAAGTAATAAAATACAGGGGAGGGAGATGTAATTTGCCAGCATTTAACAAAAAAAAAAAAAAGGAAAAATGGCACACCGGCCCCAAAGATCCCCTGCAATACATAGCAAACCCATAAGGGTTTGATATATATTGTGGGGGACCTTTTAAGGGTGTGTGTGTGTGTGTGTTTTTTTGTTTTTTTTTAAGCCGTCAATTAAATTTCATTTGCCAGCAATTTTTAGCACATCCTATAGCAAGAGTGAAAGAAATGCACCTCCCAAAATGCATACCAATACTGATCATTGTATTCTGAAGGCAGGGAGATTCCCCCGCTGTCAGTCTGGTATGGATTTTAAGGGGTACCTCGATGTAAAAAATAAAAAAATAAAAATAAAAAGCAGCGTCTATCTGTTTCCAGGTGTAAACCATTTTTGAGGTTTTGAATAGAGTTGTCACCAGAACATGATTAAAGAGAAAATCTTCCAATAGGGACACCAAACTGAGGGAATTCCTGGTTGTCCAATAGCCAAACCAGAAAGTGGGAGGAAATCTCTTCAGTTCTGGTGACCCTGGTAACAAAGTGAGGAAAAAATCTCCCCAATGGGGCACAGAGGAAGATTAGGTATTTCCCCCCTTAGGTATTTTTTGCCACCCATTAAAAAAAAAATAAAAAAAATGTACCGTATTTATCGGCGTATAACACGCACCCCAAGTTTAGGAGGGCATTTTAAAAAGGAAAAAAAGTTTTAGGAGGGAAGTTTAGGGAAAAAAAAAATAAAAATTACATTTAACCACTTCAGCCCCTGACCAATTGGCAGCCAAAGGACCAGGCCCCTTTTTGCGATTCGGCACTGTGTCGCTTTAACTGACAATTGCGCGGTTGTGCAGCGTGGCTTCCAAACAAAATTGGCGTCCTTTTTTTCCCACAAATAGAGCTTTCTTTTGGTGGTATTTGATCGCCCCTGCGGTTTTAATTTTTTGCGCTATAAACAAAAATAGAGCTTTTTGCTATAATAAATATCCCCAAAAAATATATAAAAAAAATTTTTTTCCTCAGTTTAGGCCGATACGTATTCTTCTACATATTTTTGGTAAAAAAAAAAAAAAATCGCAATTAGCGATTATTGATTGGTTTGCGCAAAAGTTATAGCGTTTACAAAATAGGGGATAGTTTTATAGCATTTTTATTAATATTTTTTTTTTTACTAGTAATGGCGGCGATCAGCGCTTTTTATTGGGACTGTGACATTATGGCGGACACATCGGACATTTTTGACACATTTTTGGGACCATTGTCATTTATACAGCAATCAATGCTATTTAAATGCATTGATTCCTGTATAAATGACAGTTGTAGTGAAAGAGTTAACCACTAGGGGGAGGGGAGGGGTTATGGGCTCTGACGTGTGTGTGTTTTTTTTTACATTAGGGGGCGGGGCTGATGTCTGACGTCATTGATCGGCTTTCCCGATGACCGGGAACAGCCAATCAATGACAGGCAGAGTAGGAAGTGCGGGGAGAGGTTTGTTTACACAAACCTCTCCCCGTTCTTCAGCTCCGTCCCGGGGTCACGGAGCTCCCAACCGGGTCGCGAGTGTGCCGCTGGCGGCGTGCGCGCGACCCACGGGCAGGCATTTAAAGGGCCACGTACAGGTACGTGGTTTTGCCTGCCCGTGCCCTTCTGTAGACGTATATCTACATGAGGCGGTCGGGAAGCGGTTAAGCGTCATTTGCAGCTTGCCCAGTGTCATTTACAGCTTCCACGTTTAAATTTCTCGCCGACGAAAAAGACCGAGTCGACTGTTCGGCTCCGCTCGCAGTCCCGCCTCCCTGCTGTTTCGGGAGCGAGCGCAGGGAGGCGGGACTGCGAGCGGAGCCGAGCAGTCGGCTCGGTCTTTTTTGGCGGCGCACGTTTTTTTCGTCACATTTCTTTGGGGGATCTGCGTAGAACACGCACCCACGACTTTTAAGGGGGAAAAAGTGCGTGTTATACGCCGATAAATACGGTACCTTGAAGTGGAACGAAAGGCAACACTAATAAAAGGTTACATTTTAGGGGACGAGGGATAAACCACTTCAGCTCCGGAAGATTTAACCCCCTTCATGACTAGGCCATTTTTGCGATACGGCACTGCGTTATTCTAACTGCCAATTGCACGGTCATGCAATGCTGTACAGAAATAAAACTTATGTCCTTTTTTCCCCATAAATAGAGCTTTCTTTTGGTGGCATTTGATCACCTCTGCAGTTTGTTTGTTTATAGTGCAAAAAATAAAGGACTAAAAAAAAAATATAGATTTTTTTTTCAAAATTGTCGCTTTCTCCTATAAAACATTAGATTTTTTTCCAATTATTTTTTTGGATATATTTCCTCATCAACTTAGGCCAATATGTATTCTGCTACATATTTTTGTTAAAAAAAAAATCCCAATAAGCGAATATTGATTGTAGATGCTAACTTTTGCGCAAACCAAACTATGGGATATTTATGTTTTACTAGTAATGGCAACGATCAGCGACTTACATCGGGACTACAACATTGAGGCGGACAAATCGGACACTTTTTGGGGACCAGTGACACTAATATAGTGATCAGTGCTAAAAAATATTCTGTCACTGTACTAATGACACTGACAGGGAAGGGGTTAACAGCAGGGGCCATCAAAGGGTTAAATGTGTTCCTAGCAAGTGCTTACTCACTGTGTGGCAGGTCATTCTACCGAGGGAAGGCATAGATCTGTGTTCCTGCTTAGTAGGGAAGACATTGATCCTGTGTTTCTGCTGACAGAACAGCAGTCTGCCCTGTTTACATAGGCAGACTGCCGTTCTCCCTCTCTACTAGACAATTGGCAAAGCCGGCAACATCGAATCCGCAGTACTCGCTGCTGGGCTTCTGCTGTGTGATCACAGCAGGAGCGAATCTCTGTCAGTGCGCACGCCCAGACCCGAAAGTGTCCAATCATGTACTAGGTACGTGAACTAGTGCAGAGCGGCCACCATGCCACAGTAAATGTGCAGTGGGTGGTTGGGAAGTGGTTAACATAACAGAGTTAAGTAATGGGAGAAGCTGAACGTGAATGCATTATTTTGGAGTTTGGTTTAACCACTTTTCTACCATGGTATGTTTATAAATTGCACTGGGAAAATTCATTCAAAATCAGCATTCATGAAAATACACACTTTTGATCTGTTTGATAACAGTCAGGGAAAATTGAGTACTGTCTTTCTTTTTTGAGTATTTTCTCTGTCACAATTGCACTAATACGGCTACAATCACTTCAAGTATAACAGTCAGGGAATCTTTTTTTCTTTCAAAATTTGTAGTTTTTTCCCGCAAATATATATTTTTTTCTCTTTACGCAAAAAAAAAAAAAACAAACTAAAAAAAAGAAGGCGTGGTTATTAAATACTGCCAAAAGCAAGCTCTACAGTATATATGCATCCAAAAAATTATTTTAAATTAATTTGAGCCTAATGATGCATGACAGTAATTGTCACTCAAACTATCACAGCACTGAAAAATGGCCTGGCACAAAGGATGTATTACAAGCTGACAAAAGCCAAACTAAAAAAAGTCTGCCAATCAGCGCTCTCAGCCAATGGCTGAAAGCTCTGACTGGAGTGCTGTAGCGGGGGGGGGGGCGCCCCCCTGTAAGAATACAATAGCACAGCAGGGGAGATTGCTGTACTAACAGCAAATAGTTAATACAGCGGCTCCCCCTGAGCTTTAAGTTTTTATTTGTTCCACCCTGCTGGGTTAAACAAAAACAAAAAATAGTAGTAGTGTGGAGGGATTAATGTATTTGGGACACTGCAACACAGTGTAGTGGATTTTACGCATGTTCTTTGTTCCATTAGATTTGGTGCTAAGCTTTTAGAACCAAGACATACGACAATACATGATGAGATTGCAACATCTATTAACCCTGCAAAGCCTGTTCACAGCAATGTACGGCAAGTTCGCTTGTAAATAGTGCCATTCCAGCGTGGTATAGAATCTCTAATAGTGTTGAAATGTTGGTACAACAGTATATTCACCTACACTGGACCTAGTGGCAGTAAATAATGCAAGTGTCTGAAGAGTCAGATCATCTAAAGCTCATTTTGTTTTTTTACATCCGAGGGCCAAACCTAGCATAATCATGTTTTTGCAGGGGGCTTCCACTCGGTCTGCTTTTTTTTTTATTGTTTTTTTAAATGCAATTCATATTATAAAAATTGCAAAAGGAGAATGACATGATGTGCTTCTCCAATCCATCAAGTTCCACCTATAACTAAAATATCATTTTGTATAGACTTCCCCTTTAAATCTGTGTAATTAAAGTATATTTAGGCTTATTGCTTGTGTGTTCCCTTTTGGTCTATTAGTTTAGTTAAAAGCATTTTGTTACAATAGCTGTTTAATAAAAATAAAAAAAATAATAAAACACCTGTAGAGCCTGCTAGAAATCTAGTGAGCGGATAGCTTCCTGTAGACTGTGCTGCACTGTTATCAGTTAGCAACATACCCAACTCTCTCTGTGGAGTACAAAACTTCCTCCCTATACCATGGGGATGAAGAGAGGGGGGTAGTGTTCTGTAATCCGAACACACTTTCTGTTCTAGATTGACAATTCTGCTCCTCCACAGATATATTATGGAGCATGGGCTTTGTGGCCCCAGGAAAAGAAAGGGTACGAAAATATTATTATTAATATGAAAATAAAAAATTAAAAAAACACAACCTTTAAAACAGGAAAACGAATGCAAAACTAAATAATTACGTTTTTTGGAGCGCATTCCTCCTAAATTATAATTCACATCAATGTTGATTACTAAATAGACCACTTTCTATGAAAGTGCAATTCAAATAACGTAGGACACAAAAACATGACATTATAATATTTACAAAACACACACAAACTAAAACTAAAGCTGAATGCAAATTCTGTAAAGTGTCCTTTCCCTTATTCTTCAAAAACACTTTACAAAAATAGGGGGATACAATTCCTAACCAGAGGACAGTCCTTAGTTTTATAATTCAAGAGTGTCAACAGTGGCAATAACCTCAGGTGCCATTTGTCTTTAGTGCACTTGTGACACATTGGCATGATCCATAATTTGGCAGCTATTTAGCGTGACATTTCCCTTTCAGCCGAGCCATAACATTCAGTAAAGTCATTATTTGGTTCCATTTACCATATAAATTGTATTGTTGTGTATGCATGCTAGCGCCTACATCAGAAGCCTTGAAAATGAGTAAATCTTATAATACATACATGCTAACAGATACACCATGGCAGAACAGTTTTGCTCCTCTATGTAGAAGAGAGAAATAGAAAAAGCGATCAAGAATGCACTCGTTAAATGTCATTATGAAGAAAAAAAAAAAAGGGACTCCCCCCTCTTTCTTCTGAAACTGTAATTATAATATGTGTACATGACATGGCTGTTATACTTGGCCAGGCTTTCTTTAAAAAAAATATCCTGGTGGGGATCTACCTTAATTTGAAAAGGCATTACGACATTCCAGCAGGACAATTAAATGTGAAGAATATCTGGGTCTTGGCTTGTTCAGCGGGGAAAATAGGCAAATTTAGACATGTGATCGTGATTCAAAGGAAAAAAAAAGAAGGGAGAAAGCTGCAACCATTTACTGCCACAAAGGGCAAACAAAATTCTAAAATTATACCCGTGAATATAGCGTAGCCTACCGCTGTAAGCAAATACCGTAGATGAGAGCAAATAAAATACTGGTGGTTATGAAATTCTCATTCTATTTCTTTGGTAACTATAGTAAATACATCCCAGGGTCAGAAAGTTAACATAATATAAGCAGCTAAATTAAAAAAAAAATAGTTGAAGGATAAAAAAAAAGAAAAGAAGGGTACAAGAGAATGCTGGAATATTATGTTTTATTCCATCAGATAAAAAAGGTATACCTACTAAATTGGCAATCACATGATTTCGGATGCAAAACGGACACAGAATGTTATGTGAAATGTAAAAATCTCACAAGTTTATTTGGAACAGCTAATGTGCTTTTATTGCAGGGATCTCTACACTCTTGGCAAGACCTTTATTCGGTGGCAACGTTCACTGCCAAAAGGGAAAAAAAAAAAAAAACTATAAATGTACAAACACAAAGGTTTGTTTGTGGTTTTTAAAGGTTTCTTGGACCATGAAACTGAGTAAAGAAGTAGGTAGAAAAATCAGGAACATGGGAAAGCACACAGCTATATGTAGCATTCTGAAAATTTTTCAGAAAACTGTAGGAAATGCGATCCACTAAGCTTCATCTAATGTATATATTTTACGAACATTAAATAGAAAACGTGCATTCTTGATAATTGTTTTTATTTTTTTGTACATACTTCAAAAAAAATCAAATGCAAAAACATCAGATTTAAATTATTAAATTATTAGTACTGTATACGTTATATGAAAATTATTTTTAACAAAATAAATTGCTATTCTGATATCCCAAAATAGATCTAGACCTTCAATAAAAAATATTCTTTATTCGACAATTTAACATGAATAAACATATTTTACAGATCGATAAAAGGAAAAGCTCTCTACTGGAAAACTTTGTGTTTATGGCATTGGTAAGGTTAATTTTGAAACAATGAAGTGCCTAAATGAGTGCTTTTTTTATTTTGTGCAATGAAAACGTTTTACCAACACCTTTGTACTGTTTTAATATGCTCTCCAATAGCTATAACATGTTTTAGAGTTTCCAGGCACAAAGTACCGTTAACTTTTGTGATTTATATCATTGTTCTGTTTTTACAGCTTGCTGTTGACAAGGTGAGGCAATTCAACTACAATTTTCCCAATGTTTTTCCCTGTGTACAGATAATCTACAGCACGGAAAACAGACTCCAAGCCAGTAAACTTGCCTTCTGGAGATAGTTCTCCATTGTCCACTTCACAAACTAGCTTCCCACTTCGGTGCAATTTCACCAAAGACATAATGGCCTCCTTGTACTCCGACAGATAATGGGTCAAGAAAAAGCCATGGATGCTAGCAGATTTTCTTAGTAATACTGCAGGTAGGGCTGCTTCTTTAACAGGCAAAATACCTAGCGGGGTTTTATACCCCGAGATAAAGCCAATTATTATAAGGTCACCTTTGGTGGCCAAACATTTTACAGACAAATCAAACATTTCTCCACCAACAGACTCGTACACAACATCTACTCCCTCTGGAAATTTTTCCTTTATGACGGAAGCAACATTTTCTGCCTTATAATTGATCGGGAGATCACAGCCAATAGATTTTAGGAATCCTGCTTTTTCTTCAGAAGAGCATGTCCCAATAACATAGCAGTTTGCGTTTTTTGCAAGCTGCACAGCAAATTGTCCTGTTCCACCGGCTGCAGCCGTCACCAAAACTTTCTTTCCTTTGCTCAGATTCCCAAACTCTTTAAGACTGATGTAAGCCGTTGTCCCACTGATGAGAAAAGTTAGGAATTCAGGTGTTACTGAAGGAACTGGAATAGCCGTTTTAGCTGGCACAACTGTATACTCAGCGAAAGAGCCATTTTGGACATAAGCAACTGGCTGACCTACTGCAAAGTATTTACTAGCACTCAGTCCCAAGGCTACAACTTCTCCAATGCCTTCAAAACCAATATCGAATGGAGGCTTCACCGAGGCATCATATCTTCCAGATGAAAAGTTGATGTCTGATGCATTGATGCCAACGTATCTAAAAAAACAAAAAACAAACAAACAGTGAAGAGAGAAAAGCATGAAATAAGCCATCAATTAAGTGTCTATAGAAGACTAAGAGGTCTTGCGTCAGTTTGAAATTTTACTAAATTTGTATTTAGTAAACAAGGATACTGGTTGATCGTATTGCCAAAATCCCACAATCTTAGGTCACTTTCAGAGTGCCTCGCTGTGTTTGGCTGCAGCACAGTGTATTCATGCAAGTTACTCGCAGTTTTCCACAGACTTCTACTATGTCCTATGTTTTTGGTATGGTTTCTGAAAGCGCACCAAAGATGAGGCATGCAGGACTTTTGCTACGCTTGCGCCAAAAAAGCAGGACATAATAGAAGTCTATAGGAAACAGCAGGTACATTGCGCTGCGGCCAAACTGCTGCACAGCAAAGTGAAAGTGGCCTTAGTATTAACCAGGAAAAACACAGGAATGAAGGGAAACTGATAGCAGTCGCACAAATTATCACCAACCGCAGTCTGTCTGGGGCTCGGTCACCCTATTTATCCCAATTATGGCACTCTTCCTACTGACATTCCCATAACCAACACTTTTGGAAGTAGGTCATATACAAGTGTAATTCGTACCAATCTCCTACGTCTGTGGCAAAATCCTGCTGGTGGAAAGGCGGCTACTTTAAAGCGTTGGCACACACCCTTGCCTCTGCCCTTCTAATGCTTCCATGATCAAGCAAGAGAACATCCACTCCCTAGAGAGAGTCACACAACAAGCACGTCAACGGTGATGGACGGGAGACGTGGTCGATCTCACGCTCGGAGCATGCGTACTCCATCAAATGCCTGATTAAGGAGCTCGCGTTTGGTGCATGCATGCTCCTTCATCAGGTATTTGATGGAGTACGCATGCTCTGAACACAAGCTCAACCACGCCTCCTGTCCATCACAGCTGACGTGCTTGTTGTGTGACTGTCTTCAGCCCTCAGAGCCTCGGGAACCACCAGAAACTGCTGACCACCACTGCTGCCCAGCTGGACTACAGGAGCCCAAGCTACTTATGCATGCACATGATATCTCACCAAAATGTGAGTTGATCTTACTTTTATTAAACATAGAATTTTAACTGACATATTGCACTCAGAGTGGCACTGCTTGTCTCTCTCACCCATATCCACAGAGTAGTTTCTGCTCTCTACAGCTGGCTGTTCACACTGATACAGACCAGAACCCCTAAACCCTGATCTGGTTTTAGCAGTAAATTAACTTTGCCTACTGTCACACCTGGACCTTGGAACTATTTATATATTGCATTAGCTGCGTTTCTAGCGCTCCATCTTTTTTAATTTTAACATCCACTCCCTAGCATCCTAAGAATCTCTCTCTTTCTCTCTCTCTAACTGGATTAACAGCTTCCAATCCTTGATTGGAAAAAAAGGATTCCAGACCGCTGAACACTTTTTCCTTTAGATAGCTATGGGTAGATTACAAAAAGGGATGTTCAGATTAAAGTGTTTCTGAACCCATTTGTTTACGTCAATGCCAGCCTCTCTTATTAGAGCCTCACATAAAAAAAAAAAAAAAAAAAAAAAAAAAACTCCAAATGGGTATTTAGAACGCTTGTTTTTTTAAAAAAAAATGACTTACATAGTGTGCTATGCCAGACTCTAATAAAGAGGCTGGTAATGACAATTTTAGTTTTTTAATTTATTTTCAATAATAACGGCTGGCGGGGGGGGGGGGGCAGAGACAGAGAGGGATCTAACAGGCAGGAAGGAGGGGTGAGGGGGAAGTGGAGAGCAGAGGGGACAGCAGCGTATGATGGAGTGACGCACTCTGACCACGGTGGTCAGGGCTCAGTAGCCCTGGTTATCACGGTCAGTGCAGAGAGGGCCTACAGGAAGTGGCAGATTCAGGGAGGTTTTTTTTTTTTTTTTTTTTACAGCTAAGAGGGGGGCAGATTACACAGCACTGTGCTGTGTAATCTGCGTTAAGGGACCAGGATCTGAATTTTTTTTTTTTTTTTTTTTGGGTTAACAAGCACTTTAACATGTCTTAACATTTGGTAGATTCACTATACTTGGCTAATATTTAATAAAGCCCCTAAATATTTCAAGGGCTAGACTAAAGTGAATACGTTAATGCTAGAAGGGTGGAATTAACATTCTTCTTTCTGCCATATTTACAGGCCCACTTCTGCTGCAACATGATTGTTTCCAATCCTCCTTAAACATTATCTAGAATATGAAATTCAGCAGGGAACATGTGACCCTCCATGAAGATTTTTTTTTTTTTTTTTTTTTTTTTTTTTTAGGTAGAATGACCCTTTAATGGTCATAGACAGTCACACCTGAGATAAGCATAAAGCTGCTATGAGGACAGTAGATATGAATATACACACACACACACACACACACACACACACACACACACACACACACACACACACACACACACACACACACACACTATAATAACAGCCAAAAAAAAAAAGGCAGTGCGGCTTTAAGCAGAATTACTTTTTTTGTGTTTTCCTCTTAACGAATATAGTAACTTCAAGCATCATAAAATGCTTATTTCTACCTTTCCCATACTCTCCCACTGCCCATACCCAAAAAGTCCTACACACATACTTTATACCAGGGGTATTGTACTGCGGCAGGTTGGCACCCCTGGGTGACCCAACATAACTGTACGTCGGTTTGCCTTTTGATTACTAAAGGCCCACGGCGCGACGCTGGAGCCGAAGAGTGCCGGGCACCCGTGATCGCTCCACACAGAGACAGAACAGAGATCTGTCAATGTAAACAGACAGATCTCCATGCTGTCAGGGGTGAGGAGAGCGATCTGTTGTTCATACCAAGTATGAAAAACGATCGGTCTCCTCACCCAGCCACCCCCCCCCCACAGTTTAAGATCACTCCCTAGGGAACACAGTTAACACCTTAATTGCCCCCTAGTGTTAACCCCTTCCCTGCCAGTGACATTTACACAGTAATCTGTTCATTTTTATAGCACTGATCGCTGTATAAGTGCCAATGGTCCCAAAAATGTGTCAAAAGCGTCCGATCTGTCCGCCATAATGTTGCAGGCCTGATAAAAATTGCTAAATTACCACCATTACTAGTAAAAAAAAAAAAAAAAAAAAAGCCATAAAATCTTCCCCTATTTTGTAGATGCTATAATTTTTGTGCAAACCAATCAATATATGCTTATTGTGATTTTTATTACCAAAAATATGTAGAAGAATAAATAAAAATCGGCCTAAACTGAGGAAAACATTTGCTTTAAAAAAAAAAAAAAAAAAAAAAAAAAAAACGGGGATATTTATTATAGCAAAAAGTACAATATATTGTGTTTTTTTCTAAATTGGCGCTTTTTTTTATAGCGCAAAAAAAAAATCAAAAAATAAATAAAAAAACTGTAGAGATGATCAAATACCAAACTCAAATTTTGGGAAAAAAGGACGTCAATTTTGTTTGTGTACAACGTCGCACGACCACTCAACTATCAGTTAAAGTGACAGAGTGCTGTATCGCAAAAAAATGGCCAGGTAATTGAGCAGTCAAATCTTCCGGGGCTTTAGTGGTTAAATAGCACCTCCACGCAACGGCAAACGCAGTGCGTTTTTGCGAGTGCACCACACTAAGCCTCTTGGTGCTGCAGCAACATGCAGTTTGGCAATTTAAAATGGGGTCAGGGACTTTCTCCATGCAAGGCAGCCCATTGAAATTAATGGGCTGCCTACATGCACAATGCAGGTCGCAATGTGGTAAACACAACCTTAGATTCTTCATTCTTCACATCACAATCCCATTAATACCCCCACCAGTCCCCCTGCATATCACCCCCCCCCCCCTGTCACATCCCTGCGCTCAGTGCCCCTTTATATCATCCACCACCACCTTCATATCCCCCTGTATTCCTTTTACATTCCAGTCCTCTTTCATACAGCATCATTCCCCTTCACAATTCTGTCCTCAGCCCCATCTCCTTTATATTCCTGTCTCTGACCCCTCTTTCATATCGCCCCCAACTTCCTCCCCATCCAGCACAGCAGTGGCATAGTCCTTTCCCATGTCTTACCTTACACAAGGCTGGGCACGGCAGACACAGCAGGTCTAGAGCTGATGTCAGGTGGCAGGATAGTTCTGAATGGAGCAAAGTAGCTGCACAACTTTTTCTGTTAATCAGCTTGCGATTGGTTGCTAGGAATGCCTAGCAACCAATTACCTGCTGCTTAACTTAAAAAGTTAACTTTGCAGCGCCGCCCTCATCCAGAATTGCTTTGCCTTCCAGATGCCAATAGCAGCGTGTGGGGATATCAGTGGTGGCGATGGCTGAGATGGAAAGCCGGCTCCTAAATGGTAGGATCACAGCGGGCCGAGCGGAACCGTGCCTCGGTCTGGATGTGGCCCGCCGTCCACCATTTAGTAATTCCCATTGAAAGAGCTTGGCCCCATATGTGACATTACTCAGAGCAAATGACTGGCACTGTGGGAGGCAGGGGAAAGTGTATCCTCATGTTCAACAGCACTAGGTTTTTGATGGGGTTTCAGCAGCATGCCCATGCACATTAATGCATTCACTCCAGTTTCTGGCACACAACTGCCGGTACGTGGTGTACAAACTCGGTTTTGTGCCTAAAGGTTGAATGCTTTGTGCTTTCAAAACAAAAAAAAAAAAAAAAAAAAAAAAAAAAGAAGATTATAGTACCAAGCCACTTGGATTATATAGGCCTTCTTCCTCCTTAAGTGTTTCTAAAGCCTAAACATTTACCTTAATGCAAAAAAAGGGTTTAGGCATCAGCATCCCCCCTCACCCGCCTAATACTTACCTGAACCTTCATTGGATCCAGCGCTGTGCACATCTGCAGCTCTTTTCTTCCCTCACTGGCTTTGCTGGGGCACTGGGAGCCAGTGTCACTCAAAGCCAGTGAATAGGGAGCAGGGCCAAGTTCTGTTGTCTGTCAATGGACATAGCAGCGTGGCTCGGGACCAAGCACGCACAAGTGCCCCCATGGGTAGCAGATTCCCATGGGGGCACTGGACAGAGAGAAGGGGCCAGGAGCGCCAGCAGGGGACCCGAGAAGAGCAGGGAAGTATAAACATGTTTATTATTTAAAATTTGTAAGTTAATACATTTTTTTAATCGCTTTTATGCTACTTGCTTTTTTACTTGGGCCCAATGCTGGTTTGTAAATAGTCTTTGAGCATATACATATGCTTTTCATGCAGTGACTGTATGCTCCACCAGAGCAAGCTCTTCTCCACCCTGATGAGCTGTATACTCCTGCCTTGATTGTTTTTGTTTACTCATAGCCAGATGTTAACAAATGCCTAATGAATGGGTTATAAGTCAAAAGATGTTCTTTCAACACATGTATCAAAATGCAATATATTTGCTGTACTCTTCAAAAGATTCCTATTACACATAAGGGTTTTAGTGGACTCAGCAAAAATTCTGATTTAGGGAGCCCCTGTGAAGTAGAGGCCCTAGGCAATTGCCCTGTGATCAGACAGCATATGGGTAAGGACAACAAAAGCAAAGGACGTGATAATACACATGCATGAAACCAGAGCTTGTTTTATTGGCGTTTCTGGCTACAAATCATCTATGAACTCTGCTCACCTCCCTTAGGCTTTGTTAAATACAGAGACCTTGATGCTTCTTCAGGCCCTAAACGCATATAAGATTTCAGTGCTTTAGTGATTCTGGATCCTGAGCTTCTCTTTAGTGGACAAGAGGTAAAGCAGGGCCTGAGATGTTTAGTAGGACTATTACTGAAATGGGGATTATTATATAGTCACAAGCATATATATATATATATATATATATATATATATATATATATATATATATATATATATATATATATATATATGACTACCCCTTTTTCAGGCATTCCAATGCTGTCCATTGATCAGTGATTTAATAGGAAACTCAGCTATTTAAAACAAAGATTAAAAAACAGAGAATGGCTATTGTAGTGGACACAACTTCCAGTAAAATATATTGGGACTAGAAACAAGACGCTACACTTTTAAACTGTTAACCTAAAAATAAATATTTTTTCCCCTACAGCAAAGACAATAAATTCCTCATAGTAGGCCTAAGTAACTAGATGCACCTGAATAAACAGGAAGATAAAAAACTAAAATGTCCTATTTCTGACTTCATTAGTAATGATTGCAAAAGTTTCACTCCAGTAAAATACTAAGTTTTCTGAAAATATCAATTCAGATTTGAAAGATTTTTTTCCTCCCAACCTGATTCGATTGCTGAGATGAACAAAAGGTTTTGGAGTCTGGTATGAAAGTTATGCCCTTTGTAAATAAACCCCATAATTACTAAAAATGAGACAAGAAAATGAGTGACAAATGGGATATGATTAAAGTAAAAAAGGTTTGATATAGAACAGATACCAGAAATTAACGAATATTATGCAATCTTAACGTTCCAAGGAATGTTACTGAACATGGCTGTTAATTACAAAGTAAAAAGTTTAATCGGGTTTTATTGTGGTTTTGCATCAACAATTAAAATAGGATATTAAATATGGAAACGTTTCATAGAAAGCAGACACCACACTGCCAATGTCATCTGTACAGACGGTGGGGAAAAAAAAAAAATGCTTAAGGAAAAGAATTTTAAGTTTAATTGGTTAACACTTAATAGTCTGTCTCCTGTAGGGTCCTTGTACTATGTTTCTGGGTATAAGTGGAAGCTGCAAAACTTCATTAACCCCTGGACATCTGCAATGCTTCTTTTGACTGGACACGCCATCACTACACAGGCAGCAGCCACATCTCAGACTGAATGACCAGAGGGAGCACTCCCATCTTTGAAAAGGAGGTGGGGAGGAAAAAAGTGGAGGGAGAAGAGGTAGGGGCACAGCAGATTAACCCCCACAGTGTTTGAAGTGTCAGCCAACAAGCTACAGGCACCTCCAACTGTAAAGGGGGTTAATTGCTGGGGAATAACAATAAATCACAGCCTGGAATCCCTACCAATTGTTTCTACCGTCCGGGTCACTTTGTGGTCACTTAAAAACGATAACTAGGTAGCCTTTATATTATATGGCTAATGTAAGAAAATGCATAAAGAAAAAAATAAATAAAATACATTAAGCCAGAAACGATTTTTGCCAACACATGTGCATAAATGAATGCTAGATTAGCAAATAGAACGCCCTTTAAACAAAATCGGTGGCATGCACTTTTTTTGCCAGCACTGGCACGGTCACAAAAACACGAGACGACTTTTAACAACTGTGTGAAAATATAGAAAAAATGTAAAATAAATAAAAAAAAAAACTGTCACGGAAACTTTCTTCTTTAGGTTTAAACAAACTAGGTCTGAATCAAAACAAATATATGTACGGATCGGAAAAAATAAATAAAAAAAGAGAAAGCCCTGAAAATATAACATACAAGTAAAAGTACTGGGGCAAAATACAATCAAGACCTGTCTACATCATATGAAAGTTGTGTGCAATAAATTCCTCTCCTTCATGGGTCAAAGGAATAGTGTAAAAACAGGCAAAATGATGCTCATTGCAAGAAGACAGGAATAACTCCAGGTAGCCACCGGTTGACTGATATAACAGGTCATCTGCCTTTGGTTGCCCCCAGGTGTTTCCTAGTAGGATTAACCCTTTGTTCTTTCTTTTGGCTCATCATCCTGTAGCAGTTTTAAATGACTTTAGTAGATCAGGCATACTGCGCAGGTTTTTCTGCAAATTCTCCTAATGTATCTCTTGTGCATGAGAAATATATATATATATATATATATATATATATATAATTTCTTTCAGTATTACAGTGAACGTTGTTACCATTGGAGGAATACTTGCAAAAAGAGACAAAAAGAGGTGAATGATTAAAAATGATTTCCTTATTGTATACTTCTGCCCAAGTCCTACGCAGAGGCTCTTATTCATTTTATATTGCACGGTTTACTCAAATTCTACACATAATTTGATTTAAGAAACATGGAAACTAGTAATATTAGGGACTGTTACATTTACATGTTTCTGGTAACTTTTCTGCCTATCGAGAACATTTTTACTCATAGCACGACTGTAAAAACGATCACAAAGAAAAAAAGTAAGTAGCATGGCTGAAAAAATTAAATTGGTTGGAACTACAAATCCGCACATAAAAAAAAAAAAAAAAATATATGTATATTTAAATACAATTGCTAACTCAAAGAAAAAAAAAAAAAAAAAAAACGCATGTTATGAGAATTAGTTAAGTGTAATTATGCAACAATTTTCTATTTAATTCTGGTGTTGCTTTTCATTCCTAAAATATTTTATGATGGAGGGCAGTCTAAAAGCAGCCATATATAACTATAATCGTCAGTGTTTATATACATTATATATCTATTATTCTGTATGGGAGGGTACCATGATAAATTGACTAGAAAAGGGAACTAAATAAAAAAAAAAAAAAGGGAGGTGGGGGTACTTGACATGAACATTGTTCATTTAAACACTTTAGCATGCGTTATTTCAGAAAACCTAAAAATATCCTAAAACATATTAAAAAATAATAATCAGATACATATATTAAGCAGAAAAATATTGTAGTATCTATAGCAATGCCTTAAAAAAAAAAGGAGAGAAGAGAAGGAGGAGGAGGAAAACAGGTAAACAAGGAAAAAAAAAATAAAAAAAAAAACATTTATTTAAATTAGTCATGGCACTCAATAGTTCCAATGCAAAAATTCAGTAAAAGTTCTTTAAAATATCCATACAGCTTAAAACACGGATATTACTGATTTTTTTTTTTTTTTTTTCAAAAGGAAAACAAACTCAAACTTGGTCAGAAATGATAGAAAATCAGGTTCCTATATTTTTAAGGTCAGAGCTATTAATAAAATATTGATAGAAAAAATGTGAACACATAAAAACAGATAGCTTTACAAAATAAAAAGGAAACATACATAAATATAAAAAAAAAGACATGTTTATATTTCAAGGTTGGCAAGGTGGTGTTATTTTTCACCAAAAGGAGCAAGTTTTGGGGTTATATTGAGTCCAGTTGTAATATTTACTCTCATGGCAAGTGGATGACTGCTGCCCGCTGACAAAATAGCAAAATATGGCGAGACTCATGGGTGCTTCCAAATCATTTGGCAATGGTGGTAGTGAAACTGACCACACCCACCTTGCTTTTTTTTTTGTTTGTTTATATGGCAGCCTTGTGTATTTAATAATAGTTCTTAGAGACAGAAAAATATTTGCAAAAACTAGGCCGAATGATAACAGTTCTACCATTTGTTTTCAAAAATGACATGTGTAAAATAATGTCTTAAACATAAGCTTTTCTGTGGATGGCCTTACCTTTTGCTAACACCCAATCCATTAATTTAAGGGATTAAATACACTGTATAAAAATCCTCCTTTCTAGACTCTTCTATGCCTATGTTTATTTGTGACATTGGGGGGGGGGACAAGAAAATATAATTAACTGTCTACAACATTGTAAAGCTGGAATTTTTTTTAAATGAATGTGTCTGTCCTAAATGAAGGCATTCATATTAAAGAGCACTTGACGTAACATATAGAATTGTGCCTGTCAGTTTTTGTTGGGTTCAGACCCGAGTAGCGAAGAGTTAACAGATTTTTATTCAATTAACATAATACACCCACAGAGCGTTTAGTCTACCCAGGGCTTGCAGTTACAAGGATACTGAATAATTATTAGCAATCCATGAAAAAAAGTAGTGCCTATAATAAGACAGTGAGGACTGATGAGTCTGAGTGCCCTGAATACTTCTGCTTTCCTGCCTGTAGGTTGCGTATCCCTGGGGTAAAGGAGGCGATGATCAGGATGATAGAGTTGGTGTGGATAGATAACAGGACTTAGAGACAAGAAGCAAGGAGTGATTTCCCTTCCTGTTGATTCAGTGCTTCCTAAAGGTTAGTGACGTGCTGAACAAACACCCATAGAGGAATCACTCACTCCTAATGGATGAGCACATCTCACTCTCCGGATCTAGGGAGGGACTTGACACCCTGGTGTGGCCGATCAGCCCAGCTGCTTTGCATCTTCTGTGCTGCCAACCTGCAACACACCCCTCCCCTACTACCCCTGAAAGCCAGGTAAGGAAAAAAGTGTCTTGTCATTTGGTTGTAGAACGCACTACACAAGTGTCAGGGCATGCCGTCTGTGGAATCTGGCAGGGTGCTGAAAAGACTGATGGTAAAATAAAATTAACCGTCGCCAGATGGCGGCTGGTACAACTTATTTTGGGATCACAGGAAGGGAAAAGAAAGAAGCTGGCCTGTAAAGGATTAAACCAAACAATGTTTCATGTGCTGGAGTGGAAGTGAACCGGAGTCTGCCTTGTAGTTGTTGTAGCTGTGGGAGTGTGATTGAGGCTTAGAGCTGCTGGATGATCTGACCTCAGTTTGCTGAAAGCCAAGGCTGTGCTTGCAAGAATGTATGGGGACAATGTTATGTACGGGGACACTGGGACAGAATCACACACTGGTACAGACACAGGGACTTCTGTGGATGAGAAGGGCTGCAGTACTATTGTAGATGAAGGTTATAGTATTACTCTGAATTATGAGGCCTGTGTTACTAATGTAAATAAAGGGCTCTAGTGGTGCTAGTGTGCAGGATGAGAGTTCTAGTGCTTCAGTGAATTGACGGCTGTAGTACTACTTTCGATGAGGCCTTTGTTACTTCTGTGGATGACAAGGTCTCTGAGTAATACGGTGTATGATGAGGGCTATAGTACTACTCTGAATGATGGGGGGCTGTAATATTACTATGGATGATGGGGGCTCAAGCAATGCTGTGGATGAGGGCTGTAATACTACTATAGATAAGGGCTGTAGTGGTTTACTACTACTATGGATGATGGGGGTTTTAGTAATTCTGGAGATCAAGAGGGCTGCAATAATTCTGTGGATGAGGGCAGTGGTATTATTGTGGATGAGTTGTAGTGCGGTTATACTACTAGGGATGGTGAGGGTTGTAGTCTTACTATACATGAGGGCTGTAGTAATGCTGTGGATTATGAGGGTTGTAGTACTGTAATACTACTATGAATGATGGGGATTGTAGTAATGCTATGGATGAGGGATGTAATAATCCTGTGGAGTATGAGGGCTGTAGTGCTATAGATGATACTATACTATAGATGATAAGGGCTGTAGTGGTTTACTACTACTATGGATGATGGGGGGTTTTAGTAATTCTGGAGATCAAGAGGGCTGCAATAATTCTGTGGATGAGGGCAGTGGTATTATTGTGGATGAGTTGTAGTGCGGTTATACTACTAGGGATGATGAGGGTTGTAGTACTACTATAGATGAGGGTTTTAGCAATTCTGTGGGTGATGGGGGTTGTAGAACTGGAATACTACTATGGATGATGGGAATTGTAGTAATGCTATGGATGATGAGGGCTGTAGTTCTACTGTAGATGGGGGGTTGTAGTAATTCTATGGCTGATGAGGGCTGTAATACTACTATGGCTGAGGGCTGTAATACTACTATGTGGCTGATGAGGGCTGTAGTACTGCAATACTACTATGGCTGGTGAGGGCTGTAGTACTGTAATACTACTATGGCTGGTGAGGGCTGTAGTACTACGAGGGATGTAGTACTGTAGTACCACTATGGCTGGTGAGGGCTGTAGTACTACGAGGGATGTAGTACTGTAATACCACTATGGCTGGTGAGGGCTGTAGTACTGTAATACCACTATGGCTGGTGAGGGCTGTAGTACTGTAATACTACTATGGCTGTCGTACAATAGTTTGAGTAAAGCTGTAAAAGTCTTGGTGTTTGAGCAATGAGTGCAGTTTAGTGATGAGGAGAAGGTTGGTAGCTGAGTGCCCCCACAGTAGAAGTGTGATGGGGGGGCGTGTCATGTGACTGCACAGTGTGGCAGGTAATTGGGGGTGTCTATGGTGGACAGTGACCTGTCATCCCAGGGGTGACCCAGTAGAAGGGGGGAGGGGAAGGTTCTTACCGGTTCCTGACGAGGAGATCTCCATCCCCTGGGACTGGCACAGGCACACTGGGCATTAAAGTGACCGCCTTCCTGAAGTCAGGGCTGAGCTGGGTGACCAGCATCTTTTTCATGGCGGTAGGGATAGCAGAGCCATGGAAATCCACAAAGTGGTGTGAGTAGGACATGTCCACAATGGAGCGCCGGAGAAGCGGGGTGAGGGGGGCCAGCTTGGCCAGCAGCGATGTCATGTCTGAGGACAGGCCGGGCACAGGACAGGGCACTCTGTCACACACAGGCCGGGCCTCTCTCCGCCTCCTGCTACTACTGCCTCTGCTGAACAGGCACGGGGAAGCACTCTGCAATGGAAACAAATAATTAGGCGGGTCTCTCAATGCTAAACTGATACAGCCTTGCTACGGCTCTGTCCCTCCCACCCTTTTCTTTCTCTCAGCTTCAGGAAGGGGATAAAACCGAGGCAGCAGAGAGAGAGAGAAGCCAAATTCCCCGGAGCGGAGCTTCTCTGAACCGTCACTGACAGCACGCTCAACTTTCTTCCTGTATGTGTGAGGAAGCTCGGGCATGGCTCTCTGTGTGTGTACTATGACCCGCACTCACAGCACAGCCCGCCACTTATCTCCTCTAATCACCACACTGCCCTGCCTGATATTACATAAAGCAACAACACCTCCCGCCATTGGCTGAGCGAAACTGTCTACGGCCAACCTGTAAATGTAAAATCACATAGTCATTGCAATCATTTCCTATTAACGTTAACAATCCACCCAATCACTATGCGCTCAGTGCTGTGTCACACATTTCACAGAGCCCGCCTCCTATACTACTGAGAGGAGGAGTCTATGAGGGGGGGGGGGCGGAGTCAGTACAGGAATCACTTCCTGCAGGTAGCAAGGTACCATGGGATATTTAGTCCTGAGAAACTGAAAGTAAACGGCAAAGAAGCTGCAAAGCATGCTGGGAATCCAGGAAGTGGTGGAAAGAGATGGGCAGCAGGCAGGCAGAGCTTACATCATGAAAGGAGGTTATTCAAGTAAGCGTAACTGGATTGTTGAATAGAACTATTGTTTGTAATTACAAAGCATCCACTTCCCTTCTGTAACAGCAGCAGTCACCATCTCATAACCCTAGATTCACACCTGTGCACATACAATATATATATATTTTTTTACTTTCTGCTATAATACATATCCAAAAAAAAATATGTATTCATCAGTTTAGGCCGATATATATTCATCTACATATTTTTGGTAAAAAAAAAATCACAGTAGGCGTATATTGATTGGCTTGCGCAAAAGTTATCGCGTCTAACAACTACGGGGTTTATTTATTTATTTTTTTTATTGTTTTTACTGGTAATGACGGCGATCTGCGATTTTATTTTTTTATTTATTTTTTTTTAAGCAGGATTTCGACATTACGGCAAACAAATCTGACCCCAAATTACACTTTTTGGGAACCAGTGACAGTAATACATTGATCAGTGCTATAAAAATGCAGTGATCAATGTAAAAATGACACTGGCAGGGAAGGGGTTAACACCAGGGGGCGATCAAGGGGTTGAGTGTGTTCCCTCAGCGTGTTCTAACTATAGGGGGGATGGACTGCCAGGAACATGACAGCGATCTCTGTCATGTCACTAGGCAGAACTAGGAATTGCCTTGTTTACATAGGCAGTTCCCCATTCTGCCTCTCCTCACCACAATCGCGGGTTGCCGGCGGACATCGGACCCGTGGGCATGCTCCTGCGGCCGCTATAGTCCTTGCACAGACCAACATACAGGTACTTCGATTCACGCAGGAGAGCCGACCAGCCGCAGTATATCCACGTGAGCTGGTCTGCTAGTGGTTAATGCAAATAAGGCACTTAGTGAATTTAATGAGCACCTAAATCAGCCACAGAACCTGTGTAATTAATGTGTTTGGTTTTAAAGGGATGAGGTGGCAACCCTATTGCGTGGGCACGAGAGCCCATTTATTTGAATGGGCTGCCATCCCCTGCAGGAAAAAAGTCCCTGCACTACTTTGGAAATCACAGCCCGCATGGGAACTGCGAGTGCAATTATGATCACATTATCGCACGATCTGTTTAAAAGCGGTATTTTTTGTACGATTTTTAGATCATGGGTATGGGCCATTAGGCTTAGTTCACACCTTTTTGCATTTCATCCATTTTTGTGGTGTGGTTTGGATTTTTTGCACACGCGTTTTTGATGCATTTTTTCACGCGCTTTTTTTTTATACCTTTTGCGTTTTATGCTTTTTCTGGCCAATTTGTTGTTGGGCAGATTGAAAAAATGCAAAACACGTCAAAAACTCACTGTTTGCTTTTCTGCAGCATCTACATTGAAGTTTATTAAACCAAAAACCTACCGTTTTTCACTTTAAGAAAGTCCCTCACTCTTTCCAAAAACACACCAGCAGAAAAAAAGCATAGATGTAAACATGTCCCATAGGAAATCATGTTAAATGGAGTGTAGTGCGTTTGTGCAAAAAGCACCAAAAAATGTGTAGGTGTGATCCAGGCCTTACTGCCCACAAGACACATATGCGTTCATGACTGCCAAGGTTGCTGTGCTGAGTGTGCGCTCCCTGCATACCCCAGAACAATGACGGCTCTAAGTCCCTCATTATTTTCAGGAGCTGGCAGGACAGGCTCCTGACCCTGTGACAGCCAATCAATCTAGTTATGTGATTGAGGAACCCATTCCACACCAGGGTGTATAGACCCAGCTAGAGGTACATTGAGGCTGGGGGGAAGGGGTTAAAGTGGTTGTAAAGGCGAATTTTGTTGTTTTATCTTCATGTATTTTCTGCATTCACATAAAAACCTTTCATGATCCCCCCCCTTAAATACTTACCTGAGCAATGTGAACACAAGCAACAGCCTTTACAGGACTCAGAGCAGCGGGAGCCATTGGCTGTTGCTGATGTCAGTCAAATCCTGTGAAGAGGGATTGGGGGGGTTAGACTGAGCCCGGCTGCACTGTGTGTGTCTATCCTGAGCCAGCACATACCTGTCTCAGGGTTGAGCCCACAAGCGTGCCCCCATAGAAAGCGGCTTGTTATGGTGGCACAAGGAGAAGACTATACTGCCGATGGGGGAACCAAGAAGAGGAGGATCGGGGCTGTTTTGTGCAAAACCACTGCACAGAACAGATGAGTATGACATGTTTGTTAATAATAAAAAAACAAAAAAAAAAAAAAACTGTACAATCACTTTAAAGTGATTTGAAAGGCAGAAGACTTTTTTTTTTTTTTTTAGCTTAATGCATTCTGCGCATTAAAGTTCCCTCAGCAGCCCCCCCCCCCCTCGTATACTTACCTGAGCTTGATCTCGATCCAGCACTGTGCATGAGAGCAGTGGCTCTCTCCATCTCTCCCTTTTCATTGGCTTAGACACAGCAGCGGAAGCCTATGGCTATCTATCCCAGGCAGTGGGGAGGGAGCAGGGGGTGAAGCTGAGGCGCACTCTGTGTGTCTATGGACACACATAGCCGGATCAGAAGTGAGCACGCATGTGTGCCCCCAGAGAAGCGGCTTGCTGTCGGGGGACTCAGCAAGAGGGAGGAGCACCGGTGGGAGTCCCGAGAGGAGGATGGGTCTGCACAGAGCAGGTGAGTATAATATGTTTGTTAAAAAAAAAAAAAAGCTTTACAATCACTTTAATCAATGGATAACACAGTACTAATCGGGTCCTGAAAAAGTCTCTGTGCTTGTGAAAAAATAAACAGTTTTTTTTTCTATGGCGGCACTAAAATCCTGATGGGGAGTGAAGGGGTTAAAGGGGACTCGTAGACCAGAGGCTGTGACAGAAGTTCAGAGAAGGACCAGACTGAGATTTCTATAATGGTGCCCGGCTGTGATTGTCTAGAAGGCCTGCCCCTTCCCATGTGAAATGTTCACTTCCCTCCCAAGGTGATACAAATCAGCCCTGAGAAGGCAGCTGCCGAGGGAAGCCTTTCATGTTCCGAGGTGGAAAGCTCTCCACATCAAAGAGACCTCTTGTGTGGGGCCCATGTGAAGAAGAATGCTGCACGTGTCTGAGTGGGGACAGTGTTCTAGTGTCCTCCCCACAGCCCACAGCAACTGCCACTCTACCCTACACCAGCCTGGCTCCCTGTAGTCCCATCCGCCATCATAAGTCTATTTCTCCTAGTGGTGGCCATTCGATAAAGGGCCACCAAATTCATGGAAACCCTGCAACATTTCTATTGTTCTTACAACACGTGCGACAAATTCTATGAAATATTGCGAGCACTTTTACTATACAGTGCTATTGTTATGACAGACACACCGCCATGTCGGTAATGAGGAAAGCGGAGGCAAACAAGACCTCTTCCATTTTGCTTGTGTCACACGTGTAATAACGGTCTCGCAATTCTGCGCCTAAATTCAGGCTTTAAATTTCCATCGGTCTCCAGATTTCATCTGCCTGTAAAACTCAGCCGCTCTGCAGGTGAGATGCTTACCACAGTTGTGTAAAGGTGGCCACACACTGTGCAATCTGATTGTACAATCTCCTTTAGACCTATGTAGTGCAAGGAAATCAATAAATAAACCCTTCCGCGCTAATGACTACAATCCACTAAATACATAAAAATCAGTCACAATGATCTGTCTGCTGCTATAAATATATACAACACCCCTTAGGAATAATGGGGGGGATTTACTAAAACTGGTGCCTCTGTGCATAGTAACCAATCAGCTTCTAACTTGTTTAGTTACAGTGATTGTAAAGTCTCGTTTTTTTTCACTATAAAAATAACAAATATGGTCTACTTACCTGCTCTGTTGCATTGGATTTGCACAGAGCATCCTCCGCTTTTCAGGTGCCTCTTCTGTGATCCTGGCCCCTCCCTTCTGTTGTGTGCCCCCACAGAAAGCAGCTTGCTATGGGGGCACCCGAGCTGAGTCACAGCTCCCTGTGTCCATTCAGACACGGAGCCCAGACCCAGGCCCCGCCCCCTATCTCCCCTGATTGGCTAGCTGACTTTTATAGACAGCAGTGGGTGCCAATGGCGCGGCTGCTGTGTCTAAAGCTTTCCATACACCTATAGATTATCTGCAGATGTTCTATGGTTAGATGGAAAAAGTGGGAGATTCCTCCATCCACACAGTTTAGCGAACATGGAGAAATCTGTTGCAGTTTTTCCATCTAACCATAGAAAATCTGCAGATACTCTATAGGTGTATGGCCAGCTTTAGCAAATGGCGCCACTGCTGTGTCAAAGCCAATCAGGAAGGAGAATCTCGGACAGCTGACAAACTTGTGGACAGAGAGGGACCTCAGGTAAGTGTTGGGGGGGGGGGGCTGCTTTTTATCTTAATGCATGGAATGTATTAGGATTAAAAACCTTCTGCCTTTACAACCACTTTAAGCTGCGACAATAAAACTTGGAAGATGATTGGTTACCATGCACAGCTCAACCAGATTCTGTGTGCACCAGTTTTAGTAAATCTCCCCCAATGTGTTTTAATTCTATGCAATATGGTGCAAGGGCCTTCCTGATTTGATACAAATTGATTGGATGCTTCGGGTGTTTCCTCGTATTGCTCAGTGTTGGTCTCAGCCTCAGCCCCCGTTCACATCAGGCCCATTTGACATATCAAATCGGAGCAGCCTATTTCTGGCAACGGCACCGTCCGGATCGGTGCGACGCAGACTTTGCTGCGCCGCACCGATTCCCAAAAGTAATTCCTGCACTACTTCTGGCGACTTCGGGGGTGATTTGAGAGACATCTGTGCGGGTTCCTGCACAGATGTCTATTGAAATTGCGCCCGAAGTCGGACTGAAATGCTGGTTTTGAAATCGTGCGAGTTCAGCTGAATTTGCACGATTTCAAGCCTGCATTCAGTGTGAACCTACACTAAAGGAGATTGTATGGTGTATGGCTATCTTTTTATACCTAAGGCCCCTTTCACACTTGTGCGACTTCAAAGTCGCGCGATTTTACAGCGACTTTGCCCGTGATTTTTGCCGCGATTTCAAGGAATGCCTGTTTAAGTAGCATCAAAATCGGACCAAAGTAGTACAGGGACTACTTTTGAAGTCGTACTAATATGAATGGCTGTCATTGGAAATCATGGGGAACGACTTGTCATGCTACTTTGCAGTCCCAAATCGTGGGACAAGTCGTAAGTGTGAAAGGGGCCTTAAGCTGACCATACACTATACAATCTCCATTAAACCTTCTAACAACTATGTATTGTAAGGGTCTGCAAACTCGGATACAAATGACACAGATTGCATGGGTTGGCCCTCCATGTTACATCGTTTTGGGAAATGTAAAGGAAATTGTACAATCGGATTGTAGTGTGTAGCGGCACGTACATGAGGCTCTCACTGTCACACCGCCGTGGAATTACTAAAGAGAATCTAGGACTCTTTTGTGAATCCCATAGACAGTGTTTCCCTGTGTCTTCCCTTAAAGGCATATGAGGTAACGGCTTTAAGTTCAGGCAAACTTGTGTTAACCCCTTTGTGTCCGCGACGCCCGCTGCAGGCGGAGAAATTCCTCCCCATTCTGATTCTTTCACTTCCCTACAAGCAGGGCTCGTGGTATGTACAATAACCTGTGACATCAGTCGTCACTTTCCAGCTGTTAACACTTTGCATTACGGTGAAAAGAGCAATCAGATGCATGTACTCCTTGGCAATTATGCCGAGATGCCTGGTCGCTAATTACCTCCCTATATCTTCTGTGTACATGTCACTCACACGCCGCACTGATTAAAACTCCCTCGTTAAGTGTGCTTAATATATGTGTAGGTATGGATTTTATAATTGCATGTAAATCGCATCACGCAATAAAACGCCGGGATTAAAAAAAAAAAAAGGTTTATTGACCAACAGAACGTTCGGTGTAATTATTTATAAATGAGATCCAAACACGTAAATATGTAATCTCTGAATGATATGATTGTTCTTATCCTACGATAATAACACGGTATATAATAGTAAGTCTGCTCGCTAATGGTGGCTGCGCACGGAACGTTTTTATAGGCGATCGTTTTGTCAGTTGGAATATGATCGAAAGGATCGTTCGACGTGCTATAATGATCATATCGATCTGTTTTTCTAGGATATACAATTGTATCGTCAGATTGAAGATCAAAGGGATCGTTTGGCATGCCATATGCTGATCATATCAATCTTTATGCCTTCCTACGATCACTGTACGATTGTATTTTAGCGATCGTAATATGATCGGAAGATCAAAAGGATCGCTCGACATGCTATACTCTTAATGATCATATCGATCTGTCTGCTTTTCTATGATATACAATTATGTTGTCACTCAGAAGATCAAAGGGATCATTTGGCATGCCATATCTATCGTACCAATCTAGATGCTTTCCTATGATAGCTGCACGATCTTATTGTCTATCATAATAGGATTGTAGGATCAAAAGGATCGTTTGACATGCTATACGCTAAATGATCATATCGATCTATCTGCTTTTCTATGATGTACAATTTGTACTGTCAATTGTAAGATCAAAAGTATCGTTTGACGTGCCATATGCTTAATGATCATATTGATCTATATGGTATACTGTACGATTGTATTGTCAAATAGAAGATCGAAAAGATCGCCATACACTTATATCTATCTATATGCTTTCCTATGATATACTGTACGATCGTATTGTCAATCAGAAGATCGCCATACACTTAACAATCATATCAATCTATATGCTTTCCTATGATATACTGTACGATCGTATTGTCAATCAGAAGATCGCCATACACTTAACAATCATATCAATCTATATGCTTTCCTATGATATACTGTACGATCGTATTGTCATTCAGGAGATCGAAAAGATCGCCATACACTTAACAATCATATCGATCTATATGCTTTCCTATGATATACTGTACGATCGTATTGTCAATCAGAAGGTCGCCATACACTTAACAATCATATCAATCTATCTACTTTCTTATAATATATTGTATGATTGTATTGTCGATTTTGGAATATGATCGGGAGATCAAAAGGATCGTTTGATGTGCTATACACTTAACGATTGTATCGATCTATCTGATTTTCTGTGAGATACAATTGTGTTGTAAATCAGACGATCGTTTGGCATGCCATTTGCTTAATGATCATCTCCATCTATATGCTTTCCTATGATAATTGTACAATCGTATTGTTGATCAGAATATGATTGGGAAAGCAAAAGGATCGTTCAACGTGCTATACGTTTAATGATCATCTCGATCTATCTGCTTTTCTATGGTATACAATTGTATTGTCAGTCGCAAAACAATCGCAAGACCAAAGCGATCGTTTGACAGGGCATATGCTTAATACTCTTACCGATAGATATACTTTCCTATGATAACTGTACGATTGTATTGTCGATCAGAATATGATTGGAAGAACAAAAGGATCGTTGTGTGCTTAACCTTAATAGCGATCTATCTGCTTTTCTATGATATACAATTGTATTGTCAATTGGAAGATCAGAAGTATCGTAATGATCATATCGATCCATGTACTTTCCTATGATATACTTTACAATCGTAATGCCGATAAGAAGATCGAAAAGATTGTTCCTGCATCATTCAGTTAACAATCGTATCGATCTATCTACTTTCCTACAATAATGCTGTACAATCGTATTGCCGATCAGAAGATTGTTAGGTGTATGGTGCAGCGAATAATCTTTTCAATCTTCTGATCATCATATCGATCTACCTACAATATACTGTACGATCATATGTTGAAAAGTGTATGGTGCAGTGAGCGATCTTTTCGACATACAATTGTACAGTATGTTGTAGGAAAGTAGATAGATCGATACGATTATTAAGTGTATGGTGCAGTGAGCGATCTTTTCGACATACAATTGTACAGTATGTTGTAGGAAAGTAGATAGATCGATACGATTATTAAGTGTATGGTGCAGTGAGCGATCTTTTCGACATACAATTGTACAGTATGTTGTAGGAAAGTAGATAGATCGATACGATTATTAAGTGTATGGTGCAGTGAGCGATCTTTTCGACATACAATTGTACAGTATGTTGTAGGAAAGTAGATAGATCGATACGATTATTAAGTGTATGGTGCAGTGAGCGATCTTTTCGACATATGATGGTACAGTATGTTGTAGGAAAGTATATAGATCAATATGATTGTTATGATCCCTCAACTGCACCATACACTTAACAATCATATCGATCTATCTACTTTCCTACAACATACTGTACGATCGTATGTCGAAAAAGATCGCTCACTGCACCATACACTTTTCGACATATGATAATACAGTATATTGTAAGAAAATAAGATAGATCGATACGATTGTTAAGTGTATGGTGCAGCAAATTATCTTTTTAATCTTCTGCTCGGCATATTACAGCATATTGTAGGAAAGTAGATGGATCGATATGATTGTTACGATTGCTCACTGCACCATACACTTAACAATCATATCTATCTATTTTCCTACAATATGCTGTACAATCGTATTGCAGAGCAGAAGATTGAAAGGATAATTCGCTGCACCATACACTTAACAATCATATCGATCTATCTACTTTCCTACAATATACTGTACGATCATATGTTGAAAAGTGTATGGTGCAGCGAGTGATCTTTTCGACATACGATCATACAGTATATTGTAGGAAAGTAGATAGATCGATATGATTGTTAAGTTATGGTGCAGCGAATTATCTTTTCAATCTTCTGATCAGCAATACGATTGTACAGCATTATTGTAGGAAAGTAGATAGATCGATATGATTGTTAAGCGTATGGTGCAGTGAGCGATCTTAACAATCATATCAATCTACTTCCCTACAATATGCTATACAATCATATGTCGAAAAGATCGCTCACTGCACCATACAATTAACAATCGTATCGATCTATCTACTTTCCTACAATATACTGTACGATCGTATGTAGAAAAGATCGCTCACTGCACTATACACTTTTCGACATACGATGGTACAGTATATTGTAGGAAAGTAGATAGATCGATATGATTGTTAAGTGTATGGTGCAGCGAATTAGGCTTTCAAGCTTCTGATCTGCAAATACGATTGTACAGCATATTGTAGGAAAATAGATCGATATGATTGCTAAGTGTATGGTGCAGTGAGCGATCGTAACAATCATATCGATCGATCTACTTTCCTACAATATGCTGTAATATCCCGAACAGAAGATTAAAAAGATAATTTGCTGCACCATACACTTAACAATCGTATCGATCTATCTACATTCCTACAATATACTGTATTATCATATGTCGAAAAGTGTATGGTGCAGTGAGCGATCTTTTCGACATACAATTGTACAGTATGTTGTAGGAAAGTAGATAGATCAATACAATTGTTAAAGTGTGTGGTGCAGTGAGCGATCTTTTCGACATACGATCGTACAGTATGTTGTAGGAAAGTAGATAGATTGATATGATTGTTAAGTGTATGGTGCAGTTGAGCGATCATAAGAATCATATCGATCTATATATTTTCCTACAACATGCTGTACGATCGTATGTCGAAAAGATCGCTCACTGCACCATACACTTAACAATCATATCAATCTATCTACTTTCCTACAATATACTGTATTATCATATGTCGAAAAGTGTATAGTGCATTGAGCGATCTTTTTCGACATACGATCGTACAGTATGTTGTAGGAAAGTAGATAGATCGATATGATTGTTAAGTGTATGGTGCAGCAAATTATCTTTTTAATCTTCTGTTTGGCATATTACAGCATATTGTAGGAAAGTAGATAGATCGATATGATTGTTAAGTGTATGGTGCAGTTGAGCGATCATAACAATCGTATCGATCTATATACTTTCCTACAATATGCTGTAATATGCCAAACAGAAGATTAAAAAGATACTCTACTTTCCTACAACATACTGTACGATCGTATGTCGAAAAGATCGCTCACTGCAACATACACTTTAACAATTGTATTGATCTGTTTACTTTCCTACAATACGCTGTACGATCGTATGTCGAAAATATCGCTCACTGCACCATACACTTTAACAATTATATCAATCTATCTACTTTCCTACGATCGCAGTTTCCATCAGAATATGTTCAGAATCAATCAGCTACACAATACGCGTCTTTTCGATTTGGATTTGGTCGCATTGTCCGATTTCTGCGAAGAGTCGATCGATCAGATCATTGCATATATGAGAGAGAAATGTGCAAAAAAATAAATAAAAAACGATCAATTCAAAGCCTTTGCAGAAGAGCTTGCAATCTGTACTAGTCGAATGTGCAGAATCCCTTTTATGAATGAGCAGTTGCGTAAATAAAACGAAAGTCTCCAATCAATGCTTTGACATTTCTATTCTATTGATGTATTAAGTCTTTCTTTTCTATAACATTGTCTTGCTGTTTATCTTGAAAGAAGGATACAGGAGAGAGAGAGAGAGAGAGAGAGACATGGTAGAAATGA